>JAVLUX010000027.1:7712665-8912665 GCA_032164185.1 Moxostoma hubbsi
TTTTGGACAGACTGACAGACAGCTAGATAGACAGGAAGGGAAAGGGAGAAAATAGATTGAGCACATGAAACCACAGGTCAGGGAGTGCGGTGATGTAGAGGGGAAGAGGGAATAAAATAAAGGGTAGGAAATGACTCTGTACCTCAGACTTGTTTATTGGTACCATCTGTATTGCTTTACGTGCAGCTAAATTTAAACTTTTATATTTCATTTACTTTCCAGGCTTGAAAGTGGTACATTGCAAAATCAATTGCATTTTAGGAAATTTTCATAGGACCAAACTTTGATTATTTCTTTCTTTTCTTTCACTTGCTTCCTGTCTTAACAGTACGTCAATCAATTTTTATCAAAGGAGGGAACATTTTGCCTAAAGTGAAATCAAAGTCATGCCTTTACCCGCGCGCACACACACACACACACACACACACACACACACACACACACACACCAAGCCCCTAAAATGCAAACACAATTAGCATATGCTGACAGGTGTAGCTTTTTGATTGATGGCTGTTCTGAAAGACAGTAAATTTTGCTGTCTAATGTCAACCTTTAAACCTGTGTGCTGAATATACACTGATGATTGAAATCTGTAGAGACATCTCTGACTATGTGTGTGTGTAAGAGAGAGAGAGAGATTTATGTGTCCATGGATAAAGTGTAGATGCCTCAATCCATCAAACAGCCACACATCCATTTATTACATTATAATAGACATACATAAGCACTTTATAACTAGACTATTGTGATGTATGCAAAGATGATATGATCATGTATGGCAGTAACATGGATAAATGGCTCTCTGGGGCAATGAGCATCTGTTTTCTGAGTCTGAGTCTGTCAACAGCTAATTTTATACTGAAGAGAGTGAGTTAAATAGGCAGCTCTGATTTATATTATCTGGTATTATTTTAATATTAATATAATTTAGGCAGAATAACTGTTCCACAAATGTAGATTTATCAAATCTCCCCCACTTGTTATAATATTCAGAAATGAAAAGAGCCTTGATGGGGCAATCTCATAAGTGAGGCACCATGATAACGTCACAGACAGAATGGAGGATTCGGTCACAGGCTCTTCAGTCTTTAAAATGATCATTTGTTTAACCACAATATCTATCATTATCCTTAAAAAATATGTTAGTTAAGTTACATTATACTACCTTATCAATATTTTAGATCCCCTTGCCTAATCCCACCCCTAAACCTAACCACTTTTCAACAATATAAAACATATAATAGGCAGAGAAATGTAGAGTCACAATAATTTTTGTTACATTACACTATTATATGGATATTTTAGAGAGCACCTAATCCCACTCCTAAGCCTAAACATTTCTCAACAATATTAAAGAAATAAAAAGCAGATACAAGTGCAGTCACTATTATTTATTTTATCAAATAAAATAAAAAACACTATAAAAGTATTCTAAACGACTCATGCCTAAAGTACAATAGCTCTGTGCAAGGAAGAGTCAAACTGTATTTTTTCTTCCTATCCGTGTGGGCAGTCGTATCTCATTCAAAAATATACATCCAAATGTAAGAATGTTGCAATCAGTCACATGACATGAGAAAGCCAATGGCATTTGACATCACTGTTGTCCAAGCTGTCGTAACCCTTCTTGAGGCGGCCTTTTCTAATTCTTTAAATGAGTGCGGTAGTTGCGAGTTAAAGCGAATGGGAATGAGGATCAGAAAATAAAGCCATATATTTTGTTCTGGCACAGAGCATTGGAAGATCTGAAATACAGAGCACACATGGATAACTTTTATGATAATTTTCTAGAGTGATTAATGGTATGTGAGCCACGGCTGAAAATTCCCTTTGCGTCCAATGGCAAAATAAAAACAACTGATAAAGCAATGAATGCACAATAACATCATTTTTAATTCATTTCATTTAAAAATGTAACCTGTAAAAGTATTACAATTATCAGAAATTAGTTGAATACTAGTTGGCACGTATTGAGGGTGCAGGCTAAAAGTTGCTATAGGAACGTCCCTTTATGAGTGTATTGTCCTTGGTCAAAATGAAAAATGACTCTCTGCACACAAAATCTCAACCTCCTGTCATTTGTCAAGATAACCCATTATTGGCATTTTGTCCCTTACATGGTTGTTCTGAACTCTCTTGTGTTTTGCACTATGTGGAGTGATCTAGTTATTTTCTGAAAACGTGTAGATAAAAATAGAGGAGGGTGTAACATCCACAGAGTCTGGGCTATTTTTGGATGACTCTGAGTCATCGTCAGCATACAAACTACAAGGTGACGTGTTTAGTGATTCAGAGGTGTTGGGTACATGGTTTGTGTGTGAGTATAACTGATTTTGGGATTAAGGAAGCAGAGTGTACTATACTTGGCTAGCATGAGAAAGCTTGTTTTATTTAGGAGCAAGCTGATTTTTACGTGCGGTCCTTAGATTGTGTGTGCGTGTGTGTGTGTTTGTGAATTTTAATCTATAAATATTAGCAGCCCTTGCGCAGAGAAGCTGTAGGGTTTGTCATCGAAGTGCAGCTCTTCTCTGATGGAGAGAAACAGGCATGTGTATCCAAATGAGCAGAGCATGTGTCTGATATTTAATGAGAAAGTACAGATAGAGGCACGCGGCAACCTCAGCTGCTCCCCTCTAATGTATATACAAGCATGTAGGCTAAATGGTTTGGATACAAGCGTGCATGATAGAGACCCTGAGAGATAATAAGTGGAAAAATTGGTGTCTAAAATCCAATCTCTTGGTTTGTACATGAGTATTCTGTTGAGGGATTCACTGTTTGAATGATTCAAGAAGATTCACATGAATCACCCACACACCAAATGAAAACCAATGTGAGTGTATACAAAACAACTATGAAGTCTATGGTTGAGTCTGCAAGCTGAAAAAAGGCTGCCATCAGTAGCAATGCTTAACTATATTTTTCGGTAGTGAGGAGGTATAGCATCTCTACTTTATAAATCATGTAGCTTTTCAGTAGCAAAGCTATACTATTTATTTGGTATTTCGTGAGCGTTGTAGTGCTTGCAGCTTTATGTGTAAAATATACCTTTTCCAAAGTGTACTGTATTACACATAGCTATTTTTTCTGTCAAGTAGTTGACTAGCAAATTTTTTAATAGTTTGCCCAACATTGAGTATACACAGTTACAAAGGAATCAGTTGTAGTGTAACTAGCTACTTTCTCTAAAGTGCCGCTTTTAGCATAGCTTAGCAAATTTTTCAGTCGCACACATTAGTTTGCAGCTTAGCTAACTACATTTTTAGAGTAGCTCGCCCAACACCAAGTACAAGGAGGTAGCCTACAGAGTATACGCTATAGATTAGCGTTCAAGTAGCTTGCACAGGCCTCTACAGTGTGACCATTTCAGTCTCATTTGCGACTGAAAATTAAATGTGCGACTTTGAAAAAATATTTGGGCGCACCGGTTGAAGAAAAAAATCGATCCTCCAATTAATCGATTCTGAGAATGCGGCAGTGGCGCTTATGCGCATGACAGAGACAGATGTTAGAAACACATCGCATATCCTAAAGCCAAGTGTATCCTACAAAACTGATAGCAGACTGGATGTATCAACCAAACACCATTCGTCTCCTAATGAAACTACGATCCCGAAATTAATTCACAAACTCTAAAGAAAATGTAAGCGTAGAAGCCTGCTTGCAATTTGTAGTGTAAATAGTTTAGTTTTTCCAAAGTTTAGTGTAGTTTCAGCTAATTTTTCTATTAGCGGAGGTACAAAGGTATCAGGTTAGCGTTCTAGTAGCTTACAGTTTGCCAGTGGCGCCTGCAGCTGTTCAGCCGTACGCACTGTGCATACCAGGAGTGCTCCGACTGCCCTTAGAAATATTTACTCTCAGAATATTTCATCAATCATGAAATGTAACCCGTATTTTTATTGGCTGTTAAGAAGAACTAAAATGCCCAATTTGCAAATTAATAATTCTTTTGAGTCAGTTCTTTTCAGTGAATTGGCCAAACAGGCTTGCAAAACGTTCTGAATCGATTCGTGATTCAGTACAATTAGTTCGGACAGCTCTCTAACTGAATCGTTTGGAGCGGTTTCTCACACAGTAAAACAGTATCGTGATATTTATGAATACAGAGAACAAACAGCGCTGGATGCGGTGTAAATTTACCTACTGTCAACTGCAACAAAATTCTGTATTTTTTAGAGTTAATTTTAAGAAGCTTCAGCTAGTGCTGTGTCATGTGAACAAGGGGCTGTTCATACTGAACGTATTTTTGCATCTACTCATGCTGTTTCAATCGTTTTCCATGTAAACATTTGCTAGATGGATGTCTCTTGACAACTGCATCACATTTGACATTATGTCAAGTTAAAAAGAACTTCTTCAACTGATAAAAACATTTTATACATTGCTTTATACGTTGTGGCGCATTCTGCTTTTTTAGCGCGAAGCATCTGTCTGAATGGTTACAGGAAGTAATGCTTTATCCAATAGTTACATGAATGCTACTCATACTCAAGAAAATAAAACAAATGATTATCTCAAAGTCACCAGAATTGAAGACTTTGGTGTTGTTTTTTTTGCAACAGCAACAACAAAAAATCTCCTATGGGAGAATGCACTGGACCCCACTAGATATAAAGTTTATTAGGCAGATTTCTGTGCATACCTTAAGATTAAATCCTGCAGGTGCCCCTGCAGCTTGTAGTGTAGCTTGTAGCTACTTTCTCTAAAGTGAAGCTTTAGCATAGCTTAGATAATTTTTCGGTTGCATATTTGGTAGCTTATAGCTACATTTTTAGAGCAGCTTGCCAAACACTGAGTATACAGAGGTACAAAGGCAACAAGGCAGATCTGAACCTGATGTTTGCGTAATATTCTCTGTTGACATTGTCAAAAATGTGACACTGTCAAAATGTGACATTGTACACACACTCACACACCACTTCAGTTCAGGTAAAGCTCTGCTAGTTCATATTAAGCTCTGCTGTGGAAGTCTCTGACTGCTCACTTTCATTATACGTTATCTTTTTAGCTAGATGGTGAAGTCAAATATGCATTTCCATTTTCACCGTACCATGCATGCTGAACAGCTTGTTTATTAGGTCTCACAGGAGAACAAGTTTATGATTACAAATGAGGATGTTCGTGTGCGTTTGGGCATGGATATGTCAGTATCGTTCAACTGTCTGTATTGTTCAGCAATCAAAGAGCAAACATGCCTTAAAAAAAGAGGCAGTCTGTCAAAACCTGCAGTTTTGGGAATATGTATCTTCAATGATGCAACAGCTGAATGATTGACACCAAGTTGTACAACAGTAAGAAGACTGTACTTCTATTCATCACAACCTTGCTTTCATACAGGTAAAATTAAATATGGTGTCTACCCTGTCTAATGTCCATAATTTTAACTTACATTATTATGAGATTGATACGTCTTTATTTGCAGGATACATCATCTGATCTATAATTCAATAAATGTTTATGAAATTACATTTCTGTTCATGCTTTCTTTTACGAGGTTACAGGCCACTTTAAGTAATTTCAAGACCTGCTCAGAGTGAGAGAGTCTGCCAGTCCCCCCTACCGACTTGAATCTTTCATGTGCCACCATGACGACTGTTCCTCAACAGACTGCACTATATGAGGTAGCTCTTTTTTAATGAGAAAATAAAGCCTCGTTAAAGGCACGCACAGGTTCGATTCAGCAGCTAATGAGAGAGCGAATGAATGCTAATTACTGTGAGAGGGATTTCTACATATGATGAAAAAGGTGTCAGTTGAATTAGATTTTACACACACACACACACACACACACACAAATAGGACTCTGTTACTACCAGTATTAAGCTAAGGTGGCCAAAGCTGGAAGTGTTGATGAATATGTGTGAGCTCTAGTTTCCATGTGAAATGTCCACAGAGTGGCGCCAAAAGCAAGTATTACTTTAACTTGTAAATCGTGATAATCAGGGCTGTCGATTTAATGTGTTAATTTACTTCAATTAACAGGGCCAGCCCATACTATAGGTTACTGACTAGGGCCCCTATGTACCTGGGAGCCCCGCGAAACAAAGCTAGTGGCCATTTCTTTAAAATATTGAGAACTACTGTATATCCAACTTTTATTTTGAAATCCCATTTGGCTTTAAGAAGTTCAAAGTTCACAGACCACATACAAACCACAATGACAGTGATCACCAAAAACAACATATTAAGAATAAGATGTGCTCTGAATAATCCCCAAATAACAAATTACAGAGATTTACAACAATTACAAGAACAGCAGTGTATATAAAATCAACAAAGAATAAAGCTATAAGCAGTACACAGTAATTTGCATAATCTATTCATACTGCAATACATTGATAAGCGGCACTACTTATCAGATTACACACCTTGCTGAATAATGCTCTCACCTGACAGAAATGTAAACAATTAATTAAAAATATTGTTTTGTGGCTATTTGAGTCTTGTGGCTTTAACGGATGGTAGGAATAGTGCTTGTCAAAGCATTGTCAGGCTTTCTCAAGAATAATCTGCTGATGGAATTAAGACACTGCCAACATAAAGACATAAAAAAACTCACAAAGAGTGAAAATATGAGCAATTAATCTTCAAACTAACCAAACAATCTGTGACAGTACTCTAACCGTCTTTCAAGGAGGAAGCAGGAGCCAGATAACCAATTCAATGCGAGTCTTTATTCCTTATACTTTTCAGTATACACATACACGAATGCTTTTCAGCACAGCCGATCACACATAGAGCCAGGTTTGTGTGTCGCTCTCTCTTTTTCTCCGGCGGTCTGGACTGCTCTTTTATCCCTCTCAGCTCTCACTGCAAACACAAAGTGCTGTTAGAGATCATTTCCCACATGTGTCAATCCTTACTGTTCTGTCTCTACCGGCCACACTCTCCACAGACGTCGCTCGTCACGCCCCATCACCACACTATCCTATCTGCTAAATCTGATCTCTAAGAGGTATGTGTTAATACTATACATATTTTTATTTTTATATTTCTATGTTTATGTTGATTTATTTTTTGAGCTGTTGTGTTTATAGGGCCATAATTTTTTATAGGTTTACATAAATTAAATGATGTAATTTTATTTCTATATAATTTGTTTTCTCACATTGCTATTGCTACCTACTTTTCACAGAATTTTCTTTTAATCACTTTTGCTCATATTTTGGCCATTTTTATTTTCTTTTTCGATTTTGTTGCACTAAATACACATTTACAAGTAGTTTGTGGGTAGTTGACATGAAATAAAGTGTGACCTTCTTCATCTAAAACATTTAAAACACTTAGGAAACACTTTAAAAAACGGCTATATTTGTTTACATTAACTACTTTATTTAACATGAACTAACAATGAACCATACTTAACAATATTGGTTAATGTTTATTTCTATAAAATTTTAACATTAAAAGTTGGATTTGTTAAGTTAAAATTAATTAATGCAAAATGAACCAACATGAACAAACAATAAACGATGGTATTTTTTTTATAAATTAATATTAACCAAGATTAATAAATGCTGTAAAATGATTTTGTTCATTGTTAGTTCATGATATCTAGTGCATGTACAAATTTTTACAAATATAGAACCTTACTGAAAAGTGTTACCCTATAATTATTATACTTGCCATTTCTATGACCTCATATTCATTGAGACACTAGTTTATTTTTACTTTCTAGAAAAAAGTTTGAATGTAATTATAATGCTGAAAAACTTAAAATAATGAAGAAATGCTGACTTGTCACAGCACCTAAAATACACACGTTCTCTTAGGAAGCCCAACCCACTCATGGGGGAAAGCAAAGCCCTGTTACCATACTTGTTTATTCCTATGAGAAAATGGGGAAAATATCTAATAGATTTGGCTGTTTTAACAATAAAAAATATATATAAACAAATTATTCATTTAAATAATGCATAATAATTACAATATTTAGAAATATAACATGTAGGGCCTATAATAAATATGTAATACAGATTGAAATTCAGTTTGAAATAAATTATGTTATTTTGGCAGTCTGACAGATGAACAAAACATTGATTTAGACAATATAAAATGTGGCTTGTTTGTATTTACATTGAACAAGCCAACTGTTGACCACAGTTTGTTTTGCATCAAGTTCATCAGTGTGTCTAGTTCTCACAGGACGTGTTCTTGCCTTCCATCTGTCCTATTTTGTCACTCTGTACATGTGCGTGCCTCAGTCGGATGTGTTTGGAGCGTCTCACTGGTATCCAGTTTCATAAAAAGCACATTTTTAGGATTCTGTGCCAACATTAAAGTAGTGTAAACTTTGAAAATTTCTTCTAAAGATTCCTGTATTATGTTGTGCTTCGACCACATGTTTTCCTTCCTCCTTAGTGAGCGGTTCTCATTCAGTGGCTGCGCTGCTTGTGAGGTTTGTTGACGCGGCTCATAAAAACAGATGTACTTCAAGCTTGAAATGCTCGTATGGTAGGAAAATCATTTTTTTTATTACAGAATTTACGTACACGTAAGTGGGGCATGATTGATTATGTTATTTTTTTAACACGTTATTTTTTTATGAAATGAATCACCAAGGGCGGCCCGTTGGGTTTGTGGGCCCTAGGCTAAATCATGGAAATGGGCCCCACCAGTGTGAATATTATCGTAACTTTAAAACATCTATAGAACTGCTGCAAACCTGATGAGTGGGTTTGATTTTTTTATTGATTTTCCATTCAAAAAATTGTTCAGTAGATGGTAAATAACATGTCCAAGAACTTATATTCTACAACATGAAGATGTTAGGTTAAAATTTACATGAATGTACTGTACAAATATTGCTGACTGTGTCTATCACTCAGTAGGGGCTGCTAGTTGGGGACCAAATGTTGTTTTATAGTTATGGTTTGAACTCTATTCCCCAAACAAAAACTAAAAGTATTTGATTTTTTTTTTTAAGTCCGCAAGCCACACAAATAGCACTCCTCACATGAAGCACACAAATACTCAACTCAAAATTGATTCCAAGATATTAGCATGTTGCTAAGCTAACGGCACAATAACATACAAGTCATTTACAACTATTTTTGACTTTTATTAAAATATTATTTTCTGTATTTAATCAAATGTATTTAATATTTCTCTTGACTCCATCTGGCATCTTGAATAATATTTTTTTTTACTGAGATCATTTCAAATTACAGTTCTAACACATACAGAGCAGCTGACGGAGGGAACCTAGTTTTTACTGTCAGAAATTGAACTAATTGCCATGCAAATGAAACCTCACACTATGAATTAGACACACTGTACAATTACAGCCAATTATTACTGAAGCAGGCGCAAGAGCTTTATTAACAACAGAGCAGAGAGAAAAAGAGGACAAACTGATACCGTGGACTGGAGATGATGGCAATTTATTTACTCAGGAAATCACTAAGAATGATTTGCAACGACTGATAGAGATGTTTATTTGCACACGTTTTCAATTCAGTTAATTCATTATGCAAATCAAGTAACAGTGCAAAAACACCCTCCAAAATAGTGCTAAATGCAATGTCCATGCTGCAATTGCCAATTTTGCAGGCCAGTTCTGAGGGTTAGGTGGTGGAAGATGCAGCAGTTATCTGATCTGGCACACGTCAGAGACTGTACAGCTTTGTTCCACCACTGTGATCCAGGCTCCTGAATCAGCTCTATAAATGTGCTCGACGGCACGGAAAGTCTGGAATATATTCCCTTTATATATGCCCTCTTCTCTATCATTTGATGAATTACTGCTGCCATGTTTGCAAGAAAATGTACAAAAACATCTCTTTTAAACTAAATTCTGTTAACCACCTGTGATGATAGTGATAACAATTATCTATTACCACGCCAGTTGTACCAGGCAAATATCGATGACTTTTGTGAATAAAACAATCTATATTCTTTAATTTATCTATAATAAATTTAAAGTCATGGTCAATAATTTCAGCTGAATAAAAACATACAGCACCATACATGGTGCAATGATATGTCATTGGAGATTACGCCTGGTTAAACTGAATTGAGGGTGGTTAGTGAGCAAAGCAGGTTTTTTGTGCTATTGTGACAATTGCTTAGTTAGTGAACTCGCCCCTAAAAATTTCAGTTTTCCGATTGAAGAGGGAAAAATGGCAAACGTACTGGAAAGAGATAAAATGGAGGGAGAGGAAAGGAAAACAGGATGGTTCTCAGGTTGAGTGGTTTTGTATCAGAAACAGTAATCACTCAGCGGGATGAAAAGAGTGAGAAAGTGGGGGTGGGGGAGAGATGTGGGGGGACAGGGAGGAAGACATCTGCTCCCAAGGGGAAACTGAGAAAAATCAGGTAGTCTTCAATCCCATCTGCTGATGTCTTTTTATCGTTTTTCTCCCTCCTTTTTCTTTCTTCTCTAGAAAGGAACTAATGGACAGATGGATAGATGCACTAAAAAGGCTTTTTTAATTGACAATTTTTTTTTTATCAAGTGATTGCATGAAAAGTGAAATTGTTATGATTTGAAAATACTAAATTCTTCACTTAAAATACTCAATTTACCTCAAGAAAATGCACATATTTTTAATTAGGTTAACTGTACCTAATTATAATATGTACATTTGGCTCAAATTAGGTTAATTCTGAATTCTTTCATTTTCATTGCATAGCAGAGCTGTAACTCAACATAAAGGGTAAATTAGTTGTTAGTTGGAGTTTTTGGGTTCCTTGCCATGTCATCTTTGGCTTTCTCTCTGGGGGCCTAAAGTTTAAATTATTTTAAATACATTTTAGGCATAAAATTCAATGACGTTTTTCAACGAAACCGCTTAATGAGGATTCAAAGACGTTTAAGATATTACAGACATTACAGCATCATTTTCTGTAAAGCTGCTTTGAAACAATGTGTATTGTGAAAAGAACAATAAAAATAAAGGACCTGAATTCTTTCAAATTCTTTCAAATTCTACAACAGTTAACTGAATCTGGGCAGAGGATTTCTATTTCCCAGCATGCTTTGGGGTTGGAACAGTGCTAAATGAAATTAACAACATGCAATTAACCAAATAATTGTGCACCGCTATTATTGCAAAATAAATCAGCTAATTAGCTTTTAAAAGGGTGGAGAAAAGTCTTTCCACATCTTTGGTTGTAGATGTCAAAGTATGTGTCCAATCAAACATCTTTGGTATTTTGGCATAAACTCGTCAATTACTTGGTTGAAGTCTGCCAAATTAGGCAGATGCCTTCAGGGTGAGAGTGCATGGCATGCCCTTATTCTCAAAAGCCATGAACAAAACTGAGCAAGGTAATAAAAAACATAATACAGGTTCACTTGCAACAAGCATCATTTGTCAACAGCAATGTGTTTTGTGTGGTAAATGATTGGATGCCGACAATAAGAAACCATCAAAATTTCTAAAGATATCTACAAACGAATGAACTATTATTTAAACAATGTATATATTTCAATGTTTGATTTAAGAGATTTTGTTGAAGTATACGGTTGTGTTTTATCCCATGTAAAATCTGGCTCCTGAAGCAAAAACAGTTTGGAACCATTTATATGGAGGACACACTTAAAGGCCCACAGAATGTGTCCAACCCAAGTTTTTTATTATACACACTCACCACCTGCACTCCCTAGAGCGCCTATTAAGGCAAAAATTACCCAACTTAAGAACTCTGCTAGTCCTCCATCTCCCAGTTTTCGTATTTAACCTTTCCCTGCTTTTCAGTTTCTTTTTCTACATGTACATTTTTTACCTCGCTGTCGCAAGCACTTTACTCTGTGTGACTGAGCGTTTGTATGAGATAGAGAGAGGGAGGAATATTTGCCTTGCTATTTGAATGTGCTGCTTCTCTGCATCAGGTGATGGCTTTAAGCGGTTGGAAGCATAAAGGCTGATGTCTTCCATAGCTGATGGTAAAAACATACACATTTCCAAACATTTAATTTAATTCCTAACAGCGTAGTAGAAAGGAAAGCAAGCTATGCAGGGGCTCTGAAATGTACTGCGGTGGTCAGACCAAATATGTGATCATCAATCTAGCCCTTCAAAAACTCCTGTAGGCTGTGCCCTTTTTTATTTGTGTTTGCTTTAATAATGCTTATGATCAAGGATTTGTGTTCAGACAGCTGGCCTTATGATGGACTTAAAACATTCTTCTCACACTCTCTGCCTCACCATCACGCTGCCCACCATCTGTAATGCATTTCTGTGCCTGAGGTGCGCTTTGTACCCTTGACACCTAATTTTTTTTCTCAAGAAAAAAATCAACACTGAAGTCACATTCTCAGGATGTGCCCAGAGCAGACACTAAAGGATTTTCTGTCTTTAGAAAGACAATTTCCAAAACTGCCACATTTGCTTTTAAAAGAGTGTCTGTTAATGGTGGACACTATAAAAAAGCACTAAGCCACAAAAGGCCAGTCATTTTACCATATTTGTTCTTACACATGATGCAAAACAGAAAAAAAATAAAAATAATCACTGTAATGCACAGACTCATTTGGTTTAATGCTTTCCAAGTGGTTTATGACAGTGGTTTATAATATATATATATATATATATATATATATATATATATATATATATATATAAATAATCACTGTAATGCACAGACTCATTTGGTTTAATGCTTTCCAAGTGGTTTATGACAGTGGTTTATAATATATATATATATATATATATATATATATATATATATATATATATATATATATATATAGTTCAACAGTTCACATTTATTATTACTGTAATCATTAATGGATTGTAATCATTAATGTATTGTTCTACCATGTAATTTAGTTAATTTTCCTATAGGATGTCTGTGGTTGTAAAGCAACATGGCAGCTTGGTGCATTAATATAGAATGTGCAGTCATAGGTGTGTTAATAGGCATTTTACAATGGCTTCAAATGCAGCTGATCAAATTAGAATTTGGAGAGAGATTTATGATATCACAATGTGTGTTTAACTTTCTTCAGCAGAACACATTTGAAGAAAATTTGAAATATGTATTTGCTTAGTAGGTCCTTTAAATGCAAGTGGATGGTGATCTGATATTTGAAGCTCCAAAAATCACAGACAGTTAGCATAAACGGCTGTTTGACTCCAGCGGTTATATTCATGTCTTCTAAAGCAATACAATCTCTTTTGGTGCAAAAAAGATCAATATCTAACTACTTTTTAACTCTAAATCATTGCTTCCCGTAAGCTTCACGAGAGGGTGATCACACGGCCTCTCATGTGACGTATTACCGTTCCCATGATACAAATGTAATCTTACATTCTCCACTCGGTTAAGACATCCAGGATAAGCACACAAACGCTCCATTGTGAGTAAAGAAACCGATAAATACAGATCTAAACCAAAACCAACCAAGCTACTCTACAGCGTTCCTCCTCCTCACTTGTAAACAGCGCTGTTCTTCCAGCTGTGGCTCACATGCGTCAGTTCTCGCATGTTTCAAAAGCTAATGTGATTACGCTACACTTGCATAACGCTGCTCACCAGAAGCATGATTTAGAGTTTAAAAAAGTACTTAAATATTTATCTTATTCACACAAAATCGATAGTGTCGCTTTAGAAAATATGAATTTAACTGCTGGAGTCGTATGGATGAAGTTTATGCTGAATGTGATTTTTGGAGGTTCAAAAATCGAATATCCATTCACTTGCATTTTAAGGATCAAATGAGCCAAGATATTTTTTACATTTTCTTCAAATGCATTCTGGTGAAGATCTGGGATATCTTGAGGGTGAGTAAATGATGAGAGAATTTAAATTTTTAGGTGAACTATCCCTTTAACCATATTAATACACAACTATGGTTACAATAATCATGGTTACTTCAAGATTATTATAATAAAATCATGGTTTCTGCCAAACAAACATGGCTACTACAGTCTTAGTTATATGCAGGGTTGGGGAGTAACATAATACATGGATACATGGTAACAGGATTACGTATTTAAAATACAAAATATAAGTAACTGTATTCCACTAAAGTTACAATTTAAATCACTGGTAATTAGAATACAGTTACATTCAAAAAGTATTTTGATTACTAAAGAGATTATTTAGCATTTTATTGTCAATTGTTTCATTTAATATTTAGTCCTTTCAGATGGAAAACATTTATACATATAAATGATGTGATCCAAAGTGCATTTTAACAGCGGTGAAACACTTTCTTATGATGTGTTACATTCATACGAGCAGACAGAGAAGTAAGTTTGAAGTAAGTTTGGAGCTGAAGAAATAGAAATAAATCTTGTGTAATTTGTCAGCTTAATGCTATTAAATGCTATTTCTAGCCATTTTACATGCACATATTACCAGGTAAAAACATATTTTTTATGAAGAAAATTCATGTTGTATCATAATTTCTTCTTTTCTAGTAAGACCTTTGATATTAGGGCAAAAATCATATTCTTGATAATAATTTTTGTATTGTTTTCCTGTAAAAAATATATAAAAATCCTCAAAAAAGATCAATTAGATTCATCTTGTTTTAGAAACAACACTGCACAAGATATTTAGGTTTTTCAGAGAATGTATTTTAACATGTGCATTTTGTCTTACTGTTCTTGCAGATTTTTATAGTCAATACAAGTGAAAAAAAACCTACCAGTGCTGAAGAAGTAATCCAAAGTATTTAAAATATGTTACTGACATTGAGTAATCTAACAGAGTACTTTACAAATTACATTTTACAGCATGTGTTCTGTAATCTGTAGTGGAATAATTTTCAAAAATAACCCTCCCAACCCTGTTAATATATCTATATTAAGACCATGGTTAATTTTCGTAAGTGTTAAACAAATAACGACAATAAATTGAACATACTGTAGATCTATACTTTGTATACAGCAATAAAACTAGAAAACAGACTATTTTATTTAACTGAATCAAAATACAGTTTTATGATAAACAGCAGCAATTAATTCAATATTTCACTTCAAAAAAGAAGGCGAAGCCCTGTTAAGGCTGCAAGGGGCTCAGGTGAATCAGTGAATGTAAATTAGCTAATTTACATGAGCTGTCTAATATAAGCGAATCACTAAAATGAGTAGAGATACAGTAGAATGGTGAATGTAGGCAAGTTTGAATTCTCCTTCAGGTCAATTGTCACGTTTGCAATGCAATGTGATAAATGCAGTGTTTTGTGACGCTACAGTGCTACTCGTTGGAAAATGTAGCTTGTTACTGGAAAAGCTACACTATTGTGAAAATTAGTTAGTATCTTCGCTACTTTTTAGTTAACTAGTCCCCAACACTTCTACTGCTGATGTTTCACTATAGTTTCAGAGTTTGGACATTAACTTTTTTAAACACCTGCTGGTGGAATCTCCAAACTGCATATGTAAGAACTGAGTTTAGACTAAAAACGGACTTGCTTTTGTAACTTCTTAGTGCAATTACCCATTTCTCTGGAAAACAGCGATTTGCACTTTGTGGCACCCCATTAACATACAGTACACCCACAGTTTGTGTACACGTCCACAGTGCAACACTCCCACCAACTGTTGACTGACATTACAGGGCACCATAACATGTTCATAATTATGTTCAAATTAACCCTAACCAGGACTAGTAATTTTATTAACAAATGGGAAAAACAAATTGTTGACTTTGTGTATAAATGAGATCTGCATGTCTTTGCAACTCACCGAGCAGGGGCACAAGAGACTCAAAAGATACTGATATAATTCAAATGAGGACGCACTGCAGACAACTGTTTTACACACATCTGTTTTCAAGATCTAATAACACTTATACAGACAGACCTCTGCTCCAACTTTCTGAGCATTACTGAAAATGTATTTCCATTAAAGAAACTAATTAAAAAGACTAAGGCCTCCCCCTAAGAACAAACTCGTTATTTTATTTCCAAGCCCAACATCAAATGAAATGAATCCAACCCTGAGAAGCTCTAAAGCAACATAAAAAAGCCCCTAATAAGAAAAAAGGTGACTAACTTTTTATCCAATATATCATAAGAAAGAAATCAATTTAGCAGTCAAAGCCTGACTATTCCATTTGGAACGCTGTCATTAGAGTCATTCAGATATCAAACAAGAAGTGCACAAGAAGTGCTTTATGACAATGAATATACATTAAAATTATTTACAGAATTCACACTATGGGAAAAACGTTAAAAGACTAACAGAAGGCTCTCTTGCAGCTTTATTAAACAATTAGGAAATCTAGTATGAAGTAGTCTATCCATGTCCTAACTTAAAGGAATAGTTCACTCAAAAATTATTATTCTCGCATCATATACTCACACTTATGCGGTCTCAAACTCGTAAAACTTCCTCTCTTCTGCGGAACACAAACAAAGACATTTTTGTCGAGATATGATGCGAATATACTATATGCATCCATTCAATGCAAGTCAATGGGGTCCATGACATGATGCTTGCTTAGGACTCAATTGCAGAACGCAAGTGGTCTTGGTAGTAGCAGGAGGTTTATTCAAAAACTCAAGGAAAGAAAAACAAGTCGACTCCAGACAAGGTCCAAAAGCTCAAAAGCTAGGAAGGCTAGACTGGCACTCCAAAAATAAAACAGAGATACTCCAAACTTGACGCATGCGCAAATCGTGTGTACAGCACATGTCCACGGGGAGAGTGCGTGGACAGCACTCTGCAGATGGCAAAAGGGTGAGTAAATCTTTTTTGGGTGAACTATTCTTTTAACATGAAACTGGTATTAAGAATCTGCTCTATATGCAGACTCTTAGACTATAAAGTCCTCAACAGAAGAAGAAATGACCTGTCCCTCCAAGAGAAATGCTGTCAATAAGGTTCACTGAAAGTCAGTCAGGACAAGACCTGCAATGTAGTGTTCTAGTGGAGAGCCAGATTTAAGGAAACCTGATTCTAGTTGGTAAAAGTATTAGAACATTTTACAAGAGAAGCCTAAAAAACACTGCAACAACCATAATTATTTTGGCAATAAAATAAGTTCATCTTGGAGATTCAGCCAGGCCTGGAGGAATTATAAAACCATGTTACAACAAGATGAATATGGCAATAAAAATCTGGATATCATAATTATTGCTCTAATGAAGAAATAATCTAAACTGAACATACCCACAGGGGACAGTCGTACTCCACACTCTACATATTGAAATTCAAAAGGGCTGTTAAATTTTACCATCATCTCAATCAAGTTAATTGGTATAAATTCCATTATAAATTTCATCTTGTCAATCAAACGCCAAGAGAGTCACATCCCTAATGTTCATGCACGACTCTGCTAATTGACAATCTATTATATGATTATCTATGAATAACTTTAAAGTTACATTTGGACATTTGTCTAATAATAATAAATATGGTGAAATTACAAAATCATCAGACAAAAACTGAGAATGTTTTTAAATGTGTAAATGTTCTCAGACCTTAGACAGTGCTGCATTGGTTAGTTAAGCTTTAAAAAACGTGGAAATATAAACACTTACACTGAACTATCACAATGTAGAAACAGAGAGAAAAAAATCAAACCTCCTTATGAGGATGGCAGAAGATATGTAGGCAGTGCATAAAACACATTTCTGTTGAAAAGTCAGAGAGATAGTGAATTTTTATGAAAATATCTGCAGATGATATGAATGATATGAAATACAGTATGTGGATATCTACCATATCACTACAAAAATATGTTTTCTAACATTTTCTTCATTATCTTATGTGTAAAAACTAATCTCAGAAACCATATTGATTATTTTCACTTAATTTTTTTCAAGGAAGATATTTCTTATTTTTCCCTTTTGTTCCATTTTCACATCAAAATTAACTTTTCCATTTCCATTATCTTTTCATCAATTTGCAAAAATATGTACAGTATATGATATGGTCTCCTTAATATGTATTATTTCTTAACATACATTTCCTTGCTCTGCATTACTTTGGTCAAATTGTGTTTTGACAGACATGCCACTGAAGCAAAGTCAACTGAACTGGAGGGTGAGATCATGGAGTTAAGGTCAGCTGATATTCTATATCTAAGCGAAATTTTTCTAGCAAGTCAGTCCACGGTCAGGCATATTTCGAACGCTCTCGGCAGGCTAGTGCGGCTCCTATCTACTTGAATGGGGAAAGACCGAAACCTCAAAAACAGTTGGTCAAAATTAAGATCAAAAAACATATTTTAAATCAGCAATAACATTTCACAATACTGTAATCATAAATTGTGTTTCTTTATCTCAGATTATGCTAAAAAACACAATTATCTCATCTTGTAAAGCTAAAGCGCATGCACGTTCTCGAGTTGAATGACAGGTGATGTCTGTGTCTAAAAGGTGATTGGCTCTTTTTCCAGTAAGGCAGGACTTCCTTTCTACATCTGTTGACCATTAGAGCTTCTTGGTTGGGCATTCCAATTTCTCCCATTCATGCTAATAGAAGTGGCCTGTCTCTGCTAAAAGCCTCTGATCTAAGTTTGACAGCAGACAAAGAGTGTGCACACATGCATGTGTGCGTGTGTGTGTGTGTATATCTTATATAGGAATACAGGATAGGCAATGATCTACAACACGCAAGCACATTTTCTGCATTTTTACAGTTTCAATAAAACAGTTTATTATGTTTAAGCTATTTGAAATATGGGGACACTAGAAATGCCTTCATAAACCACATTTATTGCATAATACCCTTGTAATTACCAGTTTGTAACCTAAAATATGTCCTCATATAACACCCAAACACACACACACATACACACACACACACACACACACACACACAGCACAGACACACACACACACACACACATACACACACACACACACTCATACACACAAAAGCAGAGCTTGAAGTTGCTCTGTAGAAGCTGTGAAAATAGGGAAGTAAAAGGCCAATTTTCTCTTAATTCAGCCTTTTGTGACTAGCAGTAATTTCTTTTTTGCCTTCTGTTTCTACTATTACAGAATAACAGAAAGAGAGATAGAGAAAGACCATGAAAGGCACAATTCACCTGATTTGTGTAAATACAAGACACGCATGAGATGAATGCAAATGTGCATGTTGAGTATATTTTTCACAGACAAACTGACCACAACCTCCCTGAGAAAAACAGATAGACGTCAGACTGATAGCTGCAAAGAAAAACAGCATCAGCCTACAATGAATAGGAAAGATGTAGTGGTTAAAGTAGAAAATGTAAGAAAGATAGAAATAGATATTGAACAAGGAGAAGGGGAATGAGAAAAGAAGATGACACAGAGGAAATAAATTAAATGAGAGACATTGTGTCATAAGAGATCATGGATTGTATTAAAAAAAAAGGTTGAATTATTGAAGGAAAAAAATTGAATGTTTATTAAAAATGAGTTTAAAAATAGATACGGCAGAGTACAGTAAGTCTCCACAGAAGTCATAGGTACATGATTACAAATTCGTAACTTTCCACAATGCTTTTAACAAAGCAAAACTCACTTGAAACACAAACCCTTTATCAAATCTGTCACCCCACAAAATAAATTAATAACAGTAACAGCTAAAAATGCAGACAGCCACAAGAAACTCACATTCTCAAAAATGTTGGCACATAAAGAACGTCTAGGTTACTGTTGTAACCTCCGTTCCCTGATGGATGGAACGAGACATTGTGTCGAGTGAAGCGACACTAGGGGACTTTCTTGAAGGCACTCCTATTCTCTGAATTTGAGAAAAGGCCAATGAGAATTTGGCAGACAGAATTTACATGTCCCTCCCCCTGACATACGGGTATAAAAGGAGGGAATCATGCATATGTTCATTCAGGTTTTGCACTGAGGAGCCGAGAATAAAGTTCGGCCATTGTAGTGGCTCGGTTCAGCATCGTGGCAGGGGGGACACAAAGTCTCGTTCCCTCCATCAGGGAACAGAGGTTACAACAGTAACCTAGATGTTCCCCGTCTGTTGCTCACTTCGACATTGTGTCGATTGAAGCGACACTAGGGGTCCCTATTCATTCACGGCGTGTATGTGCGGTGCTGATGCAGGTGCGGGCAGGCAGTTGTGTGCCAAAGCAACAGGCTGTGTCTTACTGCACGTACCCTTCCCCAATGCCCCATAAAAATTTTCATAAACTTTTTATGTTCCACTCTCTGCTGACTGTGCCTTGTTACGACAGTTCATCCGCTGCCATGCTGAAGTTGCCGGGATGTTAGTGGCATGCAATGACCTGAGTCGCTGCTGGCTCCAAAGGAGGAGATGTCAGGCGAGTAGTGACATACTGATTTTCTGACGGCAGGCGGGGGTGATGAACACACGGTACGTGCCGCAGCGCCATGCCCATCTCATTACTCAAGGGAGTAAACAGACTGTCTGTGAGGCAAGCCACTCTCACCTTGAGCTCGGACGGAAGTCAACGAGCGTGCCGGGGGGGCGGGTGGTTCATGGGGATCTAACCCGCGAAACCGAGCCTGCTGCCAGCCCCAAATTGCCTCTATCTCCAGCCGGGTTGTCCTCAATCCCGTGGGAAGAAGGAGCGACGTGGGGGAAGGCTGGAGTGGCGTTCCTCTTTAAGAAGGAAAGCCGAGACCACAACGTTGCCATGGTTAAGTTCTCGAAGTGAGAACATGAACCATCCACAAATGCCGCCTCAGTGTGAACGCTGCCCAGACACACGAGGCAGCGTCTATGACCGTCAGGAGCGGTGGGAAATCGACCGCATCCAGGAACTACATAGGGGCGGAAGGGCATCTTTACAAAGGTACGTCCTGAAAAGGACGTTCAACGCCAGCTGTGTATTGCTCTTTTAGAGAAAATAAACTCTTTTATGAATACTCTTTTAGCAGTGCTGTCGAAGCGCCCAAGGGCGAAGCTGCACTGCTGTGCAAAGAAGGAGAAACTCGCTGAAACCCGGAGATCCAACAGCATACACTCTGCAGAGGTGAGTGGAACAGTAAGTGATCTCAGCTCGCCGATCGCACAACCGCTCGGCTCCGAAGAAGTAGTCTGAACGAACTGATGCATGATTCCCTCCCTTTATACCCGTATTTCTGGGGGAGGAACATGCAAATTCTGTCTGCCAAATTCTCATTGGCCTTTTCTCAAGTTCAGAGGTAACCGAGACCTTCAAGAAAGTCCCCTAGTGTCGCTTCACTTGATACAACGTTGAAGTGAGTGACAGACGGGGAATCAGTTTTAACAAAACAGTTGGCATAAAAATTAAAAAGATAATTAAAAAAAAAACTTATTTACCTGATCTTACTCATTTATTTGTATTATTTGGCATTTCCCCAAGAAGTCCCAATGGCTGTATTCACACACCAAGGAGATGTATTTTTAGGGGCAGGGCGGGACAGGACAGGACAGTATAAGTTGTCTCAGAGTGAAGCTTGTCTCTGTCTGGCAACAAGATGCCAAGAAAGAGACGGAGACAAACAAACAAAAAAATAAATAAATCACAGAACCTCTACAGTATATCTACAAATTGATTTTGTGTGTTTAATATGCTTTAAAAAAAATTACAAAATTAAAAAGAACAATCATCTCAGCTGATGATGAGAATTCAAATATGGAGAGGGGAGTATTTTCATATCATTATACCTGGATATAGTTTGTTTTAGAAAAGATAAATAGGAAAATATCAGTGGAAACAGAGACAAGTAAACGAGAGACGTAATGGTGATAGAGAAGACCATCACAGTCAATCAGTGAAACTGAATTACTTAATAATGTCTCATTATTGAGCCCTGATTAACCCTCATCCATCTCCTGATATCTCTGCAAGGACACGCAGAGGACAAGAGGCATTCATTCTCTCATTCTCTCGCTTTCTGATTTTTACCCCCCAATTTTGTCCCAGCTTTTTTTTTTTTTTTTGCCTGCAATTCCTATTTCATTTTACTTTCTCATTTTGGTCATCTCATTCCATCTATCAATCTTTTTCCTGCATTCACTTCCATTCAGGTCATTGTTTCTTAGTATGTCATTCTAAATGAAGGAGGTCTGCCTGAAAAGAAAAATGACTGCAATAAGATTAAGTGGAGTATGAATGGAGACTTCTGCTTGAGTCCCCTGCTTTTCAGATTGTTCTCCTAATAAAAAGACCTCCGTAAGAGACCATTTCCCACCTAAAGTCCTGGTTATTTTCCCTCATTAACATTCTAGCTGGGTTTATAGTGCATTTTCAACATGTTGTCCACCTGGGTTCTCTAACGAGGAACAGAACCCAGGTTACAGATTAAACTGGGCTTGTGATCCGTGTGTGCGATGCTCCGTGCTGCAGCCAGAGTGAGAGATGAGACGAGCGCTCTTTAACCACGCTGCACATGCTGAACTCAGTGGACAACATGTTGAAAATGCACTATAAACCTATTAATCAACACAATCTTTTACAATAAAGGTTTTTATTACTCAACATAAATTACAGTACTGAAATACTCACTCATTGACTTAAAAAAGATGTCTTGATGCAAGTTAACCACACAGTAACAGGCATGCAATACTTCCCTCATGTAAACTAGATTTAATGATGGTTTAGTGTATAATAAAGTTCAGTTACCCACTCAGGATAAACATCTGATTATATATATCTGTCAATCCAGGAAATTTTCTTTAAAATAAATTCACATCTTTACTGTCACACAGTACACGAAAGCGACAAAAAGCACTAGTCCCTGTGAAAAGTACCTAAAACGAGCTTTAGCTCCACCAGTGGGCAAGGCCCTAATCTCACATGTGCCTCCTCTAGAGTTTTAGAAGAGATTTCAACAATGTCTCAATCCGCATTTGCCAAGATACCAAAGTATGCAATCAAAAGAGATTTCAATATGAGCTCAAACTTTTCTCAGATTCCTTTCAAACCAAGTTATATAAACTGCTATGCTATTTACATAAAAAAACATTTAGCTCTATGGATGACAAAAGTACCAGTACTTTGGTACCAAGCCGATAGTACAATTAAAAAGAAAACAATACTGGACTCATTTTGGCACCTGCATGCTTTTTTGGCTTACAGACAGCTTCTTTCTATGTGCGTGCTTATGAACATGTGTGCTCTGCGAGAGCTTGCTGTAATGCGGGTACGAGCCTAAACAGTCAAATATAGTTTAAAATTCATTCAAAATACCTTTATTGGCAAAATATAATGTAAACAGTAAGTTATGTCAAAATTGAGCGTAAAGGGCAAAACAAAAAAACTCAATTGTATCAAAACTTTATACAATTTATAATCTGTGAACTTGCATTGCTTGTACTTAATTGTTTTTGATGTGGTATCGAAATTGGTATCAAGAATATTTATTATTTTTACTGTTATTTGTACTGAAAACTGACATTTTGGTATCATCCCAACGTATATAGCTCTCTACTTTTCTGTATGTCAACATTTGTCTCATTTTTTCTATTTTTATTTTTCCCAAGGAATTACATGAAAAACATACTCATAACTGAGATCTCCAATAAGTGTCATGCTCTATGAGATAGCCATGTCTGAACAACCTTTCCTCTAGGTGTGTAGAGCAAGATAAATGTTGTGACCTTGTTTTTTTTTTTTTTTTTTGAGCGAACCATTTTTGGATCAATGGAAACCAAGCATAAAAGTCGACACTTGACCACAGTGACCCTGATCACTGTACAACTGTGGCAACGATGGTATCCATAGTGACACTGATATCTGTATCACCAGACGTTTGATCTGTAAAATCACCCTCTAATTAAATGCCATTGATTGAAACTCACCTCTCTAAACCTTTCCTGTTTTAATTTTCTGCCTCTCTGCATACACAAACACACACAAAATACACACAAAATGCACACACACACACACACACGCAAAGCCAAATAATGAAAGTTTCCGCATAGATGAAAAAGTTATCGTAATTAAGATCTTAAAGTGCTACAAATTGCATATCAATGCAAATCTTCCAAAGGATCTGATAGGTCCACTTGTGTTAGATCTGGTTGTCTTCATTGTACCAAAAGGTAAAACCTAATTACATCAAAGACATGAGGAGATGCACTGATAAGAAAGATAATTAACCACTACCACCTGCTGCATTGCAGTTGAATTACTTCCTTACAGTATTAAAGGAGATGTGACATAAAAGGGCTTTTGGCAATCTGGTTCAGCTAGCTTCTGTTGACTTCTTAAATAATGAATAACTTTTTTGACATACTGAGCCAAAACCTTCTCTGACAGGTAAGAGACCATACTCGCATCTCCTTCTGGTAAAAAGAAGCAGCTACCTGTCATTCACAAAACCAATGCATTCTACTTGCCCTAATGTTTCTCCCCCCCCCCCCCAAAAAGAAAAAATTGCAATACACTTGCATGCACACAAAGTGGTTTGAGGGCATATGAAATAAGCTTAACGAAGAGCACTGCGAATGCTGAAATTGCTGTGCAGCCGGTGTCATTTAGTCAGTCTCTTCTGCTGAATATTAATGAGCATATGCTAACTACCATCCACTTAATAACACAAACATTGAAATATCTCTGCATGGAAAAAGCAAAAAATGTGCATTTCAATTCGAGAAATTATCTAGATAATAAGATGTTACACATGGTTTTTCCTCCTCTCCTGTTGCTGCCTCTATCAGATAAACATATGGAAATTACATGTTAGAAGCAAAACTGGAACATTATGAATGTGCAGTGTGATATGAGACATGTATGTACAAACAGTGTGTAGTGTATGCAATGGCCAAACTTTATTACAGTTTTTTACGCATTTAAAGACATATAAGCTTTATATGTTTAAAAGTGTGCTTCATGTGATACCATAAATTAACCAGTTTCAGGCAGTCAAAACTATTATTTAACATTTCTGAAAATACCTGTATATTTTACTTTACACCAACAAACATAATTTGTAAGGTCAGATCAAGAAGAATTAGCTCATTAAGGTAACAACAGCAACCTGTACTACAAGAATCCTAATTTCTGCAACTTCATATGATGATGCTTTATTATACACTTTACCATAAAGAGCCATTTCTACCTGATTTCTACATTAAAAGTGACTTTCATTGGTGTAACCCAGGGGTGTACGAACTTTTTCAGTCGGGGCAAATGCATAAAAAAATAAGCATCGCTGTAATCGTTTGAAAAAAAGGCCTAGAAGTTACTAGATTGCCACTATGCATAATCTTTATATTGTACGCTTAATATTATGCAAGTTTTATTCATAATCTGTGCTCTATGCTTGTGTAGGCCCTACATGTAAATAATGGATAGGGTATTTCACTCACAAAGAACTCTTACACTCACAAAGAACTCCTGTAATGGAACAGTGATGCGTCTTCTACAAAATATTTTACAAATTTGTATTTTTTTTTATGTCTATTCAGTGGCACTGCAAAAAACATATAGATCTGAGTGTTGGTTGTGACCCATCACAATAATCAAAATCAGATTATATTTTATCACTTTATGAAGTGATGCAAGGAATTACTCTTTATTGTTCAAGGAACTACTCTTTATAACTATACAATTATAACTTCTGTTCTGTTGTTACTTCTGTTACAAAAACGATTTTAATTTGATCAAAATTATTGCGCTTCGTTTTATTTTGTAGACATGCATGTGAAAGTGATATAAGCGCTCTCTTCTACAGTACAGTATGTCCTCACTCAAATGGCGCTGGGATGCCCGTGAGTCATTTTTCTTGTTTCAAGAAATATCAGAAGGAACCAATTAATTACTTTAGACCTATACTTCCCAGTGCTACAGAGGGTGTTCTGGAAGTGTATGCTCGGTTTACATGCCTCTGTGCGCACTCTATACACACTGTTCAGACGCTTGCACAACAGCAGCTCAACTCAGTTGTATGATGTGGGGTATAGGGACATTTTCACAAGAACAAATAAATGAGTAAAGTATCGTACATGATGTCAATCCTTTAATAAAGGCTTCATTCTTTCTGCGGGGTGCTTCATCCTTGGAAATTCCAAACTCCTGTTGAACTCTGCAAGTGGATGAAGCTAGTGTCGACATAGAGCGCACTAGTGGAGATGATGTGCTTTGAATAGCGGCTGCATGTGATAGTGACATCCAATTTTTCCATAGCAGGCCTAATTCTGTTCTAAAATCTCTTGCATCCCATATCAGAGCAGTCGGACGGCCACAGATGGCCTGACAGATGGATTTTGGACACCCCTGGTGTAACATAATTTGATCAGACTGATTAGGTTATATTAAAAATACTGTATATTGGACTTAAATAAAACCAGTTAATTTGTTAGCAGTCCTGGGTAGAATACTTCTGAATTGTAATCAGGTACTGATTAAAATTATATGACAAAAATTGAAATCTGTAACATTATTTTACAGATTACATTTTTTGGGGTAATCTTATCTAAATACTTTTGGATTACTTCCAACTAGTGATGCACCAAAATGTAAATTCTAGGCCGAAACCGAAACCGAAAATTCAGGATGCACTTGGCCGAAATCCGAAAATGACTTTTTTTTTATTACCCATTTTTAAAATAGTTTTTTTTATATAATTGAATTAATATTATACTTTTTAATTAATTACATGAATCTAATTCATCTGAATTGAAAAACTACAAATCAATAAAATGATCACACTTTTATTGAAAGTAACACACCAAAATTGGACAGAAAATATATTATAACAATATTAAATATATTATTCTTTATTCAGTTCTTTAACAATCAAATTTAACAGATTTTTCTTTACCAATTATTCAATAAATGTAACGTTCTAGAAAACTCTAATGATATGCAAAACAGCAGTCAAGTAATGAACTTAGCAGCTCTAGGCTAGCATCTTGCAAATACAAAAAAAGTTTAAATATGCTACACAGTCATTTGAATGATAACAACAGGCAAAACACAGAACAGCAGAGGGCCTCTATTCTGCTTATGTAAACGTATTTCCACTTTAATATAAAATTATTGTGCAAAACAACAGTAATAGAACTAAAACCAAACTCAACTGTAAACGACAGATGTAGCATCAAGTGAAGAACAAAGTTTTGCAGGGCTAAACATTTTTGTATGTAATTGCTATACACATAGCAAATTGGACTGCTTTATATTTAAGTAAAAGTGTCAGTCTCTCTCTCTCTCTGTGCTGGTGCTTGGGTAGATAAATACCTGCGTGCAATCCACGCAAGCAATGGAAAGCGATCTTTGTTCATGCCTCAGTAGTCAAGAGGATTGTTGCGTTCACAATATGAGCGTGAAACAATCGACTGTGTTCCGCAACTGCTTTAATAATGTATAACGTGCGAGGAAGTGCACCCGGTGGACTTTCTGGTGCCCTCCTAGGGAGTTGGTGCCCTACGCAGACTGCGTAGTATGCGTATATGTAGCGGCGGTACTGCTTAGTATTATATAGTATTTACACACCGCTGACATTGGCCTTTGCTTGGCAGTGCCGTGATTATGATTAGATTGATCGAGAGTGAAACCTGATCACTGAGGGGCAGGGAGCCATATATATATATATATATATATATTGGCTCATATTTTTGGCCTTTTTTCTCTTTTGGCCAAAATAAGAAATGCCATTTTCGGCCGAAATTTTGGTGCATCCCTACTTCCAACCTAATTTATATTTGATGTTACGTATTTGATGTCACTTCCATTTCTTATAGAAGCTTCTAGAAATGTGGACAGGTTTTTTTTTTTAATACGTTTTCCTGTAAACTGCTTTGAAACTTTCAAATTGTGTCACTTGATTTGACACAAATGTGGTCATGCTATTTCACCATTTTACAAATGCCATCCTTGTGTGGTAAGAGATCAGACCAGTTATATTTGGGAATCAACATCACAAAAACAGTTTGAAGTAATCAAAATTATCGCTAAAGAAATAGTGCATTTTGAGTATAAAAGCAATTCAGAAAACTAAAACCATTTTTACGCCACTAATCCAATTGGATAACATCGTGACTATGAAATGAAGTGTACTTGGGGATTTTGATCCCTTTGATAGACAAAACCCTTCCAAACACATAATGACACATGGTTATATTACACACAGAGTGATAATTAAAATAATTCTTCAAATGTGTTCATCAGGAGATAAGAAAGTTGTAAACATCTTCAAATGATTTTTTAAATTGTATGTTGAATCCTTTGCATTTGACAGGATATTAACCTATGGAAGGCCGAGTTTATGTTGCATAGTGATGTTTTCCCCATGTTTCCTTGAAAGTGATATAATCTCTGTACATCCAATGGTCAAACGCTGATTTAGACTGCTTCATCTTCACCTGGCTAATGATGAGTATCATGTCTGAGTGCAATTTGACAACCCCTCCCTCCAATCCCTCTCTTCCAAAAACACTCAAAGAGTTGCTGAACATATATTGTAGTTAGGCTGAGTGAAAGATTTAAAAAAAATTGAAAACATTCCATATAAATTCCATATTATAATTAAAATATAACCCATAAGAAATTAACTGTAGTCTGATTACAAGTATTTTAAAATGTAATTTAATCCAATTTCAAGTACTTGATTTTTGCAACCTGATTACATATTCCAGATTAAATGTAATCAGTTACTACCCAGCATTGGATCTTAGCACATGAAGCACATGCCAAACATTGTTCACAGTATATCAGGGTAAACCGATCAGTGGAGCTTGTGTGTTCACACCAGGAATTACAGCCAATAGGTTTGGCAATAGTGCATGAGTGAGAGAAAGCAAGACAGTTTGCAGCCAACGATACATACATATTTAATTTCAGAATGTCTCTATCTCTCCTGCTGTGAATTGCTCTACTTGAATCAGTGGTGCTAAACAGCATCGATTCTTATTCTCCAAACGCATGAAATTGAGCTGTGATTATGGTACGTATGTGTGAGTGTTTCTGTACAGAATGAAGGATTAAACTGAGATGATTTTTTACAGACTGTGCACAACTGCAGTCAGATTCGGAATACCATATGATGTGTGTGTGTGTGTGTGTGTGTGTGTGTGTCATGGAAAAGATGGGGTTTATACCCAAAGAAATTGCTGCTTACAAATATTATTCATCAGCATGTAGGCGATATGGCCGATGCAGGCCAGTGAAATGAAAGTGCAATTTTCTGTAGCTCTCTTCCAGTTGTTTGGTAACTCTGACCTACAAATCTATTACTGGTAAGATGCAGCAGCACTAGTTATAATCTTATTTAGAAGTAGTGTATTAACACTTCTCACATACTCATATCACCAAATTCATTCTGAAGTGCCCCGTCTTCTATACCGTAAAATATGTTTTATCAGGTAACCTTAAAAATGTACTCAAGTGGAAACATCCAAATCAACAGTTTTATTAAAAAATTGGTTGGTCTAACAAGCATGAAAATCGACCAATTATAATTTGTTCTTTTATTATTTAATTTTACAGACAGATCTTAGAAAACTATGCGGAACAAACAACTCTGCTCATGGATCAACTTGAGCAGATGGAAAATATTATTACTTCTAAATGTCTAAAAAGTGGCATCCTCCATTAGACATTTTTGCCTCAATTCAAGTACTACTGAAAGCATGTTGCGTGAACAACTTTCAAGACACTGGTTCTGGTCCCATGGGATCCAGGAAGTAATTCAGTACACAAAAACAATAATGAGCGTGATTTGGAGATTTGCATTTTCACTTTAAAATCTAATTTTTACTCCACTGATGTTAGGTTTAGGGTGGTTTAGTTTAGAAGATACAGTTGATAAAAAATGCATTCCTGTTGACTATATTAGATCACTTATAACTAATAACTAGAGATGCACCGATCGACCGGCCAGGGACCGGAATCAGCCGATTTTCCGCATGCTCGGCCTGGAACGGTGACCAGCCGGTCAGCCTCACATCTTTCTGATTTCAAGCCAGTCCGTTTTGTTGCCAGCGGCGCAGGCAATAACGTCACAGCCGCGTGTAAACATGTCAATGCGTGGAAGATCTTCACTGTGAGTGAAGAATACGTAAAGTTCGCAATTTGTAATAATTGTAAGGCTAAAGTAAACCGCGGGGGAACCACCACGATAACGTTCGGAACAACAAACCTAATTAGACATTTAAAACGCACTCACCCAGCTGAAAATGCCCATTTTAAAAAAGAAGCTAAAAAAGGTAAAGTGGCTAAAGCTAGCCAGAGCTCAGAGCCAGCCAGAAGTCAGCAGCCTCTCTTATCTTTCCTTGGCATGAGCAGTGAAAAGACCAAAGCAATTACGAGGAAAATTATGGAATTCATGGCCCTGGATGACCAGCCGTTCTCCATAGTTGAGGACAGAGGGATCAGAAATCTGAAAAATTTCCTCGATACAGAGTAGGTGGTACTTTTCCGACGTTGTGTTGCCCGAGTTGTTTTGTCTCATGTCATGTCACACACGCCGCCTGTTACCACTCAACATTTTGGTATACAAATCCTGGAGAAGGGAAGTGGGGTGCTGGATGGCAGAGGCAGGCTAAATACAAATTGTGCCATTGTGAATTAATGTGCTGAGTAACGTAATTTTTCCCATCGTGTCCGATATTAAAATCAGTGCGACACACATTGCAAAAGGCGTGGGTATTATCGATATGACTTCGAGATATGAAATTAAATTCTTCCGTCCAGCTGTTGTTAAATTTACATGTGTGTGTGTGTGTGTATATATATATATATGAATTTTTTTTTTCTTTTCACCGGAGCCCCAGCCAAGTCTTCTCCTCCCATCTACCTTGATTCAACTTCCCGCGTCTGCTACATGCGCAGATATCAACAGCACAACTGGGTTGTAGGTTGCCAGGTTGAAGACACAAATGGGTTGAAATTTGTATGATATGTTGATTGTGGGAGTTGGATGCGTTTCATACAAGATCTGGCAACTGTCCAGTTGTCCAACCTTGGAGTAATATATTGATGTGATTATTCATATAACGTGGTTTGGGCCATACAAATTATGGGAGTTTCCCGAGAGAAATAACAAAACGGGAGGGGGGCGGAAAAAGGTAGATTTTGTTTGTATATGCGGTCAATAATAGTTTTTAGAAAGAAAATTGGAATCGGAAAAAATTGGTATCGGCAGGTCACACTTGCAAAAAAATCGGAAATCGGAATCGGCCAAGAAAAGTGCAATCGGTGCATCTCTACTAATAACACAACTAATTTTTGCCGCTACTGTGTGGACATTTAATTCGGAAACTGGAGCTCATTTGTGCCTATGTGCTCAACAACACTCCCAACAACACTTCCAGCTCTGTTCACTGGGGGAGGTAGGTTGAAAGCAAAACCTTTCAACCTACTGTTGCTTAATTCACAGTGTCATCAGTCTGCATGGGTTTCTAGTTAACTAGGTGATAACATCCTAAAACTGTTTTTTAAAGTTTTTCTCTCACTAATCTGGCAAATTTTGAAAAATCCAATGATTATTTAAGTTACTCAAAAGCGCTCATTGCACCAGTCAGTACTTTGGAAATGCAACTTTGTTTCCAGGCAGACATAAAACTCTGCACCCTGACTTCCATATATTGTGTGAAACTAGCTAATAAAATGAGTGCTACCCAGATCAAGTAAGTGCTTGCCATTTAGTTATATGCCAAAAACAAAAAAATCATCCAGTGAGCTGCAGTTCTTTGGATGGAAATGCCTTGTTGATGAGAGAGGTAAACTGAGAATGGCCAGACTGGTTCGAACTGACAAAGTCTACAGTATGCAAGTTGGCGCTGTTTTGGCAGCACGAGAGGGACCTACACAATATTAGGCAGTTGATTTTAATGTTGTGGCTGAAGGACAGCGAATACAGTTTACCTGTCCCGTCATTCTTTGCCTCCCTTTTTTTGACAAGACTGACCTGGAATCAGGGAAGTCTTTTATAATCAGAGATGCATTGGTGTGCATAGAAAAAGCCAACTGCCCAGAGAACATATGTAAATCCAGGGTGAAGACCCCTGTTTCTTGACCTGATTGGATGCAGCAGAGCATGAAGACTCACTCTATACAGAGCAAGAGAAGATTAAAGAGAAACAGGAAGAGAACCAAGTGCTCCATTGACCACTTCATCAAAATACAAAATAATATCCTTAAAGCATTGGTAACCATAAAAGTATCATTAAAGAAAGCGTTCACCCAAAAATAAAATTCTTGCCTCATTTACTCACCTTCATGCCATCTCAGATGTGTATGACTTGCTTTCTTCTGCAGAACACAATTTTTTTTTTTATATATATATCTCAGCTCTGTAGCTCCAAATCTTTAAAGCTCCAAAAAGCACATAAAGGCATTATAAAAGTAATCCATACAAAACAAGTGGTTATAGCCATATCTTTTGAATTGATCCAATCTATTTTGGATGAAAACAGACCAAAATGTAACTCCTTTCTCACTGTACATCTGGCCATCACAGTCTCTAGGGATTTTGTACTACCTGTGTTCTACAGAAGAGTGAAACTCACAGGTTTGGAATGAAATGATGGTAAGTGAAGAAAAACTTTATTCTTGATTTAACTATTCCTATAATACCTGATCCAGGTTGTTCTGAGCTACTGAGGAAGGAATGAAGTATAGGAGGAAGGAGAGAGAAGAGAAAGAGTAGAGGAATTGAGGTGGTAATTGATGAAACAGGAAGAGACAGAGGACATTTGGTCTGGATGGGCCATCTGTCTACAGATGATAAGAAACCTCTACGGGTCTGCCACCACAACCCATGAGACTCTATACAGGACTCTTTCTCTCACTTCTTTATTGAACGCATGCACGCGAATCCACTTACTTGATACTTCCACCTACCTCTTCTAAGTGGCTATTCTCTCCCATATCTCTGCTAAGTATCCATAATTTCCATTTTGTTTTATTTCTATTTCCTCTTCATGCATACTTGAGCACACATAAACAAAGGAGGGGAATTCACAAAGAAAGAATTGCAACTAGTAAAATGCTGTTTTTTTGCACATGTCTGTGCTGATTTAGCACCCGATTCACTTAAGGAATTTTGCAGATGATGAAACGATACAAACATGCCCATGGAGTTGTGCTGAACAAAATTTTCACAATTTCAGACAACCCATGCAAATCAGGGACATACTGTACAGTCAAGACTCAAAATGACCCATTTTACAAGACAAGAAAAAGACACACACACACACACACACACACACACACACACACACACACACAAACAATAGTACTTGAAAATAAAGGATGGGAGGGAAAAGCATTTCTGTGTTAGAGGAAATTGTTGGCATGGGAGAGCTTTTGGTAGTTTTATTGTTTGATCGTTTCAACCCTCTGGGCGTGCTCAGTAATTATCTTGTCTAACTGACTTACAGTGCAATGGTGACCTTAAACCCGACAATGCTTTGCCACCATCACGACAACCATGAAGAACCTCCTATTGGCACAAACTGACTTCCTCTTCACGACAGGCTCTCGCCCTTTAAAACCAGCACACATGTTTTAGCACACATTTTGCTGCTGTTTAGCAGTGCAATATTAATGAGGTTTATGTTAGAAACTTACCTCTGTGAAATGGCTGTTTTAAAGAGTGATTGTGCACAAACTTAATGTTAAAGGAACGTGTGTCTTTGAAGAAAGGAATTCCAGAGTAAATGAATAGTTAATGCCATTCTGTTTTAGATGTGTAGATAACAAGCTCTCAAATTAGAACAACAGAAACCATAGACTAACCCCCTTAACCATATGACAAAATTTTTCTAGACCGAAATTATATTCAATGGAGCGCAAATAGAGACTTTTGGCCTGTAGTTTTGCTCCAGATCTGAGGCGAATATCATCATTTGTGTTTATCTTTATTCAGAAATTTCAGTCTGTGAGGTTTTTGAAATTTGGTTGATTTGATATGGAATGACCCAATAGTAATTGTGATGACTACCTTAGATGAGAAGACCACAGCCTAGAGCCAATTTTAACGGACTTGGACTTGTCACGCACTTCCTCCCCACTTAACAAGATCAAAATAGAGAATATACAGATCAATTCAGCCCTGCTGAGATACTGCCCAACTGCCCAGCAGACAGCAAGTGTGTATGAATGTTTGAATACACAAATTAGTTTGATTCATTCAGATAAGTGAGAGTGAAGGCCTTATGATAGAGAAGAAAACCACATCTTCTCCTGGAATACAACGTGTTTGTTATGTATCTGGCAATACTTCTAACACAAAGAAATGTAATAATCTCTACCTTATGCTTTACCTACTGTGATCATGGCACCAGAAATGAGATTTTCTCTTTTTCAGCTTCTCTTACGTCTTTTCTCTTTGACCTTTATTTGCTCTCAATTATATCCAGATTTTTCGCTATGTTGAACTTCTCTTTGTTCAATCTTTCAAATAATTCTCTGAACATTCATAGAACTCAAGACTGGCCTCTCTCTATCTCTCTCTCTCATTTACACATACAAACACATTTTTTTCACCATATTAGTGACGGCATCTCATAGACGCAATCATTTTTATATGGAGGTGATGTTATTTGCTTTACCCCAAACCTAACCCTAACTGTGCCTTTCAAATATTGAGATTCATTGTTGGGTAAGTTCCCCAAAAGAGTAATTCACTACAAATGATAAACTCCTTAAAAATTTTTAATTGATAACTTTAATGGTTACTACTTGGAATAAGTAATCACATTACTAATTACTTTAAGAAACTTTTAAAACAGAAACGTTTTGCCAATATTTTCTAATTGTTCATTGTCGCACACAAGTCATACACACATTTCACCCCTAAAATGACAAGTGATGAGCCCTTCAGCTGTCACAGAAACTGAAATGTACTCTATTCTACATATTTTCTGCATAAATCGTATTATTTTAGAAATACATTGAACAGCCACAACATTGAAACCACCTGCCTAATATTGTGTAGGTCCCCCTTGTATAAAATGTATAAAACCTTTTTAAATGTAAGTATTTTTCATTCTTTACAAAAGTACTTGAGTACAGTAACTAATTACTTAATCAGATTACACCAAACACTGGTGAGAACTGCTGAAAATGTCCTAACAAATTGGGTTTCGAAATGTTTCACTATAATAGTTAGGACATTTTTTTTAAAGGCCAATTATAGCCAAACGCGCGCACACACACACACACACACTTATTTTTTCCCTAAAGCAGGGGGTATACGGTGCGAGTTCTGACACACGTTATGAGTCAGTTTATCTGCTAATCATACAGATGCAGTGGTACACCACATGACTTAACAACCTGGTGAATTCCAAAGCAATCACACTCATTTTTGTGCTTTTTATAATTATAAGACATAAAGTCAGAGGAGGACATTGATTTCATTCCTTGTAGCTTGCAATTTAGAAATCAATAAGAAGACTGGCATGGTCAGGTCTTCTTTTCATGGTCTGAAAACTCATCTGCTGAATTAAATATACACTGGCAGCCAAAAGTTTGGAATAATGTACAGATTTTGCTCTTATGGAAAGAAATTGCTACTTTTATGTGATAATTTAAAGTGGCATTCGACTGATCACATTGTATAGTCAGGACATTAATAACTAATAAAAAAATATTCAGAACTTAAACTACTCCAAGGAGTTCTCATCAAAAAATCCTCCATGTGCAGCAATGACAGCAGATCCCTGTAGATCCTTGGCATTCTAGTTGTCAGTTTGTCCAGATACTCAGGTGACATTTCACCCCACGCTTCCTGTAGCACTTGCCATAGATGTGGCTGTCTTTTCGGGCACTTCTCACACACATTACAGTCTAGTTGATCCCACAAAAGCTCAATGGGGTTAAGATCCATAACACTCTTTTCCAATGATCTGTTGTCCAATGTCTGAGTTTCTTTGCCACTTTAACCTTTTCTTTTTGTTTTTCTGTTTATAAAGTGGCTTTTTCTTTGCATTTCTTCCCATAAGGTCTTCCCATAAGTCTTCTCTTTACTGTTGTACATGAAACTGGTGTTGAACGGGTAGAATTCAATGAAGCTGTCAGCTGAGGACATGTGAGGCATCTATTTCTCAAACTAGAGACTCTGATGTACTTGTCCTCTTGTTTAGTTGTACATCTGACCTTCCACATCTCTTTCTGTTCTTGTTAGAGCCAGTTGTCCTTTGTCTTTGAAGACTGTAGTGTACACCTTTGTATGAAATCTTCAGTTTTTTGGCAATTTCAAGCATTGTATAGACATTCCTCAAAAAATTATTGACTGATGATACAAGGGTGCTTCAGCAAGGCAGAAATCTGGCAGATTAGTCTTTGTCCATCAAGGTGTGAATGGAGGACCATCAGATCAAGACCCTGTCATGGCCATCCCAATTTCCAGACCTGAAATCCATTGAAAACCTCTGGAATGTGATAAAAAAAAGATGGATGGCCGCAAGCCAACAAACAAAGCTGAGTTGCTTGATTGTGCTAGGAGTGGCATAAAGTCACCCAAAAGCAATATGAAAGACTGGTAGAGGGCATGCCAAAATGCATAAAAGCTGTGATTGAAAATCAGGGTTATTCCACCAAATATTGATTTCTGAACTCTTCCTAAGTTAAAACATTAGTATTGTGTTGTTTAAAAATGAATATGAACTTGTTTTCTTTGCATTATTCGAGGTCTGAAAACACTGAATTTTTGTTGCTATTTTGACCATGTCATATTTCTGCAAATAAATGCTCTAAATTACAATATTTTTATTTGGAATTTGGGAGAAATGTCGTCAGTACTTTTTAGAATAAAACAAAACAAATTTTGTTCATTTCATTCATTTTACTCAAACCATGTCTAAATCCAAAGAAACTTATAATTTTGCAGTGGTCTCTTAAATTTTAAGGAGCTATATATATAGATAATTATATATATGTATAATTATTACAAATATTTTCCAACATTTGTCAGATTCAGGATTTGAAGGGAAGCTGTGTAATTTCATAACTGCATCCATCAATCATTACGACAGTGTGTTGCTGCCACAACTGCATGATAATAAAGCACAAAACATTAACAAAAATGAAAATGTAAGTGCACAAAAAACGTTTCTGATGGTTATTCTTGGATTTAATCTAAGCGCAACCGTGACGTGCAGAATTCTGAGTTATTTTAGTGGAGTAGGCTACCTGTAGCTTATTATTCAGCTTTTTTCAGCTTTTTCTGTCTCTGCATGCATGTTGAAAGCAAACATGCTGATGAGGTCTTGTCCATGTAAATGCGCTTTAAAGCCACACGTAGCAAAGTTTAAAAAATGTTTTAGCGCTGCGGTTGATTGACAGGTAGAACTTTCATCCTTGGTTTCAACAGACTTGCGCTTGGGGAGTTGAAAAATATCTCTCACATATTCACTATCGTGTATATACATTAATAACAGATGCATACCCCCTAAATGTTGCACTCGAACTGAAACGAATGCAAGTATGACGAATAAAAATATACCATAACTAAAATTTTAAACTTTTTCTGTCAGAGTAATAAAGATTGTTTTCTAGTGCAACCCATATGGCAATTTAATTGTTTGAAGAGCAGAGAACAGCATGGCTTTCTGTAGAATCCTTCCCAGTGATGTGGTCATGAATAAAATGGGAAAAACAAAGTTAACACAATTTCCTCCAATGTGTAAAAGCTTCATGAACACTCAGTTTTCATTGATCGTGTGAGTTGTAACACCTTCTACTGATAGGTCAACTTCAGGTAGATTGCCAAATTGGCTCGTTCAACCGCACACACCTCAAGCTGACAGCTCCCAAATTTTTTAGACAGTTTTAAAAATTATCAGGAGGTCGTGAGCTGCTCGTAAGCCGCTCGGCCATGCTTGTAATTCCTCTCACACTATGCAAGCCGTGACCACATGAGCACCAGTGATTTCCACGTGATCACTCCCGACTGAAAAAAATATGTCGGGAACTCGCACAATAGCCGAAAATCACATTGTGTATGCCCACCTTAAATGTCTGATACCAGAAGAAAATTCTACAACTCAGAGGTTTTCAGCTAGGTTTCATTATATTTTCAAATTTGTCTCAGATGTTTCTCCATTTTTTTTAAGGGAAAGAAAAATAGAAAGTAATAAGGCAACGGCTGATATAAAACAGTATAGAGCTATAAATATAATATGGATTGCCAAAGTTCAGATTAATTGGTCTTGGATTATTTGGAATTTGATGAGGCATTTGATTGCAGATTTAAGTATCTTGGCGAATATGAGCACATACTCTAACTCCAGAGGAGAGTATGAGGAGGAGGAAATGTAAGCAAAACTCTGTATTTGCTCTCTGTTTAAGGTCAACATGAAATCAAAATTGACCCATGGGACAGCTTTACTTTCATGATGTACATCCTGGTCTTTTTGTGCATAATTCATGTGTTCATGGAAAATGATGAAGAGACAAACGTGCAATTTATAAAAAAAAAACTATATACATGAACTAAACAACCATGAACTTGACAAACTAGACTAGGCATGGCATGAACAAAACAACAAAGTTACATTCACATTTAATTCTTGACAAGGGACAATGGAAAACATGAGGGCTTAAATACACAGACATGGGTAACAAACAACCAATGAACAGACAGAACTATAAACAAGATAACAAGACTAATAAACTAAAACCAATGACAAACTAGAACTGATAATGAGTAACAAGACAATAAAACAATTAAAACAAGACACGTGAACATGGAGGGATACAGGAACTAAACTCTTCAAAATAAAAGACATGAAATACATGAACACACACACATTAAACATTACAGTAATAACTTTCTCTCTCTAACATCGTTCCTTTTAGGTTGACATCATGAATTCTGTTTACTTTCCAAACACTTCCCTTCAAAGGATTTGTCTCCATAATAGAATATTATCCTGGAAATATGTCAGCTTACGGAAGTAAAATGCGTTGCAAACAGTGCTACACATTGGCTTTTTCTTTTCTTTGAGACTCAACTAATTGCAGGCTTAATTTACATAGAAAGGAGGGGTGTTTGTGCTGAAAAGAGTAGACTAAGAATGACTAAATTTAAATTAAATTAGTTTAGCACCTCGTTGAATTGGATTACATGTGGTCAGTGAATATGACGCAGGTTTTTGCACTGAGATACCATAAACAAAAATGGCTCAACTCTTTCATGAATTTGTCCCTCATTTGTTTTAGAACACTGGTGCCACAGAGTTTATCTTATTACAACAGGAAGGAATGTGATATTCCCTCTTGTTAAGAATGCAATATTCCTTCCTCTCCTGATAGAGAGAGAGAGATGAGTATCTGAGCAGTTGTCAGTGGAGTCAGTTAGGTCAGTGTAAAGCTATAGGGCTAATCCTGTTAGCACTACAGTTAGCTTTAGCACTGCACAAAATACACCCATAGTTATGACTCAAACAGCTACTGTGCTCTGCAAAGTTTAAATAGGCTAAACTTCACGCACATCGTCAATATTGTTGTTTTTGTGGTGACTTTGGCCTACTTTGTGAGAGCTAAATAAGTGGATATATGGTGGTTTTGAGGTGAACTGAAATAACCATGGAGAGTAAATCACAGATAATAAGATTTACCCTCCTCTCTTCATTACAGGCATAAGTGGACAGTGTCAAAACATGAAAAATAATGTTTTGTTCTAAATAAATGATAAGAAAGATATAAATAAATGATTAACAAAAATCAGCGTATTATTTGCAGGCGGTTCAATCTCTTGTGAAACACTTTCAAACACTTTACTCAGTCACTCTCTCATACTCATTCTTCCTGTGACAGCTGGCTATACTGTTCGCTATTTTTTAATTTTTATGTGATGTTTTATATATGTTATACATTTATTTATATGCCATATTTTCTGTAAAAATTTGTACAACTAAGGACTTAGGGTCATAGAACAGCACACAACTTGGGCTAAATAGCATGTCCTCAAAAGGTACAGTGTAAAAAACAACTTTCTTAAAAACCAAAAAAAAAGGTAAAGGTAAATTACGTATACATCTATAAAACAAGAAAATATTATTTGAGAAGCAGAATGACCAACATGATCACACGAGAAGTCTGCATGTTGTTCCGGTACCCTAGGATCGGCCACATTATGCCGACACACTGACAAGTGGCATCTCCTATCAGATATTTCTTCTTCGTCTCCAGTGTGTTTACCTTCCCCTGTGGTGCGTCAGCTGCGTGGGAGATTTGGGTTCGGAACCCACGTTGAAACCAGGAAGTAATTGAGTTTGCAATGTCAGTAATGAGCATGATATGGAGGTTGCATTTTTACCTTTAAAATGGCATTTTTACTCCTCTAATAGTTAGGTTTAGGTTTGGGTTGGGGGGTACAGTTTATAAAATATGCATTCCTATTCAATGTTCTACAGCCTGAGCTCACACTTGCCCGTGCGCTAACAGTTACCGATTTGGCCACTGGGGGCAGTGTTACGCATTTCAATAAGCGTAGACTGATTTTAGCTAAAGTCAGCTGAAGTCAACCTTCTGTTTCTGATTTCACTGTGAGATCCATGACATAAGATATTAAGCTTGTTTTCAGAGAAATATAACTAAATTTTGTGTAGTTTATGCTTACATTTTTTTTTACTAATGGGTCAAGAAAAATAAGCTTGTTTTTTTTCTCAACTCATTGGCAAACAGTTTTTTTTTCTTGTTGTATGCGTAAATGTTACTACATTTAGTTAGATTTGTCAGAAAAAGTAGAAAAGAAGACAAAACAGGCTACTCATAGACAAAAAATAAATGTCTTAATTAATATTCTTGTCTTCTTTTCCAGTAAAAATATCTAAACATTGGTAAAACGATCTAGTCTTGTCTGGTTACAAACCCAATATTTTCTATCTTCTTTGGTATGCAAAAGTTATTTTCCTATTAAAATCATGGTTTGGTTTAAGTTTAGGTTAGGGGATACACTTTATGGTTAGTTTTAGGTTTGGATAAGAGGTTACAATTAGACAAAATCGTAACAACGTAATTTGTTGGTTCATTTTTTCGTAATGGGAATAAAAGCTGTATCTTTTTGTACGAGACAACTTGTAAAATGTTTTACGATTTTGCCATCTCATCTCATTTAAAAACTAAAAACTAATTTTCATCAAATGTTTTGCATTTACATTCTTAAGTGTCCAAATACTTTTTGAGGCCACTGTAAACGCAGAAACGTGTCATTTTAATAACATCAGTACCATAAAACATTTGAGGTGAGATACACACAACGGTTTGCCAAAACACAGAGCTACAATCCTTCTGAACACAATGCAAATCTTTTGTGCTATAAATGTAGCAAACACAGAGATGCAAGTGTAACACAATTGCACGTGAAGGGCTTGAAAATCCAATTGCATCAATCTCTTCCCTCCAGAAATCCCATTTGAGGGTACAACCAGGGTTGGATACATATTCCCATTACATGTATTTCCTTACTCCCCAACCCTGGGTACAACACAATACTTGAATCACACTATAGTATAAAAGTATAGACAAAACACAAACATATATGCTTTCGCTTTTACATTTACACTCTTATCTCCACACATTTCCCATAAGCTCTCTCAGATCCACAAACATTTACAGATGAACACAAAGGTGTGGTGCATTCATCAACAGAGACAGTAAATAAACACAAACACCACATTCATTTACACATTCGAACAAACTTGGCAGCAGATACAAAGTAGAACCAGACTGCAACTTACCTTAAGTTGAACTCTCTCTCTCTCTCATCAGCACACTGGGACGAACGAGTGTATTTTTCTTTGAGTCCACGAGGATCATTAGCTTTGGTCTTCTTCTCTTCTCTCCTTCCTCTCTCTCCATCATTCTCTTTGAGATTGACATCGGTGAAGCTCTGGCTATGCTCTTACTATGGTCGCAATGTGTATGTGTGTAACTTGCAGCATTTAATATGTATTAACTATGTCTCATACAGGTAAATAATATTGACAGAATTAATGTATTTGTCAATTGTTATGTATTTAATGTATGATATGCTTCTATTTTTCTTGTCTTGTTGCAGCATGCATGTTACGCTATAATGTGTGTGTGTGTGTGTGTGTGTGTGTGTGTGTAATGCAGTTCTAATCCCTCAGAGGTGAGAGAGCTGGTGCTTAGCAGCTGGGAGTCTATAGGGAATAAAAGACAAATGTACACACACACACACACAAGTGCAAATAATGCTGACTCACTTTACAATAACCTCATTTCATAATGCATAATCTACGTACAGTATAACCTTATCCTATCCCACATGAACACACTTATAGAAATGCATACACAAACAGCAAGAAAAGAGCCATCAGAAATACCCTCTCACTCATGTTCTTGTATAAATGGATTAAAGTGGCAAAGTAGGACACGGTTTAAAGCTCTTAGCTTAGCTACCATTGCCCTTGACACAGCAATCATTAGCGGCAGGCAAGATAGGCCAAAGACCTCATTCACAATCGGTACAACATGCAGAACAAGCAGGACAGCTTACCTAGACAGCTCACACACACGTTAACTTACAATTTACTAATAATACTATATACTAACTATAAATTAATATATTGTTTATAATATATATTTTCCAATTGGCAATGTACTCGGATGCCCCCAAAGGGAGATTTTGCAATGCTGGCAGGGCCAGCCTAATCTCATGAAATTTATGTGAACATGACAACACTTTTGCAATTAAAAATGTACGTGCTGCATAACATATTTGGTTGCAGGCTCCCAATGAAATGCCCAGCTGGGGGCACCAAAAGTGAGTCAAATGTTGTCGTATTCAGACAAGGTTTTAAGGTGAATTTCAGATGGATGTTTTTAAACACCTAACTAATAAAGTTTTAAAATATAAAAGAGACATTTAAAAAAGACATCCTTAACAAATAACGCCTTAACCTAGCCATTATTGTTTTAAAATAATAAATGAGACATTAAAAAAGACATTCTTACCTTATCAATGCCTAAACCTAACCATTAGTGTTTTAAAATGCAGAAGCGAGATGAAAAATCACATTTTCTGAACCAACCACATCAATTCCTGTCTCTTCTATGACCCTGTCGTGTCACGTGTCAGCTTGAGTTCATGAATGGACATGAACCACGGTTCTCCGACTCTAAATCCAACACCCTATGAGGTGAGCTTCCGCGCAACCTATTCTTGTTGGATTTAGTGTATATATGTAGGTGAGTTTGTAATACAAGCAGGGCTGGACTGGTAATCTGGCAAACAGCAAAACGGGCCATGATAAGCAAAAAGTAGCTGCCACGTTATGCAGAACGGACCACAAAATGGCGCTGCAATGAGCAGAAAAGGACAGCGAACACCCTCTCGCTCAACTTTTGGGCCAGTTGCTATGTAAAATTCTAGGCCAATTTCTCTTCCCAGTCCAGCCCTGAATATAAGCATTAAAATGTAGCATTTTTCAAAAGATGCATTAGAGTAAAAGTGTGTCAAAATAATTAGCAATTGAGAGAAAAATAACAATTTAGAAAGTCATAATCATACATTAAGGTCATGATTTGAGAGAAAGTGAATAAACACACTATTGTTAATTTCACCTGGAAACTGGCGGGGAATTGTACCTGGAGACACATAAACAATTTTGCAAAAATGTATATAAAGTCACATTTTCACCATGAGACCAGGTTGGCAGGGCAGGTAAAAAACTGAACTACTCCCCCACCAGAACAGCAGAAAACATACTTATTGTGAAACCCTGATGTAGGTTTCTTTATTGCGATTATGACATGGTGTGAAAAAAAACGGATTTAGATCAATGGCAACCAAAGTGGATCACAGGCAATTTAAGGTTTGAGTGTGAGTTCATGTGACTGTCTCTTTGTTCAGTTCGTGACAAACTCTGTGTGCCATTTGGCACCCTGATCACATTCATACACAGAGAGGTGTGTACATTCACTGCCTTGGATCTGATCGATAACTTCTCATTAGAAGGAATTGTCAAAAAACTAAAAAAATAATTGAGAGAAAAACAAATCACCTGTTGTTATATTTTTTCCTGTCCTTTCTCTGTCCCTGTGTGAGTTGTGAACCCTCTCAGCCATCCACATTATTAAACCTTGGCATCAAAACCCCAATACGTCTGTGCCTGAATGCCACACGGTAATGCAGTTCTGACTTCAACATGAAATCACCCATGCCCGCCTCCCATGCCGGAGACCCCGCTCAGTGTGGGTCAACAGGACAGGTTACAGTGGTGCCATGTCCTGGATGGTGCATGTCCCCTGGCCTCAAGAGGTGAACTACCGACTGGCGTTAGATGCTGTAGCCTTTTGCCACCTCGTTAGCGTGCCCTCCTCCCATGCCGTAGACCCCATTTGGAATTCCGCTTGGTGAGGGTCAAGCTGGACATGTTACATGTCTTATTGTGCACAATTCATCTGTGCCAGTAAATCCAAATATATATATATAGATTTTGACTTCTTAACCTTTTATTAAAACATAGCCTTATAACTTGCTCCACCTTCTTTTCAGATGACAGAACAAATCCCTCTTACTTGTGCAATGCAAGGGTTCTGGGTTTGGCTTGCTAGCTTTGACTGTAAGCCACTTTGGGCAAATGCAGCAGCTACACCATTATGCCGGCATAGAGCTTCTGTTAATGGTCAATTATGAATTAACTACCATTGGGATAATTGGGAATGCTAACAAATGTCTTTTTCCAGTTATTAAAGACCTCCATGTTTCAACTCCTCCCCTTCATCTGCCTAGCTCCATTCTGATATGTAACACACCCACTTATCAGGATCCAATCAATTCCTGATGCATAAAATTGGGTATTCTATTTCACTCAGAAATATATCCAATTGTGGAATTAAAATGGGTTGCGAATGATATTTCATGTTGACTTCTAATACATACACATTGTTCACCTGCACCTGCCTGTACATATGACATGTCTACACACAAACTGGCTTGTCATTTGTGGTTTTGAGGTTAATTTTGTTTATGAAGAGGACTTTCAGCTCTGATCAATAAAAATATTTTGGAAAAGGTGCAGAGAATGATGAAATGAAATAAAAAAGATAGAAATAGAGAGAGGGAAACACTGGGGATGAGAAGAAAAAGATAAAACACATCTTGACAGTAATTGAAACATTCATTATTTTGCCTTGCCACCAGTCCAAGCTTGTTTGTCCATCACTCACAAACAACATACGCTGACACATAGACACAATACACTGAATGGTACTCAAAAACAGATATCCTGAATTAGAATACAAGATTTTAAGCAGACCATCATTCAACATCAAAGTGGCAGTGATGTCTTTTTTATCAGGCCTATAGAGGGGCTGACGGGACAGACCTTATGTTTATTAACCAAAAAAACAGTCTGTCCCTTTGCTAATGGCTTCGCTCAGGTGTGAAATGAATCACCTGACCTTTCCCACACACACAAACACACACACACACACACACACACACACACACACCACTCTATTAGTGTCGAGCTGTCTTTCTATCTCTACACTGCAAAATTTCTCCCGAAGAAAAAACAATCCCTAAAGGAGGCCATTCATTTATCTGTTTAGTGTCTCTCATATATCCACCTTTTTTCTTCTCAGCATAACCTCTCCCATTCTTTTCCTACAATCCATTCACAAGTTTCAAATAAGGAAAAATGTGTAGATGTCTGTCCTCATTATATTCTCACACACAAACACACATTGGCCATTGGATCTTTTCCAGAGCATTCTGATATCCTAAACAGTGGTTGTACTACAAATAAACATTTTCCATCACTGTTGCGGACTGGGTTGTACATTTTTAACCATGTTCTTTTATTTATCCGTCAGTAAAATATAGCAATGCTATAAGGATTTTTTTTTTTAATTATTTGACATTGATATCACATGAACTTTTGTGGCTAGAGCTCTTTTTCTTTTAATTCTGTTCTCGCAGTGTGAAAAAGATAACAAACACAGCAACCTTGCAAGCAGGTCAACTGAATAAGTGAACAATATCACATAAATTATACAACTAGACAACACATGAAATATCTTGTTTTTTCCGCAAATCCTCACTCACATCTCTCTGCTGGTCTATTTTTGCATGGGAGGTTAAAAACTTTATTTTCTTCTATTCACTTGTAATCCCATCAATGCAAGTATTAATTTGATGGATTCAATTTCCCATACAATGAAGAGACCTGAAGCTGTCAAGCTTTGTGTAAGGAAGATACCAAAGTTGTTCTTTGCACCACAGCTTTCAAATCTCATTCACGTTTCTGCACATTTAAACCTGGGGCGTCGTGATCAGTCCTGACACATCCGAGAAACAAATACATCATTGACGTCACACCTGGAGCGATGCATGTTAAAGCAACAACTTTGAATGTGAGCTTTGAGAGCTATAGCAGAAGGGAAGTTTTTCAGCAAATAATGATTAAGGTCACATGTCATTGTTGAAGTATGCACTTACAGAGAGCGTTTTAGAAACATTCAGTTTCGGTAGAGGATAATGCCATGCTAGTGTGGATAAAAGGTGTAAACATAGTGATATTCATGCGTTTTCAAAAGGAAACGTATTTGTGTGGACTTAGCCATAAGGACTCACCCAAAAATGAAAATTTTCTCATAATTTATTCACCCTCATGCCATCCCAGATGTGTATGTCTTGCTTCTGATGAACACAAACAAAGATTCTTAGAAGAATATTTCAGCTCTGTAGGTCCTTACAATGCAAGTGAATGGGTGCCCAAGAATTGTAATCCATAAGATTCCAGTGGTTATATCTTCTGAAGCCATACGATAGGTGTGGGTGAGAAACAGTTCAATATTTATGTCCTGCTTCTTTTGTTTTTGGTCATTTGCATTCTTCATTCATATTGCACCCTACTGGGCAGGGAGGTGAAATTATGGTAAAAATTGATTTAAATATTTATCTGTTTCTCACCCACACACCCATCATATCACTTCCCAAAATACCAATTTAAACACTGTAGACTTATAGATTACTTATATGCTGACTTTATGTGCAATGTTGAGCTTCAACATTTTCGCACCCATTCACTTCAGTTGTATGGATCTACAGAGCTGAAATATTCTTCTAAAATCTTTGTGTTCTGCAGACGAAAGAAAGTCATAAATATCTGGGATGGCATGAGAGTAAATGGAGAGTAAATGTATGTAAAAAAATAAATCTGATTATTACAAAGTTATAATTTGGCTTTAGAAGACCTAAAATATAGGGCACATTGACTATTTATTTTTCTTTCTTTTTTTTTTTTTGGAGCTTGACACTATTAATTTTTATTGTATGGAAAAGAGCAGATTTTACATTAAGCTAAAAAACTTTTGTGTTCCAAAGAAGAAAGAAAATGGGTTTGGAATGACACGAGGATGAGTACATTATAGAATTTTCATGTTTGGGTGAACTACCCCTTTAAACACACACACACAAACACACACAGTTCTGTGATGACAGTTGGGTCAGCAAGATTAGGTGCAGCGCCTGGAACCCGTCAGGTTGTTCTGAGAGCCAGACATATAAATACACTCAAACAATGTTAATCATTTTCAGGAAGTACTAAACAAATTAAATTGTACATGAGTGTTCCTGTGACACAATTCTTGGTCACTGTTCTTGATCTAAATTCAGTTAAAAAAGCAGTACATAAGCTGGACTTCCACTTTAATCAAAGCCACAGCATTGCTCTGTCTGGTTTAAATGTGCATTAAGGAATAGAAACTTTGCCCAGAATAGGATTACATCTACACAAAGCTGAGTACTTGTAAGATGTAGGGTTTTAGATTAAGCCCCAAAAGAGATTACAATTATATGAGTATTGATTCAGTATTGGCCGGAGAATGCATAGATTGAAAACGGTTGATTAAATGTAGGGTTAGCGCTTAAATCTTTTCAAATAGTTGAGAACCAGAGACAGGTAGAGAAGGAGAATCCAGGTTTCAATTTGAGATAGCACTTACCTCACTAGAGCCTTTCTTGCCTCTCACTATTTCCTGTGGGATTTAGAGTGACGTTTATAGGCAGTGAAGCAAAAGTCAGATTTCTAAACCTACTTCTTTATACCACAATGTCTTACAAATTTTGTTATCAACACAACAAAATGTTCAAGAACCTCCACAAATAATGAGACAGACATGTATCTGGAGAGTATCGGGTGAGAGTATATCAGGTGTTTAGTTTATTTTGCTCATTTAGGCTAATTTGATTCATACTCTGCTTCGGGGCTGTTTTTCAGAATTAAGCAGTTGAAGCCCCAGTGACAGAGAAAAACTCAGATGCTCATTGGAGCTTTGAGAATCGATAATATGGAGGGACAGACTCGCTTGGAGGAGGAAGTGCAGTACACTGGGAGTATGTGCATTCATCCACTCTCAATCTTAAAAGGTTACTGATGTCATCTGTAGGTGCACATCTGTGTTTAAATAAGTCAGTGCCTGTGTGCGCATGATTCAGCAGATGTCTCAGTGGACCATAAAGATCAAGAGTCTGCCCTGTACTCTGTCAATCTAAGAGGCATTTACTTTGGGTCGTTGTATATACCTTTACATGTAACTGCCTTTTTGTGTGTGTGTGTGTCTCAGAAAGAATCTGCGGGGGGGGGGGGGGTCTGTTGAATTCAGCAGAATATATTTAAATATGGTACAATGTGTTAAACAGACCTGAGAATAAGTGTGAATTGTAAAAAAAAATATTTGAGGCACCATTTGGGGTTTCTTTAGATGCCACACCAGCAAAACACTGTGGAAAACTTTTTAAAAGAGCCTCAAATGTCCTATTTATATACTCAGAGAACAACTTATATTTGCCTTGAAATTTTCCTTTATGATGAGGTTACTGAAGGAACTGTTGACAGTCTTTAGAGCTCTTGCAGGAGCCATGTATGTTTCTCAGGACGGCTGGGATCCGAGAACCGATTCTTATTTAATTTAAACTTTTTTTTATGTATTTACATGATTTCGGTTCCGTTACCCATTGTCCATAGAGCAGTCATAGACATATTTGGACAGAACACTACCAAAATATAGTCTGTCAATGACTGTTTTGAACAGTGCAGTCTGATTCCCAAACGGATGACTCATATGAGGTGGTGCTTTTGAATCTACTGCACAAAACATACAGCAAAACCAGTGTAGTCCGATTCCTGAATGAATTACTTTAATTAGCTAGTTCTTTTAAATCTACAGCATGAAACAAACAGCACAACCAGTGTATCCCGATTCCCGACAAATGACTCCTACAAGCCGGTTATTTGGAATCTACAGCACGAAACACGCAGCGATGTAGCCCGATTCCCAAAACGAATGACTCTTACAAGCTAGTCCTTTTGAATCTATAGCACGAAACATAAAACAAAACCAGTGTAGCCAGATTCCCAAACGAATGACTTCTATGAGCCAGTTCTTTTGATTCTACAGCACAAACCATAAACAAAAATGAATGCAGCCCAATTCTTAAATAAATGACTCTTATGAGCCGGTTCTTTTAAATGTACAGCATGAAATATTCAGCAAAACCAGTATAGCGAATGACACATATGAGCTAGTTCTTTTGAATCTACAGCAACAAAAATACAGCAAAACCAGTATAGCCTAATTCCTGAATTAACAACATGTATGAGCCGGTTCTGTTGAAATGAATGACTCTTATCAGCTGATTCATTTTGATGAATCAGAAACTTACTGAACTTAAAGTCATTAATATTTGCCATGTCCTTGTGAAACTTATATCAGAGTAATTACTGACAAATAACAAGAATCTGTTCTTTTAAAATATAAAATGTTCATCATATGGTAACAGACCGTTAAGGGCATTAGGCCCTAAATTTTAATAGGAACATGCTAAAAAAACACAGAGGCCCTCAAATGCCTATCCTCATCCAAGTCCACACTCTGGTGAAGTAATGCCACGTGTCTAGTAGCGCACTATGGAGTCAGTGTAGGTTAGCAAAGTGTTGCAATGAGGGCACATCCGCAAATGTGCATATATATATATATATATATATATATATATATATATATATATATTATATTATTTTTATATATACATATTTTTTTGATGACATAATGCAGAGTCTGTGTGTGTGTGTGTGTGTGTGTGTGCATCTCCCAGGTGGTCTGTAATGAAATATAGGTTCATGCGATGGAAATGTCAGTGTACTGTTGGGGAGTTGAGATGTAATCACATAAAAAGGTCAACTGAGTGTTTCCAATCTCACACACAGAGGAAAACAACAAAAGAAAAAAGTGACTTACCTTATATACATACTACTACTACCACTGAAATACAACACTACCATAACGTGTTTTACATTTAGCAATTTCTTAAGGTCTAAGGCACACCTATAATGTCCACTGTTCTTAAAAGGAAACCTTCATTACATAACATTTCTATAAGCATTCTAAAAGGGCCACAGCTTAAATAGCATTTTGTTACACAATGTGTCCTTACCTGACCGGCCTAAGCTGGCTTGCTGGTTTTAGCTGGTCCCAGCCTGGCCAATTAAGTGTTTAGCTGATTTAACTGGTCACTAAGCTGGTCTCCCAACTGACCAGCCTGGGAGCTGGGAGACCAGCTAAGATTGATCATTTACAATTAATATAATGTCATGCAAGCCTGAGGTTGGATACATGAAAAAGTTTTAAGAAGAAATTTCTTCTAAACTACCATTTTCATCTTAATTTCTTAAATAAAGGAATATTCTGGGTTAAATACAAGTTAAACTCAATTGACAGCATTTGTGGCATGATATTGATTACTACAATTTATTTTTGACTTGTCTTGTTTTGACTTTCCTTTTCTTTAATAAAAGGGAAAAAAGTTACAGTGAGGCACTTACAATGGAAGTAAATGGGGCCAATTTTTTTTTTACATTAAAATTACTCATTTTTTTCAAAAGTAAAGCCACAAGACATAAAAAATATGCATGTAAACATGATTTTAGTGTGATAAAATCACTTACTAACCTTTGTTGCCATGAAGAAGAAAAAAAGACTGAAAAAAATACAATTTAAACAACTTGCTTAAATAATACAAGTTCTATTAATGTAAAAGCTTTTATAAAATTCTAAAGATTTCTGCCTTTAAACCCTCTAAAAAATGGTGCCTCACAGTAACCTCGATTTTTGCTTTTTTTAAAGGCGAGTTGCAATAAATTTTTATGTTAATCAAAATGATGCCGCATATGCTGTCGATGTGTGTGTGTGTGTTCTTTTTTCTTCATTTAAATAGATTTACTTCTAAATGAATGAATAGTCATTTTGAAACATATGTATAAAATCATGACCGCTCATGTGAGATGAAAAGTTTGGTCATATCAGTAACCTTATAAAAGCTCTTTTATTGTACATGGAGCAGGGGTCCCATCATGGGGGCAGCCATGTTAGCACCACATGACCAGATGAACACTTCTTGCTTAATGTCAGTAAATTCCCTGTTATTGGACACTTTAATTAATGGATTAAATTAATCCTGGTTTACTGTACATTGTGAATTTCTACAATTACATTGATCAACAAGATCAGACGAGATGTCTGCGTTTTGTTTCCGATAGTTCCAGTACACTAGGATCGGCGACATTATGCAGACTCATGGACAGCCGTCATCTCCTATCAGATATGTTTGCATCGGTTCAGGTTTGATTGCTTACCCCTGTGGTTCACTCGGAAGCATGTCGCGTCCAAAAGCACGTCAAGTAAGCAGCAGGAGAGACCAAGGTTTGGATCCTGTGTTGAGACCCGGGAGTAATCACGATCGCACAATCAGTGATGAGCGCAATTTGGACATTGCATTTTTACCCCTAACATTACATTTTTGCTCCACTAATGGTTGGGGTTAGGAATAGGTTTGGGTTGGGTGGTAGACATGATAAAAACAGGAACTCCTCTGCTATAAAAACTCGCTTCACATCTTGCTTTTGGTGCCACACATCATCTTCACAGATCTTAAGTGCATGTTGAGTAGCAGCAGGGGTGGTGGCAGGAAGTGTAAATGTTTGTGTGCTGTGAAGGTCAGAGCAGGTTTGGGGTGTGAGACTGGGCTTTTCAAATCTATAGTAAAACACATTCATGTCATTAGCCAGTTGTTGATTCCCTACAGTGCGGGGGATGGTGTCTTGTAGTTGGTAAAGTCTTTCAGGTCTCTCCACACTGATGCAGGGTCGTTTGCTGAAAACGGTTCAGCTTTTCAGAATAGCTTCTTTTAGCCACTCTAATCTCATTTGTCAGTCTGTTTTGGGCCTGATTGTACAAGATTTTATCCCCACTTCTGTAAGCATCCTCTATGGCCTGACAAAGCTGCCTGAGTTTGGCTGTAAACCATGGTTTGTCATTGTTGTATGTTAAATAAGTCCTAGTAGGAATGCACATATCCTCACTGAAACTGATATATAATGTCACTGTAATGAAGTGGGCAGACGAGGGAGTAAGGATCCAGGTGCAGCTTTATTTAAATTCCACAAAGTAAAGGGAAGCATAAACACAGGAACAAATGAAACATCCGCGAGGGGAAAATAAAGACATGAACACAAGATAACAACACGGGAACACGGACTAAGGCAGGATTCGGGAACAACATGGACTGAACATCAAACATGACCAACAAGGACAAGGTGAACATGAGGGCCTAAATACAAAACCAAAGGGGAAAGCCAATGGGAGAACAGAACTCAAAACAAGATAATAAGGCAATTAACTAAAACCAATGACAAAACTAGAACTGATAATAAAGTAATCAAACAATGAACCAATGAAAGGCAGACATATGAACATGGAGGGAAACAGGACATGACCAGTCAGGGAAACAGGAACAATGAGTGATTTCAAAATAAGAGTGCATGAACACAAGACAGTATGGAATGTAAAAGGTGCCAGAACTTAAAATAAAAGGTACACAAACCAAAGACGGTGTGGATCGTTACAGAGCCCCCCCTTTAAGGAGCGGATTCCAGACGCTCCTAACCAAAGGAAGGGCAAAACGACAACAGAAAACAGGGACGAACAGGCAGATCAAGGGGACATGAGGGGCACAGAGGGACAAGACTAGGACAGAGAGACCATGACAAAACAGGTGGGCGGCCAGGAGACCAAGGAGGCCAGGCAGATGCCCAGGGGACCGAGGGGACGACTTGAAGGAGGGGACCGGGTCGGGAAGTCTGGGAGGCAGCTGCGGGGTCGAGACTAGGTCAGGGGGCCAGAGAGGCATCCATAGGGCAGGGACTGGGTCAGGAGGCCAGGGAGATGGCTGTAGGGCAGGGACCGGGTCAGGTGGCCAGGGAGGCGGCCATAGGGCAGGGACCAGGTCAGGGGGTCTAGGGGATGGCCACAGGGCTAGGACAGGGTCAGGAGGTCTAGGGGATGGCCACCGGGCTAGGACCGGGTCAGGAGGTCTAGGGGATGGCCACAGGGCTAGGACAGGGTCAGGAGGCTTAGGAGATGGCCTCAGGACTGGGACAGGAGACCAAGGAGAGGGCCACAGGACTGGGACAGGGTCAGGAGGCCAAGGAGAAGGCCACAGGACTGGGACAGGGTCAGGAGGCCAGGGAGGAAGCCACAGGACAGGGTCAGAAGGCCAGGGAGGAGGCCACAGGACAGGGTCAGAAGGCCTGGGAGGAGGCCACAGGACAGGGTCAGAAGGCCTGGGAGGAGGCCACAGGACAGGGTCAGAAGGCCTGGGAGGAGTCCCAGGGGAAGCGGGCAGAGCTGCGGTAGGCTCTGTAGGCGGAGCCGTAGAAGGCGGAGCAGGCAGTGTCGTGAAAGGCGGAACCATGAAGGCCCTCTGGGGCAGAGCCGTAGAAGGCGGAGCAGGCAGAGCCGTGGAAGGCGGAACCATGTAGGCCCTCTGGGGCAGAGCCGTAGAAGGCGGAGCAGGCAGAGCCGTGGAAGGCAGAACTGTGGAAGGGTTTGGAGGCGGAGCCGTGGAAGGGTCTGGTTGCGGAGCAGGTGCAGGCAGAGCCGAGGCAGTCTTCAGAGGTGGAGACCTGGGAGGCTCTGGTGACAGAGGCGTGGAAGGCTCTGGTGACAGAGGCGTGGAAGGCTCTGGTGACAGAGGCGTGGAAGGCTCTGGTGACAGAGGCGTGGAAGGCTCTGGTGACAGAGGCGTGGAAGGCTCTGGTAACTGTGGTCTCGAAGGCTCGAGAGGCGGAGCGCCGGGTGGCTCGAGAGGCGGAGCGCCGGGTGGCTCGAGAGGCGGAGCGCCGGGTGGCTCGAGAGGCGGAGCTCTGGGAAGCTCGAGAGGCGGAGCTCTGGGAAGCTCGGAAATCGCTGGCTCCTGGACGGTCGAGGCTACAGGCGCTGGCTCTGGCTCTTGGACGGTCGAGCCTACAGGCGCTGGCTCTGGCTCTTGGACGGTCGAGGCTACAGGCGCGGGCTCTGGCTCTTGGACGGTCGAGGCTACAGGCGCGGGCTCTGGCTCTTGGACGGTCGAGGCTACAGGCGCGGGCTCTGGCTCTTGGACGGTCGAGGCTACAGGCGCGGGCTCTGGCTCTGGGACGGTCGAGGCTACAGGCGCGGGCTCAGGCTCTGGGACGGTCGAGGCTACAGGCTCTGGCTTTGGCTCTGGGACGGTCGAGGCTACAGGCTCTGGCTCTGGCTCTGGGACGGTCGAGGCTACAGGCTCTTGGATGGTCGTGGAAGGCGGAGACTGGTGAGTGGAAGCCCTTCCTCTTCTCCTCCTTCTCCTGGCGGATGAGGCTGGCAACGCTGGTGCTGGGACAGGCGAGGCTGGCAACGCTGGCACTGGGACGGACGAGGCTGGCAACGCGTTGGCCGCGGCAGGTGTGGGCGTTGGCTTGTTGGCCGTGGCAGGCGTGGGCGTTGGCTCGTTGGCCGTGGCAGGCGTGGGCGTTGGCTCGTTGGCCGTGGCAGGCGTGGGCGTTGGCTCGTTGGCCGTGGCAGGCGTGGAAGGCTGAGGGATGTCCACCGTGAGGGGCGAGGTAAAGCCCTCTTCCACAACACCCACAGTGAAAGGAGAACCGCAGGTCCATAGGGTCTCCTCCACGAAGTCGTGGAGCATCCAGCAGGGGGTCGCTGGTGGCAACTGCTCCCCAAGCGAGGGGTTTAGATTGGCCCTGAAAATTCCGACCAAAAGGGATTCCGGGAGTCAGAAAAATTGGCCAGCTCAAGAAACTCACTGACGTGGGGCTCTATTGGACGGTCCCTCTGTATGAGGCTGAGAAGCCGGAGATTAGCTTGCATGGGTGTCAAGGCTGCTGGGTCCATGTTTGGTTGGTCGTTCTGTAATGAAGTGGGCAGACGAGGGAGTAAGGATCCAGGTGCAGCTTTATTTAAATTCCACAAAGTAAAGGGAAGTATAAACACAGGAACAAATGAAACATCCGCGAGGGGAAAATAAAGACATGAACACAAGATAACAACACGGGAACACAGACTAAGGCAGGATTCGGGAACAACATGGACTGAACATCAAACAACGACCAACAAGGACAAGGTGAACATGAGTGCCTAAATACAAAACCAAAGGGGAAACAAAAGCCAATGGGAGAACAGAACTCAAAACAAGATAATAAGGCAATTAACTAAAACCAATGACAAAACTAGAACTGATAATAAAGTAATCAAACAATGAACCAATGAAAGGCAGACATATGAACATGGAGGGAAACAGGACATGACCAGTCAGGGAAACAGGAACAATGAGTGATTTCAAAATAAGAGTGCATGAACGTAAGACAGTATGGAATGTAAAAGGTGCCAGAACTTAAAAATAAGAGTGCATAAACAAAGAACAATATGGAACATAAAAGGTGCCAAAACTTAAAATAAAAGGTACACAAACCAAAGACGGTGTGGATCGTTACAGTCACAGTATCTGTGAACTCATCCATGTCTGTGGGTGCAGATTCAAAACACTCCAATCAGTGCAGTCAAAGCAGGCTTGTAGTTCCAGCTCTGCTTCATTGGGCCATCTTTTTACAGACTTTACTACAGGTTAAGCTGAATTTAGTTTCTACTTGTAGGTTGGAAGAAGATGAACTATACATTGATCAGAGAGTCCTAAATTTGCACGTGGGACAGAGCGATATTCATCCTTTATTGTTGTGTAGCAATGATCCAGTGTATTTCTGTCTCTGGTGGGGCATGTAATTTGCTGTCTGTATTTGGGCAGTTCACGTGTGAGATTTGCCTTGTTAAAATCTACAAAAATAATATAAGTGTGTCCAGGTGTTGTTGCTCTGTGTCTGTGACATAATCAGACAGCTGTTGCAGTGCTGCATTCACACATGCGTGTGGAGGAATATAAACACTCACAATAATGCACAAAGAAAACTCCCGTGGCAAGTAGAAAGGCTTACAGTTTATGAATAGTGCCTCTAAATGAGGACATCTTCTTCAGCATTGTTACATCTGTACACGATCATTCGTAGACGTAAAAACACATCCCACCTCCTCATGTTTTTCCTGTTATCTCCGTGGTGCGATCCGCTCTGAACAGATGGAAGCCCGGCAGATGTAATGTGCTGTCCGGAATGGCTTCACTCAGCCAGGTTTCCGTGAAGCTCAGTGCAGCAGAATTTGCAAAGATCTTATTTTTGCAAGTGAGGAGAAGTCATTCTCCTCGTTTGCGTATTTTAACGCACTTGCACAGCACCGCACAGCACCGGAGCTCCTCTGACTAAAATGTCCAACAGAATGTCCGAATAATAAAAAACTGGTAAAAGATTGTCTGGTGTGTGCTGCTGAACGTTCAGCAGCTCGTCTCTGGTAAAACTGATCGGAAATAAAATACCTAACAGGCCAAACAAACAAAAAAAGCAAAAGAACTGAAGAGCTCCATACTGAGACTGTCCTCTACCACCTTTTCCATTGCCCAATTCCCAAGTTCTGATGTGATACAATTATCAAGTGTCCCAAGGAGAACTTTTTCCCTTGCATTAATTTCCTCAACGAGAACCTTCAGCTCTTGTCTATTTAAGTTTCTGTTTCTTTTCTTCCATATCATATTAAAAGTTGAAAATGGTTACAAGCAAGTAAAATCTCCTGATGGTTAATGTCTTTAACACATTTCAGGCACTTTGCATATAAAAAATTTACACATTACGGTTTACCAGTGTTGAAGTATTGAAATTGTTGTATTTGACAAGGCAACCTCATTAGCCAAAGTTATCATCAGACAATGCCAAAGCCTGTCGTTTTACTCCAAGAAAACAAAAATGAAGATAATTAGAGTTAATAAGAACTCTTATTATTTATCCTAAGAGCTTTCTTATTATTTTTCTAAGGAACATTTCCATGAATCTGGCACCTGGTTTCAGTTGTGGTATAGGAGGCATTCATTCATGCATGATTGGGCTGGATTGGAAATGTGGCATACCGGACATTTTCCCAGTGGACCGACGCACTTTGGGGCCGATCAGGTGCGGACTGGCCATTGGGAGAACCGAGCTCAAAGGACAGCCCCCCCCCCCACCCCCAAAGCTCAACAACTTTCGGATCACCATCACCCCCCCAGAATTTTTGGCGATGTAAAATGAGAAACCAGGCCGATTTCTCTTCCCAGTCTAGCCCTGGCTCTGGAGAGTCATATAATTTTTGGTTGCCCCACATTCAGTTCTTGTCTTAGAGGTGACTTCTAAAGGGTATCAGATGCCATATGTAGATCTGTCCCCAGGTAATGGATAGGGCCACAGAAAATATCAAAAATATCATGAGCATAGAAATGTTCCTAACATCTGTGCACTGCTCGGCAATGTCATCTCTACACAGGCTAAAACATGACAGTTCTGAAAATAGTCTCTACATTAATAAATCATGTACAAGGATCAAAGTTTACATGTACTCTTATATGTGGTGTAACAAAAGGGGTAAATCAATAAAAACTTCAGGTGTATTTAAAGTAGGGTCACTTGGGTAATTTAAGAAGATGGATGAAGAAGTGACAAGTCTTTAAAGGAATAGTTCACACAAAAAATTATTCTCTCACACTCATGTCATTTCAAACCTGTTTTACTTTCTTTCTTTCTTCCATGGAACACATAAGTTGATGTAAAACAGAATGCTAGCCTCAGTCAGCATTCAATTACATTGTATGGGAAAAAGATGCAGTGGCAGTGAATGGTGAAAAATTATTGTGTAGCTTGAGATATTGTAAGGTCCAAAAGGATGATAAACATGGTATGCTTCTAAATGTAAATTATGCCAGTTGTGCTCCCATAGGCGGAAATCTCCAACCTTTTGTGCATTTATTAGCATCTCATTTTACAATCAAGGTGAAGGGAGCTCAAGCAGAAGTCAAATGTGTCTTGTTTGCCTTTGAATCATATTCTCACCACATTGTTATTTATAGGAAGTCAACTTAAGTGCAGTTCTCTATTTTCTTGCCTAAAACATATTTACATACCATGGAAACACACCATTTTTCAACACATAGAAATGTATGATGCATTTGAAATCAGGATTTGACATTCAAAAAAGTGCTCCAAGGACATGCAGGACATTTTATACAGATATGGCTAGTAATACATATGTAAGGTATTCAGTTCAGAATGTGTGTGGGTATGATGTGCAGAATTACTCGCTGGGAGTGTGTGTGGATGGTGGATGAGACGAGGGTGGTCGACAGACACGCAGATGGTGATAGCTTTGAAATAAATATAGTTGGTGTGAAATTCATGAAAAAGACTACGAAAAAAACTATGTTATTCATGTATACATTGTACACTTGATGTGAACCATATTCATGAGAAATAATAATAAAATAATCTTTCCTTACTACCTCACTACTCAGGATTCTATCCAAGTTGCAATTTTTATTTATGCACAACAATTTTGCAAGAACAATTGGCAAATTATGCAGCATTTCCATCCCATGAGAGAACAAAATCCACATTTTCGGGAAAACTAGAGCAAAATAAAAATGGAAAAGTTGCTACTGGGGAAGCCACAGTGGTCTTTCATTAAATGTAATACATTCTTTGCTGTTTAGTGCAAGCAGACAAAATGATCTGAGGAACTTAGTGTTTGCTAGCAATCAGTAGCAGATGCCTTATGTCTGTGAGTGAAAGTATGTCAAATAGTTCTGGGAGAAAATAGTAGCTAATCATTTTGATGAAGGGCTTTTGTGTTTCAGAACATCCAGAGCAACATTTAAGAAGCTCTGTGATAATATTCAGTCACTTTACTTTTTTATGTGCATGCAAATCTATTAAGGAAAATGTATTTCCAATTAACTTTCAGTGTTTATCTTCGTACCATGTATGTACATATTTTGGAAATTTTATTCGCATTTTGGTTTCCGCCCTGCACTTTTTATGCGATATAAACAAATACATCACTTATAAGCAAATGCTGCTGTTTGACTGTTTCTTAACCTCCAGCGGTTCTCCCAATTTGGAATGCCCAATTCCCAATGTGCTCTAAGTCCTCGTGGTGGCATAGTGACTCGCCTCAATCCGGGTGGCGGAGGACGAATCTCAGCGGCCTCCGCATCTGAGACCATCAAGTGCATCTTATCACGTTGCTCGTTGTGCGCATTACCACGGAGATATAGCACATGTGGAGGCTTCACGCCATCCACCGGGGCATCCACGCACAACTCACCACGTGCCCCACAGAGAGCAAACAACATTATAGCGATCATGAGAAGGTTACCTTGTGTGACTCTACCCTCCCTAGCAACCAGGCCAATTTGGTTGCTCAGGAGACCTGGCTGGAGTCACTCAGCATGCCCTGGATTCGAACTAGCGAACTCCAGGGGTGGAAACCAGCGTCTTTACCACTGAGCTACCCAGCCCCCCCCAGCAGTTCTCTTGAGCGTAGGCTTGAAAATGTATTGATTTGATTGATCTACACAGGCAGTCATCCATAGGATGAAATGACATCACGGAACCAAAGTACAAAATTAGTTCAATGCATCAACACATGCATGATGCATCACTCAGTCACTTCTGTCTTGCTTACATTTAAGCCTCTGCATGATGCTATCTACATTAAGACTCTTAGTTTAAGGTAGGCCCTTACACACAATGCACCTCTCTTTGCAATGAGTTGCCATAAGGATTATGTATCTAAAAGCAGGTACAGACTTAACTCATATCATAACCACATCACACTGGTCTCAGATCCAGCGACAGACACATTAGCTTTGGCTCTGAGGTTTTGATAAAGCAGGTCACAGTGCTTTTGCCAAGAATGTTGGTACAGATAAGAAAACCAGCAGTGTCATAGGGAAAAAGACGAGAGATATTGGCCAGAGGGATATTCCCTTAAGTGTTTTAAAACCAGACATCAGCATTCAATCTTTATTTCTTTTTAAAAGGTCAATTAAAGATCCTAGATATGCTTAGATGTTCCTTCTTAATCTCAACCACTCTTTTCAATCCTTGCCCAGTGGTCCTCAGATAGGTGTGTGGTCTGAGAGGGGGTGTGTGTGTGTGGGGGGGGGGGGGGGGGGGGGGGGTCTTAACTCCCTTACCAGAGAAGGTGCACTCCCTTACCAGAGAAGGTGCAGATGACTGGCACTGATTTAGAGATTGTTTTAGCTAGTACACATCATGCCCTGCTCCACATTGAGGTTTTTTTGCAAAAACAACAAAAAAAACATTAGCATATGGTGATTGATAGAATATTTTCACCTTGATTTTGTTTAAGCCAAATGAACGGCAAGTAGCAAGTGCATAATGTGTGAATGGCTAATGGGGTGATTTGTCCTTGTGTAGCACAAAGTCTATCTGCCATAAATTCAAAGACACAGATAAAAAGAGGTAAATAGAGGAGATATAACTGTTTTACACATGATTAAAAAAACTTTTTTCTATGAATAAATTAAGTGGTGATTACATAGGTGACACAAGATGGCTTGAATGCACAAAGTAGCACATTTAAATCAATAGTTCACACCAAAAGGAAAACTCTGTTATCATTAAATCATTTGCATTTTTCCATGCAATTACAAATAATAGGGACTTGACTGGATATTTCAAGCTTCAAATAGGATGCAAAAGCACCATAAAAGTATTATAAACGTAGTTCATACGTTTCATACGACAAAATTTATGACAACTTATTGTAAGTTTGATAGGCAAAGCTCTAAAATTTCTTATTGATCGCTCCCATTATAATAAATGAAGCTGTGCAAGAAATGTACGATTACATTTAGCAGATGCTTTCACCCAAAATGACTTACAAATTAGGAACACAAAAAAGAAATCCTTACCTTTTCCACAGGTTACGTAGACAGCGTCATTGGCCACTTCACTGATTAGAAGTGATCCAATATTCCTGATCTTTCTGCTGAGGAAACAATAGTGAGCATCTAAATTACAATACACTTTCATCGCCTCTCCTACCTAGACACTCAGTATCTACAACACGTCTGGATAAGTAATTTCAGGTAAACATCTGATGTTATGTGAGAAAATATGTGAACTCAGAGCCTTATTTAAAGTATCCAGTAATGATACAGGAAGTGCTCCAAGGCCAATGGCTTTCTAATTCCTTTGTTTACATCCTAGAAATGGTCTGTACACCTGGAGTTTCGTTTACTGTCCCCTGCTGAAAACTTGTGGCTTAATTTTTTTTGATGGTATGAATATTCCTTATTTTGGTCAGGGGACATGATTCCATGCAGCAGACAGCTGGACAAACACAGAACAGATGTACAAGCGGATATTTTGTCTTACTCAGTCACTCAAATATTCAGACTTGCTGAGCTCAAATGCTATATTACGCATTGAAGTAACACAGAGAAATATAAGTGAAATTATGTAGCATTGAACTCTGAGGAGCTGAGCAAGCCATAGAGGTGTGATGTCTCTCGCTCATAATAGCGACAGCCAAAATGCTGTCAAACAGTTTCATCAAAAGTTCCTGAAGAGAGGGGGTGGGGGGGGGGATTTGGCTGCTGAAGAGACTTATATAAGCCTGTGATCTGAGCCCATATGTTCAGCATTCTCACACATGACTAAATCATACACAAAATTGTATTCACCCTATTCACTTTAACAGTTTGACTCATAAGAACTCCTTATATAATGGTGTGAATGCATGCAGAACTGCCTGAAATTATAAAAAAATGTGTTTAACCTGATATCTAAGTAAGAACTGGGCAAAAAGAATGGGGCTTTTTAAGAACAATCTCTTCAAGTTTCATGCGACATTACCATAAAAGGTGCACTAAGTTTGTACTCATTAAAAAATGTAATAATATAATATATTAAAAATTCAGAAATGAATACTTCGCCACTTTTGACAAGCATGTTTTATATGATGAAGAAATTAAGAAATCAGACATATCAGTAGACTAATAAAAGCTGTTTAAAGGCTTTTGGGCATTTTACCTTTCCTTTAGTGTGTAATAAAGCTGTTTGTGCATGTAAAAGGTCTTTAAAATTACAAAGCACAAAGTCCATGCCAAAGGGAGTTACTCTCTCCCACAGAAAACACAGCTCCTGAACTGCCTGAAACACTTGGTTTGCAGTCCAGCCATTACTTCTGTGACTTAGCGAAGTCACTAGGTTCACATTTGCATAATGCCCGCCTCAGGAATGCGCTGCTCACGAAGCCTCCGGAGCTGAAACTGAGTTATGGTAAGGGGCTTTACATTTACGACACACACTCTAAGTGGTTGACCAATCACAAAAGACTGGGCCAGCTGACCAATCAGAGCAGACTTGGCTTTTTGGAAAGGGGGGCTTTAAAAAGACAGGACTGTTTCAGACAGAGGGTGAAAAGAGGTGCTGCGGCAATGTACAGTATGAGAAAAATAATGTGTTTTTTTTTTTTTACTTTAAAGGATGTAAACCTATAAGACCCCCAAAATAAAATTATGAACCTGTGATATGGGCTCTTTAACACGGAGCTGAGCTGCCTCAGGAGGGTGGCCATTTTTTATATTACATGACTAGCCAAAAATTACTCACTTTAGGTCTCACCACTAGTTATCAGTGTAAGTCATAGATGACTGCCATTTTATCCGGTGCAAAATAAACAAATTGTGATTCAGTGATCTTCTGTCACAGTGAACAAGGATAGTCTAGATCTATTCTTATTTTAGGCACAACCTCCTATGGCTATTATGTCCGACTCCTTCTCAGTTTGAGCATCAGGATCTAAATTGTCAAAGTGAAAATTTGAACAGGTCAGTTTCTTGCCTTGTCAGTTTTATAATTACTTATTCTGTAATTATGTTAATTATCAATTATTATTTGGTACCTAGCGCCTTAAAAATAATCCTGTCTTTAATGTACGTGTATGTCTGAATGATGTATGTCTGACATGTATACAGCTAAATTTCTAGCAAATGCCTTCCTGTACCCTTCCTACTCCGCAATTCTGCAGTGCCCTCTAGAGGTAAATGATGAAAAAGAAATAAATAGGATATAATTTGGAAACATTCACCTTCAGAACATACCTGTCAACATTTGGGTACCAAAATCCGTGAGACCTCTGAGCAGGGGTGGTGGTGCTGGATGGCAGAGGCAGGCTAAATACATACAAATTGTGCCGCTGTGATAATACATTCTTCTGTCTAGCTGTTGTTAAATGTAGATGATATTGTTTTATTTTTTCGCTTGAGCACCACCTGAGTATTCCCCTCCCATCTACCAGTGATGCTTAATTCAACTTCCCGCGTCTACTACCTGCACAGATATCAACAGCACAGCTGGGTTGTAGGTTGACAGGTTGAGGTCACAAATGGGTTGAAATTTGTATGATGTGTCGATTGAGCGAGTAGGATGCGTTTCATACAAGATCTGGCAACTGGGCAACCTTGGAATAATACATTGACGTTATTATTCATATAACGAGGTTTGGGCCATACAAATTACGTGAGTTTCCCGGGAGAAATAACAAAACGGGAGGGGGGCGGGAGATCTGTGTGAAATAGGGCTCCCGGGAAAAACGGGAGTGTTGACAGGTATGCCTTCAAAAGCTAATTTAATAAATGTAAATCTTAAATATAAGGCACTATTAAACCTTTTTGGTACAGTGTAGCCATTTGGAAACAATTGAATTTCTGTAATTTTCTTACCTTACAGAAATAAACAACATAATCCACTGTGAAATGTTTCCATGATTCCCAAACCTCCCCCCCCCCCCCCCCCCCCACATATTTGATAAGTCAATGGGATGTTGTTTTCTGATCAACTCTGATCAACTTTACCTGAAATAGTTTTACAGACAATTGAGGAAGACATTTGTTTTACTTAGCCACACGGTAGGCTTTTCGCAATGGAAAACCTGCAACTCTACCACAATGGACTTGCACCAATGCATTTTCTCATTGGGATTTTTTATTGATAGTGGCATCAATTATATTATTGCATTCATTAATTTATTTGGACATATTTTCAATAGTATCATCGCATTTACATCTTACATAAATAACATTGAGTGTGAGCTAGGCTTACAGTGAAAGTAATGGGCCACTTTGAAGAAAACATGATGATGATGATTCACTCAACTTTAGTTTGTGTTAGTGAATTTTAGACTTAAAAATTAATTGATTATTTAAAGAATGATTAATGGAAAAAATATAATTATTACTATTATTATTATTATGTACAAAAATATTCAGCCGTTACAATGTTACGCGTACTGATTTGTAGGACTCTGGCGTCACCTACTGGTTGAGTATGACATTGCAACTTTAAAATCACTTCTCCAAGCTGCCTTGTAAGGCGTTATTATTAGAATACACACACGCCAGAGATGGACACAAATATATGAAAATGTATTTAAAATAAAAATGCTAAATACCTCAGTGTAAATGTATCAAAATAAAATAATAAGTTACCGTGTGTAACCTTTAGCCTCCTTTTTCGTGTCATAAGTCTGTAATTACTCTCTTCATCAAGGGTGTTCCACAAGGCCATGCATGAGAGGAGTGGCCTGCTCCCTCCAGAGTTTCCACTTCAAGGGCTCAGCGCTTCGGAGGGAGTATAGGGCATAGGGATGCTCAGGTCCATCTGGAAATCGCCCCATATTTCCTTGCAGGAATGCAGAAAATTAGCTTACCCAACGCTAAATGGAGCCACTATGAAATTAAATATGTGTCATTGGGACTTGAACTTGAATTTTAGGACTTGAATCTGAACACAAGGCTCTTAATCATAGGACATTTAAGCAAAGGACATTTACATACATACATACATACATACACATTATATATATATATATATATCTGTCTGTCTAAAAGGCTAAATAAATAAATAAAACACAACACCTTAGTTTGGTAAATAGTTTATATATGACTTTTTATCTTTGCAAATACAGCATAAAAAACACATATGGTAACATTTTAAAACATTAAAGTGAGTCTGAGCCATTAAGACATGTAATGAGAATGTTCATCTATTTTACAAATAAAAATGAAAAAAAGAACAACAAAGAGACACTCATCTTCATTCTCTCCTGACAATTCACTCGAACTACAGGCGACTCCCAGTTCTCAATTCAAATTCACAGTTGGCCATAATACTGATTCCTTAAATCATGCTTCTCACTTTATTCAAAATATCTAACATTTAATGCAGTATTTCAAAGAAGAATAAAAGTATGGATACATTTGTATTTACACACGCTTATTGAATGAGTTTCAATATATTGTATATATATATATATATATATATATATATATATATATATATATATATATATATATATATATATATATATATATATCCTTTATATTTTTTTTTCTTTATTTATATGATTGCTGCTCAGGGTCTGCACCACTTTAGTTTTCTCTCCCTTTCCCCCTGAGCCTGAATTCAGATCCACTCCAACAGAATCCAAATCAAAATTAACATTTGATTTTATAACCAAATTCAAAATCGGAATACAAAATATATCTGAGTCAGAGTCTCTTCATTCACCTACTTGTGTGCTAATTCAATTTACTCCACAATCCAATGTTCCCCATATAAAGTTTTTCACAGGAAAGTGGAGTTGTGTGTATGAGAATGTGTGTGTGTGGTGTGTGAAGGTTTGTATTTTGAGAAAATATCACACCCATACACACATCATCCCATCTTGGCATCTTGTATAAAAAGTGACTAAATATAACACTGCTTCCAAATCACCTGCAAATACAAATGTGTGTATATATATATAAATATATATATATATATATAAACACTAAAATAATAATAAAACAAGGCTTTGAGTACGTATACAATTATAGCACTTGCAGCACAAGAGACACCATACATTCAGTATTGGGGGAAGATACAGGCACTCTATGGGACAACAATGTTTTTAGGTTCCTGGAACCTCCCTCTCCCCACACAGACACACATTTCTTCCAGAATCTCTAGGAAGACATCCCAACACCATACATGATAATTAAGGACTGGTAAAGGGGATCTCTTTTACTGAAAAAGAAGCACAATCAAAACAAAGTCCCCATGAAATCAAAATTGGAGTTGTGATGTTTTTAGACCATGTCTGTTGGCTTTGAGACCGTCTACTTTATATGCTAGTGTAAGTTTTAGCAGACTTCCGAATTTAAAGAAATAGTGCACCCAAAAATGAAAATTCTGTCAAAATTCAGTCACCCTCATGTCGTTCCAAATAATTTAACCTTTGTGTTGTGTTCATTTTGTGCTAACACATTTTGTGTTCCCAGGCAAAAATGACCAGCCCACATAGATTGTTTATAAAGCTCTCATATTGCATATATTATCACATATTGCATTAGATCTTTTTATTAACTTAATTAAGTTTATATTAATTTTATTAACTTAACTTAATTGAACTGAGCTTACACCGGACCATTGGGGGCACTCTCAGCGGAAAATATATATATATATATATATATATATATATATATATATATATATATATATATATATATATACAATTCTGTGCAGAATTTTTAGGCACATATGATGCTTCACAAAAAAAATTTGTCTTAAGGTGGTTATTTATATTTTCAGCTTTAGAGTGAAATATACATTTTAGACTCCCAAACATTTCTTTTGCAAATAGAAGAACAGGGATCCCTGCAACATGGTCCCCACTGAACATCGAGTCAGTCTGGGATTACAAGAAGAGACAGAAGCAATTGAGACAGCCCAAATAGACTGAAGAACCGTGGCGAATTCTCCAAGAAGCTTGGAACATCCTATCTGCCAACAACCAAGAAAAACTGTGTCCAGGTGTACCTAGGAGAATTTGTGCAGTTTTGAAGGCAAAGGAGGTCACACGAAATATTGATTTAGGTTTTTTTATGTTTACTGGACTTTGTATGATGTTAATTGATAACTTAAAACTATTTACGGCATTATTTTTGAATACATCCTCACTATGCAACATTTTTCCCAAGTGCATAAAACTTTATGAAAAAGTTTCTCATGACCTTAAAACCTTTTGATCTGAAGGCGTATGCTTAAATGTTTGAATTTAGTTTTGTAGACAAAAATATAATTGTGCCAACATATAAATGTATTTTATTACAAAACTAAAATATTTAAAAAAAAAAAAAAAAAACGTTTTTAAAATGGATGACTTGGACCGAATAATTAAGAAAAGCAGCCAAAAAGTGCCCAACATAGATGAGAACTCCTTCAATACTGTTTAAAAAGCATCCCGGGGTGATTCCTCAAGAAGTTGGTTTAGAAAATGTCAAGAGTGCATTACTGCAGGCAGTAGTGTGGCCACGTTGAAGATGCTAAAATTTAACACAGTTTTGATTTATTTTGGATTTTTTTTTTATTCACAACATAATTCCCATATTTCCATTTCTATTATTCCATAGTTGTGATGACTTGACTCTTATTCTAAAATGTGGAAGAAAAAAAAAAAAGTGACCCTAAACTTTTGAATGGTAATGTATATAATTACATAATAAATTAATAACCACTTGCTTGATCTGAACAAAATAGTGTCATTTTAAAGCTTAGAATCTGGACTTTACAATGCTTATAGCTGATAAACAAATAAGAACTGTTTTGTTCTATTATTTGAAATCATATTCAGAATTGGTAAAACCATAAAATATGAGCTAGCATGTGTTCTATATCATTGGAAAGGTCTCAATTAGGCCAAACTGCAATGAGTATTAGTGTATGAAATTCCCACTAACACACACAAATATAATAAACAGGAGTGTCTTTTGTCACGATTTTCCTTATTATTCATACATGTAACATAGACAATTACATATCGTAACTTACATCATATTATCCCGATTGAAACATAAAATTATATGTAGATCTTGAAATATTCCTCAAAGAGTGTACATGGAAAGATGATGCACAAAAGGACACTCACAAGGGTGTGTGTGTGTGAGAGAGTTTTTGTTCACATGTCCGAGGACTTTTTGTGTGCTCATCTAAAGGATTGGGATGCTCCTGAACACTTAATATTTCTGTATTTTGTAGTCTATTCCATTTATTTCCAATGGCTGGTCATTATTGACAAGGAACACAAGTGTAACAAAGTGAAATAAAACCAAATTATTTGAAAGAAAATTGTGTGTGTATGTTTTCAGATAACATATGTCACATATATACTGTATTGTGTCTATATTGGAATATTATTCCAATTGGATTAAGTAATAAATAAATAATAAAAATTAAGAAAAAAAGTAGTCCAGGTCAAACGACCGGGCCGCATCAAAAGGGTTAAGTAATTTTGATGTATTTTGCATGTTTATATACATATGAGTAGCTTATTCACAGTCGCACTTTTTCACGAACTTGCGTTTTTTTTTTTTACCACTAAACAATGCAAATTCTCAAGGGAACTCACGGACATGAACAAACTCTTTTAGCGTTCATGAACATACAAAGGACATCAAGATTTTCAATGATAAAGACTTGAATTGTTTGGAAAATCTAGTGAAGTCATGAATAGTAAAATAGCGAAAATCTTGACATCTGTTGCACATGCATGAGAGAAGCTCATTCGCATTAGCAAACATGATTTAAGGCACGATAAATCATGTTTGCTCGATACATGGCTGGGTATCGAGTTCGACACATTTTAGGCACTGACCGAATTGCCTCTAAACTATCGAGTATCAATAAATTGTCTTGTCGTTCGGTACCAAATTTTGATACCTAAGGGGTTAATCTTGTCAACGTCAGTGATAAGCATGTAGCATGCTAGATGTGCCCAAATCTAAAAGTGCCAGTGATTGGCTGTGTTTAGGCACGTGAGGCTGTAGTGTGTACGCGTCTCAATACCCATAGATGTAAAAGATGTGGAAAAGATCAAAAGTGTGGCTACATTTCACCAGGCTCGATGCCAACAGTGTGCGATGCAATATTTGCGACAAGATAATTGCTGCCAAGACCGGTAACATGTCAAATCTGATGAAGCACTCGACAATGCACGGAATAAACTTAAGAGCAGAAAGTTGCTCCAATTTCGACTGCAAGAAGACCGAGCCGGTGCAGTCATTCTCTCAGCGTCCTCCTGCAACAGAGACTCCTTCAAAACTACAGATGAATGCAGCGGCGCTATGACTGGTACTCCGACAAATAAGATTAACTTTAAGCAAACAAACCAACAAACAAATTCGGCTAACTTGTAGTGGTACATGCTTGTGTACTTGTTAAATTAACGTTTCTGTGCGCGGAGACATAGTCCTATAAACTGGGAAGATATTGTTTGGATGTATGGTTATAGATAGCTAGCTAAATCGATGTGTGGCACGGTGGAGGGCGGGACCGGCGCGTGATTACGCACGCCCGGTCCCGTATTAGGCTAATTAAGCCGTCAAGAGGGATAAAGGCCACTCGCAGACGGCGATCGGGAGAGAGAGCTCAATTACGGATGTCCGTTATCTTATGTGTTTGTTTATGCTTTTGTTTTAAGTTCTTCATTAAAATATTATTTATATTGACAAGCCGGTTCTCGCCTCCTCCTTGCCCATCATAACCCCGCGTTACATTGGTACCGAAACCCGGGAGGGAGGAGGGATGCCCATCGCAGAGTCCTCGACACTGCCGTCCACCCCGGGGAGCGCCGCTGCCTTCTGCCGGGTGACGGAGTAGCCCGACCGCCCGGATGCGGGAAACGGCCGCCGTCCGCGGGGCGAGTGGGGACTGGATTCCCCGACTGCCTGGAGCGAAGGAGCCGCTGCCGGGGGCAGAGGAGTGCCCTGCCGTCCCCAGAGACGCGGAGGGGTCGAGGGAAGACCGCTGTCCGCGAGGGGAGGAGGGAAGAAACTCCCCGACTGCCCGGAGCGGTAGGGCCGCTGCCAGGGGCCGAGGATTGCCTCCACTTGTCGCCAGGAAAGCGGAGGGGCGTTCGGTCCGCTGGGGGTCGGAGGTTGACTCCGGTTCGCCCGGAGAGGAGCGGTTGTCGTCCGCTGGAGAGTGTGAAGGAGCGCTCGAGGACTACGCGATGGTTCATCAGAGAACCGGTGAGTGAGCCTTTCCTCTCTCTCCTCTCTCTCTCGCTCTTTCGCGCCGTGTTGGCCTTTTCCCTCGCCTATTTTTTGTTGTTGTTTTCCCCTCCTGTCTCCTCCCAGGTCGAGGAAGGTGGGGATAACCAGCCAGCAGACAGGTCGTAAAGCACGCCCCTCCCCAGGGAAAGAGGGGGCGGGGATGTGCGTCATGCCGGTGGCCCCCGGCCTGAGGTAACGCCGGGAGGAGTGTGGAGTGGAGGGGGGCGGGGCCGGGCTGGAATGTTGCACGCCCGGTCCCCAATCGGCCTGATGGGGCGCGCGAGGGATAAAGGCGGCCGGTGACGACGGTTCGAGAGAGAGAGCTTAATCACGGACATGTCCGTTGTCCTATGTGTTTGTTTATGCTTTTGTTTTAAGTTCTTCATTAAAATATTATTTATATTGACAAGCCGGTTCTCGCCTCCTCCTTGCCCATCATAACCCCGCGTTACACGATGCTAAAATGCTTTAAGTTTGACAGTAACTGATCAAGATTAACTCACATTAAACTAGTTATCTTGTTACTTATCCTTAGTACTTATCCTCAGGGTTGGCTGAATTAAAAGTTTAGCTTTCTTGGTTTATTTTTTCCTCTTCTTATTGATGTTATAACCTCTGCCCCTGCCGACCACGGCATGAGGAGACGAAAAAAGTATTGTTTAGGAACCGGAATCGAAGTCAAGATATCGGTATCGGTTTCGATATCGAAGTTTTTTGAATGATACCCAGCCCTAGACATGACTGTGATATAAACTACATGCTGTAAGCTATTTTAAAAACGGGACAAGTTCTTGATATGTCCTGTCCCAGCTTTATTAATTAATGTGTCAACACAAGAAAGAAAATGGCTAATTGATTTCATGGGGTCTTTAAAATGCAACAGCCCTGCATGAGTGAATGTACTGATTTATCGCTGGAACATCTCACTTTCATTCATCACATAAGTATTTCTAAACTCTTCGCTTGTTCAAAATATACACGTCCTCATGCACACATAAACACACTTAACTTCACTGATCAGACAAGCAGACATGTACACTCTTGCAACCTCTAGCTTGTTGTAGAAAACCCGTTCCATAGTTATTAAAAGGCTCATGAGCTGCAGGCAAACTACATCACATACTGACTTTTGGTATCCTTAAAACAACAACAAAAACATACAAATTGATGCATGGTCTCTATAGGTGATGATTGGCACAATAAAGGCAAAAGAATGCCCTAGGCTGGCTGCCTGCCATATATATCAAAATTATATAGTCTCTCTCGCTTAAACTCTACTTAGCAGAAAGAATATACCTCTCCGATATCTAAAAAATGACCCCTTAGAAGGTATTTCAAGAATCACCCATCAAAAAGGTGAAGTAGAACAAAAGTAGAATAACAGGTAAAAGGTGTATTAATTCCCTACTACTATTCCAAACATCATATTAAATACAGTAACAGGGAGTGTAACCATCGTAAAGTTCAATGTTACATATTGAAGTTTTGTACCTCAGTGAAGTTGTATATATTTCTCTGTAAATTCTTTAGTAAAATGGGCACAATCTGAATTAAAAAGGCAGACGTTAGCTTACTAGTTGTTTTGCTTCTTAGTCATTTCTTTTCCAGGTCATAACTGTCCCATTTACATTGCCTTTTACTTGTGGTTTTGTTTCGTTTTTGTCATTTGTGTTTGTTTTTCTGAATGTTGCACAAAGACAAGAAAGAGAGAGAAAGCATGTTAAACCGATACACCAGTACCAGTATTATCTCACACTTATACTCCCTCATCCCCCCAACCCCACCCCTAACTTTACAGAAGCTCCGCACCCTCCCCCCACCCCTCCTCAGGCATCATCAGGTGTGCTAGAATCTTCGGGAAACTCGTCGGATGATCCACTCTTGTGGATACGTCCGTCACTGCGCATGCTGTGGAAGGTTTTCTTAAAAGCTTCCATCATGGAGTGGGCCAGTTTTTTCGCCTCCAATTTACTCTCGCATTCCACAGCATGGCAGTCCATCTGGAACGTCAGATCATCGTTGATTTGCCGGTAGATCCATGCAAACACATTCGGGTTAATGTTGTGGTCTGCAGTGCAATATGCAATGCGAGCCACCTGAAAGGTGTCCATGGCAATTGAGGCCTCGCCCCGCCCATCCAGGTGATGCAGTCGCACCTGGAAAGGACGGATCTCAAGTATTGCATTGCAAGAGGTGATGGAGTCATCGTCGGCAAGAGAATTTCGCTTTGAGTCCCATAATCCCGCAACTGACGACTCTGTGCAGCCAGACAGGAACTGAGTGCCGGAAATAGTCACTTTGCCCAGATAGGTCACCTAGTAAAGGCAAACACACCAAACAAACAGTGAAAAGATAAGTTACAGGTGCAAGTTCAAACATCTACTGCAACTGCACTGGAAAAAAAAGAAAAGAAAAAGATTCTTTGGCTCAACAACCATAACGCATGAAAATAAATACATTTTTAGGTTTACTTAATTAACATTAATGCATACAAAACAAATGTCAGCTATAAAGTGAACTTCGAGTGATACATAAAGTTACATAAACAATTGTTACTTGAAATTCTTTGCCTGAAAAAATCTATAAAATTACGATTTTAAGTACTACTAACTCAAACAATCAAGTACAGAACTATGGTTGTGCGGAATATCAATAATTCCTTGCACTTGAATAATAAAGCATGTTTGTTTGGTCAAAAGGAATGTATTAGGGCACAGAATAAGCTGTTATTAAGAATTCATAGACATTTTAGCACATTTTAGTATTATCGATGTTGTTTTACTGTATATAGTTGTTTCATGCAAAGTCACTATTAGGGTGTTCACTTTGGTTAAGTTGGATCTTTTTCAATCCATGTGTTTTTTTCTTTGTGCATTTGAATCTGTATAGCTGAAGTGCAGCTTTATAAGCACTTCTTTGGGGAATCAAGTTTAATGTCAGACCAATTTGAACTCTGACATAAAATGACTGTAGCTCAGTGGTTAAGGCTCTGGGTTACTGACCAGAAGGTCGGGGGTTCAAGCCCCAACACCTCCAAGACACCACTGTTGGGCCCTTGAGCAAGGCCCTTGCCCCTATCTGCTCCAGGGCTGCCATATCATGCCTGACCCTGCACTCTGACCCCAGCTTAGCTCTGTATACATGCAAAAATGTATGTATAATGTGTGACAATAGAGCAATTATTTATTATTATTAAATCTAACCATTAAGTTAATTATGGAATAAGTCACCAAATTTGTTCACAGATGTTTCCTTTCAAGTGTGTAAAATTTGATGCCTGTGTTGTATCGATTTGAAATTCTGTTTATTGATTTGTTTCTACGGGAATCAAAGTCATACCAATTTGTACGAGCCAAGTCATACGATATCTTACGATTTTGCCATTTTTTATGAATTATTACAAATGATTACAAGCTGTCATGAGACTTTGTTGGATATATGCAGCTGTTGTCGGATTAAACAGAAAGATATGAGCAGTTGTGAATACCTGTTCTTGTTAAAGTGTTTGTAAGTGTGTGCACTTGGCAAGGATTTGGGAAGAAAAAGTGGAACTACAGAAGAAAAAAATCTGTGCGTCAGGTTGTCTGTTTCCTATTCCAGACATTCTGTTTAGTCTGTAACCACAAGGTCTAAATCTGGCCTTGCTTTCTCCTTCCCATTTATTCAACTTGCAGTGTCGACATTTAGAGAATGTTGTTTTTTATTGCTGTAACTGTTCAAACTTTATAAAAAAAAAACAAAAAAAAAACATCTGCAGCAAGGGCACAAACATCTGTGCTGTACTTAATAATAGAACTGCATACCAGACTAAACGCTACAACGCAGTCATCGCTCTTATAAATAGGACTCTTATTGCCACTCTTTCCAGATGAGTCTTTTTCTTTCTTTATCTCTTTCATTCTCTCAAACAGAAATGAAGCCTTGCTGTGAGCTGGGAGAGGAAATACCAGTAATATCTCCTCCCTTCTGAAAACGATTTACATCAGAGAGAGAGAGAGAGAGAGAGAGAGAAAGAGAGAAGGAATGAGAAAGGGGATGTGTGTTCTCTTCTGGAAGAAGTGTTGGAAAACATTAGACCTGAAAGAAATGAAACACTCACTGCACTATGACTAACAGATACAATAGAGAGTATGCATGTTTGTGTGTTTCCCAATACCTGATGGATAAAATTAATCCTTATTATCGTCTACGGAAACATCCAACATAGACTGGGAGAAAAATATATTGTTAGCTAAAAAAATTAAAACAAAGTTTATAAAATAATTAAAACTAAACTGTAACTATAATGTGCATTATACGAAAACTAAATAGAATTATAGAACATTTTTAAATCAATGCTTGATGGTTTGACAGCCTACTCAATATGTTATATTACATAATGGAAGTAAATATGCTGTTTCTTTGTGCACTTGACTAATAAAGTTATTATTATTGTATTATATTGACTGCCATAGTGTTTTACAGTAACAAATAATAATACAAATAAATATGTAATAAAAATAAAAATAAGTAGTTTAAAATATTATTTATTTTTTAATTGTAAGAAATAAGGATTGTAGGGCATTATTCTCTGAAAAGCTGCTTTGAAAGAATATTTATTGTGAAAAGTGCTATACAAAGAAATTTAAACCGCATTGAAATGGTTTCTCTTCAGGTTTATACATATACCATTAGTGTGTAGAATAAAGGCACACTAACTTGACACAAAATAAATATATTCCAGATAATATTTTAATAATTTAGTTTGGCTTTAATATAACGACAATGTAACAAACAATTATTTAATGTCTTTATAATATCACGCTTACAATATTTCTCACACAGGGAGACCCTCGCATCATCATATTTGGAGGTCCTTGGCATCAAAATGTTTGGAAAAACGCCTAATCTTAAAGATGCAAATAATGAGATAAAAGCATGTGTGAAAATCTAAAGTTTGGCGCAAAGGTGGACCTGTAATTACAAATCAAGACTTTGCATACAGTGCATTCAGCAAGTATTTAGACCACTTCATTTTTTTTCAGATTTTGTTATGTTGCAGCCTTATGCAAAAATGCTTTAAATTAATTTTTTTTCACATCGATTTACACTCCATATCCCATAATGACATAGCAAAAAATAGATTTGTAAATGTATTATAAAGAAAAAACAAATTTCACATTGACATACATTTTCAGACCCTTTGCTATGACACTTGAAATTTAGCTCAGGTGCATCCCATTTCTCTGGATCATATTTGAGATGTTTCTAAACTTTGAGTGGAGTCCACCTGTGGCAAATTCAATTGATTGGACATGATTTGGAAAGGCACACACCTGTCTATATAAGGTATCACAGTTAAAAAAGCATATCAGACTAAAAACCAAGCTATGAGGTCAAAGGAACTGCCTGCAGAGCTCAGAGACAGGATTGTATAGAGGCAAAAATCTTGGGAAAGCTACAAAAATATTTTGGCTGCATTGAAGGTTTCCAAGAGCACAGTGGCCTCCATAATTCTTAAATGGAAGAAGATTGGAATAACCAAGACTCTTACTAGAGCTGGCCACACAGCAAAACTGAGCAATCAGGGGAGAAGGGCCTTGGTAAGAAAGGTGACCAAGTACCCGATGGTCACTCTTGTAGAGCTCATATGTGTAGATGGGAGAAACATGCAGAAGGACAACCATCACTGCAACACTCCAACGATCTGGGTTTTATGGCAGAGTGGCCAGAAGGAAGCCTCTTCTCTGTGCAAGACTGAGTAAATCCCTCTTGGAATTAAGCACCTAAAGGACTCAGAATGTGAGAAACAAGATTCTCTGGTCTGATGAAAGGGAGATTGAACTGTTTGGTCTCAATTCCACGCGTCATATCTGGAGGAAAGCAGGCACCACTCATTACCTGCGCAATATAATCCCAACGGTGAAGCATGGTGGTGGTAGCATCATGCTGTGGGGTTATTTTTCAGTGGCAGGGACTGGGAGACTGGTCAGAAAATATAGAGATATCCTTAATGAAAACCGTGTCCAGAGTGCTCAGGACCTCAGACAAAGCCAAACTTTCCAACAGGACAATGACCCTAAGCACACAGCTGAGACAATGCAAGAGTGGCTTAGGGACAACTCTGTCCTTGAGTGGCCCAGCCAGAGCCTTAACTTAAACCAAATCAAACATCTTTGGAGAGACCTGAAAATGACTGTCCACCAACGGTCCCCATCCAACCTAACGAGCTTTAGAGGATCTGCAGAGAAGAATGGCAGAAAATCCTCAAATCCATAAAGACGAGGCTGTAATCGCTGCCAAAGGTGCTTGAACTAAGTAACGAGTTAAGGATCTGAATACATATGTCAATGTGATATTTCATTTAATTTTTATATTAGAAATTTGTAAAGCTAACAAAAATCTGGCTTTTGCTTTGTCATTATTGGGTATGCAGTGTAGATTAATGTGAGAATTTTTTTATAATTTAAAGCCTTTTAGCATAAGGCTGCAACATAACAAAAGGTGAAAAAAAATTAAGGGGTCTGAATACTTTCTGAATGCACTGTACATCATGTAAATAGACAGGTAATCAGTGGCTGGCTAGGGCTTCACAAATTCAGCGTCTGAAAGTTGAAATTGTTTGAACTTTGAAAGTTGACACAAGCCATGTGAAAGGACCTTAATGCTTTAAATAAAAGCAAAACTGAAAAAGAGCTGAAACTCAACTTAAATTGCACATAGAAACTGTTAAAAGGAAAAACCAAAATAAAAAAATTTCATAAATTTAACAACATTGACCCTTATTCTTCTGTTACATTTTTAAATCCTCTGTGTATATCAATGCCGATCTGACTGATTACGAGCTAGTGTTTTTCTAAGAGTATATATTTATACTCAGAAATGCTGTTGGTTGCTGGGTGTGTCTGTCTGAGTGCATGTTCCTCAAAGAAGAAAACTGTGAAAAATAATTAAACACTAAAGCAGATTCATGCTTTTCAGTCAACACAGAGTCTAGACAACAACTCTGACCTCCACACAGAGTTGATGCTTCCAACAATAAAGTTCTTCCAAATCATTGATGCACAGCTCTCATAAAAAGTGAGCTAAATTAATGTGGAATTCCTTAATCTTAGATGAGATCTAGATACCATTTGCCTCACTCCACTTTTTGGGACTCAATCAATACCCATGTTTAAAGTGCCTGCTACAATAAACAAACAGTTTAAGAAAACCACACACATAAACGCACAAAGGACACAGAGAATCAATATTGTTTGTGTCGAGATTGTTACGCATCATTTGGCTGCTATTACCATAATCCCAATGAGTCAGAGATACACTTTTTTGTTTTTGAGATGGGTGACAAAGCTAAAAAATTATGCATCAACATTTTTTAGCCTTTTGTTTATATTTTATTCTTTATATTGATGCATTTGCCCTGAAATTGTTGAGAAGAAAAAGATTTGGCTTGATTTCAATCAAGACCATCATTTCAACCAAACAGCTATTGTAGCTAAGTAGATACAAAATGTACAATGCAAGAAATAAAATAGTAATCTTTTTTATTTTTTTAAATAATCAAGACATGTTTTCCATGTTTTATTTACTAAATGAACATATTGTGTAAATGCAATTTTCATTTAATTCACCTATAACAATTCAAAGTAATAAACTGCAATATTTACCTACATTTCCTTCAGTAAAACAATTTTATACATGGAAAATGAAATTTTTGAGTTATGATGTGAAAGAGTCTTTGAATCAGTTTTGAATCAATTTTGAAATTAATCAAATTTACTAGTCCAAACTGAAGTTTGAATCAGAGGTGTTACTACAACGTCTGATGCTTTTTAGGAAACTTAATGAATAGACAAATAGCGCAATATAATAATTTGACAAAATCAATGAGTTTCAAAAAGTTGATTAATTTTATATTGCCAGTATAATCATAGTGAATAGGCTATGTTGTAAATATATATTGCCTACCAGTCCTATTTCATATTCAGAATTTCAAAATCAGCACATAAATACATAAATATATACCCCACAAAATAAATAATTCCAGGACACACTCTGTTTACTTGCAGTTTTGCCTAATTTTTCCAGTAGGTGGCAGTGTTATGAACAACAATCAAGCAGGTGCTCATAACTCTTGCTAAGTAAACCCCATGAATAATTCAAAAAAAGAATTCCTCACCAGCTCAGCATTCCAGAGCAGGATGGTAATGTTTAAGCCTGCTCAAAACATGAGAGTCATACGAGTCCACCAACACAGCTGCACAATGAGGGCATGTAGTAATACACACCGATCAGCCACAACATTAAAACCAACTGCCTAATATTGTGTAGGTCCCACTCGTGCCACCAAAACAGCGCCGACTCGCATCTCAGAATAGTATTTTGAGATGATATTCTTCTCACCACAATTGAACTGAGTGGTTATGTGAGTTACCGTAGACTTTGTCAGTTCTAACCAGTCTGGCCATTCTCTGTTGACCTCCCTCCTCAACAAGGCATTTCCATCCACAGAACTGCCGCTCACTGGATGTTTTTTGTTTTTGCCATCATTCTGAGTAAATTCTAGAGACTGTTGTATCTGAAAATCCCAGGAGATCAGCAGTTACAGAAATACTCAAATCAGCTCATCTGGCAACAACAATCATTCCACGGTCCAAATCACTGAGATTTTATTCCCTATTCTGGTGGTTGATGTGAACAATAACTGAAGTTCCTGATCTGTATCTGCCTGATTTTATACACTGCACTACTGCCACACGATTGGCTGATTGGATAATCACATGGATGATTGTTGATGCCAGATGGGCTGTTTTGAGTATTTCTGTAACTGCTGATCTCCTTGGATTTGTAATCAGGGTGGCGGAGGACGAATCTCAGTTGCCTCCGCGTCTGAGACCATCAATCCATGCATCTTATCACATGGCTTGTTGAGCTTGTTACCACGGACAATTCACCCTGTGCCCCACCGAGAGTGAGAACCTCATTATAGCAACCACGAGGAGGCTACCCCATGTGACTCTACCCTCCCTAGCAACCGGGCCAATTTGGTTGTTTAGGAGACCTTGCTGGAGTCACACAGCATGGCCTGGATTCGAACTCGCGACTCCGTGGTGGGTAGTCAGCATCTTTAGTCGTTGAGCTACCCAAATAATCGTGCACTACCGGGAAAAACAGTAGCGTGGCTGTGAGCGGCTTTACTAGAAAGTCAAATAATAACATACAGTTAATAACTTACAGTACCTCTATAATGGTCATGGAAAATGTACTTGCATGCCCTCCTGGCAAGAACTGACAAGATTGTCGGTGTGGATGATAAAGTGAGACCGCCAGATCAATAATGCTTCTTGCCATGTTGTACTTTAACAAACTATCTGGGTTTATGCATTAACGTAATAGTCATGTTCATCTATACAAACTGTGTTTTTTATTCTGTGTCGCTGGCAGGATCTGAAATGCAGCACGCCAGCGGGCTCATGTGGCGGATGACAGTGTAGAAAGTCTTTTCTCTATTTGCTGGCAGGATTGTGGAACAAATTTGTGCTGAAATTGATCAAGGATTGATAAACTTAATTAATCAAATTATGAACTGATGGTAGATTATTCATTGTTATTCATTAACATTTCTAGTACTTATTTTGTGTTATGAACTACATTCTGACACATTTTAAAACGCAACAACGTGTGAAATCAAGCTTTCAAACTTGCGTTCACATGCTTGCTTAATTTGTGTTTTGGGCCTAACTTATTGTGCAAAAGTGTCACTTTAAAGTCAGAACATTCTCAATATCCCTGTATACTACACAAGTCCTCTAAACCCACTACAGGCTATTCTAAATAAGTCAGTGTATTTACACAGCCTCACCGTTTCTTTAAAAGCCTCTTGTATTTCAAAATGCACATTCAGCTTCTTGGAAAAGATGAGAAAAAGATAAAGATATCGGGAGAGAGAAAGAATGTGTTTATGCCAGATTGTGGTAAAGGCTTGAACCTATGTATGACCCTGATCAAAGCATGGCCAATTCCACAAACCCTCGGAGTTAAGAGGAGGCTTATATAGAAACCGCTGTTACTAACACACAAATATAAACTTATACAAAAATCAGCTTTTTATGTCATTCATCATTCCATTCCATTTGTCTAAAAACACTGGCATTGAATCTTGATCAAACACATATTTTGGCCCTTCACATATTTAGCTGGCGCTTACTTGTCCCAGTAGTACTTGTGGTTTTGGGCTCTATACTAACACCCATCGTCCTGGATACTGGAAGTTTGTTTACCAAGTTCTGCCGCTGCACACCGAAGGTGTTTGTTTATCTTCTGTTAAGTTATTTTTAGTAGTTACTGTTGTTCCCCTTCTGTCACTCACTCAACGTTGTGTCGAATGAAGTGACACAAGGGGTCTTCCTGGGACGCCAAACGTAACTCTGAACCTGAGAAAAGGCCAATGTCAAGTTGGCAGACAGAATTTTTCTTCTGAGCCAAACGGTTGTGCAACAAGCAAGCTGAAGTTCACCACTGTTTCACTCACCTCTGTCAGCGAGAGGCATTGCTGTTGGATCTACGGCACATTTCCAGCTGGCATTCTCTCTCTCTGCACGACAGGATACCTTCGACAGTGCTTTTCACTGTTAAAAGAGTGTTCTCCTCCTAAAAGAGTTTGATTTCTCTAAAAGAGTTTCAGTTTCCCCCATCTCTCAGCTTGGCCTCTTCGGCGACACCGTCAACGACTTTGGCCAGTAGTTCTCGGCGGTGAAGAAGCAGATGGAGGCATTTTCTCACATCATGCCACGGTGCCACCCAACCAGCGCGCCCCGTGCCCCGCCTGCTCGCCGAGGGTGTCCCCCGCGACCAAACAACAGGTAGCTCTGCCTCAACCTGGGCCAAGCTCTCAGCCCCAGCGTGGAGCACCTCGCAGGCGGCGTACCTCCCCCGTCACCAGGACTACTTCCAGGACCAGGAAAGCTCCGAAGTGCTCCTGAGAAGGGTGACCCAGGCAGTCAGATGTTCACTCCGGAGCTGGTACCAAGACCACTCCATCCCCAGGTGGAGGACCGGGAGGAGAATCCTTGTTTGCATTGTTGATCGAGTGCGCCTTCTATCCCAGGTAAGCCACTAAGCGTCACTCCCTGGATGTTCTCCTCCCTAGCCTTCTGGCCTGTGAATTTAGTGGAGCAAATTGCGTCCAGAACCACTACGAGACACAGGTGCTCTGTACTGGGGTCGGGCTCCATGGGCTTATTTCCTTTTTCAGCAAACTTCCTATGATGTATTCCCCGCGGTACAGTCCCCCTGTCGGCGGACACGCGTTTCCCTTGGGCAGCCCCGCTGCCCCGGTCGCCGTGCATGTAGAGTCCCCCTCATTAGGCTGGACCTACCACCACGCCATTTCCCACGTACAGCTTCACAACCCTTGTGGTGTATTTGCCACATGTTCCTCCTCCTAGACTGGGCAGGATGTGGCCTCCGCAGGGTCTTTTCCCCCTGAAAGAATAGGACCAAGAAAGACCGCCTTCCCCGACGCATTTCATAGCATTAAGATAGCCCCAGCCGCTTCACGTCCTATGTGAGAGACATAGTGAGAGAGAAGGCCACGGCTGCCGGGCTTGCTCTCATGCTAGTCATGTAGCTCCTGTTCCCCCCCCTCATGGGTGCGGGGAACCTAAGGTCTGTATTTGACATCTCTTTGGGGTGTTGGGGAGGGCTACGTGCAGTCGACACAGGTGCCTCTAGCACGCAATAGCCTGCTTGCACCTGTCTTGACAGTTCACGTAACACGGTCAGTGCGTGCCGTTTTTATATGGGACCCCTTGTGACACTTCATTTGACACAACGTCGAGTGAGTGACAGAAGGGTACATCATGGTTACTGTTGTAACTTCCATTCCCCGAGGGAAGGAACGAGATGTTGTGTCCCTTCTGCCTTAGCACTAGACCTACCAGTGTAAACGGCCGTACCTTATTTTCGGCTCCTCAGTGAAAATTCCTGACAGGCACTCGCTGCCCCGCTTCCCTTTATACCCGTATGTCAGGGGCGGAGCATGCAAATTCTGTCTGCCAACTTGACATTGTCCTTTTCTCATGTTCAGAGGTACGTTTGACGTCCCCGGAAGACCACTTGTGTCACTTCATTCGACACAATGTCTCGTTCCTTTCCTTGGGGAACGGAGGTTACAACAGTAACCATGACGTTACTCTCATCTTACTCTAAATATTTTTTTTGTGCTTTTTGCATTCTGCAACTTACAAGCTCTCTGACAGCTGAACACTACCTTTTGCTTACTCTTGGTGTTTGCTGTCACAAAATGTATCCGTGATCTGCACCGTGAGAGGAACGTTTTGTTTTATCACTCCAGCAGTGAACTCTTGTTTTGACATTTTGAAAAAAGTAGGTGATCAGTAGCTAGCAGTTACTAATTACTTTTTATTTTAGAATATCTGAATTATACTTTGTCTAAAGATAACACGCTCCACGCCCCAATCACTATTACGCAGACTCTGGCTCCAAATGACGTCATCAGCGCAAGATGGCAGCATCTGTTTCTGGGATATTTTTGCTAAATTTTACAGTGGGAGGAAGTGGAGACGCATCGTCCATCTTTATATACGGTCTATGCACCAAACTAATACTTCTTGACTATACTGTTGACTTGGGCTTTTTTGTTGTTTGTAGCATATTGTGTATTAGCTGTTTAATTGTTTGGTTTGCTTGTTTTGTTTACATGTACTTATATGTTTGAGCTTTGGCTGTAAGTGCTATAAGAAGTAAACATTGTATCATTATTGTCATTATTAGTGGTAGTAACTTTTTTAAATGTTCTTCGCATCTTTATGTGTTAAACTTTTTTATTTAGCAAAAACTGAGTGCCATTTTAAGTCCAAGGCATGTCTGCATCATGAAAGCACTTTTTTAATTTTCACATTCCTGTAATTCCAAACATTTTTGGTTCATTGCAGGCTCCTCTGGGGAGATGACAACATGGAATTATGAATTTATTCAAAACAATTCAAAAGAGATAAAAATGTTAAAGATATTATTACTTTGGAAACACTTTACGAGAAAGTTCCATTTCTTATCATTAGTTATTTTTTGAATAACAAATAAAAACATGAATAACAATGCAAAATACATTTTACAGCATTTAATCTTGGTTAATGTTAATTTCAACAGAAATTCAACAGTAATGCAATACTAACTAATAATGAACAAACAATGATCAATTCTGTTGTTTTTTTTTATCAACCAACATTAATAAATGTTGTTTACAAATATTGTTCATTGTCATTTCATGATACTTAATGTATTTACTCATGTTAACTAATGGAGACTTATTGTACAGCATTACTGTAACTTTTATATAATATTCAAGTTGATTTGTAGAACATGGATATCAGAACTAAATTGGGCCTAAAGATTAATTTTTAGAAATGGGAAAATATTGTAATGTTTAAAATGTAAATTGTTTATGTTAATATTTTATAAAACAAACAACAATAAACAAATTTGTCATCATTTATGCTTGATCTTTCATGATTTCAAAGGAATGCTGAGCAGAATGATTCAGTCTCAAACTGGGAATGACTCCCAGTTTCATAGCATAGTTTATTTTGTACAAAGTAAAGTGAATGGTGACTGAGGCTGTCATTCTGCTTAACACCTCCTTTTGTGTTTCACGGAAGAAAAAGTCAGATATGTCTGGACCAACAAGAGGAAAGTAAATGACAGAATTTTCATTTTTGGGTAAAGTATCCCTTTATTTGCCAGACAGAATTGTATTACTGTGACAGCCCGAGGGCCAACAGAGGGAACAACAAAATAGAGAAAAACAAGAGACGAAGAAAATGGGTTTTAAACAGGGACAGAGCAGACATTTCACGTATGCCTAGTGCTGAGTGTGCACACACACAGCAGGCCCGATCTCCATGGAAACAGCGTATAGACTGGCTTTGTTGAGTTGTTACATAATCAAAGGGCCTCAATGGATGATTAGGTCGCCTTTCTGTCTTTCTTTTCCACTCTGTCACTAGCTCTCCGAAATACAGCTACTGTCAAGCTAAAACACGTGGTCTGTCAGATTAATGCGCTTGCCATTGGTTAAAAGCTCAATTCTAACGGTCTACACCCAAAGTGTAGAAATGCTTGTGGTCAAGTGTGTGTGTGTGTGTGTGTGTGTGTGTGTGTGTGTGTGTGTTTAGGGTATACTAGCAACTTTATATTCTCTGAGGTCCATATTAAAATACACAGATGAAAATATGTGAAATGTTTCACATATTTTAGGCTCAATGAGGAGACAGTTTACTAAGACCAAGTGTGTGCCCACATTAATTTCCTTTAATGTCAGAAATGTGGCAGCAATCATTGTGGAATTTAAAATCTCAGTGAGAATAGCCATGTTTGGAATAGCAAACTAACATGCTACTCGTAATATTTCCGCAGTTTGCAGCATGTATAATGTGTACAATATCCATATTATGTGTATGCATTGAATAGCAGGGATTAGAATAGGTTCAAGGAACAAAAGCGTATAATCAAACGAATGGAATAGAAAATGGGAGCAAAAAATATTTCAATTGTTCCAGAGGGAAAATTTGTAGTTTAAATGCTAGTAACAGGGAAAAAACATAAATATTTTGGTCCAATAATTGTTTTCATAGAGCAAAGACAAATTCATTTGTAGTCTATTTAGACTTTTGTCAAGTTTGACAGATGAAATGTAGCCTATTTTATTTATTTATTCTTAACATTTACCATTCTATACCAAGTCTTATACTTTTGATACGGTTACGGACCAAATACAAATACAGACCAAACCAAAAAGAAAAATGCAATGCACCTAAATTGACATTACATTTACATTGTTTACACAAAGATATATAACAAATTCTATATACTATTCTATATTCTATATGCTAAATTCACTATATTTCTTGGGACGATATCAAAATGTTTCTCACTGAATTTACGAGGTCATGTGACAATTTAGTACACTAAAACTTGAAATGTCAATCACTGCATAATGCCTACTGTTTCACTTACTGTTAACAAAACTGTAGGCAGTATTCTGCAAGTAGTTTGCTAATTGAAACACAGCTAAAGAAAAATGAAAACTGGAAAATAGAAAGGGAGTACAGATACAAAGATAGGGAGACATACAGTTAGAGAAAGAGAGATTGTGTTTGTCTTCACCAGCATTTTGCAATGTATGGATGCTGCTGAGGTATCCATGGCAACTGCATTACAGCTTCTTCAGCAGGGCGATATCCTTGAGAGATTTTCTATATTTTTAGCGAATGTATTTTTCCAGTATTTCCTTCAATACATGCATAAGGTAACCAAATAAAGACTCCAGCAATAGTGTACAAGATGTATCAAAACTAGTGCACGACTGTGACAGAATGCATGAACTCGTTTTTAAGCAAAGATCCCTTGTCTTGTGTTGGCCTGTAAATTACTTGGGTTAAAACGGAGATATCTTCATAGGTGAATTATGTAATTTCTCCTATGTAAAAATAATTTTTTGCTATCTCAATTTAATGAGCAAAGACATCTGTAAGTAAGACATTGGAAGGTTGATTTTTTTCAAATGTTCAATGGCACTTTCTAAACACTTCTTGACAAGTCAAGCCCATTGATGGTAGGTGTCCTGATTTGTGCCTGATAGGCTTACAAGGTCCTAACTATAAACATACCCCTAATTAAACCAGTAAGGTTGATCAGCCTGTCACAAAGCAAGGCACCTTTAGCACCATTTTGAGGAAATGTATTTAAGAGGTCAGAGTATGCTTCAAATTCCACTGCTGGAATCTTCCACTGCATGTGGTTGCAGACCGCAACAGCAAAAACCTTTAGTCTTGAACAGATTCAGGATCCAAGTGTCATTTCATACCTTATATCCTGTATGAGTGCGGTTCTTTGAATGAGGTGTGGTGGAACACAGCTCAATTGCCTCTGGCTCATGAAAGATCACTGTAGGCAACGGGTCCTTCCGGAGCGTTAGCACATTGAGTTTGGTCTTCAGCATAGTCTGTAAATGCTAGAAAAGACAAAATCTAAGTTTAGGTTAAAGTTTGAACAATGCTGAACAAGCTACACGGGAGTCTCTGTTTAAGATTGTAAAAGACCACTTTCACAAAAAAGTTACAGTGTAAAGTTTATGGCATACTTGTGTAATAATACACAGATGTCTCTCTCTCTCATAATCAATCTCAGGCCCTCTTTGTATAAATGAACCCACAAAAAAAATATTTTACAATTGTTATGAATTAAGCAGACTGTTTTATATACAGTTACTAATAGTACAACAATTAGAAATAGCACCCAAACCCCAAAACTATTTGCTAAAGGTGATTTAATTTATAAAGCAGGGCTGGGCAAAAGTATAAATTTTTCTCAATATTGATCCTGAAATGCCAAGAATTATCCTTCACTCTATGCGAAAAGCAGCTACAATGCAGTAAATCACTCAAACTTTCATGCAATGCGACTAAAAATGTCTGTGATTTGCCACTGACATTTTCAGAATTCTCTCAGTAGTGATTTGTGTAGTATATTGGTGAAGATGTTCAGGACAGAGAACCTACCACTACTTGTTGAGAGTACATTTACATTTATGCATTTGGCAGACGCTTTTATCCAAAGCGACTTACAGAGCCCTTATTACACGGACAATCCCCCAGAGAAACCTGGAGTTAAGTGCCTTGCTCAAGGACACAATGGTGGTGGCTGTGGGGATCGAACCGACAACCTTCTGCTTAACGGTTTAGTACTTTAGCCCAGTACACCACCACCAATTGTGCTGGACTACCACCTTTCTAACTCTTGAGTCATTCCATCTTGGAAGCAAACCTGCAACCCTTGTGATAGTATTTAGCAGATTAAATTCTTAACAATAAGGCAAACAAGGCCCCATTGTATTTACAATCGCTTACACACTGACCAGCCAGAATATGTCTGGTCATATGACCAGGCCCAGAAGAAATTTGCAAGCCTTTTTTTATTATTATTTTCTTTTCTTTTTTGCATTCTTTTATTTTCTTTAGCATTTTTGCACTGATTTGGGGTGAAAACTGTCAACTACCGAATGCTGATATTGGAAACAAACTTCCACAATGGGGAAAAACAATAAACGTAAACAAGGGGAAACAGGACAACAGGACCGACCGGACCGAACAGGGAAGGGATCGTGAACAGGACCGAACATACATTAAACAGGACCAACCAACCAACTAGACCAACTGGAAAACAAGATTAACTGGCACTGGACAGCAAACACGAGGAGACTAAAATAGGTAGAGAAATCAACAGGTTAACAAGACATGGCAGGTGTGACTAATAAACTAATAATGGGCAAACAAGGAGACAACAAAAAAATATGTGGCACCTACAGCCCGTACCGGCGATTGTGCCAAATGATCAAAACATTAAAAAAAAAAGAGAGGGAAAGGCCAACACGGAGCAGCGGTGGGAGAGAGAGAGAGGAGAGGAGAGAGAGAGAGAGAGAGGGAGAAAAAAAAAAAAACGCTTCCTCACCGGTTCTCCGAGATTCCGTAGCTTGGTCCTCAGCCACTCCTCCAACCTCCAATGGACGACAGCCGCGCCTCCCTGGACGGATCAGAAGCAGGCTTTCGGCCCTGGCAGCAGCCCTCTCAGGTGGCCGGGCTCCTCCGTCCTCCTACGGATGGCCGCGAATGCTCCATTGGGGTGGATGGTAGTGGCGAGGACACTACTACGGCACATCCCTCCTCCTTCCCAGATTTCGGCACCAGTGTAAAGGGGGTTAGTGGAAAGGAGGAGGCGAGATCCGGATTGATTATATGAATGCTATTTTAATACGAAACTTAAACAAAAAGACAAACACACAAAGGTGTCTGAAAGCCGTCCGTAAATCTCTCTCTCTGTCCCACTGCAGTCTCCAGTCTGCCTTTATCCCTCTCTGAGGCTTGATTAGCCTGATTGGGGCAGGGTGTGTGGAATCACGACCCGGCCCTGCCCTCCGCCCTGTCACAGACACTTTACAACTTTCTGAAAGAAACATTCCTGTGGTCTGAGGAAGAAAGAAAAGAAGAAAAAAGGAATATTGAAAGAAGCAGAGAGATGGGGAGAGAAAAAGAGGCTTGCTCAGGGGAGGCCGAGGTGTTGAAATAAAGCAGGAATTTTATTCATAATATTTTCACTGCGTTTCATTTTTAACCTAATCTCAGTCAGGAAGTAAAAAAAAAAACTTTACTGAGTCTATTTCAACCGAAACTGCAGAAAGGGAACAGTGGACATTTTCCACAAAAAACTGCTTCCCCAAACTTTACCTCCAACAGAGTGATTTGCTCCACTCAGGAGAGACAGAGAGAGCATATGCTTGAGACAGACAGAGAGAGAGAGAGAGAGAGAGAGAGAGAGAGAGAATTTTCTGTTTCTGAGAAAGAGGGCAGGATTCTCAGAGTTAAGTCAGAATTTCTGGGTCTACACACATTTTCCTGTTTACTCGAATACTGGATGCATGAGTAGAACTAGAGCATGACCATCACCTTTACTAACCTCTTTTTGTCTCCACAATAAACTTTCTGAGCAATATCAGAAAGGATATTTCAGCACATTTCTCTGACATATCAAACTAGATGTTTATCCATCACCTCATTGCCAAGCTTGACAAGAACAACAAAGACATAACATGTCAATTCTCTCTCTAACTGTAGATAACTACAGTTACAATTACAATTACCTGCGGCTAACCAAAAGCTAGGTGGCCAGCTGTCGTTGGTGGATCACATTAACATGAGTGGCCAATCACAAAGCTTCATTCTCAACAACAATAGCATAATGAAAATAAAACCATTCCACAACCATTCTTCCAATTAGCTCCACACTAATGTTGAAGTTCTTACACGGCTAGAAAACTTGAACTTGTTACTTGCAGGCCATAAAGATTTTAGTCAGAGTTGACAGCATATTTAATTTGATGTGAACGAAAACAAGTCTGTGTAGGACAGAGGTACAGTAAATATGTTGCAATTAAAAGAATATTATGTCCTAAAGGAAAGGTCTGAAAATTCAAAGTTGGCTCATTAAAGTTGGTTTGACAAGACACACAAGAAACAATAGCATTTGGGATCATTGACGTCGAACTTGGTGCAGCAAAGTTATTGTCAAGATCCTATTCAGCCTTAGTCATGATAATAATTTTGCATATTGTTGGACCTATGCAGTTTATGTAATATTAATAAATGCCAGTAGGGCTGGGCAATACATCGAATGCCCATGATATTATTGATATTATGAATATTGCAATGATTTTAATTATGGCCATTATGTTTCATATAGAGCATCAGTAGACTAATTTCACAATTCTTCAGGGCTGTATAATGAATCAAATAACATAAAAATGGAGAAATTATCATATGTGATTATTTAACTGCCAAAGGTTTCGAATAAAAACAGATAAACATGGTGTGTGTGCGCTTCAGAATAAATAGGCCAAAAAAAAAAAAAAATAGTTTTTGCACACCTTGTTCAATCACAAAGAAAAATGTTTTAGTAAAAAATATATGAAGGTAAATAAGATTTTATTAAACTTACATATATGATTGTATATTAATTAATCAGTGTTAATTTAGTGAAAAAAAGTGGGAAACATGCCTTCATAATTTAAATAGATTTTTATTTAATGCTGAATAATGCTTGAAATATTAATTATACATGGCTACAATGGCTGTTTAGATGAAATGATGGTTCCTATGATTAAAAATAACAAACAAAACACTTTATGCTATTTCAGAGCAAAAACATAAATTCCAATTGAAAGTGATCATCCCTATGCCCTACTCCCTCTAAAGGACAGATCTCTTGATGTGGACACTCTAAAGGGAGCATGAAATTACTGTATGAATGTACCCTTTACTAAAAGTCTTGTAAAAGGGTTCTTTGTAAAAAAAAAAAAAGAAAAAAAAAAGGTTTTCTTATTTATGTTTGGAACGAACTTTCGAGTGGCGCCCCCTTCCCGCAGTGCCCTTCAAGGGTGCAAAACTGCCATTTGGTAAACGTCCATAATTATTGAGCTATATATCGAATATCGTCAATTTGTTGAAGCATATTGAGATATGCCAGTGTTTCATTTTAAGGGCATTTTTTGTTTACTTCAGTACAAAAATTTGGCACAAGGTCATAATTTGGGACCTGAAACTAAACAAGTTGAGAACCACTGACCTAAAATGCACAAGTCAAATAAACATTCATGCACACAACTTCAAATACACAAAAAATGGTATTTTCCAGCAAACACACACATTGGTTATGTGTGTGTAGAAGAAAGAGAGCAATGTGTAAAACTTGTCAGATCTGATCTAAATAGTTGCGAGTAATAAACCATGAATGTGTATGCCCATTTCCTGTTGTATGTGGGCGAGAGATGGACAAAACTATGCAATGTTTAACACATTATGAAGGAGTTTGTGGCTCTGTCCTGCACTGATGAGTTTTACAAGACCCAGGACATCTCTAGTCATTCATAAATCACACACTCCGAGTGTGTCTAGAGAGATGTCAAAAGGCTGGTTTAAGTTAGCAAGGCAGTGAGACAATGGAAAAGCAAAGGGACATCTCTAGCCTCTATCAGCCCAATTATATCAGACCAAACCTCAAACAGTCTTGTCATGCAAGTTGTGTCTACGTCTTGAAGGAACACTGCAGCTTTTCTACAATTTAAGGGGAGTAAAGGAAAATAAAGGAATGTTCCGGTTCAATACAAGTTCAGCTCTATGGACAGCATCTGTGGCATGCTGTCGATTATCACAGAAAATAATTTAAATTTATCCCTTAGTTTGTGAGAAACTGAAAACTATGTTTACAGTAATGCACAACAGAGGTTTATTGAGCAAGTCTATGAACATTTTATCTAGAATATTATATCATAGCAATCGCAAATAGCTAAGCATGGGTCATGTCAGTGACATAAATAAAAGGCTCTTGGCCTTTGAATTAAAGGAACGTGAGCTTCGATATTTCCCAACCCATCTTCTTATTTCAACTGGAAATACATCAACTCAATAAAGAAACACTGTGATCCTCAAGCCATTAAATTTAATTTGGCTACAGGTGTAAATTCTAGAAGTGAAAAGCCCTAATCTCTACCTTTCCTCTCCACCCACCAAAATGACCCATTTCAAATCTGACTTTCACACAGAGATGATATGCCTGGTTGCTAAGTATGAGAATGTGTCCAGACAGCTTGCAAGTGTGGGTGCCAGTCGCAGGGTGTGTATAACTTTGCGAATGTCCATGTTGCGTTTCACATGGACCTACCAGGGCCAAGTCAGCCTAGACATCTGGGAGGTCCTGTGATGCCACTGGTGGATGCCATTGGAAGCAAAAACAAAAAATGATGAGTTGATGAGTTAATGGCAATGACAGGGTAAAACCTTATGGAATTTAATTAGGAATGTTGGTTTAATACAAGTTAAACTCAATCAATCAGATTTGTTGCAAAACGTTGATCACCACAATTATAATTTCCACTTGTCCCTTGTTTATTTATTTAAAAAAAAAATTGAGGGTTAGAGTGAATCACTTACTATAGAAGTAAATGGTGCCAACATTTGGAGTGTTTAAACGCTGAAACATGGTTGATCTTTTTATGTAAAAGCACTGTAAAAAAACATGCTGTCAACAAGTTGTCTAAATTTTCACTTTTGCAGTGGGACAACTATTCTAGTTAATCATCAACTTTTTGCTCCTGTAAGTGAAAGCATGTCTTCAAGCACCTGGTTTCAGGTTAATAGCAAACAGCTTTTATTTTTTTCGGATTCTGGCAGTTTTTCATAGTTGGACATCAAAAACGACAATGAGGAATCAAGTTTATGTTCTTCTGTTGATTTAAGATAACGGTCAGGCATAATATCTGATCAGCTCCAAGTAAACAAAGAAGTTAAGTCACCTCTTTTCTCGTTATCCTAAAGCAGACATCATGCAAACATTTTTAAGCAATTTTATCACACTTGAGTCATGATTCCACTGGTCTCACAGCAAAATCGTAAACAGTAGGTTGACTTTTCTTTATCTAAAATAGGTTTGTGCATACCGAAATGTGAAACAATACCCCCAGTGGGTAAAGCGGTAAGTATTGTTGGGCATACAGGCACATGTGAGCTACATTTTCAAGGGTAAAATGACCATGGAGGGGTGCCAAAAAGTTGTGTACAAAAGTGAAGCAAGTTGTTTTTAGATGTACAGGCTGTAATAAAGTGAATAGGAATGCATATTTAATAAAACATATCCCCCAATCCAAACCCTACATTTAAACCTAACCATCAGTGGAATAAAAATTTAATATTTCAAGAGGAAAACGCAACCTCAGAATCGTGACTGTCACTGATTTTACGAACGAGATTACATCATGGTTTCAATGTGGGATTTAAACCTAGGCCTCAACACACATCCGATCGCGCCACATGGAAGGTAAACACACTGAAGCAGATGTCTGATACCCCTAAATATGATGATCCCCTGGCAAGAGATATATATAAATCTTAAGAGAAATATTTTTAATTAAAACATATTAGTATAGAGCTTCCACAATAAACATTATTCCAAAGCAGCTTATATATATTACTATATAGTACACCAATCAGCCACAACATCACAACCACCTGCCTAATATTGTGTAGGTCCCCCTTGTGCCGCCAAAACAGCTCTGACCCATCGAGGCATGGACTCAAAAAGCCCTCTGAAGATTTTCTGTGGTATCTGGCACCATGTTGTTAGCAGCAAATACTTTAAGTCCTGTAAGTTGCGAGATGGGGCCTCCATGGATCGGACTTGTTGGTCCAGCAAATCCCATAGATGCTCAACTGGATTGAGATCTGGGTAATTTGGAGGCCAAGTCAACACCTTGAACTCTTTGTCATGTTCCTCAAACCATTTGTGAACAATTTTTGCAGTGTGGCAAGGTGCATTATCCTGCTGAAAGAGGCCACTGCCATCAGGGAATACCGTTGTCATGAAGGGGTGTACGTGATCTGAGCAATCTCTAGGTAGGTTGTACGTGTCAAAGTAACATCCACATGAAAGCCAGGATCCAAGGTTTCCCAGCAGAACATTGCTTAGAGCATCACACTGCTTCCGCTGGTCTGCCTTCTTCCCATTTTGCATCCTTCTGCAATCACTTCCCCAGTTATATGACACACATGCACCCGGCCGTCCACATGATCTAAAAGAAAATGTGATTTGTCAAACTAGGCCACTTTCTTCCATTGCTCCATGGTCCAGTTCTGATGCTCACGTGCCCATGGTAGTTGCATTCGGCGGTGGACAGGGGTCAGCATGGGCACTCTGTCAGTCTGTGGCTACACAGCCCCACATGCAGCAAGCTGCGATGCACTGTGTGTTCTGGCAACTTTCTATCATGACTAGCCTCCACTCCCCATGCTCAATGAGCCTTGGGCACCAATTACCCTGTCGCTGGTTCACCAGTTGTCCTTCTTTGGACCACTTTTGGTAGGTACTAACCACTACATACCGGGAACACCCCACAAGACCTGCCGTTTTGGAGATGCACTGACCCAGTTGTCTAGCAATCACAATTTAGCCCTTGCCAAAGTTGCTCAGATCCTTACGCTTGCCCATTTTTCTGCTTCCAACACATGAAATTCAAGAAATGACTGTTCACTTGTTGCCTAATATATCCCACCCCTTGACATAAAATATTATTCACTTCAACTGTCAGTGGTTTTAATGTTGTGGCAGATCAGTGTATATATACACCAATCAGCCACAACATTAAAACCACCTGCCTAATATTGTGTAGGTCCCCCTCATGCCGCCAAAACAGCGCCAACTTGCATCACAGAATAGCATTCTGAGATGATATACTTCTCACCACAATTGTACAGAGTAGTTATATGAGTTACCATAGACTTTGTAAGTTCGAACCGGTCTGGCCATTCTCTGTTGACTTTTCTCATTAGCAAGAGTGGAGTGGTTAAATTGTTGAATGACTTTATTTTTATTGACGACATTGGCGATGTCGTCGAGTAATCTTTTCAGCCCTAGATAGGAGACACCGCTTATCATTGTGTCATCAATATGCGGCCAATCCTAGGGTACCGGAACTCTCACGAACAACATGCCGATTTCCATGTGATCATGATGTTACCACTTATTATAAATCTGAAACTGTGTGAATTTTAAAGTTTACCAGATTGCCTCCGTTTTCTTCCATTGTAGGTGTCTAACTGGACATCAAAACAAAACAATTTTAGGGATGAGTCATAATAATTTTTTTGTGGTAATCAATATTATGCCACAAATGCTGTCGATAGAGCTTCACTTGTATTGAAACCAGAACATTACTTTAAAGGTAATGATGGCCCCACCCACATTCGTCAAAACACAAATCAATGTCAACAAGCAATAATGCGCAGAAGCTATTAAACCAACCACTCACACACACAAATAAAAACACACACTGGTTAAGTGTAAATACATCCATACATTTTAAAGACCTTGATTTATTTACTTATTTTTCAGACACATACACACCCCAACACAATCATCTCTTTGGGAGAGTATTCCCAAACACTAAAGAAGCTAATGACAGACAGGCATCTGTGGTTAATCCTCAAACTCACTCAACATACACGTGCACACAAACTAAAACCAAGTTGAAACCAAATGATATTCTTGGAAACTGAGAGTTGTAATAGAATAGGCTGTATTGTACTGCAGTTCTCAATTAATCCCTTAAAGAACATTCAAAACACATTCTTCACACAAGTGTTTCCTTACACGGGCCAGCACATGGCAAGCCCAAATCCCTCCTCTCCATCCAAACACACTACAAAAAGAGTGCATTAAACTTTGAGTATGGGTTCACTTCAGTTCACTAAACATGACCAATGTGGAATGTTGCAATAGAACATGCAGTTAACAACTTACTTTAGGTAGAAATTTACCAACATATGAAAAACTGTTAAACTGGAAACAATGTTTTTAGTGTCAACTCTAAAAAATACTGAACATCTATACGTCTCTCTGCACAAACACTGATTCAAGAAGCGTGTCTACTTTAAGGAAATGGGATTTAAGCATTGGCAGAAAAAAATGCTGACTAAGTAATAGATGAAGAATAGAAAAGAAGAACAAACTTGTCCCGCCCACTGTAACAAATGCAGAGTTTATTTTGAGGTGAAAGAATGTCCCAACAGACACCCAATAAACCTATGCAGTGGGCATAATATACACACAATTTGCTATGTAAGCCATTTTTCTGCTGTCTTGTATTGTGCAACATAAAAGACCAGCTTAGCGCAGCATGAATTTCCATGCTGGTCAAGGCTTGTTTATGCTGGTTAGGTGTTGGTGAAGCTGGTCTGCCAACATGGTCATTCTGTTGAAGCTGCTTGACCAATGGTTGAATGAATAGTTCACCCAAAAATGAAAATTCTGTCATAATTTATTTGAACAGCCATGTTAGTCTTTTCAGCAAGGCAGTGAGTGGCAGCCCAAAGTAAAACCCTTTAGGTGATCTACCTAAATCACTTCACTAACCGTCACATATTTACAATAGTTTACAAATACACAAAACCATGTATCAAACACAACAAACATAGGATTTTTCTTCAAAGCATATACACGTCATTATCAATGAGTGGCTTCACCATTGCAATAAAACAAACAAGGATTATCCTTGCTAAAAACATCAGATTTGGATCTCAATAACAGCTAAAGGAATAACAGAATTCACCAGAACGGTTTCATATCACAGTAAGGGAGAGAATAGAATGAGACTGAGCATCGCCATCAACACAGCCATGCCTGTTACCGTGGAAACACCACAAAGAGAGAGACTGCTAGTTGTCATGGTTACAATGCAGCGGACACAGTGAGCGTGCTTCACAGCATTCTGAGAAATGTGTGTTGAGAAAAAAATCAGAGTATGCGAGTAGAAAAATAACGGGTTGAGAATAAGGTCTTGTTTCAATTCATTGTCTGGAGGCCAGTGCCCACTAGGGTTGCATTCGTATAACTGAACTGTACCATGCCTAGGACACTAACCCAAGTCTTTGGTTGTGTGGTGTTTTGTGATCACTATTGGAAAAGTATTGATATCCAATCAATCTAGTCACAGAGACAATTGTCTCCTAATATTAACCAGATAAATGCCCTTGGTAAGACTGATCTATGGTACATCATTAAGTATGAATGACATAATATATCAATACATCGATTATTGATCAGAACATTATTTTCTCAATACATTTTGAGGCATTGGCATATGAAGAAGTCATGAAGTCATTTCAGATTCTGGGTTGATGTCAATTATCTTATATGAACAGATATCATGGAGAATGGCAGGGATGCAACAGGCAACAAACATGTACAACCTACAATTTTGGAAGCCCTGAACCCTAGGAAAAACGTATCAAATTATGTAGCTAAGTTTATAGTCTGTGCTTTGCAGCCGCTTAATGTGGTAGAAAGTTCCTTTTTACAAAACATGTTAGAGGAAATTAAATTGGAGCCTGTGACTTACAATTTACTTCCATTGTGTTGAGAAATTTGTATGTTGAGACAAAGACTATTATGCAACGAGTATAACCCTATTTATATCTGAAAAAAGGCGATACAGATTAAAAATCTTTGGGAAAATGTACTGATTATGGACGTGTGAAAAGGGCATTGATACTAAGATTAGGTAAGATAACGTTGGGCAGAACGTTCTGTATATTTTTAGATAAGAGTGTGAAGGTGATCTAAAGTAGACTAAATGAAGGTTTGTCTCAAGGCCTCAGAAAAAATAAATGTATTTATTTTTTATACTGTATGTTCATCTGATTATAATAAACACACACACACACAAAACAGGTGTTAGGCAGAATGTTAAAACTTTGATGTCTTATTTCAGAAAGAATTAATTGTGAATATATGAGTACACTAGTTCCCATGTTTCTGAGCACCAAAGACATGAATGAAACACGAGTCAAAAAGTGTATCTAAAGTTGTTTCTTAGGGCGTTTTCACACCTGGCTCATTTGGAGCATTTGTTTCGGAACATGGTGCGTTTTCTCCCTTGGTTCGGTTCACTTAGGCATATATGAACATGTCAATCGTACTCAGACCTGTACTAAAACAACCTACTGAACGAGGTGGTCTCTGGCCGATTGCAAACGAAATCTGGAGTGGTCTGCCTGCGGTGAGAATGCAAACCACAATGGCCCAATGAACCAAACAATGTCCCTATAAAAACCATAAACATAACTGAGGGATCTTTGGAGAAGACATCTGTAGATCAGCACTTCTCTGTAATTCATCATCAGTGAAGGACTTGTGGAGGTCCACAATTTTTTTCTGAGGTCTTGGCTGATTTCTATTGATTTTCCCATGATGTCCAGCGAAGAGGCACTGAATTTGAAGGTAGGTCTTAAGATACATCCACTGGTGCACCTCCAGCTCAGTACACCTCCTATCAGAAGCTTATTGTCTAAAGGCTTGCCATAATTTTCTGGAATTTTCCAAGCTTCTTAAAGGCACAGTTAACTTAGTGTATGTAAACTTCTGACCCACTGGAATTGTGATTGAATATAGGTTTTTTGCAACTATATTAGATATAATTCCATGTTTAAAATAGGAGCTGTTTTATAATTCCTAAGGTAATTTTAGTATGATCGTTTGGAAAGTGGCAGATCATGGGCAGGACAGCATTTGCAACTTTCTGACAAATAAGAAATATTTTTACACAGCTTTACTCTGCTGTTTGTGTGTGTGTGTGTGTGTGTGTGCGAGAGAGGGAGAGATCTGTGAGAACGGGCACGTTTCAATGGTGAAATAATGCAAACGCAACTAATGCTGGATAAAGATAACCATGACGGAAACTTAACAACTCATATCCATCTGAGTGACAGATAATTTGGAGCACAACTTCTATCTGGCGACGTTCGAAAATTCTCTAAAATTTTTATTGGTTGACAAATTATACAGGCATATAATTTTAACCGGTATATCAATGGATGAGTTTAATTCTGGATCTGTGAACAAACATAGTGACTTATAAGTGGACAGCTTGCACACATGTGATTTTTATTGACATAGTTTTGGTCCGTTTTGAAAAGCTGCCTTGTGAAAGCATACCGAACCAAGAAGAAAATGCAACATCATAACAATCAAGTCCCCCTTTCGGAACAAAGCAAATGGTCTACAGGTCTAAAAATGCCCTTAAAATTGCCCTAATATGGCCTTTATAAGACAATAAAAACACATTTTGCTTTAAATTCACAGGAAAAAACAAATAAGAAAAGTATGTTGTGGTTCTGCTATGATGATGTGTAATGAATGCATGAGGATGTATACAAACTGAAATTTTTGCAAATCTACAAATGCACAGTAAGAAAGAAGTAATCCCATCTATTCAACACTGTGATTTATTTATGACAGCAAGTATTTCAAAAACATGCTCAAGCCTATATATTATGTTTTAATGCTGTAAAACTGAAAACAGAGCCTTTAATGGACAGAGGCCAAGGATGATGGTCTAATAAGGAATAGGCCATTTCAAACAATATACAAATATGTGAAATACCACAAAATTCTATCCAACCATACATATATGGTGTATAACTAATGAACTTGAGGTGATTCAATTAGGTTGTAATCTTTTGTATTACTTCAGTAAGGATTTGTTTTAATCTTTAGTCCAGTTTGCATGGAACTATGGTGCCTACAGATTAAAGGAATAGTTCACCCAAAAATGTGTATTTCACAAATTAAGATTTTAAGAAGAATATCTCAGTTCTGTAGGTCCATAAAATGCAAGTAAATGATGACTAAAACTTTGACGCTCAAAAAAGCACATAAAGGGATCATAAAAGTAATCCATAAGACTCCTATAATTTAATCTAAAGCAATTTTCTGAAGTTATCCAATCGGTTTTGGGTGAGAACAGAACAAATTGTAACTGCTTTTTTACTATAAATCTTGACATCAGCAGTCTCCATGGTGATCATGGTTTTAAGCTTGATTACACTTCCTAGCACCATCTAGAGCTCTGTGCATGTGTCAAGCACTAGGAAGCGTAATCGAGCTTGAAATCATGAATGTGACAAGAGACTGCAATGGCAGTTACATTTTGGTCTGTTCTTACCCAAAACAGATTGGATCGCCTCAGAAGATATGGATTAAACCACTTGAGCCTTAAAGATTACTTTTATGATGCATTTATGTGCTTTTATTCCTTCAAAGTTTTGATCACCAATCACAAATATTGTATGAACTTTAAGAGCTTAGATATTTGCCTAAAAATCTCTGTTTGTGTTCTGCAGAAGAAAGAAAGTCATACACATCTGGAATGACATGAGGGTGAGTAAATGATGAGAAAACTTTAATTGTTGGGTGAAGTATTCCTTTAATAAACTCTGGTTGTCATTACATGCTTTTAAATCATTTATAGTGTTTTCATTCCGCCATTTTGCTGCATTAGAGAAAATTATGTTTATCAAATCACTTGAAATAGCTTTCAAAACATTTACTATGCTGTTTAATCACTGTCGCCTTGCCAAACTCTGTGAGGAAGGATTGTGCAAGTTCATCTGGCAAAGCCTGTCTCTCTCCACATCTGGATAATATTACAAACAGTGGAGACGTGAAGCCCAGCACCTCTGGAGATAACAAAACTTGACATTAACTTTTTTTATTTTTTAAACGAGATTTACAGGTAACTATTTCACGACCAATTATCTGAATCAACTGTCAGTTGAAATTAGGCTAAATACTATAATGCATGGGAATTGGAGGCCAATGTCGCTGCCCAACACAGATATAAAAATCAAGACGCACAGCTTGTCAACAGCTGTGCCGTTTATAAAACCGGCATCAGGGGCGTTCACACAGGACACAAAGAGAAACGTTTATAAAAGTTGAACTAATTTAACTTGACATGCCGTAGTACAGACTCCACGAGTATAAACCAACAATTTTAAAAGAAAAGAAATAACGCACTATTATCTCTAGCAAGGCAAGTTTACAGCACGACTAAGTCGTCCCAGACCCAAGGCCAGTTATTGGTGTGAAATGGCCTTGGGTCATATTGACATGTAGACATAGGGGCAATAATTTAAAAAAAAAATCAGCATATAACATGTTATATTTTATGCTCATGTTCCTAGCTGCTGGACAGCGAGGTGGAGGGAAAAGAACTTGCAGATACAGAGAAATCGCAATTGTCCCCGTTTCAGTTTTTGTGAGCAATAAATGGAGATTCATTGGTTAGCTTAATGAGAAGCTTGTGTGCTTGATCCAAAAATAACAACAGATAACAAAAGCATTTCTTACTCATATTATGTATCAGCACAAAGCCATCCAGTCTTACCTGCAATCGCTCCGACGCAGGCTGCCACATTTTAATTGTCTATAAGCTCGAATCTCAGTTTGGAAACAGCTTGTTTGTGGCAGAGGGATGGTCCAGCTAGAACATCTGCTCGCTGGCGGTGCTTTCTCGCTCCTTCTCTCTCTCCTCCAGCAACCCGGAGAAAAAACACAAGGAGACAGTGAATTCCAACGGTGTGCAAGGACGAAACTACGCCTGCAAAAACACGCTCAGGCTCTATTCTTTCTTTCTCTCTCCCGTTTCTCTGCCCCTCTCTGTCCTCCGCCCCTTTCAACTGAGATTGTTCTCAAAGTGACCGGCAGAGGGCGACTATGGGTGCTGTATAACTGCAACGCTCGATTCCAGTTGAGTGCGTCTAATCGTTGTATTATTAGACTGAATAGATGAAAACGGCGTTTTGTGTGTCTTTGATCGTTCTGATATAGTACAGATGCATTTTTTTAACCAAGTATAGGATTTCAAACCAGCTGGTTACTCCATGAGGCGTTGTGTTTCAGTGACACAACGATAAAATCTTACTTTATGAACATTAAATGTTGTCAGAGATTGACCCCATGTCTTTATAAATGTTGTTTCAAGTTTTTTTTTAGGATGTACAAGCCGTTTAACCACTATAGCTGCTTAGCCCACACTTTTGCAGTTCTGAGGGTATATTTAAAGGAGCTGTGCTATGTTAGAATTGGAATACTTGCTTTATACTGTGTTGTACACAGTATCCACCTTAGTTTTCAGCAAAACTAGGGCGCCACCATAAGAAACATTGAATGTGGACCAGTTCCAGTATAAGCCTCTTCCAGCTATTTTGGCTATGCAAAAATAATACATTATACAGCTTTATATTACAGGCTGGAAATAAATGTCAACATATTATTGTCATTAATTACGATTTTCATAAACTCAAATCGCATTTTGCCATTGTTTAATCACACACTGTTGCACTGGCAGAATTTATGAAATCAGACACTGACACGGACAGTCCTGGGCGCTATCTGAAATTCCTCCACAAAATTTACACAACCAGCGGAGAGAAGAAAGATGCCAGGAAAATAATGCTTCAACTTTATTTGCAACAAAACTCAGTAGAAATTTCTCAGGGCCAGCAAAGCCTTCTCTGCTAACATGCCAAATAAATAAATATGTTTCATCCTTTGATACTCAATCACATTTTTTATCACATTTAAATCACTTTACACTATGAATTAATCTATAAACTAATAGAGAAAAATAAAAAGTTTATCCAGTCAGAATTTATTCCTTGATGCATACAAGCGAAGTGAGACAACTGTTTCACAAATCACATGCCTGAAAATGAAGAATCAGAATTCAGAATCCAGAATCACAAATTAATGGACAACTAAAGTCAGATTGTCAGATTCATCAGTCAATCAGATTTATTTATTTGTTCTTGGTGGGTGTGGTATTTAGGATATGTCCCAGTCTAGGCCTTCTAGCTGACCTTGAGTTACGCAATCACGCTTTAAGTGATGTACGTAATTTGAAAGCGAAGAGCGCAAGATCTTGCTGAAGTCGGCTGTCATCACTGCTGGTACTGCCATTGAGAAAGATCCTTATGAATTTAAAAACACGAGATGTTCTGCATGACCGTGTGATTGCTTAATTTATTAAACAGGAAAGGAGGGCTGAATTTCACTTCAAGTAAATTGGTAAGTGATTTTTACATTGTTATAGCATTGAACATTGTTTATCAGTTGGGTTGCTAGGAGAAATCTCTAATGAGAGTCAAACCGCTGCTAAGCTAACGGGAGTGTTGCGATTCCGAATATCGGGTAATGGAATGCATTTATGGTCAGAGATATCAAGTAGGGACATCCCTCATCCAACTTGAATGGAATGCACCGTGTACCCTGACAAAACGAAATTTATTGCAAGCAACATTTAAATAGCAAATATTATTAGATAGATTTTTTCCAGGTATTATAGACCTCCTTGGTAGATTCATATGAGAAATTATGATGTTCGGGAGACATTCATTTCACAAAACAGTCATGCTGCAGTTAAAATTATGCTTGCTTGAGCATGAAATGTCATTGAAAGTTTTGGCTTTTGTGTGTGGATGTGTTTTTAAAATGTAAATTGGTATTACTAGTTAGCTGCAACATAATGTATGATGCCCAAAGGCATAGGGTGTCTTATTCATTGTGAAAATGTGTTTCCTCAATGGCACGAATCACACTAAAGGCCTAGACTTATAATGCACGGCCCGCCACTGCCAAAACTGCATCTAGTTTCATCTTAGCAAAATAATAAACACATTTTACTCTCCATTCATGTCAGAGAGCATTCTGAAGTTCTTAGTTGTGCATGGTAAACAAGCACGCAGATCTCGCATTCAGCATGGCTTAAGAAACATTGCCTTTGTAAATAAATGAATAAAGGCATCATCGGAGGTTATGCAGGTACATATGAACAGAGGTTAACATGGAGACAAGACCAGTAGTAGTTTTATGTTGCATTTCATTCAAAATGTGTCCTTGAATACTCGATAGCCTACTGCTGTTAAAAAACTTTTAAAGAATTTGATTTTTTTTATTGTTATTTTATTACTGACTGTTTACTATTCTTGAATAATTACTTTAAGAACTTGAAACCTTGGTTCCATAATTAACAAATTAGTTAGTGTTATTATTTGATGTGGTTTTGAAGCTGGTATCGAGAATCATCAAATTTCACCATCGACTATTGAAATGTTGGTATTGTGATCATGTGTAGCCTTTATTGTACATGTTAGATCTTGATGCAATAACATGATGAAAAAGTAGATCTCGTTCCATAGAACTATGAGCATCCCTGCTGCTAATGATGGCGATGGAGGCTTTCCTTTATTTGACTACCATATGTAACATAAAATAACTATCATATGACAACAGCATCATCCCCTACCCAATGCAGTTTACATTTCTGTCATAAAGAATTGATTTAACTGCATAGGTAGGCTACAATATTAGGTTAGGCATCAGTTGTCATTTTTTGAAAAATATACAACATAATCTTTTACATGTCAGTTAAGCATGTAACTTCAATGTCCTTTTTCTGTCTGGACAAGTAACCCTTTTACTCAGACAAGTGAATGACCAATTTATTTGTCCGGAGGACAAGCACATGACAATGCTTAATGACGAGTCCCGAAGCTAATGTTTTTTTACTATAAATGCTTAGAATATTATCTGACATTTGGACATAATTCTGCTGTACATCCTGTGGTTGTGCGATAGTTTATAAGCCCAGATCACCAACTCTGGTATTATAACCTTCTAGTTATTTACACTGCGGTCAATGCCAGCAGAACTTTCTCACATTCGACTGGAAATGCAGCTGCTACTTAATTCCACATTGCAAAATAAGGTGGATAGCTTACTCCCTACTAATTCCAAAAAGTACCGGTATGTGAAACAGTCCCTAATATGGAATGTTAAACATTTCAAACAGTTGTATGCTAAATTTTCACATGACCTTGTTAGGTTATTTCAGAAATAAAAACTGCATTTTTGCATTATAATTTTGTATAAACATGTCTGAAATCTTGCAAGTCCAATCAATATTAATTAAAGAAAAATATGTTAAAAATTGTGGTGGATCATAAACTTCACGTTACACTGGGAATAGAAGGTTAAGTTGAGCATATTGCATGTATTCCTTGCATTGTAATGTTTTGTATACTACGTATATCGGCAAATGTAGTAGGTCATCCAGTTATTCTATGTAGGCCTATGTCAGTAGTGTAGTCTAGGGTTGCCTTGTAAAAAGGTTTTAGTGCACAATTAGTTTTTTTAATGCTTGAACTTGAGTTAATCCCATAATTACATAGCCTGAATACATTACAAGATTTAATGTTTTCAAATTGCAACAGAAAGAATGGTATCTCCATTCTGCTACAGGTAGAAAGTGTTTATTGTAGATATCATTATAGAATTAAAGCAAACACAGGGGTCAGTTACTATTATTGCGCTTTAGAGCACACTTCCTCTCTCTTGGAGGTCAAAGCCAATGAAAGTCTTCCCTTTCATGCATACTTTTGACATCTGAGTGGCCAGAGTGTCGTCACAGCCCACCAATTTTACAGATGTTTACTCTCAGAACATCTGGAAGCCACACAAGGTCATTGAAGGGTTTAGGACACTGTCTGAAATCCTTATATGGGCACAGCCAGCGGGGGACACTCCATGTGCAGACAGTCAAAAGGAAAACGCATCCTCCCTGTAGGCTTACTGTCTGCATCTGTGTGTGCGTTTCTCATCTGAGACATGAGATATAATTGCAGCACAAAATGCTTTTGCAAATGTTTGCTTATACAGGACCAGTATAAAAGTGGGTTATGAGTTTATTGTTGTGTAAGTGTGTGTGTTTATAATAGAGATAAAATATGTATTTGTAAGAGAAACAGTTAAAGACTTACCATCTGTTTTTTTTGTGTTTTGTTTTAGCTTAAAAAGACAAAAACAGTACTGATATGTGTGGTATCTTCCAGAACATCTTGTTCTCTGTGATACAAAGTTACAGAATAGTCCTCTTTTATCTAAAAGTAAATATCTTCTTCAATACATGCATATAGCAACAACATAGAATACCACTAAGATTTAATTCAGAGTAACATTTGTGATTTGTAGTTTTAAAGTTGATTATATCTAAAGGTTTATTTAGAATCAAAAGAATATTTTAATTATATACACATTGAAAACCTGCAAGAAATATAGAGGCTTCAGGCTTTCACGTTAACTTTTATTAGTACATCATACTGTATACTGTACTGCATAACCAATTGGGTGTAATTATTTATCTAACAAAAACAGTGCTTTGGATAGAAGCTTCCCTTTAGAAATAATCCTGGACCAGTTTTTAACACCCATAGCCTTAAAGAAATAGCTCATCAAAAGTGAAAATTCTGTTATTCTTTACTCACCCCCATATTGATTTTCCTTCTCCAATGGAACACTAAAATAGGACTTTTATAAAATGTCCAAGCTGCTTTTTTCCCCTCTCCATACAATAACATTTATAGGAAAGTATGATTGTATTCAATGCAAACATGTTGTGAACGTTCACTAGTCACGTGAGGACCAAGGTTGTTTTACATACATCAAACATGGCACAATACATTTTGAATGTATTTAATTTTGAAAGTGCTCAAGCACAAATGAGATTTGAGAGCTACAGATGAGGGGCAGCTTTTCAGCAAATAACTTACATTTCAGTCACTATTGTATGGCTTCATAAGAAGTGCATGGACTACCCTCTTTAATGACCAATCAATTCCATCCATCCATCCATCCATCCATCATCAACTGCTTATCCTGTACAGGGGGCTGGAGCCTATCCCAGCTAACATTGGACGAAAGGCCGGGTACACCCTGGACAGGTCGCCAGTCCATCGCAGGGCCACACATATACAGACAACCACTCACACTCACATCCACACCTAGGATATCAATTAACCTGCATGTCTTTGGATGGTGGGAGGAAGCCGGGGCACCCGGAGAGAACCCACGCAGACAACATGCAAACTCCACACAGAAAGGCCAGGGCAACCGGGGTTTGAACCCACGACCTTCTTGCTGTGAGGTGACAGTGCTAACCGCTGCACCACTGTGCCACCCCCAATATATAAAAAAAAGCAGCTACAATAATAAAAAAAGGTTTTAAATGGTTTGGAGGGTGAGCAGGACCTTAATGATGATAACATTTTCTCATTTCTCTTTTGGTGAACAATTCCTTTTATTTCAGGCATTGAAAAAGGCAAACAGCAAAAACTGGTCTCAGATTAGTTGCAAGGGGAAACTCTTACCTGTCTATACTAAGCAAGAGGATAACCAGAGCAATACAATCAGTAACAGCAGATATGGAGGAAAGATAGGGAAATAGTAAATGGGAAGAATGAAAACATCCTATGAGTACCACTCCAGCCAGATGCACATGAAGAGAAAAAAAGAGCGAGAGAGAGAGTTGGAACCCACTGCAGGAACACCAGAAGCACACGGTAGAAATACACCTGGGCCTTAACCCAGAATGCAAGGCCTGGCTGAGACACCGCTTTTCATGCAATACTCTTACCATGAGCTCACTAATGCCTGAATAGAGATTAATGATGATGGCAAGCTCATTCTTGGATGCAATTTTTAAACCCATCTCAGCGCTATCAAACATATCACACAGATTACATGAGAAGTTCCAATGTTTCCTGTTTAAATGTTTTCATCTAAAACTTCCATTACACAGGCAACAATTGTATTTTTTGAATTTTCACTGCTTCTCGCCCATTGTGAAATTCTTACATAGTAATGCAGATGTACTAGAACAGAGATGACATTTTCAGTTAAAGGGATAGTTCACACAATTTTTTTTTTACACAACCACATGTTGTTCCAAACCTGTAGGACTTTCTACCAATAAAGACAAAAGTAGATGGTAGGCAAAATGATAGCCTCAATCACCACACTTTCATTGTATCTTTTTCCAATGTATTGAAATTGAATGGTGAATAAGTGCTTTGATACTCATCCTAACATCTATGTTTGTGTTCCACAGAAGAAAGTCATATTGTTTTTGTACAATATGAGGGTGAGTTAATGTTGACAACATTTTTATTTTTGGGGTGAACTATCCCTTTAAAGAATTAGTTCACACAAAAATGAAAAATCACTCATAATTTACTCACCCTGCCATCATGTGTATGACTTTTTTCTTCTGCTGAACGCAAACAAAGATTTTTAGAAGAATATTTCAGCTCTGTAGGTCCACACAATGCAAGTGAATGGTGACACATAAAGGCATTGTAAAAGTAATCCATACTTTCACAGTGGATAAATCCATGACTTCTAAAGTGATTTAATTTACCAAAATGTAACTCCTTTCTTAGATAGCGCTAGGAAGTGTGATCAAGCTTAAAGTCCTGATCTCTAAGGAGATGTCAAGATTTATACTGAAAAGGGAGTTTTATTTTGGTCTGTTTGCACCACAAATCGATTGGATAGTTTTAGAAGACATGGATAAAACCACTTGAGTCTTATGGATTACTTTAATTCTCCCTTTATTTGTTTTTTTGGTCATCATTCAATTTGGTCATCATTCACTTGCATTGTATGGAACAACAAGAGATATTCTTCTAAAAATCTTTGTGTTCGTCAAAGGAAAGAAAGTCATACACATCTGGGATTTACATGAGGGTGAGTAAATGATGAGAGAATTTTCATTTTTGGGTGAAGTTCAATAAAACAATATGAAATATATATCAGAATGTCTGTTTTATTACTTACGGAGTATAATGACACCATTTAATGTTATATTTGAAAACACTTTTTTGTGCTACATTCACAATAGCAGTGGTATCTCAAGACTTAGCTACCACCATGATAATGACACAAAATAGACTGCAATGAATAATAAGAAATAAACAGCAACCATTAATGTACATATGGTTACAGAGTAATGCCGGAACCATTGATCCTTTCCATGCACCAGTTGCACCGGCAACCTACGTCATCTTATCTTTTGTTATTCTTCGTTTTTCTTTTTCTTTGTAAAGTTACAGTATAACTGCACTATGAAGAGAGCTCTATTATTTCTAATTCTACAGTGATCATATCTGTTGCTATCATATTTGTAATCAGAGTCTAGATGGAGGGAGGTTAAGTTAAATACCCCCCTCAAACACATATTTTAAAATGTAGCTTATTCATCTACACACAGTCCACAAAATGTTTACGTCTGCAAACAAAGCACATTTGTCTGTGACTGACCCATTAAACACTAATTGTTTGCAGCGCACCAAGTGCTTGAAATGAATGAAAATTTTTATGGGTTACAATGGTAAAATATGACAAATTCAAAAGTTTCTTTATGGTTTGATAATTTTTGAACCTATTAGTTGGAAATTAATACTGAATGATTGACTCGTTACAAAGGCTGGAACAGTGAGTGTGTGTACAGTATGTGTGGTGTACATGTGTGAGTGTGCAGATGTATTGCTTCACAAATCTTTTGTTTTAATGAGTGCGACCAGGGGCTTGTCATCTGGGCTGTAATCTTCATAGCTGATAGGAGTCGCATCATACATTGCTGGTCTAGATTTCTTCCCAAACCTGTAACACATGCATCCACAAACAGAAACTAAAGTCTAAATTCCTGCAAGACATTCATGCTTGCATAAATAGACAGTGTACTCAAAACTAGAAATTCTGTCATCATTTACTCACTCTCATATTGTTCCAATATACAATTAGCAATTAAAAAGCTGTGAAAATTTTGCCCACCCGTTTTTATTGAGGCCCACCAAAAGTAATTTTTTAATGATAACACATTTTTCACTTTGGGTAACCTATTCCTTTAATAAGTGTAACAAACTACAGCCTCCAAAAACAAGTAAATATACTGTGTGTTCAGCAGATGCATAGGAATACGGTGTACCTTGCATGGCGAATGGAGGCGATAGCATTACTAAAATCGCTGTCAATACTGCGGCAGTTGTAAAACTCCTGGTAGGCGTGACGGGACGAGCCCTGGTACTCGATACGGCTGATACGACAGATGCCAACGATGAGGATGATCAGCATCAGGACGAAAGCAACGCACAGAGCACCGATAATTATATACAAAGAGTGACGCGGCATGTTAGTCAGTGAGTCCACAGGCTGAGCCATCTTCCACTGCAGATCTGAGAGAGAGAGAGAGAGAGAGAGAGAGAGAGAGAGAGAGAGAGAGAGAGAGAGAGAGAGAAAGCATGTTTATAGAATAGTAGTGAATAAAGAGTATTTAGGTTGAAGAAAATTAAAGAAAGATAGTGAGGAAAATGAACCAAATGGAGAATTTGTTATTTTTTTATTTCATAAAATACACAGTAATTGGGGCATGTTCATGCAAAACTCGCCGCCACAATGCAAGGATTTTTTGGGTGGTTGCTAGGATGTTATAACTGTATGTGGTTGCTAAGTTCTCCTGTGTGGTTATTACTGTGTTGCTATGGGGTGGCCCGGGGGTTCCAGTTGGTTGCTAGGTCATTGCTATGTTCTGGGATGTTGCGATGTGGTTGCTAAGGTCTTTTGTGAGATTATTATTGTGATGCTAAGTGGTTGCTAGTGTGTTGCTACATGGTTGCAAGGGTTTCTATGTTGTTGTTTGTGTTGCTAGGGTGTTACTATATGTTTGCTGGGAGTTTCTACCTATAGGTGGGTTAGGGAATTTCTAGGATGTTCTGTGTGGTTGCTAAGGTGTTGCTGTCAGGATTCTGCCCTTAGTTTGGGTTTTTCTCCTTTGTGGTAAAGCCCTGACATGTACGTGTTCCATGTCTGTTTTATGTCTTGTATCTGGATTCAGCCACTTCGATTGGTTTGGTTTATTTACTCTGTGGCCAGAGTCTTGTGATATGTGAATGCACTTGGTTTTGTATTTTCTCATTTCCTTGTGCAGTCGTGTCTGTCTTGTATTCAGTGATTAACCACCCTCTCATTTGCCTTGTTATCTGTCTGCTTTTTAGTTGGCTGTTTTCACCTGCCCTCCTCATTTTTTCCTTGTTACCCTCCTTATTTCTCTCCCTTTATAATCCGCCTTTATGCTCTGTCAGGTGCCAATTCGCTGTGGATTCCCGGTTAGGTGTCTTTTATGTGGATATTTCCAGGTTAGGTGTCTTGGATCTTTCTCTATGGATTCTGAACTGCCTCCAGCTAGTGTTAATTTCATCAGACGAGACAAGACTAAATATGTTCGTCAACGACCTTTTTTTCCATGACTAAGACAAGACGATAACGAGACTGCACCAATGTCCAAAAACGCTGACTAAGACTAAATTAACATGCATTATTGTTGACGAAAAAAGACGAGACTAAAATGTTTTGCATAAAATAAAAACTAAGATAAAATCTCTCTTCATTTTCGTATACAATCGTCTCTACATTTTCATCATGAGATTGAATATTCAGCTGTTACGCCTTCAAAATATTCCGAATGAGTTCGCGCTGTTGCTCTAGTAACGGTTACAGGTCTCATACTCCTGTGGCTGTAACACGAAACTACATGGAGCAAGAACACAACAATCATAGACAGTGGCGAACACTCGACGAGAGCCCGACGACATGCTAGGTGGAAGGAAGAGGCTCGATATTTGGTCGCATTTTAGGTACAATGATATTGACAAAAACTCAGAATGTGTCATTATAACTGACAGGAAGCACTGCGGACAAAAAATATCGGGGAAAAACACCACCAACCTTAAGCGACATCTAAAGGATAACCATCCACACATTCAGGGAAGTTAACTTAAATATACGTCTCATAAGCTAATGCTGATTTTAGGTATCTACGCTGTAAATTAACCAGTTAGCTATGGTGTTGTGGCACATACATTATGCAGGTTACAGTATATATATTTTATGTAACTTATTTGCTTAATAAAATACTCTTCAGAACAAGTTCATCATTTGTGAATGTGTCTCTTAAATCAGAAAACCAGACACGTTTAACAAAGTGAATTCAACATATCATTCAACAAGTGTATTTTGTCAGGTAATTATGACATTTAACCAATATTTGAGATGCGTGAAACATTATTTGACTGAAATGGTTATCTCAGAATTAATCTCAGAAATAATTTATTTAAAAAAAGACTAAAATGTTTTGAAACTTGACTAAGATATATTGAGTTTTCTTTTGACTAAAACTAGACTAAAATGACGAGACTTTTAGTTGACTAAAACTTGACTAAGATACCTTAAATTCTCTTTTGACTAAAACTAGACTAAAATGACGAGACTTTTAGTATACTAAAACTTGACTAACAAAAAAAGATATGTGAATGACTAAATATGACTAAAACTAACAAGGACATTTGGCATAAGACTAAGACTAAGACTAAATTAAAAATAGGTGACAAAATTAACACTACCTCCAGCAGAGGACACCATGGACACTTTATTCCCCTATTATGTATATGTGTGATTTAATCACTCCTTCACAAAACATGATTTTCATATTTTCTTAGTATTTAGTATGTTCTGCTTTTGATTTAGTGGCAGCATGCACTCAAGCTAGCATTGTCCCCACAAGTTTATGCCAAACCTTTGTGCGTTTCAGTTTTGTACAAGAATTATAAAGGTAATGTAAAAAATGTGCTTACGTTACTGGTTACTAGAAATACTACAGAATCTTTACTATTTAATATTTGTCAAAATCCTAAAAACAGTTTTAGAATTATTAGATTTTCAATTCCAGATTTTCAATGTGGAGTTTGAACCCCACTGTAGGTCAGAAGAAAAAAGCGAACTCACGGATCTCACAGCTTCCGCCGACCCAGCCAGGTGGGCAGTGACAGGTGTAGCCATTTGATTGGTCAATGCAGGTGCCACCATGGTGACAGGGATTACTTTCACACTCATTTACATCCACCTCACAGTTCTCGCCTACAAAAAGTCAAAAAGGTGTCTTGAAAGACCATACAGAATTACTGTAATCCTAGTACCACCAACTCCCTTACTGGACAAAATTAAATACTAGCATTCTGCTAATTACATACTGGGCAGTATAAACTGTATTCTTTCCACTATTTATAAAAATAGTGTATGAAACAGTCTGAAATATGCAATGCTAAATGTTTAAACAGTAGTATACAACATTGTTGCCTCATTGCCACCTACAGTATGTTGCCTTAGTGGTATCCAGTTATCATATCAGAAATAAAAATGGTTGTTTTGCATTTTGATAAACAATTTGTGTAAAACGGTCTTAATTCTTTGCCAATCACAATGTAAATGAATCTGACTAAAACGATTAAAAATGCACTTAATCCTTTATACTGCATTTTGGCAAATGTAGTAGGTCATCATGCATAATGCAGACATGGGTATGTTATTCTGAAAACAAACACAGATATTCACCCATGTATCCTGGTGGACACACACAGGATGCATTTCTGCCTCCACTTTCACAGTGTGCATCATTCTGGCACCTCAGCTTCAGACAGGGATCCTTATATATCTCACAGTGCTTCCCTGAAAAACCAAACCACATCCATATCTCATTAAACATATTCAAATAATAATAATGCATTTTTTTTAAAGCAGCACTACAGAAGACTTTCTGAGGGGTTAAAAATTAATAAAATCCATTATTGATTGAGTACATAAAAAAACAATTCAAAATAATATCCATACCTTACCCAGATTCACTTACAAATATTATTCGTATTTTTAGCAGTCGGGTCTGATATAAATCGCTAGCTTATGTCATTCATCCTTACTTCATGTCCGTAAACATAGAAAAGTAGTACTGGATGTCATGTGTTCTGGTTGGGGAAACTACGCTGTTCAGTCAGTCACTGTAACACAGTTCCGAACCGCATCGGTGCAGTCTGGATAGATGTTTATCTGTTAACTGTTTGGTGAAATTCTTTACTTGCTATAATGCTTGGGTTTGTTGTCTGGTAAAGTTGAAGGTGAAGCTTATTTTGCTTGTCATGCTTGTATGAATCTAACAATACTCGTGTGTTGTTAACCTATCACAATGTATCTACTTTTTCTGGTGAAGTTATTGCAACATGTTTATTAATATTCATGACTTCTGAGTATTTGCTGTAGTTTCCAGGTTCCATAAGTGTGTGTGCCACTGTTTTCTCCTTTCTTTTGCCCCAGTCACAGAAATGCACAAGCTATCACTTATTGTCCTTTTAGCAGATAGTCTGTCTATTTACAATGTATAATCATCTCAAATTGCTTTAAATGTACCAATTTCACAGCACAGTAATGTACATATTAATATGTTTAGTGTGTAACCATCTATCTATAAAAACTTTACTCCTAAATAAATTATTAATTAAATGTCTTATTTATATTTTTATATTGCATATTTCTTCATAATATTTTCATGCTTAATTAAATATTTTCATCCCCATCGTTATTAAATCCTTGTTTTATGTTTTTAGTTTACAGTGTTATTGTGTCCAGTGCATAGACTTACTGTTATAGTATTACGGTTTTACTTGCATTATCATCTGAGGCTGTACAATACAATATAATATAATATAATATAATATAATATAATATAATATAATATAATATAATATAATAAAGACTTCCGATGATCTAATATCAGTCATATCATGAGTTTGACCTCTTAAATTGATAAGTGTAGTACAATACAAGCATAAAGTAAAAGCAAAAGTAAATAAAACACTTATATTTATATTATCACAATTATATTAAAACATATTGCCAAGTTTTGGAATAGCCTTGAACATCTATTGTTGCCAGCTGGAGGCCCTATGACCGTGACCCACCATAGCCACATTCACATCATAAGCGTTATTAACCTGTTGATACGCACCCCCTTTTTGAGCACAAACCATAAAAATTACATAACTGGACTTAAATGGTTGTATTTACAGGACCCTTTGGAGTATGGACACAGTTGTATTATCTTTTGAAAGAAGACATTTTGGGCTTTATGTCCCAAGTTTCAGAATGAATATATGTTGTTATTTTTTAAAGTTAGAGAAGCTGAAGTTTATAGTAATGGAAATATTTTGTGCTGAACATGTTTTTATAATCTCAAAAAACTATAATAAAAGTCAGAAGTCTAAAGAAGTTACATTTCAAATTTGAAGATGATCTAACAAAAAATAAGTTTTACAACAAAAAATAAGTTTGTTGAAGAACGATGATGAAGGGTAAATCTTTCAGGCGAGATCTCATGTAAACAATGGAGAATATATCAATATTTCCCAGATTGATCACTTTTATGGACAAAAAGTGATATTGGATGTTTTTAAATGAACGCTTGACATGGACATTTGACCCAAGTGTGGCAAACTGGATTAATCTGGTGATCGCTTTTTCATAACAAATGTATTAAGTCCCGTTTTGATATTGTATGTTTTCATTTGTACTCCTGGCACAAATAACTAAATTGCTGTTTCTGGCACATCGCTATCGTGAAACAAAGATTGGATATCAATGTTGAACCCTTAGACCTTTGAAAAGATGTACAATTTGTTAACATTAATTACATTTATAGATGGTAAATTCTATTGTAAATGTAAGCAGAGTGACGTCACTCCAGAGTGCGGTGAAATTGCATATCAACAGGTTAAACATGTGAGTTTGTCAAATACACCCGAATATACTACAACATCATAGAATTTGATCCGTTGCCATGACAACACTTCAAGATAGCAAGAATCCCTGAACAATTTTACATCAGAGGTGTCTTGGCATTATTGTTAGCAATTTTGAAGTGATTTGGGTAAACATAAGAGGGCTATTTCAAAGTCTGTCATAAGTACCACACTTCCTGCCACCAGTTGGTGGTGTTAAAACCATGACTCATAATAGCCACATCCATGTGATCAGCCCCCAAGACCCAAACATGCAAATGCATTTTTATCTAAATTGCACAATGCACGCTGAAGACATAAGATACTTACTGTTTCCCTTTTTTGCATTAATTTATTTCCTCGCCATAGCATTACCGTTCAATATAACAAAAATAAATTCACAATTTATTATCTTCAATGTCTTGGAATAATGTTGCCCACATTTGGGGCCAGTCACATGAATCCCCTAGGAGGAGTATTTAAAAGTTAAAAACTTAAATTAAATTATTACAAATAATTTGTTTGGATGCACTCTATTTGACTGAAACCTGGCTTAAACCAGATGAATATATTAGTTTAAATGAATCTACTCTCTCAGGTTATTGATATAAACATGAGCCTCATCTGAGGGTTCAAGGAGGAGATGTTGCTACAACTTACAGTTAAGTTTTTGGTCTTACTCAGAGCACAGGATATAAGTTTAAGTTTTTTGAATTAGTAATGCTTAATATGACACCGTCCGATATAAATAAACATTTCTGTCTATTTGCCCTTGCTACAATATATAGATCACCTGGGCCTTACTCTGGTTTCCTTGGTGAATTTGCAAATTTTCTATCTGATCTAGTGGTTAAAGTAGATATAGCTTTAATTGTTGGTGACTTCAACATTCACAAAGATAATGAAAATGACACATTGGGATTAGTATGTATTGATATTCTCAACTCTCTTTGAGTCAGACAAAATGTGATATGACCAACTCATCGACATAATCATACACTAGATTTAATTCTGTCATCTGATACTATAGACATTTTACCACAGAATGATGACATCTAAGATCATTACCTCATCTCTTATTTGTTGCGATCAGCTAATGTAACTCAATCTACACCACGCTATCATTCAGGTAGAACTATTCATTCAACCACTAAAGCTAGCTTCTCTAATAATCTTACAGAATTCTCTCACATACTCAGTAAGCCACAAAGTCTAGAAGAACTTGATTAAATAACAGAAAATATAAATACAGTCTTCTCTAGCACTCTTGAGAGTGTTGCCCCACTTCGATTAAAGAAAATTGAAGAATAAAGCATGGTGGTACAATGATCACACTCATGCTCTCAAGACAGCAACTCAGAATATTGAGTGCAAGTGGAAGAATACAAAATTAGAGGTATTATGTGGTACATGGAAGGATAGTGTCTGTAGCTACAGACAAAAGCTGAAGGGTCTAAAAGCTCTAAAAGCTGCTAGGTCAGCATATTTTAACAAACTCATAGAAAATAACCACAACAATTCCAGGTATTTATTGTGGCTAACTGTTAACTGTGGCTATATTAGTTAGGAATAAAGCATCGACTGAACCAGATATTCTGTCGCAGCAAAATAATAATGACTTCATTAATTTCTTTACTGATAAAATTGAAATAATCAGAAATAAAAATTGGAACTATGCAATCAAATGTCACAGCACCTAAGAAAACAGTGTCTCATAACTTTGGTCACGAGCAACTTCAATCGTTCGCTGTCATAGGTCATGAAGGGCTAGAAAATCAAGATCCAATACCATATAAGCTCTTAAAAGAGGTATTCCCAGTAATCCCAGAACCACTTCTTAATATTATTAACTCCTCACTATCCTTAGGACATGTCCCATGAAACTTTAAAATGGCAGTTATCAAACCGCTTATTAAGAAGCCACAGCTTGATCCTAGAGAACTGGTTAATTACAGACCGATTTCAAATCTACCATTTATGTTGAAAATACTAGAAAAGGTAGTGTCCTCCCAACTACGTTAATTTCTAAAGAGAAATGGAATACATGAACAAATTCTGTCAGGTTTTAGGCCTTGTCACAGTACAGAGACTGCACTTATCAGAGTTACAAAAAAGACTTGCTCTTATCATCTGATAGCAGCTGCATTTCTCTTCTAGTGCTTTTAGATCTTAGTGCTGCCTTTGATACAACAGATCGTGACATTCTCTTCAATAGGCTAGAGAATTATGCTGACATTAGTGGACTTGCATTAGCATGGATTAGGTCCTATTATTCAGACTGCTACCACATTGTATATGTAATTACAAGGAATTGTCGAATCAAACAAAAGTTAAGTATGGAGTGCTACAGGGATCAGTTTTAGGACCTCTGCTTTTCTCCTTATACATGCTTCCTCAGGGAGATATTATCAGGAATCATTGAATAAGTTTCCACTGTTATGCCGACGATACCCAACTTTATATTTCTTCTAAACCCAACAAAAATTCACAATCCTCCAAAGTAGCAGAGTGTATAAATGAAATCAAACATTGGATGGCCAGAAATTTTCTTCTACTGAATTTGGACAAAACAGAGGTACTAATGATTGGACCAAAAACCTCTAAAAATAAGCCGCTAAAAATATAATTTGAATCTCGATGGATATACTGTTACATCGTTTTCTTTAGAAAATAACTTAGGTGTTATATCTGATACCAATCTGTCCTTTGAAAATCTCATTTCCAGAGTTTGCAGAACAGCATTCTTCCACCTGAGAAATATTGCTAAATTATGACACATGCTCTCTGCTGCTGATGCTGAAAAATGTATTCATGCGTTCATGACCTCAAGACTAGATTATTGTAATGGATCACTAGGAGGATGTCCAATTTTAATATTTTTTTTTTTCAAATGGTTCAAAATGCAGCTGCCTGAGTGCTGACTAGAACTAAGAAATATGATCATATTAGCCCAATTTTATCATCATTACATTGGCTACATGTTACATTTTGTATTAATTAAAAAATTCTGTTAACTACATACAAAGCTTTGAATGGTCTAGCTCCATAGTACTTAAGTGACCTTCTGACACACAATATTCCTTCCCGTTCATTACAATCACAAAAGACGGATTTTGATAGTGAACACAGAATGTGGATGAGACACTTACACTGTTACTATGGAGATGATACAAATGGCAGCTGTGCATTTGGATATGTTGTGACTGCTTCAGCAGTGTCTTGACATTGTTCTAAAGAATGTTTTGCATAATAAGTTTGGTGCCACTCGCATGAATCCCCTAAGAGGAGAATTCAAAAGTTCATGGCCTGCAATTTAAAAAAAAAATACACATTCAATTCAAAATAGCTGACTTCCTGTTGGGTGGAGCTAATGACTGTAATTTTGAAAGTTGTTAGGCTTGATGAGAACAATATATGTAGCAAGTTTGGTTACGTAGAAGAAACTGACCCCACAACTTTTGTCAAAAGGTGTCAGTGCAAAAGATGCTCTGCACTTTTAGTGCTTGGGCCCTAATAATATTAATATTAATAATAATAATCCTTAGAAGAATAAAAGGGCCTCCGCACTTTGAGTGCTTGCAACCTAAAGACGAAGAAGAATCCTTAGGAGAACAGCAGGGCCTCCGCACTTTCAGTGCTTGGGTCCTAATAATACTTAGAAGAACAATATGATCTCTGCACTTTCAGTGCTTGGGCTCTAATAATAATAATAATAATAATAATAATAATCCTTAGAAGAACAATAGGGCCTCCGCACCTTCAGTGCTTGGGTTCTAATAATAATAATAATAATAATAATCCTTAGACGACCAATAGGGCCTCCGCACCTTCAGTGCTTGGGCTCTAATAATAATAATAATAATAATAATCCTTAGACGACCAATAGGGCCTCCGCACCTTCAGTGCTTGGGCTCTAATAATAATAATAATAATCCTTAGAAGAACAATAGGGCCTCCGCACCTTCAGTGCTTGGGTTCTAATAATAATAATAATAATAATAATCCTTAGACGACCAATAGGGCCTCCGCACCTTCAGTGCTTGGGCTCTAATAGTAATAATAATAATAATCCTTAGAAGAACAATAGGGCATCTGCACCTTCAGTGCAAATCTAAATATCTCCCATTCATGATGTCCATGTAAGCTCAAACCATGAGATTCATCAACACATCTCACTTAAAGTGTTCTTCCACAAATAGCATGCAATTTTAAGTTTCAACCACAGATGTCGCTAGAGAACAAACGGTTGCGTAGTACATTTAACCAAAACTGATACAATAACTGCAAGCACAGTCCCTCTGGAGAACGTACCTGTGAACTGTGGGGTGCAGATGCATTCATAGGCATTGATAAGGTCTCTGCATGTGGCATAGTTTTGACAAGGAGCCGACAAACATTCATTATACTCCTCTTCACAGTACAAACCATGATAACCTAAGAGAAGAGAAGAGAAGAGAAGAGAAGAGAAGAGAAGAGGAGGGAATTTATTTATGTATTATTTAAAAGGCTCAGCCAGAAAATTCTGTGCCACCAAATGGAATTGAAAAAATAATGACAGTTTTGAGACTCCCTCTGTCGTGAACTTACGCCATTGGATGAGTCAATGTTGTTAATATGTAGACTTAAAAGTTGTACTCAGCAGTTTTCATTTTGCATAGGCCATTAACGGACTTTAACCTATACCTATGTAAATGCACTGTTTAGTCAGACACAATCCACGAGAACAAGACAGCTTTTATTAGGCTACTGATATGACTAGAGTCTTCATTTCATGTGAGTGTACATGATTGTAAAAAAAAAGTACTTAGAATTAATTTGTGTAAAACTTTAGCCTACTAAGATACAATTTACTGTATACTTTTAGATATTAAGCTGGGATAGGAGAAAGTATTTTAACATGAAAAATAAACAGATCAGCGCTTTCTGAGTTTTGTCCAAAAGAGAGCAGTGTTTAGTCTTTTTAGAGGTGTTTAGCCTAAAAATCTTTAGGGTTTTTTTTTTTATCACAAAATGGCAAAAAAGAAACACAAGTACAGAATGAAAGAAAAGATAAGAGATGTGAGCCAATTGAGATCAAAAGAGATGACTATGAGCCAAAAAGTCATGAATGTGTGAGTGTTTTTGTATCAATTGATCCATAGAGCAAAATTACTGCTTAGTATTTGTATAGAGAAGATCACTATAGAGAAGTATTTGATATCTTAATTTAATTGTTTGAGGTTCCTAGCGTGTTCTGGGTGGTTGCCAGAGCCTTGATAGTTGGTTGCTTGGTGTTTTCCTTACTAGCCCAAGTTAAAAGACCACTATAATTGTCTCGTTCCTGGTACCGGGTTGATCCAACAAGCACTTTTGAGCATAATTTGTATTTATTTTTTTAAATCACAGGTTTCGCCAGGTTAGTGGCATCAAAATGGAGACTTTCAAAAACGCTCTCCAAAACCTTATACTTTAAAATAAATGATGTAAGTTTACTGAAAATGGTGGTTTCAAACTGTGGATTTTTTTCTTTATTTCTGTGAAATAATTGCAACTTATTTCTTTGGACAGGCAGGGATTCTGATTACAGAGTCTATTTACACATTTTCTAATTTTTCTAATCTAATTCTCAGATCAACCCATACCTAAATTGCATGTAAAAATAAAACAAAATGTGAATGGTTGCTTTACATCATGGGGTGGGGAACGTCAGGCTTCAGGGACGTATAAGGCCCGCGAGACCATTTAACCTGGCCCGCGAAGACATTTGAGAAATAATTTGAAAAGCTATAAATGGCCTTGATTCAATTAACCTGAAAAAAAAATTCCTTTCAAATAATGTTTAAAAATAATTTTAAATGATAACAACACAGTACTGAATTCTCAGGGCCATCAAAGCCTTCTCTGATGGCCTAACATGCCAAATAAATAAATATTTTTCATCCTTTCTTTCTCAATCACCTTTTTGCCTATTTAAGTTTAATCACTTTACACTCTTAATTAATCTACAAACAAATAGAGAAAAACGAAAAGTTTATCCAGTTAGAATTTATTCCTTGATGCTTACAAGCAAAGTGTGACAACTCTTTCACAAATTGCATGCCCGAATCTGAAGCTGAAGCAGTATGTGAGTCTGAGATCCAGCCCCTCGGGCTTTCAGAATTTCCACAGAATCCCTCAACAGTGCAAATGAATGAGCAACTAAAGTCAGATTGTCAGATTCATCAGCCAATCAGATTGATTTATTTGTTCTTGTTGGGTGTGATCTTCAGGATATGTCCCGGTCAAGGCCTTCTAGCTGGCATGGAATTATGCAATCACGCTTTAAGTGATGTACGTAATTTGAAAGCGAAAGAAAGAGATCCTTATGGATTTAAAACTGTGTGATTGCTTAATATATTAATCAGGAAAGGAGGACTGATTTTCACTTCAAGTAAATTGGTAAGTGATTTTTGCTTTGTTATAGCAACATCAGGAGTTTTCTAAGTGTAAATTAGGCTGCTTGAGCATTCAGTGTCAGATCAAGTTAATTTAGTGCGTTCCATTCAACTCGGTAAATCTGATTTTACGACTTCCTACTTATGGGGGGTATATCATGCTGGGGGCTCCCCGACCTGAGAGAACAAGGGAGGAATGTGGCAGGGCAGGGCGGGTCGTGATGCTGCACACCTGGCCCCTAATCAGGCTAATCTAGTCTCAGAGTGGGATAAAGGCCGACTGGAGAGTGCAGTGGGACAGAGAGAGAGATTTACAGGCAAGCTGTCCGAAATCTTTGTGTGTGTTCGCCTGTTTTCTGTTTTATTTTAAAACTATTATTTATATTGTCAAGACGGTTCTCGCCTCCTCCTTTCCTTTGATCCCTTTACAGATACATTTTTATTATAGACCTCCTTGGTAGATTCATATGAAAAATTATGATTTTTGAACAGTCATGCTGCAGTTAAAATGAGGCTTGCTTGAGCATTAAGTGTCCTTTCAAGTTCTGGCTTTCATGCGTGGACATGTTTTTAAAATGTAAATTGGTATTACTAGTTAGCTGCGACATAATGTATGATGCCCAAAGGCATAGGGTGTCTTATTCATTGTGAAAATGTGTTTTCTTAATGGCATGAATCACACTGAATGCCCGGCCTGCCACTGAACAACGCAAAATATTGTATAATAGACAGACCTTTTAATGTTTTTTGTGTGTGAGCACGTAACGGAATGCGTACATTAAGTTCAACCTACAATCAGAAATTGCAAGCAATGATATGGCCTGCGAATAACTTCTTAAATACTCAAATGGCCCTTAATGGAAAAAAGGTTCCCCACCCCTGCTTTACATGTTTGTCAGACAGTCCCTTCTTATGTAATTAGGCGGTTCTTGGCCAGAATATAGTACAATCTCCTGCAAAAGACAAAACACAGTAACTCATTTTATTTTATTTTATTTATTTATTTGGTCAAAAAAATGTTATGACCAAAAATCTGGTCCCTTAAGCTCAACGTATACTGTGGTTTTGACCTAAATGCTTAGCGTCTGTGTACAGTTAAATTCTAGCCTTTCGCATATATGTGGTTAACACGTGTTAGGGGAGCCAGCTTGTACATGATAGCTGTGCGGTATGTGTAAACCTCACTCTCCTGGCCTCAAGAGGTGCACTAGTGACTGACACTAGAGGATGTAGCCTTTAGCCTACTCATTAGCATGCCCGCCTCACATGGCGGCTGATGCCGGTTCTAATTCTGCCCAGAGCAGGTTGAGCAGGACTGGTTGCAGTGGTGCCGTGGCCCGGATAGGAGTGAGGTTTAGGGGGGGTGAGTGTAACGGGAGCCAGCTGGTACATGATAGCTGTGTGGTATTTGTAAACCTCCCTCCTCTGGCCAAAGAGGCACACTAGCAACTAACACTAGAGGCTGTAGCCTTTAACCTCCTCATTTGCGCGCCCGCCTCCCATGCTGGCTCACGCTGGTTCGAATCCAGCTCTTTCTTTATATTCCTTCTGACTCAAGTTATACAAATGCAGGTATCTCCTGACCTCCTCACACACGCACTCTTGACGTACACATCCAATGTTGAATGAATGTATGAATGAATGAATGAATGTTACACTTGTATAGTGTTTTTCTGACGCTACACTCTGGCGCTTCACATAGTGAGCAAGGGGTTCTCTTAAACCACCATCAGTGTGCAACATTCACCTGTATATTGTGACAGCACACATAGTGCACCAATACGCTCACCACACACCAGCTGGAGAGGAGAATGTAGACAAATAGAGACAATTAATTGATGGGGATTATTAGGAGGCCATGATTGATGAGGGCCAATGGGGGGAATTTGGCCAGGACACCGGGATAACACACTTACTCTTTTATGAGAAGTGCCGTGGGATTTATAATGACCACAGAGACTCAGGACCTTGGTTTAACGTCTAATCCAAAAGACGGTGCCTTTTTATAGTGTAGCATCCCCATCACTATACTGGGGCATTAGGTCCCACACCGATCACAGGGTGAACACCCATGCTAGCCTCACTAACACCTCTTCCAGGAACTGACCAGGGCTACGTTTCCCCAAAAGCATCATTGGCACCAATGGTCTATGATCAAATTAAGCTTGCAATACATTTGGGAAACGCAGCCCAGGCTCAAACCTGCTTAGCTTCAATGGGTAACCAGTCTAGAGCTAAAGGGTGATGTGGCTGCTGACATCCACTGTTGTTGTTACTTCCTTCATCTCATGATTTTTAGCTGTGATTATCTTCTACTAGTTCTTCTTTATGACAGCAAAGGCTCAGTTGTGAGTGTTGCCACCTTGTCGACAAATAATTTCAGACACATGTGTATTCTGCGCATTCAGAGCATGTGCGGTTTGAAAAATCATACGTGTTAAGTTCTCGAGCACTCTGCTGATGCTAAATTTGCATTGCGCATCCTGTACACATACATGTCTGATCGAAGTATACTTTCGGCTTTAGACTATAATCTAACCAGTGACAGGTGGGTTTGGCTCAACTATGCTCAGACTCAAAGCAAATGGAGTGTGGCAAATGCAGTCGCTACAAAGTCCATGCTAAAACCAATTAACTTCAAAGCCATTTTCAGTAATGGCGTATTTACTGCATTTTGCCTTTGTAGGGTAGAAGGGACCAGAGTTTTTCTGTTTAGTAAAAGGTCTGGCTACAAATTTAGCAAACACCACCAATCAATATTCTGAAGACCCTGAATGCTGCAAACAAATAATTTGCTAATTTGTTTTGCTGAGTATCATTACACATCTTCACATCTTAGTGAATGTGCCAAGTACTCAAATCCCAGTGGAAGGAGCAGTTGTTTTCAGAAGCCGTCTTCATACTGCAATCACACTGAAAATTATTTATAATCCCAGTGGAGAATGCAGTGATACCATCAGACTCCTCTCATCAGAGTGGGCTGATGTCAGTGGATAGACACAGCTGCTGCAGTCACACGTAACAGAAAATAATGTCTCAGCACGCAATACACAGGAGGCAGCTGCCATGACAACCAGGCAGATTTGGAGGGATGTGAGCGGGGCATATGAGCTGAAGGGATAAAGACACAGCTTTGAGCACCCCCATTGAAAAGATCAGTGTTAATGGTCACCAGCATGTGCTGTGTTTTGGATGCTGATGCCAGGCTTCTTAACCAGCATGACTTCCTTGGTTAACCAGCTAAACCAGAAAGATCATGCTGTATTTTTTGGTAGTAAACTATGCTGTTCCACCAAACTAAAGGTACATCTGGATCTAAAACTCAAACACACATAAACACACTCCTATTCTCACCTGGCACACACAGGCACCTATAGCTGGTACCGACACTGCGGCAGATGCCGTGAGCACATGGGTTGAGAGCGCAGAAGTCCACCAGCTGGCCACAGGTGGGTCCAGTGAAACCTGCAGGACAGGTGCAGCTGAATTCTAAACCAGCACCCTGTGGAGAGCAGCTGGCATTGTTGTGGCATGGCCCTGAAGCACAGGGATCAATCTTCTGCTCACACATGGCACCATGATAGCCTAAGAGAGAGAAGGAGAGAATGACAGACAGACAGACTATGATATCATCTACTATATAAAAACATTTTGCAAACACATTTAATTTAACACTACTTTGTTTCTAATTTTCAGCCAGGTAAACTAAAAGCAATCACTGATATGTAAGTCACACTAGAAGACAAACTAGAAAGGAAGTAAAATTGCCATTGGTATTCTGTATCTGAAAGGAATGTAAAAAAAAAAAAAAAAAAAAACAGAAGGAGAAAGTGAAAGTAAAGTGGAAATTGACTGAGCAGGAAGGAGAATTTATAGTTAAAAAAAAGAACTTAAATATTGATCAAATCGCTTCAGAATATATGGATTTAACCACCAGAGCCATCTGGAGCACTTTTATTTTGCCCTTATGTGGATTTTGGAGTTTAAAAGTTTGACACCCATTCACTTACATTGTATGGACCTAAAGAGATAAGAAATACTGCAGAGTATTCCCCTAAACCTCACTCCTATCCAGGTCACGGCACCATTGCACCCGGTCCTGCTCAACCTGCTCCGAGCAGAATTAGAACCGGCATCAGCCGCCATGTGAGGTGGGCATATTAATGAGGAGGCTAAAGGCTACATCCTCTAGTGTCAGTCACTAGTGCACCTCTTGAGCAATTATACATACTGATTCAGCAGAAGAATGAAAGTTATCCACTTCTGGGATGGCATGAGGGTGAATAAATGATGAGAGCATTTTCATTTTTGGGTGAACTATCTCTTTAACTTAATTCACATACTGTATCGGAAGGATGGCACGTAATGCATTTGTCTAATAATATTTTTTTTTTTTTATAAAAATTGGTGTCTTTTTTAATCAATATTATGTAGAACATTTATTTGTATTTTTTTAGCACTAAAGCACTCGAGGCCAAGCCTTACTGTGATTAAAGTAGTATCATGCCTAACAATGCTATATTCACTATACACAGGACAGTACAGTATTTGAGATGCACTGATTTATCGGGCAAACATCGGTATCGACGATATTCGCCTTGTTGACTGCCACAGGACTATCGGCAATTACGATGTTATTCACCGATGGCAGCGACCGATGTTTATCTGTTTATATGTGTTGGTTATTTGCAGCTGGCATGGACAACAGTTGCCTACCCTGCTGCAGATTCGGAGAAGATCCAACAGATGGTACTATAATACCAAAACCAAAGCATTCAATTCTGGTGACTGAGTAAGCATTTATTTATTTTCTCGAGTATTTTCATGCTAAAAAAGCAAAACGCAACACAACAAAACAGCACAACCGGATGCAAAAACACATTCAGTTTGAACAGCCCCTTGTTTACATGACACGGCACTGCTGCAGTTTCTTAAAGTTACCTCTCAAAAAGACAGACTTTTGTTGCAGTTGACAGTAGGTAAATTTACACTGTATCCAGCGCTGTATTCATAAATATCCAGATGCTGTTTTACTCTGTGAAAAACCGCTCCAAATGATTCAGTGAGAGAGCGCTCACGAATTGTACTGAATCACGAATCGATTCAGACCATTTCGCATGCCCATTTGGCCAATTCACTGAAAAGAACCGACTCAACAGAATTATTCATTCACAAATTGGGCATTGCTAGTTCTTTTAAAGAGCCAAAAGAAATACGGGGCACATTTCATGATTGGTGAAATATTCTGAGAGATATACAGAGACTATACAGTATGTGACTATATTCATAATATAGCACAGTCGCTTGTACCTAATTGCATTATTCCACCATTTCACACAAAGTAAACCCAAACAATATAGCATAACTGTCTGGTTCCAGAAGTAATATTACCATTAATTTGCTCCATAGGGGTATTGATTATAAATGATAACTTACAGTATAGACTGTTAATTAAACTCTGAGCTGGTTGATTTGGTTCATGGCTTAGAACCCTATTAATTATACATTTGATAAAAATCACTAAGGAAAAAATTATAGGTAAAACTACTTCTGGAAACAAGATGGGTGATGAAGAGGAAAAGTAAGCTTGATGACGTTAATTTCTGGTGAAGTCCATCCTAAGTCAGAGTTTCAGAACAATTTTTGGAATTTATTTACAATTTGAATATAGAACAAAATTTGCAGTTTACACTTCATCGTGCATCATCTGATCAAGAGAGAGCTTGTGTTGCAACAGGCTGCATTATTTTTCTGCATACAATTGCGTGCAGGCACCTGTCTTTGATGCATGTTTGTGTGTTTGTGTTTCTAGTCTCCTCTCTTAGTTATACGCACACCCCAGGAGATTACAAGCCGTGTTGCTATGATCCCTACAATAAATGTCAATCACACACAGAGAAATACAGCTCTGTGTGCTGATCCACCCACACCGCAGTTTCCCTTCCGAAAGTGTTTTCATACATTATCCTAATGAAACTCATGCACCACGACAGAAACAACATGGACATGTTTTACTCTCAGTATTAAAGTAATATGGACAAATGCATTATTTTGAGCACTGCTACTCTTTGGATGACACCAAGGCTGGATTCAAGCTGCATGCTTTTCACTGCTGCATGCAATTTCATTCGCCTTCTGGAGTCTGAATGGATGTGTTGGCTCCGTGATGCAGAAAAAAGCTATTAACTGCCTCACATGGCTGTTGAAATATTAAAAGCTACACCCTGAGCCTTACCACACTAATTAAAAATGTGCTAATGATGTTTCAGTATTCCTTTTGTTAATATCTCAGCATGTTCAAATCAGGTGCCTGTTTAACCCACAAGATACATTTTTCAGCCAATGAATGCCTTTCTGGCTGCTCCCAAAACCAAAAGTTCAAGAGACTCTTATCAAATGTTCCATCTTAAAGGATAGTTCACCCAATAGGTTTGGAAAAACATAATGGTGGGTAAATTATGAATTTTCATTTTGGGTGAACTATTAACTATAACTGTTTCATAGATTTCTTATGGAAGTCACAGTGTCCCTGTTCTATCTGCTGACTGAGTATGTGCCCTGGTTAGAGAGAGAGAGAGAGAGACGTTGCTGAAGATAGGCATCCTCCTGAGAATGAGGGAGGAGCTGTGCTGTGCTTCTCGATTAATTGGAAGAAAGGAAGAGAGTTAAAAATAAGCAACTCGCTGACACACTTAGAGAGTGCTAGAGGAGAAAGAACAGATATGGAGCTTAAATCAGGACAATTCAAGCTTAAAGGCGCACTCATTTATTTTCCCCTCATTCAATATGTGTTACATGTAAAGATAGAATAGTACTATTCACAAGTATGTTTAAAATAATGCAAACTTAAAAAAGACATCCAGTCTAATCAGTGGAATATTTAAAGCGGTATTAATTTACATGGAGAGGGTCCAAATCATGGGGGCTGACATGTTGATATCACTTGACCAGCCGAATACAAGTACTCGCTTTATCTTGGTAAACCCCAACAAAGCGCAACAGTATATACCCACTTTTACTGCCATCTTGATTCTGGAAACATCTTTCCCATTCATTTTGCATAGTAAATTCCTTTCCCAAAATCCTTAATAAGACAGTTCTAAGTCATGAAACTACTGATTTAAAGCTGTTGATTTTAAGTATATAAACAATATCGTGTATTTTAGGTTTATTGCAAAATATTGAGATATCTACAGATATATAAGTAGTTGACTTATAGACTGCAGAGCTCTTTTGGTGCACTTTAGTTGCAGCGATTCATTGATTGGTGGATCTCTCTCTTCAGGTTCATGGGTAGTGTAGTGCTTCACCAGAAATTATGCTACTAAACATAATTTCGAAACAATGACGTCGAAATAATGTAAATTTATGGCTTCAACAGAGTCATATACTATTGATTAACAACCTAGTAGGCTCATAGTAGGCCTGCTTTTAAAGGTTTGAAAGTTATCATGTTATCAATAGGATTTTTATTTTCAGATTTTCGGTCTCTAAAGAAATGAATCATAGCTGACTGTGAAAAGTGCTTTTCTATAATGACATCAGTAACTGAAAACATTTGCATAATACTGTACTGAAGACACAACATAAACCAAAAAATATTGAGTGCACCTTTAACATGCGCACTTCCACACAACTGATTTGATCGTGCCTTTGTTACTGTGCATTTCCTGAGATGATTTCCTGAGATGAGTAGGCTATAAATAATTGTTTGTTTGTGTGTGTGTACCTTCTGCACAATAGCAGTGATGTCCTTCTAGGCTGCTGGTGCAAGTGGCTCCATTCCTGCAGGGTCCAGAAACACAGTGATCCACCAAAAACTGACAACGGTCTCCCTCAAAACCTGAAACATGCATACAAAACACATTGTATTTATATCTCAATCTGCCAGAAATCATCTTCAAATTCATAAGCACATTCAATTGTCATGCATTCACATAGTAAGCAGGAACAGCTCAAAGTAAAGTCTGTTCCTTCGGTTCAGATATAGAAAATTAAAATGAACAACAAAAAATTAATCTCTGACAAACAAATCCCTCAGTTATAAACCAACTAGAATTAATCAGAAAAAGCAGCCAGCTAGCTTTTCTTACAAAACAGCTAATTAACATCAATTATGTGCTCCAGTGTTAATATATAATAATTCTCTTATAAAAATGCACTGAACAGCAAACACTATTTGTTTGTGTATCTGCCTGTTTCCCACAAGAGCTTAATATATACTCAAGGCTCAATTTTTTAATTTATACAACCAAAGGCATGAATCTCTGACTCTCTCCCCCACTCTCTCTCCCTCACTTGTGTTAATTTCTCATTTACTTCCTTTCTTATCTGATCTTTGCATTTTAAGCAGCTTCAGAACAATTATGCTCCAATCACTGTGTCCTACACAAGGTTAACCACCATTGTAGAACAACATTTTAAAGGGAGGACACGGGGAACCAGGTTTCTTCAACTCAAGTACGCAGTTTCAATGGAGTAACTTGTGTTTTTACTTGACCATGCCCCCGCTGCCACAAACATATACATATATATATACACACACACACACACACACACACACACACACACACACACACACACACACACACACACACACACACACACACACTGGCATCAGGGGCAGTATAAGAGGGTTTAAACTGCATTTAAATATTTGCAGAGTATTCATAAAGGTGTTCCTTTGTTAGCAAACGCCTTATGCAAGATCAAATACTCAACATTTTTGCATGTTAATACAGTGAATGTTTTGAATGATTTCAAGGATTAATGCACACTGTTGATGTAGAGAAGGCCACATTGCAAAGCAACACTATTTCAAGTTTATTATCCCTTATCCAGCCAAAACATTTTCTCAAGCTGCTTTTTTGTAGTTTCACAATAAACCAGCAGAATCTTGCAAATGCAAAAGGGTTGTTTTGAGGGAATGATGCCATTTAATATATGCTAATATATATATATATATATATATATATATATATACAGTATATATACAGTATATATATATATATATATATATATATATATATATATATATATATATATATATATACAGTATATATACAGTATATATATATATATATATATATATATATATATATATATATATAAAATTGTATTTGAAAATAATTTTCTTAAGCTTTCAAGAAATCATAAAGTATTTTCCCTCCTTAGGAAAATAATGAGATTAGTGTTCAATCACTATGGGTTTTTTCAATGGTCCATTCTTAAATTATGTTACTTAGCCTAACACTATTTCTACATACTGTAATTTGATTTCTGAATTTTCTCCAAACATGCATGAAGCATTTCATTTAGTTAGATATTGTATTCTGTAACCAATTAAATTGTAATGATGATAAATGGGGACAAGCAGATCCAGCCTCAACTTTTCTTTGATCAAAATCGGTATACGTTGACCTAAAGTTTGAAACATTGCCCCCAGTGGCCAAAGCGGTAAGTGTTGTACGGCATGTGAGCTCCACTTATGTCCAGGAGAGGTTACCAAAAGGTAGCAGTGAAGCAAGTTGTTTTCAGCTTTACAGGACATTATACAATGAAGAGACAAGCATATATTTATAGATTCTATCCCCCAACAAAACCCTACCTTAACCATTAGTGGAGTAAACAAGTAATGTTAGATGATAAAGGGATACCTCTGAATCATGCTTGTCATTGATTATTCAAACATGTTTACGGTCTGGCTTTGAACCCTAGTCTCCCACGCAGCTGATGCAAGTGCTGCCAATCGTGCCAAGTGGATGGTAACTATGCTGAAACCACTGAAAACATGTACCGAATTCTGGTGCAAGTGGTGCAACCAAAGTACTGAAACTATCAGAAACATCATGTCGACATCACGTGTGATCATGTTGGCACATCAGAAGATACTCTAATAAAAACTTTTTAAAGATCTTGTGCATTGCATTCTAAATGGCCATTCAGAACAAATTCATGCTTTAAAAAAGATGCAGCACACAAGTAGAACAAAATACAGGTATCTCTAGAGTTTTTAAAAGTTCCTTTTAACTTGACATGTTTAAAAAAACAAAACAAATACTTTAATACACAAATGGCACCAATTCCTGGGAATGGCACAGACAGAGCTCACACCTGGTTGGCAGGTACAGGTGTAGTTTTGTCCTTCATCTTTCTGTCTGAGATCAGTGCAGGTGCCATTCTCACAGGGCCTCAGATGGCATGCATCAAACTCCTCACAGAAAATTCCAGAATATCCATCCTCACACTGGCAGTAAAACGTGTCCTATGATTGCCATTTTAATCAAACACACAATCAGGCATTAAAATTCTTCGCTTGCACCTTGAATACATAAGTGTACACTGCTTATTCATTCATTAAAGAAAGTTTTTAAAACGGTTTTCAAGATTTTTTATAAATATAAAAAATATATTTGTATAAATATCATATATTTTTAGTTAAGGATATCATGAAGTTTATTCAGGGTTACATCACATGACCTTAATAAAATGTGCCTTGTTATAAAAATATCCAAATATTATAATTGTATTTATTTTTTTACATTTGTCTAAAGGGGTATTCACCATAATCAACAAAATAGCTACCTGCATGTTGGTTATGCCACATGACTTTGATTTGGTGGACAAACATTTTTTACAATTTTATTTTTGAAAAAAAAAAAAAAAAAATTATACAATATTTTCCTCACTACTAATGCCAACATTTCTTTATTCGAGAGTTTTTTTTCTCTTTTTTTTTTTGTTTACTGTCTATATATGGTTAAATTACTTTTTTTAATTTACACCCCAGAAAAAACTTCAAAATGACTGTATGCTCATCATAAAGTAGAACAGGGATATTCAAGTAGTGTGTGTGTGTGTGTGTGTGTGTGTGAATTGTATTTTTTATGCATTTTTGAATAATTTCAAAAAATGAGCATCCTGTCATTGATCCACATTCCAAAAATCAAGGTTACAGTGAGACACTCATAATGGAAGCCAATAAAGCCAGTTCCCTTTCTTGGAACTCGAGCTATGTATGATTACTATGGGACACCGTCCAACTGTCACATGGTCTGAAGCCCTTATACAAGTATGCCAATTTATTGGCTGATAGCACTGATTGATGACCTTTGGATGTTAGCCCGGCCCCTTTTAAATGGCCGGCTGACACCAGAAGCGAGCCTGACGGACTTGTGGTGAAAACAAGGATGAGCACCCATTCAGTGAATGAAACTGGACCTGACAAATGTAACCGTTTTGGGTACTTTGAACAATATAGCATGGTTATGTATTTCAATTCAGGAGGGCTCCGGCAGTATTCCATGCGATTGTTTCTGACAGCTGTCTCTGTTCGGGAAGCCCCATTTTTGATTTGCGAAATTCACTCTCTCTTAGAAAAAAGGGCAATAGAGGAGATTCCCCCTACTCAGAGAGAATGCGGCTTTTACAGACATTAATTTCTGGTCCCCCAAAAAAACTGCGTCTTGTGTCACATTCTGGATTTGAGACGTTTGAATTTCACCTTAATGAAATGTCATTTCAGACTGCTGATGCAGAAACAAATAATGTCACAAGAACAGACGGGGGATTGGTTTGTGACAATAGATTTGAAGGATGCTTATTTCCATATTCAGATTGCGCCAAAGCACAAGCATTTTGCTTTTGGGGGGTAAAACATAACAATTTTGCGTCCTTCCGTTTGGACTTCCACTAGCACCACGCACTTTCACAAAATGTACGGATGCAGTTCTAATGCCCTTCAGGCTTCAAGGCATCCGTGTTTTGAATCTCAACGAATGGTTTGTGTAAATTCACTCAGAGAATTTGGCAGCCCAACATCGAGATGTCATTCTCAGCCATATGAGCAATCTAAGGGCTGCATGTGAACCAAGACAAAAGCATCCTGTTGCCAGGCAACAGACTTTGTTTCTAGGTGTGGAGCTGGACTCACAGTGGCTTATTTTTGCTTCTTGGTGAAAAGTGCAAAGTGAAAATTCAGTTAACTGCTTAGTCGGTACAGTGCTGGAGTTTTCGCAGGAGCGTTTCAGGGCCGGGGTTGCTCCGGCAATTTTTAAAGTCTATGTTGCCGCTATAGCGGCTGAACATGCTCTTATAAATTGAGTCTCTGTTGGTAGACATTCTCTTGTTTCTTGCTTTATGCACTGGGTACGCAGGCTTAGACTTTTTCATCCCGTCTACGCAGACGGGATGAAAAAGTCTAAGTCTAATTCCTTTATGGAATTAATCTGTCATTTTAGATGTGCTCATGGGTGCTCCGTTCGAGACCTTGACAACATTTACTAATAAGTTTTTGACTCTCAAGACAGCACTGCTAGTGGCATTGGAATCAAGTCGGTGATTTGCATGCCCTGTCGGTCAATCCCTTGTGAATGGATTTTTCACCAGGGTGTTCAAAGGTTGTGTTAAGACCTCATTTGGGCTATATGCCCAAGGTTATTCTGATGCCATTTCACACACAGACCATTAATTTTCAGGCTTTTTCTCCTCCCCCATTTGAGACAGAGGAACTCGAAAGGTAACATATGCCCAGTTCATGCGCTGCGAGTTTATGTTGACCACACTAGCCAGTGGTGTAATGCAGAGCAGTTGTTTGGGTACTTTGGTGGCTGCGCAAAAACTGTCTCGTTGTCTTATTGATAAAATTTAGAGTGCGTACAAAGCACACGGTTTACATTCGCCTGCAGCTATTCAAGCCCATTCTATCTATGAGGAGCATGGCATCCTCACGTGCTTTGGCTAGAGGTGTGTCCTTGGAGGACATTTGTATGGCAGCAGGGTGGTCCTCTCCGCATACATTTGTTAGATTTTATAATCTGGACAAGGGTTTCACTCCTGCTTCCCAGGTTCTCTCTGTTGGAACAGGAGTAAATTCATAATACATTTTATTCAGCCACTTTAGCTAGCTTGTGCGCCGCTATATGCTTGCCACACTTAGACAGTTGGCAGCCACTGTTCGCATGATGTGAATGTATTTCTTTCCCATAGCGATTATACGCAGCTTGAGTTTCACGAAAGGGAACATCTCGGTTATGTACGTAACCTTGGTTGCCTGAGGGGAATGAGATGTACGTATAATTTATAATTCTAATTTTATCAAAGCAATTACATTAATTCTTCCGTTAAAATGCATGCTTTATTTGAGCTGTGAAGTTGTTTTATGGTCATTTTTAAGTTTTAGAGTTTACAGTATGCATGGTCATGGCAATGAAGTAAAATTGGATATAACTTTACACACAAAAGTTTAATAAGCAATTTTATTACACTAAATTAAGGTTAACATGGCGTTTACGTTTAAACTTTAACGTTTGTGGCTATACTTTTGAAAAAGTGAGTATTTTCATGTTTACTGATTGGTCTCATTCACTTCATAAGTGTCTCACTGTAACCCAAATTTTTGCTTTTTAAAGAAAAGAAGAATTTTTTTTTTATTAATTATTTGCCACAAATGCAGTCGATTGAGCTTAATTTGTATTAAAATTAGAAAGTCAACAGGTTTGGAAAAACATGAGGGTGAGTAAATGATGACAGAATTGTTATTACTGAGAGAAAGCAGTTTATTCAGTGTACTAATGACTTTCATTCAAAAAGCCTTTTTTTTCCACAGGTATGTGAAAGGTAATATTGTCGTTTCAGATGTCCATAACAGTAAATATAAGAACACATATAATGCTTATTATTATATGAGGTCATTACCACAGAGGATTGAGTGATGCATTTTCCTTTCCCAGAGCACTGTGGGTCACTAAAACTGCTGCCAGGCTCCATGCAGTTATTGGTTTTAACCATGAGATGCAGCCTCAAAGTGACCTCTGGACCAGAGTCTGTGCCAACATGCAGTACACCTATATGAAAGAGAGGGGAAAATAGTAATACTAGATTTTCTGAAGAAAACATGAGTGGTGCTTGACTTGTGTTCTTGAGCATTGGAATTGAACTTTTGCAATGGATGATGACGTTGAACGAGTCCACGAGAACGTAAGAACACTTAAGAACGCACATTGAGAAACAGCCTCTGACTTGCTTGACAGATACAAGAGGGCGAACCGCATTCTTTCAGTCAAACACAGCTGGATGGATATCAAGTCGTGCTTTTATAGGTTTATAGCCTAAAACCGCTGTATTTGACACAACGCAACTAAAGTGAGATGCTCCAAAAGTGACCGTCAGTGATGCATGTGTACATTGACGCGTCCCTACAACAGATTGACCAATTCCATTGCAAAACAGATTGCTGTGGACTGTTGGCCAATGATAGGCTTATGCTCAATAATATGGAAATAAACAATACTGTATATTACATTCTAAAACCACTTTTTGTATTGTCTCCTCAATGCTTTACTCATCACAATAATGTAATGCATTTTATTTATCTGAATTGTTATATGCATAATATATTATATTTATAATTATTTAAATATAACTATAATTATTGAATCATTATATAATGCATTATTGTTATTTGAGGGCCCTTCTCAGCAAACCTTTAAATATGCAATTAATTGTGATTAATTTGTTTAATCAATCAGTATATCATGTAATTATTTCATGTAATTCGGTAAGCATCCGTACTTGATCTTAACTACCAAATATTCATTCATTTTCAATGCCAGTTTGTTTATATAATAACGCTGTTGTTCTTTATGAAAAAAAAGAAAGATTTTCCATATACTAAACGCTATGGGGAAATGTATTTTTGGATTATCACAGGCTGGAATATGTCAATGATTAGCAAAAACATAGATTTTTATGCATTATTACTTTTTGTGCAGTGTCAGATTTAAAAAAAATTAATGCAAATATAATATATTAATATTATTTTCTACTTAAACATTTGAGATTCTTTAACCAACATCAGTCCTGATTATAACTAGCAAATATTTATTCATTTTCAGGATTGTATCCCTTTAAATGCCAGTAATGCCATTTTTGTCCTGAAGGTCCGTAGTGAAACTATTTTGTGTACACATAGTATTATAGATGTATTTTAGGAACTGAGGTTGAAATATCAAAATTTCACCAAAAATACACACCTTCAGGCAAAGTATTTAAGTATATTTGTAAATATTTGTAAGTATTTTTGGAGCAATAAATCAGCGTGCAGGCACTTACCATTTTTTCTTTGTTGATTGCTTTGTGTCTTGCACCTGTCCCCAGCCCGGATTGGATGTGTAAACCTTTTTTTTTTTTTTTATACCAGATACAGTACACAAATGTGAGGACACAAACTTACTTATGAAGTAGTTGTGTCCGAATGGCAAGGACTGATCAGGAAGAACCAGACCATCCGAGCTCTGCTGGAACCACATGATTGTGCCATCTGTAACAGAGCACTGCTCATAACCAGCTTCACCTACACGCCACAGGACTGCAGAGCCACTCACATTACCCACCAATCTACACAAAGAAACGGAGAGATTTTTTAAAAAGTCAATTGCATTGAATCTGATTTCCAACCTTGTCTCATTACAATTCGTAATAATTAGTACGAGATGGCAAAATCGTAAGAAATTGCATAAATTGTCTCGTACCCTCACCCAAACCTAACCCATGAATTTAATAGGACAATAACTTTTGTGTACCAACGAACAAGAAACAAATGGGTTTTGAATTAGCATTCTTATGATTTGTCCTATGTTAAATCCCTAACCAAAAGTTAAACCTAAACCTAACCATAAAGTCAAACCCCTTACCCCTTATTATTTTAAGAGAAAAAAAAAATGGTGTTCCATGGAAAACAGAAAACATTGGGCTTTTGTGGAAAAGTTAACTGTTACAAACCATCTGCTATGTAAATTTGTTATAGTTATATGTCTAGAAAATCTTTAATATTTTAATTACATTTATTAATACATCTGACAGCACTTTATCACTATTCTTTGACAAATTTTAGAGCTTAGTGATTTTATATGACATTTTTACCACATTATTTTGGTCCAAAATCCTGTAAGTCCTTTGAAATTTTAATTGATGTACTATTCGATCGATAACACTTACGCCAAGTTGATTTCCCTAAAAAGTGTAAACACTGTGGCACTATCAAAACACTACAAGCATACCTACACTAATTTCCTGTTAACATTAAAAGCTTTATAATTAAAAAATAAATACATTTTTATCTGACTTTATCTTATAAGAAATGATCACATACATTTCCTGAAATGTGCAACTGCTCAGAAATGGTTTGTAGCACTTACAGTATTGTTGAATGCCCCTCATTTACCACAGAGAAATACATGAAAGCTGCAATTTCTCCCAAACTACCACACACTCAAGACTAAACAGACAAAAAAGAAAACACAACTCTTTTTCTTCTATTATTTATTATTCCCTTTTTCCAAGATAAAAATGACAGGAGGAAGTTTCTTACTTTACAGCTGTTTCCTCTGCAACCTCCATAGAAACGGTCATCATTCCAGCAGACTCACCTCCTGCGGTACTCACACATTCGGCTTCATCAGTAATCTACAGCTCACACATACATACACATAAATGAATTATCCATAGGAGTAATTATGACAGTATGTGGATAACCACATCACGCTCACTCAAAGGGGTTATATTAATAACTTCATGAGTCTTGCTCGATCGGATTGCTATACAATTGGTTATGCACAGTCCATTTAAACTTGGCCATTTAAATGTGTCTCTGCAAAAGGATACAAATCTGATCTGCTATTCCTGCTCTACAAGTACAGCAGAATTAACTTCCGTGGTTATATTGATTATATTATGATTTTTATATAATTCAAAGCTCATTTAGTTTTAATGAGATTGAGAGTGTTCTTATTGAATGCTCTCTTTAACCAATATGGCATTTTTAAATTTTGCGGTTCTTATCCATGATTGCTCGCTCACATTTGGATTGCGGAGCTCCCAATCTTTCTTATGTTGATGTAGTTCCGTTCGGGAGGAGTGAAATTAATGTATATTTCCTAAACAACGATGCATTACATTTGGCAAGTCTATTCTTCTACTAGTCTCAAACAATCTCCTGAGGTGATTGGATTGTTATCCGCCTCAAATCCGCCTTGGAGTGGTTTTAAACTTAAAACACAAGAAGTTACCAAAGTAGCCCCCAACTCATTCTTCGTCTTAATTAGTCCATGCATGAAAACGCACACCTGCTCACCTGCTGATCCTCCCACAATATCTCCACAACTTTTTGCCTTGGCTTGGGTTGCCATGGCTCCAGGGTGGGCATAGCTTGAGTAGTGGTGGGGACTGTGGTTGGCTGAAAGACTTGAGTGGTGGTCGCAGGTGTGGCTGGCATGGCCGGTGTGGCGTGTTCTGGTACAAGGCTATCGGTGAGGTCCCAGGTGGACTCAGACAGATCAAGGGTCAATGTTGCAAGGTCACAACGGATCCCACTGTATCCCTCGCTGCATTTACAAACAAAACCATCCCCCTCACCGTCCTGGCTACAGTTGCCATGGAGACAGGGGCTACTGGTGCAGGGATCTGCAAAAAACTGCAACAAATAAAAATAACATGAAGTAAAGGTGAAAACGTATAATGACAATACGTGCAGAATGCAACCTTCATTTCAGACAAACATATATTGATAATTAAATCACTTTAAATCACTGAAAAATCAAACTGAGATTTATTAATTTACTGACACCACAAGGTGCCATTATGAATATGAACTACAGCAGCTGTCACATTCAACAGGCCACAAGACAGAAATACCTAAATTCAAATCTACTGTGGAAATTCCTTTATCAGAATCAGAATGAGCTTTATTGGCAAGTATGCTTACACACACAAGGAATATGTCATGGTAACAGAAGCTTCCAGTGCAAAGAGAATAAAACGATACAGTTGAATTCAGAAGTTTACAAACCTTAGCCAAATACATTAAAACTTCACGATTCCTGACATTTAATCGTAGAAAACATTCACTGTCTTAGAATCACTACTTTATTTTAAGAATGTGAAATGTCAGAATAATAATTAATAATTATTTGTTTCTGCTTTTTATTTCTTTCATCACATTCCCAGTGGGTCAGAAGTTTACATACACTTTGTTAGTATTTGGTAGCATTGCCTTTAAATTGTTTAACTTAGTTCAAATGTTTTGGGTAGCCTTCCACAAGCTTCTCACAATAAGTTGCTGGAATTTTGGCCCATTCCTCAAGACTGAACTGGTGTAACGGAGTCAGGTTTGTAGGCCTCGTTGCTCACACATGCTTGTTCAGTTCTGCCCACAAATGTTCTATAGGATTGAGGTCAGGGCTTTGTTATGGCCACTCCAATACCTTGACTTTGATGTCCTTAAGCCATTTTGCCACTACTTTGGAGGTATTCTTGGGGTCATTGTCCATTTGGAAGACCCATTTGCGACCAATTTTTAACTTCCTGGCTGATGTTTGAGATGTTGCTTCAATATATCCACATCCATTTCCTTCCTCATGATACCATCTATTTTGTGAAGTGTACCAGTCCCTCCTGCAGCAAAGCACCCCCACAACATGATGATGCCACCCCCACGGTTCACAGATGTGATGGTGTTCTTCAGATTTCAAGCCTCACCCTTTTTCCTCCAAACATAACAATGGTCATTATGGCTAAACAGTTAAATTTTTGTTTCATTAGACCAGAGGATTTATTAATAGTAAGATATCTGTCCCCATGTGCACTTGCAAATTGTAGTCTGGCTTTTTTTATGGCAGTTTTGAAGCAGTGGCTTCTTCCTTGCTGAGCAGCTTTTCAGGTTATTTCGATATAGAACTCATTATACTGTGGATATAGATACTTGTCTACCTGTTTCCTCCAGCATATTCACAAGGTCCTTTGCTGTTGTTCTAGTATTGATTTTCACATTCCGCCGTTAACTACAATCCTCTCTAGGACACAGAATGCGTCTCCTTCCTGAGCGGTATGATGGCTGCATGGTCCCATTGTGTTTATATTTGCGTACTATTTTTTTACAGATGAACATGGAATCTTTTGGCAATTTGAAAATTGCACCCAAGGATGAACCAGTTTTCTGAGGTCTTGGCTTATTTATTTAGATTTTTCCATGATGTCAAGCAAAGAGGCATTGAGTTTGAAGGTAGGCCTCTTTTCCAACAATTGTTTAGAGACATATTGTTTCACTTTTAATTGACTATTTCACAATTACAGTGGGTCAAAAGTTTACATACACCAAGTTAACTGTGCCTTTAAGCAACTTCAATTGTCTTAACGAAAGTAGGTCATGAGGCATTGCATAATAGTAATGTAGTAAGAAAAAGCATTTACTTGAATACCAACTCCTCGAGTAAACTCTTTTGAATACAGAAATAGAAGCACATGTTACTGTAAAGATGTACACCAGTTATATAGAACATAGTTCAGTGTGCAATAGTAATGGTAATAATATCATATACAGTAAAATATAGTGTCATCGTGGTAATAACATAATATAGTTTCAATAATTTTTCATCTCTTGCTGGAGAAAATGAAAAGGACTGAGGCCAGTATTAAAAACAAAAGGGAGATACTGCTGAAAAGGATGCAGAAATACTGTGGGGAGAAAAAGACCAAGGGTAAAGGGAAAAATGGAAGATCAAAGGGATTTGAGAAATTAGAGAATAAATACGGAAATTAAGATTTTCGATGGGAGAAGAAATGAAGGATAAAGCATTCATCAATGTCACTCAATCCCCACTCAATTTCCATGCAAGTATGCAGTGTTGACCTAATTAAATCCTCTGCATACTTGTGAGAATTTTCAATTTTGGAAAAATTATTCCTACAAGGAGATGTTATACAGAATGCTAACCTTAATCATAATTTACTTTCACTGCAGGTTCTTTTCCCCCCTCCATATTTTGAAAGGGAATGGTGACTGAGACTGTCAGTCCCTAATATTCTGTCTAACTTCTTAGGGGGCTCATTTTTGCTTATCGCGGCCAACCCACCGGCCCGCTCGTTTGAAATATATATTTTATGGTGTAAAATGAAGGCATTGTGTGGAGTGAAGAAATGTTTGTTTTGTGCCCTTGCTGCTGTAGTGTTGAATGCGACGTGAGTGACAGCGTGAAGTTGTGAAGTTACACTTACTCAAATTTTCATCAGAAATTTACTTTTAGTAAGAGTAAAAATTACCCACCATGAAACAGACGCATAAAAGTACATTTTTACCTAAAAGTTACTAAAGTAAATGTAACAGAGTAAATGTAGCATAGTAAATGTAGCATGTTATAAATGTACCCACCTCTGCTTTCTTTAATATTAATGTATTACCCTGGCAGCTTAACAGGCAGAAATCAAAGCCAAGAGACCATAGAGGAGAAAAGAAAAGCAGCACAGCCAGTTAAACATGCACCCCTGGTGATATGGCCACCAACCAAATCTATGATGTATGATAAAAGGATAGTTCACCCAAAAATGACAATTCTGTCATCATTATTTCACACTTTTATCATTTCAAACCTGTATGACTTAATTTCTTCTGTAGAACACAAAAGTTAAATCATTAATTCATATCCTGACTTCTCTTGGCACATAATGAGAGTGAATAAGGACTGAGGCAGTCAAGATAAAAAAAATGACAAAATTCAAACAATAAATTAAAAATAATGAAATAATACCACTATAACCATAAAATTATCATTAAAATATATAATAAAACAGCCATATGACAGCTTTGTGTGAGGAACAGACATACACTTTTAATTTGTTCATTGATAATCTTCCCCACTGCTGAAGCTCTGAAATGGACTGCAAAAGTTGCAGGGACTAAAAAAAATGGCACGTCCATGTGTCAGTGTTGGTATTGAGATTATTTTCCCATTATTTTTTTCTTGAAGATAATTCATAAAATTCTTCTTAAAAACATTGTCATGAATCAAATGACCATTTCACCATTACAAAATTTAAGCAAAAAAGTATTTGTAAATCTGAAAAAAAAAAAGAAAAAATATTCAAGAATGTTTACTTAATGTTTTTCATTAGGGAATGAACTGTAAACCCAAAACGCATTGTGAACAACATAATCAAATTAAAAACAATGGGAAAATATAAACTGTTAGTTTAAATTTGTTTATTATAAGTTTATTGCAAAATATTGATATATATATATATAAGTAGTTTAAGAGCGGTTTGCTGCAATTCTCTGATTGGTGGCTCTTTTTTTCACAAGAAGTTGAAATAGTGCAGACTGATGGCTTCAACATGAGCATATACCATGGATTAACAACCCCAGAGCTCAAAGTAGGTCTGTCTTTAAAGGTTTATAAAAATGTATTTGCCTATGGTAAAATGTGGATGTGTGTGGATTTTTACTTCCAGAAACGTCATTGACATTAATGGTGCCATATTTGATTTGAGAGCCATGACAGAGGGGAAGATTATTAGTGAATAATGACAAAATACCACTCAGTACGGCTTTATATAGAACATGAGTCAAATAAACTCTTTTTATTAAACTTACATGGTGCTTTTTGTAATTTTGGAGATTGATAGCCCCAGTCTTCATTCCTTCCATCATATAGAAAAAAAGAGTCCCGGGTACTCTTCAAAAATCCATCTTTTGTGTTCCACGGAAGGGAAAAAGTCATTTGCATTTGGAAAGACATTAGGTTGATTAAATCATGACAGAATTGTATTTTTTGGGTGAACGATTCCTTTTAGTATGCATCAGGCAGTAGTGTCAGTGCACGTACACACAGCGATTTCCTTCTGTGCTCAATCTCTCTCCCTGCCAAACTGGCCTAGCTTTTAAACTTCAGTTCTCTGAAAGGATAGGTGACTCATTCACAAATGTTTTGCAACAGCCACTGCACAACACTAAAAATGAGGCTAGCTGAGCCCCTCAAGAGTGACAAGGCAAACTTATCACATAAACCCATTGCAGTACTTAGTCACCACCACCCCTTAGTTCTCTGCCTTTTGTCTTTTATTTCTGAAACGGAGACAAAAAGTGATTCTGCTGAATCACATACACCCAATTTCTTCAGCATCTACCATTTTGCCCACAATATTTATGACGTTTTGAAAAATGGCTGTCTCTTTACAGGGTGAATGAAGAGCACCAGCCTTGCCTGGGGAAATGGAGCACTGAGTGACATCACAATGACTTCAAGACGCTACCAATCACAGCGAACCTTGGCATTAGCATTAACCAATAATTCTCGGCAACCTTTCTTGCTGTATTAAAGGGCATGTAAATGAGCAGGATGACGTCACAGATGCAGGTTTAGACACAAGGCTTTACTAAGGTTGAAGAAAGGATAATACACACCGATGTTTGTACTACACTGAATAGAGAAGCATTTGCACACTCTTAGACAATAAAGCAAATGCTTTGCATTAAATCTAAATTAGTTTTGCTGTAAATCCTTCACAACTTAGTGTAGAAAAGCACAAGGCTCACAATTAAACAAGACACTACTGCAAACAATTTCATATCCATGTTTTTGTGCCAACTATTTTGTAATTTGGTCACCTTGTTCACAGAAAATCTCCATGCACACAGAGAGAGACAGGTCTTCTGCAGATTTCTGTTCGGAAAAATTTGGTGTTATTTAGGGCAGAGGCTCTAACCATGTGTTGCTGTGCAGCTAAGATTCAGGCTCTGTTCCAATTAGTGTACTAACTGTGAAGCCTGATTCACACAGGCAACATTTTGCCAAATGATTTTACATGGTTCATTACACATATTCCAAAGTGAATGTCCAGTTCCAAGGTTAATGTCCACTGTGTGGCGCTAAGAGCACGTTAAAGCGAAAGTTCACCCAAAAATTACAATTCTCTCATCATCTACTCACCTTCATGCTATCCAGATGTGTGACTTTGTTTCTTCAGCAGAACACAAACAAAGATTTTTTTTTTTTAAATATCTCACCTCTGTAGGTCCATACATTGCAAGTGAATGGTGATCAGATCTTTGTAGCTCCAAAAAACACAAAGAAACATGGAATAATCCAGTTTTTAAATACACATCTTCAGAAGCAATATAATAGGTGTGGGTAAGAAACAGAACACGATTTAAGTCCTATTTTTACTTTAAATCTCCACATTAACTTTCTCTTTCTGATGTGAAAGTGAAACTAAACAGGCACATATGTGACTTGCAGATGTAAAAGTGAAAGTGGAGTTTTAGAGTAAAAAAGGGACTTACATTTTGACCTGTTTCTCACCTACTCCTATTATATTGGTTCTGAAGATATGGATTTAACCACTGGAGTCATATTGATATGTTTCCTTTATGTGATTTTTGGAGCTATAAAGGTTTGATCACCATTCACTTGCATTGTATGGACCTACAGAGCTTAAATATTATTCTAACAATTTCTGTTTGCATCCTGCTGAAGAAAGAAAGTCATACACATCTGGGATAGCATGACGGTGTATAAACGATGAGAGGATTTTCATTTTTGGGTGAACTATCCATTTAAATGTTCTCCCAAACGGATGAGGTTTTTGAAGTTAATGCTCTATTAAGTTTTAAATCAGCAAAACCTACTTCCCTACCCTAAACCTTAAACCTAAACCTAACTGATAGGGTTATAAAAAGCAAATGTACAATGAAAATCAGATGAGTTTTTTAAGGTTAATGTTTTAATGAGTTTCATATACACAAAACCTACCTCCGTACCCTACACCTTAAGCCTAAACCTAACAGATAATGTTCTAAAAAGCTAATGTGAGATGAAAAATGCACAAAAACGAGAGGATGTAATGAGGTCAATGCAATGCATACTTGCATGAAAAAGGTGGCAGAAAAAAATTTGATTATTTTGTTGCTGTCTTGCTATTGATTATATGCACAGTGTTAAAAGACTCAAGATATAAAGGTTTGTCCATACTATACCAAACATACTGCAACACAAACAGTATTGATGCAATCTTTACCTCTTACACACACACACACACACACACACACACACACACACACACACACACACACAGCTCGCTCTCCTCTCCTGCCTGTTGCCACAGCAACGCAGCACTCTCCTTCACATCTCACAGACAGAAAATGAGCTTTTACAGACATTTTGGCAAACGCACATACAATTACACTTTCAAACACAGTGCTGACTTTCCATTGACTTCTATTGTTTTCATACTGAGCTAATTATATTTTGTATTCCTTTAACCCTACCCCTAAACCTCACACAAACCTTTTCAATTTTCACTAAGTCATTATTTAGTATGCTTATAATGCCAGTTCCCTCATGGGTACTGATTACCCATCCACACAATGTATATTAGATCTGATTTTAGGCTTAATTACCCTTTTGGGCACATTTGGTTCTCACAAGGTAGACAAAAACCTGACTCCACACATATACAATATTTCATTATAAATGCTTCTATGCACCACATATGAACCTCATGCAAAGACATCCAATAGATTTACACTCTACAACCAAGTTTACAGCCACACACACACAGAACAATTACACACTCTCACCTCACAGTTCTGTCCAGTATAACCCTGGCTGCAGATACAGGTGTAAGCCCAGAAGTCAGACTGCATTTGGGTGCTCTGACTGTTCTCCGTCTCTCCCAACCGACTACAGACACCCCCGTTCAGACAGGGTCTGCCCTCGCAGGGGTCTGGCAGCATGCTGGGGGTCTCAGTAGGGCTGGGGCTTGGAGTAAGAGGGGTCCCAATTCCCCTCCTCACACCGAGGAGGAGGAGAGGAAGTATAAAGCGTTGCATGAGAGCGAGCAAGTGCCTTTTGTCGTCCCAAATGTGTTCCTTTAATTTCCGATTCTCTTAGTTCAACTGTTTCGCATATGCTGATTGAGAGCAGCTGAATGGATTAGAGTCGCTTGCTTGCGGCAGCTAGAATGTGAGTGTGTATGTGAGAGAGGCAGTTTGTTGGACTGGAGGGATGGAGCGTGTTTGAGGGAGAGAGCGGAGGGGAGGGTACTCATGCAGAGACGACAGGTGACGAGACTCATATGCTCCACCTTTCTCTCTGAAATGCACACATTTCAACTTAAGCTCTTTCTGCTGTGTCAGTGGGGCTGAAACTGTGCTGGACGGGCGTCAGGATTTTATGGTTTATTGAAGTCTTCTTTTACAGAGGAACAATCACACAGAACCATAATTTGAAGTCTCATCACAGATAGTCAATTTCCACGCTGGTCTAGGCTGGTTTGGTATTGGTGGACAAGCATGGCAATGCTGACCATCAAAGTTAGCTTCTGAAGATTGATGACCAGAATGTTTTTTTGCATTGGTTGGTTAATCAAGTGACTCTTGCTGGTTAAGCCAGTCAAAAAGCTTTGTTGGAACACTAGCACACCAGCATCCCATGATGTGGAAAGAACAGTTTTTTTTATTATATAACAAAGACCGTTCCAAATTCAATACAAGTTATTCTCAGTCGACAGCATTTGCAGCAGAATGTCACAAGACTTACAAATGATCAATGAGTGATAAACCTTAAAATACACATGGTTTTAAAAGTACAGTTAAAAGGGGGCCTGGGTAGCTCAGCAAGCAAAGATGCTGACTACCACCCCTAGAGTCCAGAGTTTGAATCCAGGGCGTGCTGAGTGAATCCAGCAAGGTCTCCTAAGCAAACAAATTGGCCCAATTGCTAGGGAGGATAGACTCACATGGGGTAACCTCCTTGTTGTCACTATAATGTGGTTCTCGCTCTCGGTGGGGCATCTGGTGAGTTGTGCGTGGATGCCGCGGATAATAGCGTGAAGCCTCCGCATGCACTATGTCTCCATGGTAATGCACTCAACAAGCCACATGATAAAATGCGCGGGTTGACGATCTCAGACGCGGAGGCAACTGAGATTTGTCCTCCGCCACCACGAGGACATTCCAAATTGGAGAGAAAAAAAATTACAACTAAAAGATGTATCCATTATATGTGTTAGCATGATTTTAGTGTGATAAAATCACTTAAAATCTTATCTGTTCAAAGGAAAAAAAAAATCAAATTGTTCCCAATTTAAAAAATTTTTTCCTGACAATGTAGTGTCAGTAAACTTTTTTTCATCTCACTAAAATCATGTACAACAAATATTTTATCACACTAATATCATGAAAACACATATAATGTTTACGTCTTGTCATATGTTTGAATCAGTGTGTATTATGTTTATGGACCGGCTCACTTCCATTGTTTTTTCTCTCTTTTTTAAACGAGGAGCGAGTCTTTATTATTGTAGTTTGTTAAGGAGAGATGTGCTTTTAGTGACATTTTTTATTTAAAAAAATCCAAATATGTGTGCTTTTTCAAGCAATTAGACAAACAGGCAACAAATAAATAAATTCCATAAAATTGAATTTAATCAGGGACCCAAGACATTTATGAACATACTATTACTTAGTCTTGGTATTTTAGCATGAATCGCTAACAACAACTCAGAGCACCCAGGCATTCACCTATAGTAGTGATCCAGTAACCACCCAGAACTCCATAACATCTGCATAGCAACATGCTAAAAATGACTCAGAACACTTTAGCATCTGTACAGCAACGCTCTGGCAAGAGTCTCATTCTTAGTACCTCTCAGTAAACAGCTTGCTTTTTAGGTCCAAAATCCCTGATTAGTCAAATACATGCAGAACATCCTAACTTGTATACTCTACCCTCATTTTATCCAACATCTTCTGTGCCCTTACAAAACAAGTAAATCATAGTGAATGTCCTTTAGAGTAAAAACATACAGGTTAAGACCCAAAGACATTTCTAAACACCTTTCTATTGAATAACATTCTCAACATCCCTAAAAGGATGATCTGTGAGCCTTTTGTGATGTGGAGTTGGGGTGTTTATTATGGGCTCACGGCTAGCCGCCCTCACGATATGCTTTCGTAACAATCTCCTCTTCAATTACTCCTCCTGATGGTTACCATGACAACCACACTGTCTAACTGCATGGCTCCAGCAACAGCTTTGTGACTGCACTTTTACCGTTGCTCACTATCACTATATCACCAATATCTCAACTTCGAAGTGTCTTTTTATATGTACAGGGTGTAGAGACTGTCACGATCTTGTACATCACACCAAATGTTAGAATCATTCTACAGCCCAACTGCAGCCCAGAAGCACTGATTGAGGTAGTTTCAGCAAAAGTTCTATCATCATTCATCCACTCATGATGTCGCTCCAAACCCACATGACTTTATGGAACACTAAAGGAGAAATTTTAATTGAATATTTTTAATACAAAGGCAGTGGATGATTTACTTTCAAGCTTCAAAAAGGATTCAAACGTATCATAAAAGTGTACATGTATGTCCATGCGATACCAGCGTCATAATCCAAGTCTTATTAAAGCATACATACAAAACAACTAAAAATGTAGGTCACTTTTAAGTGAAAATCTTGACTTCCATTTTATTGCATCTTTTTTTCCATATCCTGAAAGTGAATGGTGACTGAGGCTAACATTCTGCCTAATATCTCATTTTGTGTTTTATGGAGGGATGCAAGTAGTATACAGGTAAACAATGACAGAATTTTCATTTCTGGGTGAACTTTCCATTTGATATAATCCTTGAGATGTACAGAAACTGATTTGACTTGCTGTTTGTATTGGAGGGCCCATGCAGACTTGACTCTTAACTAAACAAATCCCTCCTGGACAACTTAATTACTCAATATATAATACTACAAAGCCCTTCTCCTCTAAATTTTTGATTAGTCTTAAAATTAACATATTGTGATATGAAACTAAAGTGAACCTCACAACAGAGAACAGAGAGTGACAAACAATAAACGTGCAGTAAGAAAGCAGCACATGAGCAATAAACAATGGCGCCTCCTCCTGGACACAAATGCCATGGAAGACAATGATTTGGTCCATACCAGCAAACATTATATACACTTTTTTTTAACTTTAATTTGTACATTTTGTAAATAATTCAATCACAAAATTATTTTAGATATTGAAGCTGTAGGGAGGGGTTGCCATTTTTGTTTTCACTACCCTTTTCACTCTGTTTATGGCAAGAGAGGGAGAAAGATAAGCAACTGTTTTTCCACTATTCTTTCTTTTTAAGTTAGTTAATAGACCTTATTCACAGTAACGCCATCTTAGATTTTAAATGGGAATGAAGAGGAGGCTGTGAGGGGATAGACTTACCAGCTCTTCAATGGTACACACGGTATAAAGCTGGATAAAGCTCTTAAAGCCCATCTGATTTTCCACAACTCATGTTGTCTGGAGTTTTTGTTTTTTGTTTTGTCTACAGAATGCCTTGTCCGTGAAACGACCCAAAAACACTTTAAACTGCAGTACAGCCCATTGAAGAGACTGTAAGTCTAGCCCTCACAACCTTGTTGTCATTCCCATCAAAGATGGCACTGCTGTGGTTTAGTTAGTTTACCTTTGGGGTGTTTATGTGGTCTTGCATCCCCCATTAGAGATTTCTGCTTCCATTCTTTCTGACAACAAACATGGTAAATAGATGTACGTTTCTGTCTGGTTTGAAGGCAAATTTCATTAATGTTGCATCCAAAGAAAGACCCTAGACAATATGGACGTAACACAAAGAAACATTCCCTTTTTTTCCAATAACCAATTCAATCCAGTTTTGCGTTCCCAAGTTCTCTCACAAAACATGCAGTTTTAGCTAAGCGATATAGCCTACCGTTCCCCATTCGTATAATTTAGGCTGCTCGCCCTAATCCCATCCCAGATGTGTATGACTGTCTTTCTTCTGCAGAACACAAAGAAACATTTTTATAAGAATAGCTCAGCTCTTTATGTCCATACAACGCAAGTCCACAGGATCCAAAACTTTGAAGCACAAAAAGCATGTAAAGGCAGCAAAAAATGAATCCATACAACTCCAGTGTTTTAATCCATGTCTTCAGAAGCAATATAGTAGGTGTGGGTGAGAAACGGATCAATATTTAAGCCCTTTATTTTAATCATACATCTCCACTTTCAAACAGCCCTCCTAAGCTCTCTTCTCACCTTGTTTTTGATGATTCACATTCTTTATGCATATAGAGAATGTGAAGTTTAATCATGTTGTGTTGTATTTTAGGTAACTAGCATCATCATTTTGTTTATGCACCATGTTGTGAGGATCCCGCTGCCTTTCTACAAGTAAGTTTGAGGCAAGTGCTTCTGATTTTCTGTCGTGATTCTGAAAAACATCGTCATGGTAGGTCATTCCTGCTGCATCAAGAACTGCCATAGTAAGCCACACCATCGTTCAGGGAGAAAACTGGACAATGGAATATGTTTTGTTGCCTTTCCTGCATGTAAAAAATGTTCTCTGCATTTTCAGTCGGGTGAGTTCTGTGGTCTCTAACTTTGACCTAAATTGTACAAGTGTGTGTGTGTGTGTGTGGCAATGGGTGAAATCAGAAAAACAGGCAAATATAAAACCACAAAAAATGCTCAGGGATGCAACATTTTTATAACTTAAGCATCTTATTATTCTTTGTCCTTGGGATTTGTAACATTTAAACTCACCAAATTGTATGGACTCAGTCCAAAAACGAGTTTACAGTGTCCGGGTATGTGAGTGGAGGTAGTGCATCGGGGTCTGTAATCCAGTCTTGGGCTGCCAAGTCATATAGATCGATATTGTTTATCGTCCTTAGTTTGTCCAAGTACTGTTGCTTGGTATTGAGATTTAAGTTCTCATGGCAGGGTCCCTTTTATTTTCCATTCCTCATCTCTTCCCTTCTCAATCTAGAATTAAGCAACTGTTTAGTCAAACAAAACAAAATATAAGCAGTTATCGGTAACAAGAGCGTTATCCTCACAAGATGGCGCCCCCGTCCCAACATGCAACACATTCTCTACAAGCCTACTGAGCAATGAGAATTTATAGAAAAAATAACTTTTTAATCTGTTTCTCACCCACACCTATCATGTTGCTTCAGAAGACACGGATTTAACCACTGTTTTATAGATTTATTTTATGCTGCCTTTGCGTGCTTTTTGAGCTTCAAAGTTTTTGATCCAGTTGACTTGCATGATATGGACCTACATTACTGAGATGTTCTCCTAAAATCTTCGTTTGTATTCAGCTGAAGAAAGAAGTCATATACATGTGGAGTGAGGGTGAGTAAATGATGAGAGGATTTTCATTTTTGGATGAACTATTCCTTTAAACGAATCGGCATGAATTACATTGCAATCAACTATTTTAAATAATTCAAGAGAGAATAAGAAAAAAAATATAGAACTTATATTTACCTCAAAAGCATCATCCAATTAGCTGAGCGCGCTAATGGTGACACATTTGTGTTAAAAATATGCTCGGGTAAAAATTATTAACTCTGATACAAACTTCATTAAGCATAAAAGTGTACACTAAACACCAGAAAAAGGATTCAAGAAACATTCTTCATGAGTGGTTTATCTTGTTAGGCCGCGAGAACTCGCTCTTCATGCGCGCGGACACGCAGGTGCGCGCAGGCCGGCTCAGCCAATCACACACACACACACACACACACACACACACACACATTTTGGAACATCACGTAATGAAGAGCACTCACATCGAATAACGCAAATTATAATTCAGATCACGTTTTGAAATGCATTGTATGAAAAAGTTTGCAAAAATTCTAAATAAAAATAAGAGACTACACCTCCAATGCGCAATTCTAAGTAATATCGCCAGAGGGCAACAGAGGGCTTAATCATAACATTTTACTGTTGGTGGACAATGCAGTCAAATACAAATTCCCCCTGATTTCAAAACACTTCAAGTGCCAAATTAGTGCCAATGAGTAAATAAAACATATTAATATATATATATATATATATATATATATATATATATATATATATATATATATATATATATATGCCATGTAAAATGTGTGTGTGTGTGTGTGTTATACATACCTAACAAACATAGCAAAAATAAAAACAAAAATGGAGTGACACTTTACTTGCCATCATAGGTCAGCCAAAAGAGCACGCTCCAGGAAAATTCTGTATTATAATAATTTACACTGATTCATGATGATTAGGCCTAATTGTGTTTTGATAAAGGGTCTGTATTATCTCTGCAATTACAGACTTCCTTCACCCTCTGAGATGACCAAAAGGTCTAACTAAATTCTGCTTACTTACAGTAAACACAGGATACCACAGTCAAAACATAATTCACTGATTTTTATGAAGGAAGTTGCATAGCATCTCTTATCAAAGAGCAAAACTGTCTTTACTCAGCATGGAAGATAATCTCGAAAAAAATTATCAAGAGTCAAAGATCAGTTTTGAAACCTAGAACATTTTTTGAGCTACAGTAAGTGTACATCTATTGCAATATTATATTACATTTATTATACTCTAAATCTCAGGTCTGTGTGACCCTTTCCAGGTTAGGGAACCATGTTAATGTATAGGGGTCATAGAATGCCAGTAGGTTGATTATATGATCATGATTCATGGGCGGTGCTAAGGGTTGGTCTACCGGAGCTTGAGCCCCAAATGTTTTCAGTAAAGCTCTGAATGTTTTTTATCATCTTGTAGTGAGAGCAAAAGTACCAATGCCAATCAAGCTGGTACTAAATATAAATCTATTTTGATATTAAGTAATAAATACAGTATATAAATGAATGATTCTGTCTTTCTAGTCTTTTTAGCATTCATGTGTATGCGCAAGAAGTGTGCTCACAATCCGCAATTGCACCACCTGTGTTTCGGTGTGAATGGTCAAAATGTCTGTCTTGGTTGAAAGCTGTGTTAACATAAAACACACAATCATTAATAGGCTGTGCGTTGAACTACGGAAAGCTGTGAGGCACAAAATATATATTTTTTTAAAACATGTTTTAAAGTACATAATTTAAATAGATTGTAACGTTTTTACTCTTTGTCCATGTGCTACAAGGACCAGTATCTCTGTCGCACACCATCTCCGTGTTTACATTTGCGACTCCCTCTGAACGCATTTACATGTGCATGCTCCTGTGAACATTGACGGGGGAGAGTAGTATGACGGATGCCACGCATGGGCCTCCAACTCACGGGGCGGCCTAGTCACGACCTCCATCACAGGGCTTCAGCCCAGATAAGCCTGTGCGTTAATGCGGCCCTGGGGACCTTTTAGTTTTAATTTAAGCCTATAATATTTACTATATAAAAGACATTGTAGATGAAACATATAAACTTTTATTATAATGTGTGAAAAAATATACAGTATTCCAATAATTCATCAATACACCCCATGAGTATCCACAAAGGTCTGGGCTAAGCCCCAAATATCAAATGACCTTAGAACCGTCTCTGATTATAAAGTGTGTGTTTTGGATTAGTACACACTGTCTAACCTTCCATCAGTGTAAGTGTACAGATGTAAGTGTACACCCTATCTCTTGCTATATATATATATATACCTTCTACCCCCTCCCTACCTGAATTCATTTTAATTCCCAGATTTGTCCAAATCCACTCTCATGACACAGACCCCAGAAAGTGTAATGCATGTTAAAGCACTCCAGGCAGAATGGAGCCGATATAAGATGTCAGTACAAGCAGTAGTGAGTGCACACCTGGTGCCTGCCTGTGCCATGCGGGTTGACTTCACCACTCAACAGCTCATTGCTTTGACGTCACAAGTCCTGCCATACTAATCGACACAGACACTAATCCAGCTCTTCTATAAAGCCCTACTCTCTGCTCGGGGGGAGAGTAGAGAGAGAGGGGAAGGGAGGGGATGTTAGGATAAAGGATGTAAGGGGTGGGGGAAAAAAATAGATAGGGACATGAAAGCTTGACAGACAGTGGAGTGGCATTTCAGCGCTCGATTGGAGTATAGACTTGCAGTATCTTTCTTATTGCGCCTAGCATTAACCCATTGCAGTTACATAGATCAGACTTCAGGCCTTCATTGTGCCCAGCACACTGACCAGGCATCGCACTGGAAGGACAGTGCTCCCCAATGGGGCCGGCAGAGGGGCAGAGCTGTGGGAGCTGCCCCCCTATGCCCCCTATTATCATACCAAGTATGGCCAACGTGGAGCTTTGCACCACCCAAGAGGATGGCTGTCTACTCACAGACAGGTAGGACTCCATGTGACCTACTGTGTGTGCTTATGTGCATGAAAAGATGGCTTATGTTTAAGTGGTGTATTCCTACTTGTGGATAAACACTTATACAACACTATATATAATGTTGTGCTTTTATACACTAAAATGTGGTAAGCAATGGATTTGTAGCATGTTTGTAAACACATGGTTTTGCTGCACCGTAAAAAATATTTAAATGTTACAAATTTACATGGAAAAATACAGAAAAAACTGAAATTGTGAAAACATGTTAATTGGTTAACTGTAAGTGGAAAATGAATCAAAAAGACATTATATATAATTTTACTGTAAAATTCTATAAAAAAATTAAACAATACATATACTTTACTGTAAAATAATGTTACAATAATGCTTTTAATAAGTACAAATTATGAGAAATATACAGTCATCAAAACGCCATCCCATAATCAGTGTTAAATTCAATTATAAAAATAATCCCCTACCATTTTTTTCATGGGGTTTTTTCCCAATCAACAAATCAAAATAATGTCATTTTTCTCCTTGTTCATTGTCACATGCATTTTAATGTGTACAGATATTATAATATAATTCATGTTTTAAATTCACGTATATTTCTACATAAATAATATTTTTTAGAAGTAACCCAGGTAATGTACTTAAAAGTAGTTGACTTAACTGAAAGCCAATAACTGTAATCTTATTACAAGAATTTAAAATGTAATGTGTTGCACTACTTTTTAACATCTTTTTACAAAAAAGTAATTTGAATACAAAAACGAATTACTTTGTAATTAGATCACTCCCAGCACTGACCCTGATACCTGAATTTTTTTTTTCACTTTTGGCATTTACATTTGGCAATTTTTTACTGTAAATTTAACAAAAGAGTAAAAAATGATAGTGTATCCGCCTCTTTTTTTCTTATTATTGGTAGACTGAGTGTTGGAAAACAGTGCGGCAGTAAAGGTTTGTTTCAATATATCAGTATACATCCTTGGAATTAAACTCATAACCTTAGCATTGTTGGCACCATAGCCACCACTAACTGAGCTACAGGGACACTAATCATGATGATCATGCATCAATAGTGATTTTAGTGTAAAATATGTATAGTGATCCAAATCTGCATTTCTGCAAGTTAACACATACAGTTATACAAGTAATAAAGTAGTCTATATATATACACCACTCTATGGCAAGGGTGTAGCCAGGAAATTACTTTTGGGAGTGCCTCACTAAAAATGAATAGGCCAAGTTTTTGCCTAATTTTTGTATTTTTTACAAAATTTTCCTTAACAACAGAGAGGCGTCACATTCAAACTGTTCTTTCACACTTTCAGAAATCAGAAATTGTGCATTTTTTAGACGTATATGAAGTTTCTAATATTCGGGGTGGTCCTAGGTCTAATTTGGGCCCACCCCAGCCTGGTCTCATGTAATTTATGTGAGCATTGCAACGTTTTTTGCAAAATTGAAATGATGTGCTTCATTACACATTTGTCTGCAGTTTTCAAGTGAAATGTCCAGCGGGTGGCGCCAAAACCAAGTGGAATGAACTTGTAATTAGAGGAGGTTTTTAAGGTGGATTTTAGATGGAGATTTTAATAAGTAAAACGTACCTCACCCTAGCCCACCCTTGGCTACGCCACTGCTCGATGGTCTAGTGTCTCCACATGCCCACAAAATCATTGAGTGTGTGCATGTGCAAGTGTGCACACAGTAACAACCTACAGTAAGGTGTTACAAACCAGCTGCTGGCCAAGAGATACAAACATCACATGCAAACACTCAGATAATCACACCCCCTTCATTGCAGCTTAGGTAATTCTCATTGGTACCTGCCTATATCCTCAATCTGTGAGCTAACCATTAGCAGGAGTAGCTGCTGCCTCGTGCCAGGGTGAAATCTGTTCCATTAGCTTGTTAATGACTTACGACTGACAGCAGAAGGGGTAGGCTGGATTACACCACTACTGCTAGGCAGCGGTCGTCATAGAGACCTGATGAGATACGTGACGCACACAGGCTGCACATGTGAAATCTGTCACGGTTGTTTTACTGAAGTGCTTTTGAAGAACTGTACATTATCCCTTGCAAATTTAATATGGTCTCTTTTTGGCCCAGTTAGAAAGACACAAGTGTGCGTCAAAGCTAGCATTCAGATATGCTCCAGACCACACCTCAATCAGTGTTATATTCAGTTACTCAGTCATTTTGATAGAGTGATAAAGGATGTACCATCTGTAGGCTGCAGCTTTTCAGAGAGAAATTTCCATTATTTCATCAATTTCCTGTTTCAGAAAGCTTAGGCAGACAAACAGAAAAACTATGTAAAACAAGTATTCAGGTTCCCTTAATCCTTGTTCAGCCCCTCTGAGCGAAAATAAACAAAGTTTGAACAGGAGGGACAAAGAAAGAGAGAAAAAAAAAAACTAAAACTCACACAATGGACACACATTTAAGATACATGCATAACCTTTTTAGATAGCTTCACAGCTGGGCTACAAATGATAAAGAACAGGTGATAATCAGAATGTCTGCTTACTTTGAAAAAGTCTCGTATAGCAAGTCTACTTTCATACTAAACCTTTGGCTACTCATTGGAATATCATACCAATATGCTACTCTTACAACTTCTACAAAATGTAGAGTGTCTATTTAGCAGACATATAGAGTTCCCTGCATGCAGGGAATTCCCAGCTGATCTATCAAATTTAGCAAAACGTCCAGTATAAAAAAAGAGCACACTGCACAGAATTCTGAATCCTGCAATGCAATGTGCTCAACTTGAACTTTAATTTGCAGTATGATGAATGAACTATACTTTTTTAAACATCTCTCATTATATTAATTAAAGACTAAAGTTAAGACAATCTTACCCAAAATTGAAAAAAAAATGCAAAACATATATTTATTTCCGAGATGATAACTGAAAACCACTAACATGCAACAGGTCACGTGAAAACACTGAATCACACCACTGTTTAAAATGTTACTGTTGCATAATGAGAGTTTCACTAACTATTTTTTTTTTCAAATAGTCAGCAGAATAGTGCATACTGTGCAGTGATGACCCATAGTGCAATGTTCTTATCCAATCAGTTGCAAAAGTAAAATGACTTTATGAGGACATAATCCATTTTGATATAATCTCTCCCTGACTGTGTGTTATAAGCATTGTAATCCGGGCCTCAGCGTTTCTCTGTATGGGCTTGAGAGTGGAACGATTAGTCTCAGGTCACCTGGGAGCAGCTGCAATTAGCGAATCCTACTTGCACTAGGAGAAAGCCTAGTTTGTTCACATTGTGATAGTTCTACACACAATGTCTTGACATCCTTAAATTTTATTTGGATTATATTGTCTCAATCTCTAATGTTATTGGTTGAGCTAACTGACAACATCATTGACAGCAACATCTGTCCCCTGTCGTTTATGTGACGGGCAGCTTAGTATTGTAATACTGTGGATCACACACACACACACACACACACACAGACACACACATTTCTCACAGTTGCTGTAACTGTTACATTTGCTATACCAACTTTGAAATGTGTGCTCCCAATTTTCCAATGAAACAGAGGAATGGGGGATCTGGATACCCAGGCCATGGATGAATGTCTTGTACAGAAAAAAGTTGACAGACTGCCCTTTCAGGTAATCAAATCCATCCTCTCATCTTTTCCTTTGCTTGCTACAAAATGTATGTGTTTTTATGCAAGTTTCTGAATTTGTCCATTTATCTCTTCGATTTAGCTATCCATCTTATTTCAAGTCATACAAGCGATATGTAGGGGAAATTCATAAGGATACACATTACAAACACATTGCATTTCAAAAAACAAACAAATCAAACGTTTGATTTCGGGAAGTTGTAACATTCTGAGAATAAAGTCGTAATGCTCTGAGGATATTCTCGTAATGCGATTCTTATGAGAATAAAGCCAGCAAGTTTAGAGAATGAAGTCTTAACATTACAAGATTAAAGGAGTAATGTTTTGACAGTAAAGTCGGAATGTTACGATTAAATAATTCTAAATAAGTTAATAATAATGTCATAACTGGCCTTTTACGAGTTTTGAGAATGAAGTCGTAACATTATGATTAAAGTAGTAATGTTTTGAGATAAAAGTCAAAATAATGACTTTGAAGACGTAGCATTAAGTGATTAAAGTAGTAATGTGCTCAGAATTATATTGTAATACGAAAACAAATTCATACATTTGGGAGATTAAAGAATAATCACAGTCTCTTGCAAAAAGGTGTGATTATCACAATAGGAGTAGGCCGTCGAGGCAGCAGTTTAAATTAGAAAAGCGTGTGGAGGATTTAGATAAATCATAATTACATTTATACTGGAGATACTGTAGGACCTGTCAGACAGTGGTCAACTCCATGGGTATTGTTGGTTACATCTGCTCCACTTTGCTCTTCTCCACCACATCACTTTTATTGTACATTCCTTACAAATCTAATCTCACAATACTTTAATCTCACAGTGCTACGATTTTATTCTCATAACATTATGACAATCTCATAATCCTATGATTTTATTCTCAAAACATTGTGACTTTAATCTTATAATGCTATGACTTAAGTCTCATAATTTTGACTTTATTCTCAAAATCTTGTAATGTTACGACTTTATTCTGGAATTGTTTTATTTTATTTTAATATGGCCCTAAAATGGTGCTGTATGTTACAACCCAAATTCATAACAAAAGAGATAAGTACAGCTGTTTTGGGTCTAAAGGGTCTCAAAGCTGCTTATGAAACAATGTGTATTGTGATAAGCGCTACACAAATACAAATTACTAGACTTGACATGCCTAGGATCATAGAGCTGCTGATATAGTGCCCTGCTGGATTATGGTGTTTGTTTAATGGGGATTGTATATTGAAATCTTCTCTTTTTATCTCTTCTTTTGTTGGTATTTTTTATTTCTTATTTGTACTTGAGACCTGTTGAACTCTCTTGATCTTATTCCATCCAAGAACTGCCCATTTAGACATATCCCATTTTCTTGCTACTACGCACCTTAAACAAAACCTGGAAAATGTTACATAATCCAGTGATTAGTTCTTCCTTAAATATCTGTCATATTCCCTGTTGTCTTTTGTTTTTGTACTTTTATGTTGAAATTCTTGTTTAGTTCCTGTTTCCTATTAGTTTTGTAGGCCTTTGTAGATTTATTCCTTGATTGGTTCTCCCTGATTATTTCTCATTCCCTGATTGTTTCCCCAGGTGTTCCTCGTTCCCTTGTTTGTTCCTTGTGTATTTAAGCCCTTGGTTTCCCTGTTTCTTGTGTCAGTTCTTGTATGTATTTATGTATGAAGGATTTTGTCTATGCTCGGTTCCCTGTGTTTTTCTTTCTTTGGCGTTAACTTGCTTATTTTTCAGTTTATTAAAGCTGCATTAGATCCAAGTTCCTTGCCTGCCTCGTCACAGTATCTACCTGGTATCTTATAAGCATTTTGTTTCCAAGTGTACTGATGCCCCCTCTGACTCCTGAAAATTCTGTAGCACCATCCAACTAAGACTCTGATTGGTTACTTAGTTGGTCCTGCATAAACACATATTATGTCAGGTTGACCCTGGTAACTGATTTTCTGGCCAATGCAACCTCAATTTTAAGTGTTTACCCAAGCTGAGACTATCAATCAAGATTGGAGATGGCTATGTCTGATACATTTAGTCAAGTTTCTCTTAGAAGTATAACATCTAACACATAGTAATGCAACACCACAGAAAAAATAATTTAGAAACTAGAGTCTAGTTTAACTATGCGAATAATATGTAGAAAATGATTTTTTTGCTTACATACTCATAACTCTGACCCTATAATTTGGTGTCTCCAAAGGCCACGCTATTTTTCTATCATTGCCTCTACAATTACTCATTTACAATCATCTCAGTAAATTCTATACATGGATCTAAGCTGTATATTGTATACTATCATCCTTTCTCCTTCTCCTTTTCTTTGCAGATCTTCCCCGATCCAGTGGAGGTAGTTTTGGGTCCCGAGAGCACTTTAACTTGCATGCATCAGGGGAAGGAGCGTCTACCTTCCATTGTGGTGGAGCCAACTGATGTTAGTGAGGTGGAGAGTGGTGAGCTGCGCTGGCCTCCAGAAGACATGGACTTTGATGAAGATGAAGATCTGTTCCTGGAACAGTGTATCCCACCTGCTAACATCGCCGATTGGGGGGAGGATGAGGAAGAGACATCTGTCATTGAAAACAACCAGCAGATCACTTCTCTATTAGGTAATGTTCTTTAAAAATGACTTTGTTTACCTTTGGTATTTGTTTAAAAAGGGCCATGTTGAATTACATTTTGATCAGTTTCATTCTCTTTATCTATCAATGTACTGTATTTCTATATCTGCAGATCTTCAAACAGATGATTTTAGAGATGACACCCCGACTCTACCACCGGAAAGTGCTCCCACCCTGAACTGAAGCCAGATGAACACTGTCCACCATACAGCGTCCTGTTAAACCCTGTGCTGTCCCTTCAGGAAATGACAATGAGATTGACAAAGAGGCCCATTTACTACTCTGAATGTGGTCACACATTAAGACAGAATGACATTCAACTGACCTTTATACTAGAGAGAGCAGAGAACAACAGCAACCAGTGATGAGGTCATCGTGAAAATATACATTTTACTTTTGTAAAATAGTTGCTCATATATCTCTTTACACACAGATTGCATCTCTCATAGGTTAATTTCTTTGATTCAGAGTGTCAGTGTAGAAAGCTTATTATGTCTCAACTTAGTGTCTAATCACTTCTTGTTTTAGTTGTTTCCACATTCTCTTTACCACATAGTTAAGAAAAAAATATCACAAAAAGGGAAGGAACACAATGGAAACACATGACAGTGTATTTATGGTGGAGCTATGTAAAAAAACAGCATGCAAGTGAATGGTGGCCAGAGCTATCAAGGTCCAAATTTCACATAAAGGCATCATAAAAGTTATCCATATGACTCCAGTGGTTAAATCAATGTCTTCTGAAGCAATCCAGTCAGTTTTGGGTGAGAACAGACCAAAATGTAACTCCTTTTTCACTTCAAATCTTGATAGCAGTCAAGCTATTCCTTAAGTGTCAATGCACTACCAGAGTTCTGTTTTCTACCTTATTTGTCCATTTTAATTTACCCATGTCAGTTTTTGTGTTGATATATTTCAGCATTTGACCACGAAGTGCACCTATGAATAGAAATAAAAAACAAACAAACAAACAAAAAACATCTGGTTTCAAACTCGTTATATTGTTTATGTTTTATACCAAATGTATAGCGTGTATATCTTATAATCAGTGTTGGGTAAATAACTCAAAGAAAGTAATCCACTAAATATTACTAATTACTTATAATACTAAAATTGTAATCAGACTACTGATTATTTCATCAGTAATGTAACCATGTTACTAATTACATTTAAGTTACTTTCTAAAGAACTTTTCACAGAAAAGTTTTCGTTTTTCTGCTCAGCAAATTCAAAATAATGTCTCTATTTCCTCGTTTATTGCTGCACACAGGTCATACATACGTTTCTCCCATACAATGACTGAACTGTCACAGAATCACAAACAGATGTACATATTAACAATGTATCTTTTAAATGTATTCTACATAATATTATTTAAAAGCCATGTCTAATGCAAGTAACACAAAAATTTTATTAACCTGAACTTAAGATCAGTATATGATTGCAAGAATTTAAAATGTAATGTATCACACTACTTTTTGAGAAAATTAATTAATGTACTAATTATTCTTTGCAACCAACACTGACCTTAATGAAATGGCAAAAACTAAAAACTTCCAAAGCTACTAAAAATTAAATCCTCGTGAAGTAAATCTCTTATCACAATACGTATATACATTGTTTTTCCACGCATGATTATTACCAAATGAAAACATTGGGCATTTAATTAAAACAATAAAATGCATTAATATCTCTACTCAAAATCCATTCATAGTTTGTAATTCAGTGTCTAAAGGGTAAAGGCTATCCATTATCCGATAACAATTTAATGTAAGGATGTGAAATTAACTGGTAAGAGCAATTTCTGCACATTCACATAGCTGGATAAGCAGTTACCTGCTAATGTTTCCTTAAGGAATATTCTGGGTTAAATACAAATTAAGCTTGATCGACAGCATTTGTGGCATAATATTGATTACCAGAAAAATTCATTTAGACTTGTCCGTCCTTTTCTTTAAAAAAAAAAAGCAAATATCTGGGATACAGTAAGGCACTTAAAATGGAAGTGAATGGGGGCCAGATTTATAACATAACAATACTCACTTTTTCAAGAATATAGCCACAAGACATAAACGATATGCATGTTAACATGATTTTAGTGTGATAAAATTGCTTATTAACCTTTTCTATGTAAAAGTTATAGACAATTTTGAAACCCTCCAAAAATTGGCCTATTTGTAAATGCCTCACTGTAAACTGATTTTTGCTTTTTTGAAAGAAAAGGAGGGATGAGTTAAATCCATTTTAGTGGTAATCAACATTATACCACAAATGCTGTTGATTAAACATATTTTGTATTAAACCCGGAATATTCCCTTAAAGAAGCTATTTCTACCTGATTTAACCCATAAAATAGTTTTGTTGGTGTAATCTAATGTATTCAGGTTAATTTTAAATAATATTTTTGACTTGAACCAAACCAACTTATTTAGATATGTATTTATTTATTTTTTGAGTGTAGACGTCTCCCCTCTAAACTATAGATCACAAGGGCTCCTCCCAAAACGTTCAAGAGGCAACCAATAGCACGGAGCATACAAAATGTGCTTACACAACTTCTTGGTTAAAATCAAATTACACTAGAAGGGAAGCAACAAAGTTGATTGCAAGAAAATTGCATTTGGTGTAGGAGACAACTTCAGAACCACAAATTCTAAGAGGTAACATTTTTGGTACATTTTTCATAGATTCTTAATCTTAACAGGATCATAAAAGTACTTATGCATTATTACAAGGTTCAATTGAAGCTTAAAATGGACTTTTAATGCTTTGAATTTGCATAACTTTGTGAAAGATATCTATTATATTGAAAAGTCCTCAATTAATTGTAAACAAAGTTGATGTTGCAATGTTTAACTCCTTAAAATGTACTGAAAATCAAATTAAATAACACATCACTCTGCTTTGACAGTTTGTTTTTGCAATTTTAATGTAATTTCTCTCTTTCACATTTCACAGCTAAAATGGATAACGTTCAAAGTTATGACTTTGAAAATATTGACTGGTTTGATGGGGATAAAAACAGCACCCCTAAACCATTCCCCATTGAAGAGCATGTGTCTGTGCTAGGTGCTCGCCACTGGTTCTCTCTGATCTGCTACAGCATTGTCTTCTTGTTAGGTGTCCCTGGTAATGGACTTGTGGTGTGGGTTACTGCATTCCGAATGCCCAACTCTGTAAACGCACAGTGGTTTCTGAATCTGGCTATTGCAGATCTGTTGTGTTGCTTATCCCTGCCTCTGCTGATGGTACCACTTGCCCAGGACCAGCACTGGCCGTTTGGTTCAGTGGCATGCAAAGTAGTAAACAGTCTGTTGTACATGATGATGTACTGCAGTGTTCTGCTCCTGGTCGTGATCAGCTTGGACCGCTTTCTGCTGGTGACCAAACCTGTGTGGTGCCAGAACCGGAGGAATCCGAGGCAAGCCAGGTGGACCTGTTTGGTGGTTTGGATGCTGGCACTCTTAGGAAGCTCTCCTCAGTTTGTTTATATGAAGACAAAGGAAGATGATTTCACACTCAAAACATTATGTGTTAGTGTCCACGATAGCCTTGGTTCCGCATGGGCTGTGACACTTGTCCGTTTTTTTCTGTCTTTTCTGTTACCTTTCTCGATAATCTGTGTCAGCCATTGGAAGGTGCTCAAGATGACAAGAAGTGGGCATGGAAGAAAAGGCAATGAAAAGTCAGCCCGCACGCTGCATGTAATCCTTGCTTTGGTGTTTAGCTTCTTCCTATGCTGGATTCCTCTTCACATTGTGGATTTTCTTCAATTGATTACATACAACATATCAGGAAGCTTACAAACCAACCTGCGTCTAGCCCATGTGTTAGCACTCTGCTTGGCTTACATTAACAGCTGCCTCAATCCTCTGCTCTACGTATGTCTTGGACGTGGTTTTAAAGAAAATCTAATTAGCTCGCTACGTAGTGTGCTCCACTTTGCATCCGAGGCACCACACAGTGGAATGAGTTTTACTACAAGCATTAAAACAACCACAAGTGGCAACACTGGCATGATCAGGGAGAAACCTCTTTGAAACTTCGTCTATACAACTGGATGTAAATAAGAAGCTCTTATAAACCTGGGGAGATCACTGTGCTAGCGTTCCCATTCATCTCAATAGGAGGTGCTCATTCAATTCTGGAAGTTTGCGACCTGGATGTAAGTGCCATGACTGTTCTGCTATGACAGAATCAATAAAAATACAAGTTAATTTCAATCTGTTAAGAACTTTCCAAAAACATCAGGCACTTCTGCAACAAAGTGTTACGACACTCCCAGTCCCCTACCAGTTTTTTTTCTCCTTTAGTGTGTTCTGTGTTATGATTGTAAGTGATTGCTGGGCTGGTGAGTAATTGGGAACAGGTACCCCAGCCAATTTAACCCACTTCCTTCCTTTGTGTGAGATATGAAATATGCCTTACTAAATAAAAACAAACCTGCCAAGTGTGTTCTCTCTTTCTCTGTCAGAAGGTTATCGGTTCAATCCCCACAGCCACCACCATTGAGTCCTTGAGGAAGGCACTTAACTCCAGGTTGCTCCAGGGGGATTGTTCCTGTAATAAGGGCTCTGTAAGTCGCTTTGGATAAAAGCGTCTGCCAAATGCATGAATGTAAATGTATGCTCACGAGCTTGACTAATCACTTGAGGTCGGTGAGGAGGGATAAAGCGATAAAAGAGTCTGTTTAGTTGTGCACATTATTTTGAAAACCTTTCATTAAACCACATTTAGGAAACAGTATTTTAATTTGCAAGTACAGAAAAAAAATATTACTAGTTAGGCAAAATGCTACACTCTGGTCAATAATGCTGCATTCCAGTGTGAAGCTCAGACCTTGCTTAGGAGCCTTTCAAACCAGGGACTAAAAATGGTTCAAGGAACAAAATATTTTCGTTTCTTGAACCATTTTTAGTCCCTTGTTTGAAAGGCTCCCAAGCAATCCAGGGGCATTGTGATTCATTTTGTAAAAAAAATTTAACAAGTTATTTTTAATAACATTAATCGCACTGAGTTAAAGCATTAAATCAGTGCAATTAATTTTATTCAAAATAACGTGCTAAAAATATTAATGCAAATAATTGCAATGCCCCCCGGATTGTAATAAGGAAGATTCCTGAGAAATGCGATCTTGTAGTACCACCTGTTTACTCCAGAGGGCAGTAATTGAAATTTCAGCTCTGTGGCAGTGTGCAGTTTATACAGTGAAGAAAACAACCATCCAACAGACAGCGCAAAACAGACATTCGTTAGGTTCTTGCATTCAAAACATTTGATGGAGCGCAAATTCGAACTAAGGGATCTCACGATGTGTTCTATTAAACTATATTTAACTTGACACAGTGACCTAAAAATGTTATGTTTATGACGCAATGCACCTGAGACACTACACAAGCATGTCTGACACTTGTTGAAATTGACGGGTCCTTAAACAAGCCCTCGTAATCTCGAACTGATTGACAAATTCACTTTAGAACTGGATTGCTGTGATCTGTATGCCAATGATTGCTTATGATCAATAATATGGTAGTAAACAATACATTGTATTCTAAAGCCGTTTTTTGTATCATCTTATCAATTATTAACTCTTCTGCCACAAGAATGTAATGAATTTTAATTATTTGAATATATATATATATATATATATATATATATATATATATATATATATATATATATATATATATATATATAATTTGTAAATATGTATAATTATTTCATCTTTATATATTTAATTATTGTTATATGAGGGGCTTTCTCAGCAAATATTTCTATATGTGATTAATCGTGATTAATTAATCGGGACATCATGTAATTAATTCGATTAAACCTTTTAATCGAGTGACAGCCCTGTCATCCATTTCAAATTTTTAATCAAATTAATTACATGATTAATTACATTTTGTTTTGACCGCTACTTTAAAAACTCTTGTTAAACAAATTAAAATCACAAGCCCCCCAAAAAGTGACGTTTAGGCCAAATGCACCCATGCAGTCTGTGCATTCATGCAGGAGAGTTTGGGGTGAATTTGGAGCATGTGGGTGGGCTGGTGACGTCATCGCCTATAATTTAATGTCTAATATTTAAAAATCTGAAGCAGCACAAACGAAAATTTTACCGGCACAAACCAGCACAAACGAAGCACAAACAAACGAGACTATTTTGGGTGAATTTGGAGCATGTGGGGGGCTGAGTGACCTCAGAATGACCTATAAATATTATTTTAATATCTAAAAAACCGAAGCAGCACAAACTACATTTTTTACAGCACAAACCAGCACAAACGATTGAGACTATTTTGCCGACGTTTTGCGTTGGGTGGGGGGGCCAACTGATTTTAGGTTACCAAATGAATATTTGAAATATTTTGGGGGATATTTATTTAATATTAAGAATACATTTAATGAAAATACGTTTCTTTTTCTATGCTGCTGTATACTATGCTTATTATGATTTATATCCTGACAATTCCACAACATGAAAAAAAAAAAATTATATTTTTGCATATTCAGGTTGCAGGCCCTTATTTTGAATTTACAGGTGCCCTTTTTTCCAGTGAGATCTGGCAACAGGGCCAGTGTTTACAGAGACCCGGCACTGTCATATGTAGGCTACATAAATAAAAGGTATTTAACTGCTTTTTAATTTTATTCTAACTGGATAACATAAGGAACGCCGGAACCAGAACGAAAAAAAATAATAATAATTGTTTCTTCACAGAACGGACCGAAGTTTTAGGTCCGTTTCTTAGAGATTCTATGTGATTGCATCATAAGTGTAGGGTTGCACCAGCTGTGCGTAAGTTCTGACGTAATTTGGGACGTAAAGTTCACACTAAGGTCTTAGTAGTTATTTTGTAACTATCTCTGTGCTTAATTTGGTTGCACCACATGTTCTTAAGGCAAGACTTAACTAGTTAAACTCTTCATAAAGTAATGCGTAGTCGCATAATATGACATTTACCTGTAATGATCCAATAAACAACCTCCAAATTTGAACACAGAAGTGTTAAACAGCCGTGAACTTCAATTCGACCTTGCTACGGTTGATGTTCAAACCTTGTCTGCACATGTAACTGTCAGCTGTAATAAATTATATCCCCATTAAAATACGATACATAATAAAAGTAGATTTGATAATTAGTATATATGCCCTGTGTAAATAACAATATATAGGAACTGTATCTAAGATAAATAAGGTGTGATAAATAATAACTGGCTGGAAAAAAAGACATTTATTCATTCTAATATCATATATATATATATATATATATATATATATATAAACACACACACACACACACACACACACACATATATATATATATATATATATATATATATATATATATATATATATGTGTGTGTGTGTGTTTATTGAGTGTTTTGAAACTAAAACTGCACCATTAGATTGGATTTATGCTGAAGAGTGAAATTTAAACGAGTGGAAATGTCAACATCATAGTGTATGTCGAAATGATTGATGCCTGTCACGCAAAACATGCTCATTGATGTCATTAAATGTGTCCAACCGTCACCCGAAATATTTACGGAAGACTCCGAGCAGGAGTAACGGTTAGAATAAACAAAAGTGTATTTACGTAGGTTTTACGTCATATCTAAGATGGTGCAACGCTCAAAGATTTAGTATTGCGTAAAATGTGACTTAGTGCCCATTTACGCTAGGATAGGACACGTTGTAACGTAATGCTGGTGCATCTGGCCCAATGTAGCTTAATATAACAGCACTCCATGGCAACTGAGAACAATACAGAAAGTTGTGCAATGAACAGTATTCATACTCCTTATAACATCTACAATAAACAATAATGCAGTGTATTCTAATATTTTTGTTTGAGTTTGTATGACTGTACCATTTACTCTATATCTTACTGCTTATCAAAATTCCCCTTATATTCACTTATTGATATAATCTATGTTTGATCTTTGTTTTACCATTTGAATTATGTATTGACTGAAAGCATGAAATAAACAGCAAAGTTTTAATTTTGAAACACCCGTTTGGAGATGGTGTTGTTTCCAATATGTGTTCAGCTAGGCAAGGCCCTTACGATGACTCAGAGAGGAATAATCCTTTCCACTACGAAAAGGGTGAAAATATTTGGCATATGTCCTCTTTTTATGCCAGGACCCACCCAGAGCCCTCTACTCTCATTTTTGTCACATCTAAATACAAAAACCCATGTCTACTCTACAGATATAAGATGGGTCCCTCAGATTATATTAAAACATACACATGAATGAGTTCAAAAGGAGTTTATAAGAACATGCAATGAACAGAACATTTTTTAAAGATTACAACATAGCAATCTCTAAAATACACTGTAGCGGTGAGATCAAATGGGGTGAAATATTACATGCAGGCAAGGCAATTTATAAGATACACTCCACACTAAAGTATATTTACAGGTGTGTCCAATGCACATAAATGGCTCGGGTAAAACTCCCTTACCAGTGCCATACATGTATCCAACAGCAAGAAAATCAAATATTTCATTCACCTAGTGCACTAGGTGGTGCTAATGAGGAAGCTACATGCTATAACATTATAGTCAAAGTATACATACTAATTTATAACTATACATGTAGTAGGTTCTCTACAAATGTGTTTTAACAAACATGCTACAAAATATGAATGTATCAAGCTGACTTCAGTCTCATGTAATTAAAAAAATGAATGGACAACCCATGTGCTGTGCAAACTAGAGAAATCACCTGGGGCATAGCAGGCAAAGTGGTACATAGTACAAATAAGCATGCCTCCATGACCCTAGCAATCCTGTCATATAACATCTAGGAGATGAACTGTGTAAATTACCCTCTTTAAAATGCTTCTCTAATGAGAATTAAATCCATGTGACAACTTTTATGCTTTAATTAGCTTGGCAATGGCCCCTAATAATTACTTTTTGCACATTAAAAGATATAAACAAGGTAAAAATATTTAAATAAGGTTCATCTATATGTTTGTGAGGTCACTTCCCATTCTGCATTAATCTGTGGACAACATGTGACAGCGTCAGCAGCAGGGTAGTGTTAAAATGGCTTGATTCAGGCATTAGATCTTAGTTAGTATATAATAAAAAAAAGGTTTGCGACTGGCTGAAGAGGGCCGCAAAATGGCACAGCGGTATGCTAAAGGGGGCTGCAATATGCAGAAAAGGACACCCCCTTATTCCTGTGTCCTGATGAAAAAATGATTTACAGTTCATGAAATATAGTGGTTAACTGAATGTTTAAAAACAGTAACAGTGCACACATTTCAGTTCAACAGATGAAAGACAGTGAAACGCATCTGGGATGGCATAAAGAAATTCTTAGTCATCTGAAGACCATCAGGCAAAATTTCTGATTTTACAGATTCCCATTGAAACGACTGTACTGTTGTTCGCCCACGGAATTTTGCTGAGCAAAAGAAAATGTGACCAGACTCCAGTCTGTCTCACTCCAATGTAGATTCTCTCACTATCCCTGTGTGCAGAGGTAACCCATACATTACGTTGAGCACACTGATTAAAATATTTAGCTTGTTAACTAGCATAAACAAAAAGCTGCACCACTCTTGAAAAAATCTTTCAGATGATAATTTGTCTCTGAATACTTGCATGCATGCTTCTTGTTTACGTTATTGTGGTTATCACTGTCCACCATTTGATATGGTTTTCACTCCTAAAACAGAGTGTACTTGACTATGAACATAACAGAATTGAGGTTGGGCTGGAAATAATAATGCAATGTAAATGAATGAAGTGAACATTAACCCCAAAGTGGTAACCCCAAAGTTTTTGATTAATTGTGGTATAGAACTTTAGTTGAACTTCTTCAAATAAGATCGAGCACTCTCACAAATCTGTAAAAATGTAATTAAAAAAATTGCAGCATGTGCCAAGAAAAGGGCAGAGATTTTCTTAAACCTTAAATATATGGGGTGGCCAGACTCAGACAGTGGTCATAAGCTTGAGAGAGCCTGAGCGAAAACGCATTATCTTCTTTTTGAGTGCATGTGAGGCTTTAATCTTGACCACAGCATTGGAGGGGTTCTGTGAGGAAGAGGAAGGAGGCAAACGAGGGGGCAACTGCTGTGGCCAGACCAGCCCTCCACTCTCATCTGAATCACTAGACACCGAACTTGTCCCTGGGGAGAAAGTCTCGCTCAGACTGGAGTTTGAACCATTGGTTGGTGCAATACCTGCTGCCAACCCCTTCCCAACCCTCCGGTCCTGCTCCCTGAACTGATCACAGGTGTGTTTGAGGCTGTGAACAGGTATTTTGTTCTGTCTGAGCTCACAAGCCTCCTCTCTGGATATTCCCTCGTCCTCCTCTTGACTGAGATCTGCCGAGGAGCACCAGAGGCGTTGACTGGATGGTTTAAATTCATCACTACGGTGACTGCCCATGTCCCGCCCCACTGTAAAGTATTTGTGCTCAGGTTGGGTGGCCCATCCTTGAGAGAGGCCACTGTCCTCTGACCTAGAGTGGCTGGTTGTTCTGGCATGTCTGTGTCCTGTGGATGTCCACCTATCTTCAGAACCCCTTCTGACTAGGGACTGAAGAAGAGTCCACTCTTGAGAAGCGAGTGGCTGGTGTTGCTCACGAGACTCTGGAGTTGCTGACATAGATGTGCAGGTATGATTGCAGCAGGTGTGAATATAATGTGGCTTTGGGGTGTTTAACATAGTGGGGTTGTGTTCAAGGTAACCACGTTGTTGCCAAGGTGAGTCAATCTCATCAGTGCTGGTGGAGACTTCAGCAACTCCATATTGATCCATTTCTAAGGAGGATTCTTGCTCCTCGCTGGTCATGGAAGTTGGGCCAGTTTGGACATTAGGAAGATTTCTGTAATATACCTCCTGAACCTCCCTCTCATTTTCTTCCTCTGAATGAGGTGTCCAATTCTGCCATTCTGGTTGATCAAGTGGAAGGTCTGGACAGTTAGGGTAACTGATTGGGTATGTGTGTAAGTGCTGCCACCGATTGGGATCAGAGTCCAGTTCTGGTGTTGATCTGAGGTGTCGACGCTGCAGGAGACCCAGGATGTATGCCTCCACACGCATGGCCTGCTGGATGTCTTCTGCCGTTGGGCCGTCATCTATCTTTTCTGTAGGGTCTGCCTCAGCATCAGTAGAGAGGTTAATGTCGAGCATAAGTCTTTCATTACCATCAGCCATTTGCCCTTCTTCCACCATCTGATCTGTAGTCCACTGAGGGCTTTCTTCCTCCTCCTCTTCCTCCTCTATTCCCTCAGCAATACCCTCTAGAGGGGGGTATGGGGCAGAAAATGAGCGGGGAAGATTGGCATGTATTGGGGGCTCCATATGAGCCTCCCAGTCTAGCATGTAGGCATCTGTCAACAAATGGAGGGAATATTAGAGGAACACATTTAATCCTTAATTTTACTCATACCATATAAGTTTCATTGTATGCCTATGGAATTTTTTTCACCCGCCTTTGGTTTTTGAAAACCCCTAACCCAAAGAATAAGCAATAGTAATGCTTGCCTTGGCAATAATTAATTAAAATAATTTATAGTATTGAGAGAGAAAGAATGAATGCACTGATAGTGTATAAACAGGTGCTGGGTGTGATGTATGATTACAGGACACACTCACCCATTGATCTGGGCCTGTGACAGGAGACAGCAAGGTTTGGTGTCGAACAGGTACGCAGTGGAGGAGACAGACTATCACTTTTGTCATAAAGCCCTTAGGGAAGTTAAGTTGATTTTTTTTAAAAGGTTATTTTCAAATAGTTTAACCTTCATTCTATCATTCATATGGATGTACAGTATGCTTTGCTGGCTAATTGTTGGTTACGGATGTGTGCCATTACAATGTACCTTTGCATGTCAACACACATCCTAACACAAACACCAGCTCTTAGATAAATCTTTTATTTTATTTAGCATAAGTCTGATTAGGCTCATATTGGTACCAGATAATAAGTGGGGTACTCTTTTCAAATTTAAATACAGGTTACACTCTTTTTGTTAGCCAGGTGACAAAAGTACTGCATAGCTATCCATCATATTTTGCATTCAAATGATTTCAAAGCATGTAAATTCTAGATCAGAGCTTTAGGCCAGAAATATACTTTACGCAAGTACACTTACGCAGATTCAAGCGCTTGTCCAACAAATGGCCAACACCAGTTTGGTTGAACATGCTTAGCATAAGTTCTTGTCTTACTGTGGTGGTAACGAACCTCAAGAGGGTGAAATAGTTACTGTACGTTCAAATCTCTGTACCATTAAACTGGATGTGTTATTAATTCAGGTAAGTTTCTATAAATTTATTGACTTTAACATACTTGAGGCAACTAAAGCAAAGCGTACTTGGGTTGTGTTATGAATTGGATTCAGACAAATTTTGGAACACAACACACAAAATCGAGATTGCGTATCTAAAAGTGTCTGTGTTCAAGTACTACTCACGTACAGTATGTTTTGGCCTTTAGTATGAATGCTGTTATTTAAATAGATTGTTAAATATACAGTATATTTGAAATACTGGCCTTCATATTAGTTAAAATAATTATCAGCTCTCTGTATAGGCCAAGATTTCTTAATTAAAGGGATAGTTCACCCAAAAAATGAAAATTCTCTCATCATTTACTCACCCTCATGCCATCCCATATATCTATGACTTTCTTTCTTCTGCAGAACAGAAATTATTATTTTTAGAAAAATATTTCGGCTCTGTAGGTCCATTCAATGCAAGTGAATGGGTGCAAAAATGTATACGCTCCAAAAGGCACATAAAGGCATCATAAATGTAATCCATTTGACTCCAGTGTTTTAATCCATGTCTTCAGAAGTTCACAAAAAATTCCAGGTTGTTTTTCATAAACCTTCCTTTTGCTCTAATGTGCATATTTACATACACTAGTTAGACAAGTTTAATGTCATTTGATTTTAAACCATTTAAAAATCAAAGCACCCCGAAGAGGTTATTTAACCACAGTGTAACGCCAAGCACAGGACAATACTTGAGTTCGCTCCATTAAAGAAATGTGAGCACATACTACATGCAATGACAATTTCATTATTAAGTTTAACGTGAGATTTTATCATTTGAAGATCTAAATATTTTGCTTTTTAGGCTCATAGCTCACTGTGCATTTTATTTGCTGCTATTCTGAGTGTTTGAGGAAATTCCATCGCAATAAACCTTTATTCCTGCATCCCGATGAAAAAACGATTAACCATTCCTGAAAGCTCATGGCTAACTGAATGTTAAAGTAACTTGGAACATCCCTACTAAAAATCCTCATTTGAGTTCAACAGATGAAAGAATGTCATACACATCTGGGATGGCATGAGGGTGAGTAAACAATGAGATAATTTTCATTTTTTGGTGAACTATCCCTTTAAGTGCAGAAATTCTGTGCATATTAATAACTATCCAGAAATGTGCAATTATTCAAAAAACTACAGTGAATAAATTATTAATGGAGTTCTGGTGTACCTGAGCTGGATGCACTGGGACTGTCCAAATCCTCCTCTGTATTCTGCTCACATGTGAGTCCTCTATCTACCCTCAACTCACTGAGCTGCTGTTGCAGTGCCAGCATTAGCAGACTGGGGGCGCCCTGGAGCCGTTTCTGAAGGGTTACACAACATGGCGACAGTGAACTCTGAGGTCAATTTAAAACTGTTGTGGGGACCAATAACAAGAATACAAACACAAGTAAAAGCATCAACATAACTCATTAACTTAAAAGCTTTAAGAATGTGAGGTGAGTCTTTTGGCCATTTAGAGAACAGAAAATACCCTGTAACAGTTCTGGTGTCTGGTGGTGAGACAGCAAAATTTCTGCCATGCAGGCTTAAAAAAAAAATCAATGTATAATTAATATTCGGATATAAGTAGGCCAGTGCTTAAATTACAGTAACTCATATAAGAGAAAAGTACATTACAAGAGTGCATTAGGGTAATATGGGAAATTTCTTTTTGCACTAAGATGTCACACATTAATACCAATATCCTAGATTGCCCTAATTCAACATCATTACTATTTTTTCAGGGTTTCTGCAGGTTCGAAGGAATGAAATGTAAGACTTTTTAAGGCCAAATAAAATACATATTTAAGACCACTTTTGCAATAATAATAAAATAATAAAAATACAAATAATTAATTAGCTGGTAAATACAAAACCACTGCGACTACTTGGATGTCTCTGGACATGTTTTTAATATTTTATTGTGCATTTACACTACCGTTCAAAAGTTTGGGGTCACATTGAAATGTCCTTATTTTTGAAGGAAAAGCACTGTACTTTTCAATGAAGACAACTTTAAACTAGTCTTAACTTTGAAGAAATACACTCTATACATTGCTAATGTGGTAAATGACTATTCTAGCTGCAAATGTCTGGTTTTTGGTGCAATATGTACATAGGTGTATAGAGGCCCATTTCCAGCAACTATCACTCCAGTGTTCTAATGGTACAATGTGTTTGCTCATTGGCTCAGAAGGCTAATTGATGATTAGAAAACCCTTGTGCAATCATGTTCACACATCTGAAAACAGTTTAGGTCGTTACAGAAGCTACAAAACTGACCTTCCTTTGAGCAGATTGAGTTTCTGGAGCATCACATTTGTGGGGTCAATTAAACGCTCAAAATGGCCAGAAAAAGAGAACTTTCATCTGAAACTCGACAGTCTATTCTTGTCCTTCGAAATGAAGGCTATTCCATGCGAGACATTGCTAAGAAATTGAAGATTTCCTACAACGGTGTGTACTACTCCCTTCAGAGGACAGCACAAACAGGCTCTAACCAGAGTAGAAAAAGAAGTGGGAGGCCGCGTTGCACAACTGAGCAAGAAGTTAAGTACATTAGAGTCTCTAGTTTGAGAAACAGACGCCTCACAGTTCCCCAACTGGCATCTTCATTAAATAGTACCCGCAAAACACCAGTGTCAACATGTACAGTGAAGAGGCGGCTGCGGGATTCTGGGCTTCAGGGCAGAGTGGCAAAGAAAAAGCCATATCTGAGACTGGCCAATAAAAGAAAAAGATTAAGATGGGCAAAAGAACACAGACATTGGACAGAGGAAGACTGGAAAAAAGTGTTGTGGACAGATGAATCCAAGTTTGAGGTGTTTGGATCACAAAGAAGAACGTTTGTGAGACGCAGAACAAATGAAAAGATGCTGGAAGAATGCCTGACGCCATCTGTTAAGCATGGTGGAGGTAATATAATGGTCTGGGGTTGCTTTGGTGCTGGTAAGGTGGGAGATTTGTACAGGGTAAAAGGGATTCTGAATAAGGAAGGCTATCACTCCATTTTGCAACGCCATGCCATACCCAGTGGACAGCGCTTGATTGGAGCCAATTTCATCCTACAACAGGACAATGACCCTAAACACACCTCCAAATTGTGCAAGAACTATTTAGAGCAGAAGCAGGCAGCTGGTATTCTATCGGTAATGGAGTGGCCAGCGCAGTCACCAGATCTGAACCCCACTGAGCTGTTGTGGGAGCAGCTTGACCGTATGGTACGCAAGAAGTGCCCATCCAACCAATCCAACTTGTGGGAGCTGCTTCTGGAAGCGTGGGGTGCAATTTCTCCAGATTACCTCAACAAATTAACAGCTAGAATGCCAAAGGTCTGCAATGCTGTAATTGCTGCAAATGGAGGATTCTTTGACGAAAGCAAAGTTTGATGTAAAAAAAATCTTATTTCAAATACAAATCATTATTTCTAACCTTGTCAATGTCTTGACTCTATTTTCTATTCATTTCACAACGTATGGTGGTGAATAAGTGTGACTTTTCAGGAAAACACAAAATTGTTTGGGTGACCCCAAACTTTTGAACGGTAGTGTATGTGTTTCCTTTTTTAAAATAAGTTAATACAACATTAAAACTCTAAATGAATGAATTAAGAATGCAGGTAGCCTAAGTATGTAGCCTATACTGTGACCCTTCTTTTTAGTTACTTGCTTTCCAACACAATGTGATGCATTAGACCAGTGCTTTAGCAATGTCACCGCTTATGTCAAACACGTAAGTGGTGGCAAAAACCATGCATAAAAAGTAAACTTTTATCAGACTACGTTGTTGAAAAATGATTCCTAAGCCTCTAGTTGACTGCTGTGGCTTCAAGCCATCAACAGAGTTGACTGGACTGAGGAGGTCATTTCAACTCACACCTTTGCAGCAAAGGTTTATAGCGAACATGATTACATGTTTGTTATCAACTCATTTTATTATAGTAATTGTATCGCTAAGAATATGTAATTATGATGGTTTTGTGTCATACTTTCGTTTAATTATCTAATCTGTCAAATCTAACAACAGTAAGCGGGCTTTCTCCCACAACTTACTGCGCATGCGCTGACATTTTTGTAAACAAGAAGATTAGTCTATAGACCTTATTCACAGTAACGACATGTTTGATTTTTAATGGGAATGGAAAAGAAGCTGTGAGGGATAGACTTACCATCTCTTCAATGGCATGCACGGTATAAATCTGTAAAAAGCTCCAATATCCCATCTGATTTTCCACAACTCGTCATCTGAAGCGTTTTGTCCACTGAGTGTCCTTGAAAATATATTTTTACAATATTTTGTCCGCGGAACAATCCAAAAACACTTTAAACTGCAGTACAGCTGATTGAATAGACTGTATGTCTATCCCTCACAGCCTCGTTGTCATGCTTGTCAAAAAATGTTATATGGCGCTGCTGTGAATAATGTCTTATATATATAGTTATATATTATAATAAAGTTAGATTTTTTCTTGGCAGATACCTTTAACAAATACTTTAACAGGTCAGTTAAAGGGCAGTTTAATGGCAGTTCATTTAAAAATGAAATTTCTGTCATCGCTGTTCACCCTTGGGTCTGAATGAATTTTTCTCTGCGAAGGAACAAAAAAAAGAGTTTGCAACAGATGAAGGCAAGTCATTTTTGTGTGAAATAACTCAAGAAAGAGTCAAAACTTGTCAGTTACCTTAAAAATGGCCATTTAAAGTTGATAATATTTTCATATTATTAATATTATAATTATATTATTATTGTTTTCTATGTTATTACATGTAACTTTTTTTTTAATTGGCTGATTCAGATTGGAGAGAAAATACCTGTATATGTCAGATGGAGCTCAAGAGAGGTGGAGATGAGAGTATGAGTAATACTGTAAGCTTTACAATTCTTGAAAAAGGTGATGTAAAATAAGGAAGCACCAAGATATGAAAGGCGTCAAAAGACCACTCCAACCTCACTCACTTGCAAATTGTAACGTTGACAGCTTTGTCGACTATAAACAAGAGTGATAGTGTTAGCGCAATTGCTCGCTTAAAGAGATACAAATAAACGGCATTTGCATTTCAGATTAACAGATTTATGAAGGTTTATACATTTGTAACTTCATAAGTTCGGTAAAAATGCACTTCCCTACAGACGCTTACACTAAACTCAAGTGTCAGCTGCTAAATGACGGATGTATGAGAGGGAGAGAGAGAGAGATGATTTTGATGGTTTTAAATAGTAAATGGTCTGCACTTATATAGCACTTTTATTTAACCTTATCAGTTCCCAATAGAGATGCACCGATACCACTTATTCTCTTCCGATCCAATTCCGATATCGGAAATCAGTATCGGCAGATCCCGATCCTTTACCAGTGTTGGTTTTTTGCATAATCAGTTTAGAATATCTTTACATTATTGTGTGAAACTAATTGGGAGTACTCTTTAACATGTAAAGAAACAAAAACTTCTAACTACACATTATTTCAATATAAATGTATAGCTTATTAAGAAAAACTTTATTATTAACTAGTATACTGGATAATGTAGCAGCAAAATTAACTTGTCTCTGGACTTTAAAGGATTCAGGGTCAATTTAATTGTAAGATATAAGCTCACTATTCATTCACACAGTTATTTTTTGGAACCCATTCAGCTTAAATATTATTATCATTTGCAAACAAATAATAATATATTATAATAGTAATATATAGTAAAATATCTCAATTGTGCACCTTTGACTTTTAAACCCTCATGCTTTTATTTTGACATTCTGAACTATCCAGGAAGTCCTGTATGTGTCTGTTTGTAGGCAAGTTCACAGTAGTTTAATTTGCTTCATATACAAATTCTGGTAAAATGCACCTCCAGTGCCGTTCTAAATGCATATTCTAAGTGCACCGAACTATTGAGCATCTACATCTGAGATGTTATTCGTGAGTAGCGCTCAAATATTGCTCATGGTGTGAAGGCTAACAATAGCAGCGAGTGTGTGTGTCAACAGAGCAGCGCCATTCAATAACACGCTGGAGCTGCATGTGCATTTTATATATTTACTTATAAAACACAGTCTTTTGTGATTCGCAGAGCTATCGCATGTCTTCAAATGGCTTTGAATCAAATGCACGAGTCATATGAATTACTTTAATTGTGTTTTTATGGTTCTTTTATGTCATTTTTTGAGCTTGACAGTAACGAACATGACCAACACACAGTATCGGATTTGGATCGGGCTCGTTGGACCGATACCCAATCCATCTAAAAGCTGAAGTATCAGAGCCGATACCGATCCAGGTATCAGATCGGTGCATCCCTAGTTACCAAAGCACTTTACACAGTCTCATTCACCCATTCACCCATTCACACACGCACACACGCACACACACACACACACACACACACGGTCTATCAGTGTCATTACAGTCCAACAAAGTGGTTTCCTGTACTGTATAAATTAAGGTAAATGCATATAATGTGTCATGCATTTGAATTAAGTGACTCATTCAGTAAGTGAGTATTTGGGTGTTAATGTAACTTAACAGGGATCATGTGAGATGGATAAAATAGACAGCATCAAGCATGAAGCGTGTGTGTGTGTGTGAGTGTTATTGGAACATGTCACTGATGTGTGGTGTGTGTTCTTGCGCACCACTGGCAGCAGTTATGTAAGCAAATGCAGCAAACCTGGAACATCAATGATTTACTGAAGACAGGAAGATACTGTGGAGTACGCTTTTCTTTAAACCAGTGGTCCTCAACAGGTTTTACTTCAAGACTCCCATTGTACTTTGGACATAAAGTAGCAACTTAATGCAGTACCAAAATTGTTTATCATAAAGAAAAATTCACCAAAAACGAACAAACAAAAACACTTGTCGTTATACCTGTAGTTTTAGTTTTAGTTTCTAATTCGGTCTTGAATTTTGGGAGCTAATAATTCACCAAACAAAACACAATGTGGTCTTCATGTTTGTCTGTATTGCAAGTGAACCCATATCTAATACAATCTGGGTCATTTACTTTTATAACTTTGCATAGTTTTGTTTATGGTTTTCGAGGATGAGGGGATGTCAAGCATCAGGCCCATGTTGGCATCTACCTAATTTGGATAGCTTCTACCATGAGACACATGAATTTGCACCAAAATACTAAAGAATTTAATTGGACTTGCAGCTTTTGACATCAGCAAAAAAAAAAAGATATTAAAAGCATTTTCTAATCCATTAAAAAAGTTGATAAGCCTATTTATTTAGCTGTTTGAACTATGCCCAATTATAGTTGCATTTTCTATTCGTATTAAGCGTTGTCCCCCCTTCTGTCCACGGCCAGATTAGAACAGATTTGTAACCCAAATGAACATAATACACAATCATAAAAACAAGCTTTAACTCCTGTTTTATTGACTCGAAATGTGTCCTATATTCATCTCTGTACGTTCCACACCTGCCCAGGGCAGAACTGGGTAAACTTATTATTATTTTTAGATGTTGTTATGTTATACTGGTCGATGACGCAAAGGTGGTTTGACTTGGGGCATTCTTTTAACCACTTTGTCTATTTAGAGTTCAGTTTCTTTCTAATATAGGGTATAATAATGTCAAAACCAAAGTTTGGGTGTAGAAATCCAAGACATAAATGAGTAACAGACTGGATGAGACAATTCTATATTTGGTGATAAAACAAACATGTTAATGATTTTTATATTTCATAGTCAACATAATTCTTCAGTGGGTTTTCTTTTTTGGTTGAGACAGTAAGGTGATGTGTTTTGAATAATTTTGTTTTATATAAAATGTAGTATCCCCATTTGATATTTTTTTTTCCCCAATTTACATTGTCCCTTTTCCATTCTATTAAGGGTTCCTACACACTCTGACTGTGTGTTTGATGGATATGAATGAATGAGATCAGAATAGTCAGATCGTTGAATAGGAGGTTGAATGTTTGGTCTGCTAAAATCGGCCTATGCTTTCTGAATGTCCGAACTGCCCCCGGTGGTTGACGCAGGAACTACAGTCAAACATATGCGCATCATTACTGAGAGCAAAACTGCATTCTTTCAGTTACAGTACACTTCTTTGAATGGATGAAAATTGAAAGTAACAGCATATTTAATTTTAACCCTCCTAACCCTAACCATAACCCCTGAGCCAAACCCTAACCACTAACATTACAGAGATCAAACTGTTATTTCACTCACTTTACTAAAACTGTAGTATCTCATTAGCTAGAGATTAAAAGGGAAGTCAAATCACAGCATAGGCCATTTTTGGGCCATGAACAATTGTGTCCTGTTGGTGCTTGTCTGGAATTCAGCACATTGGATTGAACTTTAGGTGGAAAAACTTAAGGAACTAACAAGCTGATATCACGCGTGATCAGGTTGTCCTAAAGGCCAAATATACGTCTGTTTTCCGCATGCCGGTACATCTTGCACACAGCACACTCGGCATCAGCACAGTACCTGCAGACTGTCTGCGTGCAAAATGGTCGCAGTGCACATGAGTTGGAATAATATATTCGAGCGATATGTCTTAAAAAAAATATTTCTAAATATTTAATGATATTCAATATATATCTCGATATCAATAATTATGAATTTGCTCCAAAATGGCTCAAAAGTGTTTTCTTTTGTTTTATCAGAGAAACCATCATTTCATCCAAACAGCCAGTAGATTCAATATTTTAAAGACATTAAATTAAATTATAATAATTCGTTTTTCATTAACCCTTGTTTTGTCCTTAGAGGACAAAAATGTCCATGCCAAAAAAACTGCCATAATAATATTATATATTAATATTATTTTCCACTTTCAATGAGTTTTTAACCATCAGTCCTTATCATAACTACCAAATATTCATTCATTTTCATAATTTTAACCCTTTAAATGCCAGTTTAAAAAATTTATTATTTTCCATATAATAAATGGTAAGGGGACATTTTTTGTTTGGACTATCACAGTCTGGAATATGTCAATGATTAGGAACAACATTCATTTTGATGCATTATTATTTTTTATACAGTGCCAGATTAAACAAAAAAGCACACACTCAGGACTTTAGAGAATAAAAACGTCAGCGTAAAAACCTGTCATAAAAATAGTACATATATATATTAATATATTTTCCACTTTCACTGCCACTTTAGGGCTGAAATGATTAGTCAACAATAAAACATTTCGACAAAATCTTCCATTGTCGAATAGTTGTTTGATCTAATTTAATGTAACATGAGATCACTTTAAAATCTAATGATGAGAGCAGCACTGCAACTCGCACCTGACTTAGGAGAGGAAGAATTACACAGATCACAGTCCAGATGCACTCTGAACTTTCCAAACAGCTTCAGGTGATGTAGATCGCAAAGTATGAGGTAATTATAATGCAAAAATAGTAAGTATATACAGAAGCACTCTCGTTGTGGAAAGGTGCAGCTGGAGCTGCCGCTCCGCTTGTGTGTCGATCGTCTTTAAAGGAAACTCCCCGACGCTACATCTTAAATGCAGTTATATTTAATGTATAATAGCTTAAATAAAGTTCACACACTACGGAAGCAGATCATGTAAATAACTGCAAACTCCGAAACTGGCATTTTTCTGCATGGTCAGCGCCTCTTCTATGAGTTGCATGAATGTCCCGATCTAAGGGGGAGAGACTGAAACTGCATCCGGCTGATGTACACTCTGTCGCGAGGACGCTTGTCCCAGCTAGATTGTAATGTATTGGCTCACGACTTATTGAATCATAATATATGTCACTGTGCATTTCTTATTATGAAGAAAACTGGCAATACACAGCTTTATTAATACAAGAGAGTCTGTTTCTTTGTGAGTTAAAGATAGATTGAAGTGAACTAAAAGATGAGAGAGTAGTCTTCGCCCCATTACACACTGCAACAAAATATGTTTTTGATTTGTTTTTGTTTTGGCTTGCTTTCCAATATAAATATCTAAAACTCTTTTAAAAGCAACTATACTGCAGAAGACAAAATTGTTATCTGAGAATGTTGAATATAATATAAAAAATATAAATATTTTAAAATATCTAAAAATCAAAAAAAAAAAAAAAAAAAAGATGCATTCACCTGAGAGGCAGCATCTAAAATATTTATACTTGCTTTTAGAGAATAGATCTTGAATATAAGTATATTTTGTCTTTACTGCGCTCGCAGAAGTATAACCAAGTAAAAAATACACTTATATACAAAATACACTTACTGTATATTTAAGATACATTCTCTTAAAGCACATCTTAATATCTTATATGTTGCTTCTCAATTAAATGTACCTTGTTTTAAGGATTATTAGACATTTTTAAATGGAAAACGTGACAAAACCCTTGAAATCAATAGGATTTTTTTTGCAGTGAATTTCTTTACTGAATTAAACTTAAAACAATTATTTTTCCCCCCTTTAATTCGGTGAATGTCATTTAGAGGTATTTTTAAAATATACTTTTTTTCCTCTTTATTGTTATTAAGCATGTTTAATACAACCTTTTATGTCGGGACAAAAGCAGAATAATCAGTTAATCGTTCTAATTATCGTTAGATTAATCGATTATCAAACTAATCGTTAGTTGCAGCCCTAGTATGCAGTGTATTATAGGAACTGGAAATATCAAAATTCCCCCATAAATACTCACCTGTGGCAAAATTTATGCCATTGGCATTAACACAGCCAAAATGATTGAAAAAACTAAAATGAAAAAGACAAAAATGTCCCTAAAATCGCACAAAGGTTAAATAAGCACAATGGAGAATGAAGTTCAATCATTTTCATTGATATGTGCTTTATATTTATATTTCATATACAATGATACATAGTAGCTTAATAAAAAGCATTATTTACCTTCAGTTTTTACAAATACATTTTTGTGAATGAACAAGGTGTGCAAAGCTACTTCACCGACTTATCTTTGAAACCCCAGATGAACATTGCATAATGCTAAATTATTACTATGGAACACATCAGGTTTATTATTTTAATATAATATATGCCGAGTTATCATTATTATTCTGATTCTTAGATTTGCGTTATACAAAAGTAATATATTTCTGTCTTGTTTACTTCACTTCCACCAGGGGCTTTTATTTTAACACAAAAGTGCTGTTGTATTTACTTCAACATTACAAGGAGCTTTTATTTCGACACAGAAAAGGCAATGGGTGCATTCCTTTCCGAAGGGCTCGTCCCTTTTTCCCCAATTCTTTCAAAGGGTTTACCTTCCATAGTAAGAGCTTCGGAGGGTTGAAGGGGTAGGGCTCAAAAATATCAGTCATTCGGAACGCACTTCAGCGTCATATGCAAGCGAAATCTATGCAGCCGCTGCCATAATCAAGGGCTGACGCTAATGACCATCATCTGCACCTAATCAGAAATGTTTATACATGATTTTGCCTTACTATTTACTATTTTCAGAATGCAAACCAAACTAAATGCTTCAAAATGCATAGACTTGATGTAGAAATTGAAGCTTAATTTGTAAATGTTTTATTTATTTAAACAATATTAACCAAAAAAAAAAAATTATATAATTATATATATATATATAATTAACCTGTTTACAAATGTACAGTTCAAAAATTATTTTATTTCAACTCTTGTATTAGAATAAAATCAAGTGAATTTACAGGAAAATAACACAAGCATTAGCCAGTTTCAAACAGAAGGCAAGGGATTTAAATGTTTTTAAAAGATCATTAAACAAGCCTTTATAAATCACAGACTTTTTGTTTATGGAACCAGAGTAACCAGCAGATTTATGACGTATGGTCCAGTTCCAGCCCGCTTGGCAGCGAAGTGTCCATCATTTGAACCCTACGGAAACTCCCATTTTGAAGTGTCCTGCAAAGCAGCTATTTATGAGCCCTTCGGTTTGGAATGAGCCTTCAACATGGCAACCACGAACGTTCCCGCTTTGAAGTGCCCTTCGGAGGTGGATTTATCCTGTTTGGAATTCAGGGATTGTGTATTTGAAAGTTTACAATGTTCCTCATTTCCTGAAATGCTGTAATCTCCTCCTTTTCTGTTACACAGTGCCGTGTTTGTACATATATATAATATCTTGTAGCAGTTACTAATGTTTGGAATTGCATGAATGCTTGAACCTGCATTACTTGGATTTCACAGTTCACATGAACTGATCTGAGAGCGCCGCCATGCGACTGCACACAGATCAGCGAGTCGCCGGTTTGTTCTGAATCACTCACAGACCATGTTTGTCTGTCTTTAAATTTCACAGCACAAATATTCACAGCACAAATTGTAGTGTGTAGGAATCCTAAAAGCTCGGGTATCCTTCCTATTTCCCACATTCCCGATCGCCTTGTGTACAGTCGAGTGGTCAGCCTTTCAAGATATACTCTTTTGACCATGCTAACGCAAACACATGCACACTACCACTGTTTTGTGATCCTCTTTTAGAAATCAATGGCAGGCGCAAGCGCAGATGATGTGCACAGACGACGACTGTCCATTTGTCGAGAAAATCTGGGCCGAATTTTGCATAATGTGTGCACGCTCTGATCAGCAACACAGACAACTGAAATATATTTTGACCTAAGGCTGCATTTTGTGCAATAAATGTGTCTTTACTAATTAGACTTCTGCCTACAATTATCAGTGTCAATTCTTTTTTTTTTTTTTTGGCACATCCTATTGATTGACACAAGAGCAGAGGTAGACAGAAAATCAAGGAGAGAGAGAGGAATGGGATGGTAACACAACCCCGGCCGGACTCAAACCCAAGTCTCCAATGAGCAGCTCAGATCAAAATATTGAAACAGTCATACTGACACAAGGCCACCTCTCCAACATCAGTGTTCACAAGAATTTTGCAATTGTTTTTAGAATTAGAATCGTACTGTCCATATGAAACCATGACAATATGGTGGAGAGAGAGAGAGAGAGAGAGAGAGAGAGAGCGAGAGAGAGAGAGAGAGAGAGAGAGAGAGCAGGAAGGAGGAGGGAGAGAAAGAATCAGAAATCAATGTAATCAATTTTAGGTCTGCCAGATTTGAATACTCAAACAACAGTATTACTAAACAAAGGCAAAATAAGCTAACACTCCACTAAAAAAATCCAATTTTATGGAGATTATTAGACTTAATTGAAACAGGCAGCAAAAATGATTATTTTTTTCTTTTTGGTGTATCCAAGTCAAACCATTTAGTAGTTTGTAAACTGAACAGCGGAGGGAAAAAAAAAATGCCTTTCTATCTAAATAGTCAGACTTGATTTCAAATAGTTTTATCAAATAAGTGTATAATAATATTTTTTTAGTTACTGTCCTCTGTCTCTTGGTATTGTATTGGTGCTTAAGTCATTGCTGTGGCAACCAATATACATATACCGGATTTAAATTGGTTGCGTCCGAAACCAGGAAAATGCTGCCTTCGGAGGCTATATATGGAGGTAAGAAGGGATCACATCCTGTCTACTGAGATACTGAGACTTCCCACAATACTGTGCGCACGGTTCCACAGCAGTTGAGCTGAGGAAAACAAATAGCGGTCAAAGAGGCAGGTCATAGCCAATTTGTGTATAGGTGTACTTTTTTCAGTTTTTTGATCAAAACTCTCTTGATTTTGTTCTAGATTAATAGTCCATTGTGTTTCGGTTGGACTGAATGAAGCAGATGCATTACATTTAGTAGACACAAGACGGCAATAATCAGTTGCTGGTATCCTAGCAATGATGTGACATTATGCTGCCTCAGTAGCCTGTCCAAGGCTACTGAGGCCATATATATATATTTAGTGACTGGTTAAGTGCTCATGGAAAAGATGTGCTTTTAGCCGTTTTTTTTGAAGACAGAGAGCGAGTCAGCTTGATGGAGTTGGGAAGGTCATTCCACCAACATGGTATGATGAAACTGAAAGTCCAGGAAAGTGTTTTGGTGCCTCTTTGTATTGGTACGACAAGGTGACGTTCCTTAGACGACCGCAGGCTTCTGGCAGGAGTGTAGTTCTGCATAAATGATTTTAGGTATGCTGGAGCAGACCCAGTGACTGTTTTGTATGCCAGCATCAGGGCCTTGACTTTAATACGTGCATCAACCGGCAGCCAGTGGAGAGAGACAAAGAGAGGTGTAACATGTGCTCTCTTTGGTTCATTAAAGATCAGACATGCTGCTTCATTCTGGATCATTTGCAGAGGTCTAATTGCACATGCAGGAAGGCCTGCAATGAGAGCATTACAGTAGTCCAGTCTAGTTATGACAAGTGAGTGAACAAGCAGTTGTGTGACATGTACAGAGAGGAAGGGTCTTATCTTCCTGATATTGTAGAGTGTAAATCTACATGATCTTGCAGTCTTTGAGATAAATAATACACAAATTCATACTAAACATAGTCTAAATGTGTTAAAATACATTGAACTAAGAAGATGTTAAGAGAAAAATGCCAATACTGTAATTTCTTAAGTATAATAATTTTTATTATTTTTAAAGAGTAGGTTACATGCACATATTATTTAGAGTCCCCCATGTGCATTTTGCAGTATTAAAGTTAACGATTAATCAATTAATGGATTGTTCATTTCTATGACAATAGATAATAAAAATGTCTGAAAATTTACATCCCTAGCCAGAACATATGGATCTGGTTTCATTACTTGAAAAATGACAGTGCGGAGGGTCAGCTGTTTGAAAAAACGAATTTCAAATTTATGTTGAAGCCTCATACATGATATAATCTATTCTCAATGAAGCCCATGACTTAACCACGTCTGGTGTTCCCTTGTGGATCTTTGACTCTGATTCACCATTAATCTTCATACAATGTCTTAAGACAACATGACGGATCACCTAGTTTGGTGTCTCACCCTCAAAAATATCACACATGCGCACGCAGAAGCAGCGGTCTATTTGATTATCACAGAAACAGACAGGACCTGAGGGAGATCAGGCTGCATGTGTACTCTCATTATCTGGCTGCTGTGCACGACTTGCCTTTAATGTGCAAAAATGTGACACAATCAGCATCCCCACCCCCCCACACACATACATAAACACACCCTACCCCCTTTTTCAGCATACACTGACACATCTTCCAAACAGTCCCAAACCAGAAAATACATCACTAAACTGCACAAATTACTGAAGCATATATATTCACACAGGTACACACACATATAGCACGCAGCTATACAGCTTTGGCCTTGAGGGTTCATGTATAGTATGTTTGTCCAGATGTGCAAACTAGCTACTGTAATGCACTGTGTCCTAAACACTGTTCTCAACAGCACTGTCAGCACAAATGCAGAACTTACAAATGGATATGTGGCACGTCTAACTGATTTAAAGCTCAGGTATTAACATGAATTTGTTGGTATGTAAGGATTTTCCCCAGTTACACTGATATTTATATAATTAGAGGATGAATGTGTAATTACATGGTACCCACAGGGTTGTGTGAACACCATGTGCACACTTCCTCCTCTGTAGTTGCTTGAGGAGATCATATCTGATTGCCTCTCTGGGATAGGGTAATGACTGTGGTTAAATCAGTAAAAAGGGTTTCTGATAATTATCTAGAGATGAGATGAGATATAGAGATAGATAGATAGATAGATAGATAGATAGATAGATAGATAGATAGATAGATAGATCTATTTAAGACCAATGGATCTTAAAAGGGCTTAACAAATGAGGTTCTGGCAAAATGATGAATGTTTTCCGTTGACCGCTGAAGCGGAGCACACAAGCTGCTGACAGCTCATTTGGGTGATGCGTCTCGAGCTCTCCCGCACGCTCTTGTCCCGCAAGCGTCTGGCTTATTAGTATTCTGCACCATGCGCCTTTTGTCTGATCCATCTATGGGGGGAGAAACTCTAGGGAAAGAGAGACTGCTGCTTATTTGATTTCTCTCACCACCTTTTCACAGGCCCTTTATTGAAAACTGAGTTAGAGAGGCCCTAACCCATGAGGCAGTGATACTGATGGACAGGTAATGAAATGACAGGAAGGAGCATGAGCTCTCTTAGTCTAACCGTAGGATGCATATGTAGCTTAAACCCCCTTAAATGCATATGTGGGTCAAAAAAGACCCAGGTGAAATCTAAATGCTTTATAAATCTAATTAAGTTAAGTTAAAGAAAATTAACTCTGATGAAAATATTTGTAGTAATTTACATTTATAAACAGATTAAATATCTTTTAGTACATTGAAAATGGAGTAGGCTTTTTGGGTGACAAGTGTAAAAAAAAGCTTACAATAGAAACGCCCAATTTCCATGTTTGGTGGTAAAATATGAAATGTCTCAACAACTCTACTCACACATGTACAATAGACTTGGATAAAATAGTTTTTACCAAAAAAAAAAAAAAAGATAAACTTGTATATTTGACAACCTGGTGTAATATATATTGCCGAATGATATAATAATTATGTTCCTCTAGCTACTATTTTTGTTGTACGGAGTGGTGAGGCGTACTAAAAAAAGAATTTGCAAGTCTCAAGCACACTAAAAAGTTGTGCAGGAGATATTACCATTGAGCCCTTGCTATGAACTAGGCATCTAATGTCAGGATGCTCCATGAGGACAGTCCCTGTAATGGGTATAATGTCAAGCACTTTGGATATACGCATAGGCTAAATGACAACTTTATATTTTCATATTTCACACACATCCTAAAACCTAGATGCTGGGGCATTTTTGACTTGCATATGCATTCTAGGTTTAAGATAAAAAGATTCCTTGAATAAACATCACGCTTCCGCAACTATGTAAACAGGAAAAACTTATTTTCTTTAATGATCGATCGATATGTGTTTTTTAATGGCCAGTGCCAATATCCAGAGAGCCGATAAAATGCTGGTATATCACTCAATTTAAAATAGTATATAACATAAAATTGATAAAATATATAAACACTTATTTATCACTATATTTACCCATTTTCACGCTACACTTTAACTTTGTAAAAACATTATATTGTATTTTAAATGGTAGATAGCAGTTACTTCTGATTTCTGTTTAGTAATCACATTTTTGTAATTTATTTGAACAGGAAGACATTTTGAATATATTAGGAAGAAGGAAATAACAGAACACACAGTAGTCCAGCAACCATGGATGGCATGCATGTCCACGTTAGCAATCGCATTTACTCCAAAAATACAGAATCAAACCAATTGTACATACAGTGCATAGTGAATAAGACATTTACATGCACACGTGAAGCGCTTTTACTTTGAAGATGCACTCACATGCTTGTATGGATCCAGCGCGAGCAGCAATCTCCTGACAATTTAAACGGCCTGAATCACCTGCTTGGAATGTCACAGACCGACTGTCATGATTTGTGAATGAGAGGAACTTTTGATCCTGATTCTGAAGTTTTTTTATGAATACATGCTTCAGAGGATATATTAGATGAGCACCAGTTACAGGGAAACGCCGAGGAGAGCTTCAGATGAAGATGTATGAGCGTTCCACAGAATGGTGGATCTGCTGAATTTGTGTGAGGTTGGTTTATTACATCCGTTTAAACAAGATATGCACATATTTGCAGATGGTATATGATATATTTTGATTCATATTTGCCTTTTTATTATTAGACAAGACAGTTCAAAGTTACAAGGAACTGTTGAGGAGAGAGAGGGAGAATGAAACAGGCAAGCACTTTAACATTATGAGCTTAAACGCATCTGCATTTGATATGCGGACAGTTAAAATGATACGGTGTTGCAATGCACACTCTTTAGACATATTGTAGTAACACAATGGCACGTAACAACAAAACAAACTGTGACTGGTTGTTTACATCTCAGTCGACTCATGTGCAAGCACGCGATTCTCAGCACCCTTAAGAAACAAATCGGCAGAATAAAAAAATTCAGAATATCTGTCAATATATCGGACTCAGTGATATATCTGTCAACCACTAGTTTGATAACCTATGAATTCATCTAAATTATCTGTCTTCAAACCAATTATATGTAATATCATAGTATTGAATCAACCGGACTATATTGAATTACACCACTTAAAGTAAAATTTAAGGCTCAGATCAGGTAGATAGAGCTCTCAATTAGGTAACAACTACACAACAGTGTTTTAAAATGAAAATAAATTAAATAAAAAAGCCACACTACCGAATGTTCATCATCAACGAAATGCATGACTAATAAAAACCAATAGGCTAATATAGCCTAATATAATATAAATATGTATAGTATAATAAATAAAATATGCAAATATTTAAGCCATACTAACAATAGCTATGCCCTAACACGAAGAAAATACAAAAAGTATCATAGGTAGTGGACATTAGGTAAAGAAAGCATTAATCTTTACACATTTCATGGGAAAAAATATATATAAGTAAATCCATGCGAAAGGAACAATGGATAGTTAAACGAATGGAGGCCCCGCCCCCTTTTCCATGTGCACATCAATCACAGCTGTCAAAACGCGCCAATTACACTCGCTGTAAATCGATTACCCCTGTTAATGGCATCATTGTGTTGTTAAAAACCGCAATGAAACATAGCAGTTTTCAAGTGTAAACTTGGCAACACATACACACAAGTTATAGTTTCAAACAAGTCTCTTGTTGTTTGTACACTTGACAACACTTACTTTTGAACACTTGAATGGCTTCTCGTAATTGCTCGACTGACTGTGTGCATCTATAGCTGGTTTTTGGGAGTTTTTTTTCTCCCTCTCTTTCCGTACATACACAACTCCATATAGTGTTACTTAACTGTCTAGAGCGAATTCCAAAAGGACTTTATTCACATATTTGTACCCACCAGCTGTCGTCTTAGAGTCAGCTGCTCGTGCTCTCTGCTGCTGCGGGCCGGACCGACATCACCCCACGCCAGGCATCCAGGCACTGTGTCCCCGAGCGACAAGGCGCCCAGGACTAGACTCTCCTGCCGCTGCTTTAACATTTCCAGCTCACACAGCCATGTCAAACTGGCCTCGAGACGCTCTTTATTCCTACTGCGCTCTCCATCCATCTTCAGAAGAATCCAGAGGAGTCAAATGAGTCTTGCCAACAGAACAAAAGCAATCAATCTTTGAGTATGTATCTTCTTCTATAACTGTGTATTTTTACGCCCAAAAATGTGTGCGTATTCCTAACACGAGTTTATGCTCCTCATTTCGCTGCGTTCGCACAATGTTTCGGCATCGATCGTAGTTTTGAATCTTTTCCTCACGCCCCTTACATTGCTGTACATAGAAGTGTTCCATGCTCATTAGAATACACCGCTCTGTCCACTGTGATTGGTTGAAATCTCTCAGTCGCCGCCCTCCTGGGGAACATCGCCCACCCACACCCGGACTACTCACACTCCTATTGGTTTAATCTCTTACATCTTTATGTGCATGTAGACTATCGACTGGGTTTCGTGCGCGCGACCGTCAAACTCTACCTCTAAATGAATGGATGAATGAATTGACGCTGAGATTAATTTTTTTTTATTTTTATTTTTTTTAGCATTGTCAGATGCTAATTATCCGGTGTTACTTGACTAACAGGTCAGACAGGGAAATGCGTGGATGAGCTAATGAAGCTAATGAATACCTGGCAAATGTTTCCTATGGGAGGCCGTTTGAGACGAAACACATTGAAAACTTGCGATACACACTGAAACACTTGCAATACACACTGAAACACGTGTGCTACACACTGAAACACTTGCGATACACACTGAAACACTTGCGATACACACTGAAACACTTGCGCGTACATGTGCAACACTATATATCTGTGCATATATATGAAAGACATGCGCGGTTACATAGAAACTTTGCATATACCCTGTAATTGCCCACGTACAGTTGATCTTGCACAAACTGCACGTTCAATCTGCATGGATCATGTGACACTGAAGACTGGAGTAATGATGCTGAAAATTCAGCTTTGATCACAGGAATAAATTACACTGTATATTCACAGAAAACAGCTGATTTACATTGTGATAATATTTCACAATATTAATGTTTTTGCTGTATTTTGGATCAAATAAATTAAGCTCTGGTGAGCAGAAGAGACAGTGTCACATGATCCTTCAGAAATCAGTAAAATATGATGATCTGATGCTCAAGAAAAATTTATGATTATTATCAATGTTGAGAATGGTTGTCTACATTTTTTTAAGGATTATTTGAAGAATAGAAAGTTCAAAAGAACAGCATTTATCTGAAAGGAGAAAGCTTTTGCTTTCGTTTATTGATTACATACCATAATTCATTAGGACCTCCGACACTGTAAATTCTGCGACGAATGGCTTGCCTACGTCGAAAGCATCGTCCAACAGGGTCAATTTCCTGCAGAATTTGACGGACCCTCCAGCGCTGAATGCGTAATGACCTTGAGCGAAGACTTCCCCGGACATATGTTTCACCAGCATTTGGAGTGTTCTCTAGAATCTGCCTAATAATTAAAGTCAGATTCTCATCTGACAATGAGCTGTATTCATTCGATGGAATAGAAAGACGTTGCCTGTGACGAAATAAAGTTAGCCGGTCTATTCCAAACAGTAACGATATTCCCTGCCAGTTATAACCCAGATCCAAGCCGTGGTTAATCTGATCCGCTGTCAAATCATACCGTGGGCGACCAGCAGTGCCATTGTGAACTGTTGGCGGGACAAAACTATGTTCGGTGTCTTGTAGTATTTGGCTGTCAAACTGCTGTAGAATTAAATTGATATTATGATTTAATGATTCCAGAACAATAATGCATTCCTCAGACCCCTGCCCTCCCGCACGAGCAACTACACTCGTAATTGAACGAACTGTCCGTGCATGGTGCTCTAGTTCAGTAAAGTACGGGATTGCAGGGTCAGTTTGTAAACATTCTATGCACCGAAGGACACGCGAAAGGAAATTAAAAATTTCGTCAGTGTTGGCAATAACACGCGAGTGATATACGAAAAAGCCTATTGTAAAGAAAAACATCAAATACCTCATTTTTTAAACAAGTTTGGAAGGAGCCATATATGTGGAGAATATTTGAACTCTAACTTCCGGTTGCAATGAAACGACTTCCGGGCACACTGAAAATGTTTTTGCTCTTTCACTCGCGAGAATGATTGAACGTGCAGTTTGTGCAAGATCAACTGTACGTGGGCAATTACAGGGTATATGCAAAGTTTCTATGTAACCGCGCATGTCTTTCATATATATGCACAGATATATAGTGTTGCACATGTACGCGCAAGTGTTTCAGTGTGTATCGCAAGTGTTTCAGTGTGTAGCACACGTGTTTCAGTGTGTATTGCAAGTGTTTCAGTGTGTATCACACGTGTTTCAGTGTGTATTGCAAGTGTTTCAGTGTGTATCGCAAGTTTTCAATGTGTTTCGTCTCAAACGGCCTCCCATAGTTTCCGGCTTGACACAGACTTTAGTCCTTTTGCATATATGTGATGTGCGCGTTTAGGCATTATGCAGGCCTAGCCTATTTTCACTAAGGTTATTTTTTAAACTATTATTTTAAAATACTTTTTATTTGTTGGAATATGTACATAAATATATTTGATAAGAAAATAGTAGCTAATAGTCATACTTAGCCTTAGCCTAGACATATAATAAACTACTGAATAAATCTTGTAAAGATTTACAATATTTTTATTTTTTATTATACAAGTATATATAATACTTTTTTATCCAAACTAATACAAATATTTTTCTTGTAATGTCAACAATACAGAGCAATCTTTAACCATTGTAAAACCCAAAAGTTTGAAAGGGATAGTTCAAGCATAAATGAAAATTCTCTCACCATTTACTCACCCTCATGTCATACCATATGTGAATGACTTTCTGTCTTTTGCTGAACGCAAATGGAGAATTTTAGACAAATATTTCAGCTCCATTGTTCCATACAATGCAAGTAAATTGTGACCAGAATTTTGAAGTTCCAAAAAGCAGTTAAAAGCAGAATTAAAGTTATCTATATGACCCCATTGATTTAATCCATGTCTTCAGAAGAAATATGATAGGTATGGGTGAGAAACAGATCAATATTTAAGATGAAGTATGTAATATCTGCAACAATAGGGCCACTTAAAGGAAATACAAAAATAAACAATGTTTTCAAAACAGCTTTCTGAATATGCCCCTCGTCTGCTGTGGTTTAAGCGGTCAGATAGTCCCATAACTCACGCCATTGGTTAAGTAAGGTTGTTGGGGCGGGTCTAAGTGGATCGCTCTAAACAAACACAGGAATTGTATGGTGCCACAGAGACAGTGTTTACAGTTTTAGAGAAAATTAACCTATGCATGCTTACTTATAGTTGTCTCTGCATGTTAAACTGGAAGATTTTAATAAATTTTTTGCCTGTTTCGATACATTTGCTACAGTTGATGAGATGGTCGATTTTAAAGACACTTTGAGTATTTCTAATAATTTTAAATTGCTGCAGTTGCAAATCAAGATGGAAGAGGCGTAGATGATGCAAAACTGTTTCTGTTAAATACTCTTGATCAACATCTGGAAAAAAGTGAGTTATTTGTGCGGCTTTTTTGTGGATTTATCATCAGCATATAATAATCTGCAACCTGTTATTTTAGTAAAAAACGTATTAGTCAGTTTAATTTGAATCATGGTTTAGTCTCAGATTAACAGATAGGCAACAAAGAGTTAGGGTTAATGGGGTTTTATCGGGTAAGTTAAACACTTCTATAGGTTCAACACAAGGTTGTGTACTTTAATATTTTTTATATTATACACTACTGATTGTCAGTTTTTACAAGGTAACAGTTATCTGGTAAAATATGTGGATGATACTGTTCTTCTTTCCTTGCATTCACATTCAGACCAGGATTATGATTCGGCTCTACACAATTGTATCTCTTGGTGTAATAGTATGAAACTGGACTTGAACGTCTCAAAGACTAAAGAGATGGTTATCAGTTTCAGTAAGGAAACACTTTCACTTCAACCTGTGAATATTAATGGTACACAGGTGAATGTGGTAGAGGAATACAAGTATTTAGGGACAATTTTTGATAACATGTTGAAGTTTGATAAGAAATACTGATGCCATTATTAAAAAAAATCACACCAAAGATTGTTTGTGTAGAGGAAGATTAATTCCTTTAATGTACAGAGACCCATTCTTAGGTCTTTTTATAATTTATTTGTTGAAAGTACGACTTTTTCTTTCATATGTTGGTTTTCTTCATCTGCAAGGTATTGTAAACCGTGCTCAAAAATTATGACTTGTTATTCTTTACGTAGTCTTCCATTTTATTATGAACCGCAAGTGTTGAGGATGGTGCATAAAAGAATGGGAAATATCACACACCCTTTGAACCTTTATTTTGAGTGGATGCCCCTCGTGCGGCGTTTAAGGACAATCAGGTGTTCCATAAACTGTTATAAATTTACTTTTGTGCCTGAAGCAATTAGTCTACGTAACAAACACAACTGATTTTTCTATTATTTATTTATTTTGTATTTTTCCCCTCTGTATATTTGATGTATTTTGAGTATTTGTATGTATGTGTATTAAGTGTTGTCTATATATGTCTCCATGACAGTCTGAACAAATTGCCCCATGAGGATTAATAAAGCTCTAAACTAAACTGGGATAGAAGAAAGTATTTTTATACTGAAAAACTTACATCAGCTTTAAGTCCTTTTTTTTACTATACATTCTCCTCCCTGCCCAGTAGGTGGTGATATGCATGAAGAATCAAATTATTTGTATATCTCTCCCTCTTGTGGCCAGATAGGTTAGTGCATACAATCAGCACTATGGAAGTAGTGATAGACTTTGAGTTTCCTATTTGGTGAGGTGTTAAATAATCAGTTTTGACCCAGATTCAGACAAACTGCCACAAACATGTGATATTGTCTGAGAGATATTACAGTACCACTGTGGAAGCTTTATAGCCATTTTATTGAATCCATTCTGGATTAGAACTGAAAATTGCAACATCAATGCATTTATATTGTTCGGCAGTAGAACAGAGAAAAATACCTACATTAATTGCAACTGGAGAACCTCCTGTAGATCCTCTGTCTCTAAAGGTCAACTGTTCTAGATAATATCAGGGGAAAATAGGCTTTTAAATAAGTCAGTATAAAAACAACAACACAGTGTTTTCCCAGTATTTTTTATTTTTTTTAATTATTTGTAATCTGTCTACTTTACATAGATCAGAAAGCCACTGAATCAGTCTTGACAAAGTAGTTGGTAGAGTGGAAAACTGTGCACAGCACAGTTCTGCTTTCTATGTCAGTGAACACTGCAGATATTGTCAAACACTACAGTGCATATGGAATTATGTACAAATCAGCCTGGTCTAGAGATGAAAACAGCTCTAAAAATAAAACAAAAGTAATTATTATGCCAGATAAGTTATGGGATGCCAATAGAGGGGCATCTACAGAAATAAATCAGTACACTTTTATAATATAAAGTAAATAAACAGTTGATTTGTGGCATAAACACCTGTATTTGGATACATTTGCCATGCTAATCAGAGAGTTACAGTGGAAATTATGCATACCAAAATCTGATGGTCTAATGCTCTGAGTATGATATGAAATATAATTTAGAGTCATCCTTAATTTTCATTGAGCCTGTTGTTATATCACAAATGGTCAACATAAGTTTGATTGCCAAATATAGAGTATTCACATACCTAATTGTGATAGCACATTTTTCAGTTGTAAAACGCATACTTGGTCAAATCTTTGGTCAAATACATCGAGAAGTTGCTGCATATGAGGAAATGAATGAGGCTGAAAGTAAATGAAGTTGTGTAAGTAAGATATCCTCTTGTAATGGGCTCTCTCTCTCTCTCTCTCTCTCTCTCTCTCTCTCTCTTTTGCAGAAGAGAATAGGTGGTCTCTTCTGCTAAAAGTTTATATATATATATATATATTAGATCCCCACCCCTGCCGGCTGTGGTTTTATATAATTAATAAATGAAACGAAAACGACAACATAATTTCACACGAGGCATTCAGACATGCACACACATACAGTACAATGGACAAGATTGTGACAGTGTTTTGCTTGATCAATCAAAGTAGTGTCCATCAGTTACAAAATACCAATGCAAAAAATCCATCTCTTATTTATATATATATAACAAAGTGAAAAGTGATCAAAAGCATACTGCAGAATACACACCCAACAATATATACGGATGCACTCTGATGCTAAAAATAAAATAAAAATAAATACCTCTTAGCGCACCAAATGCCTAGATCATTACAATATTTTTTAATAGAGTGCAAAAAGCAGTGGGAGAAAATGTAAAAACTGGAAATATCTCAGTACCTTAAATGCAACAAATCTCACTTCTGGATTGAAATGTCTGCTTCAAAACACTGCACGGAGCAACACTAAAAATCAATTTGAAAGATTCTCTCAGATTGCAGATTCCTGGAATATGGTTCTGGATTTTAATCAAATTAATTAAGATGCCTTTCTTACATCCATTCATCAATATAACACCAACTGGTTTCTAACTGGTATGTGCCAACTGACATATAGTAACAGGCTTTCTGTCCAACAATATCTAGACATAAAGTGCCACATCTCTCCATGTCATCCCACATGGGGATTTTTTACATTGACCTCAGTCTGCATAAAAGGGAACAATTGCATTTCATATATAAATAAATTCTACCATCTATAGATACTATATTTGGTTTAAGCTAGAGCACTTACTGTATGCTTTACAGAAAAACCTTCCATCCATAATTTTTCTTTCATTTGACCGATTCAACAGTTGAAAAAAATGGTCTTTAAGCTAAATTAAAGATGATGGTGAATATAGATCAGGGGTTTTCAAACTTTTTGATGCCGATTTCCTTGCAAGAACCCCCTTCCAAAAATATAAAGTTAACTATATTTTTATCATGTATAAAGACTGTATGAGAAATATGGTAATCATGAAATGTTGTCTCTTAAACAAAATCATGGGCTGTTATTTGTCACTGTAATAAAGCTAATTCAAAAGATGAAAATATTATCTGGATGCTAGACATATAAACCTGAAGAGAAGCATTTTTACTTTAATTTAAATGTGTTTGTATAGGATTTTTTAATAATAAAATTTCAGCAACTATTCAAAGGACAGATTATAGGACTAAACACATTATAACACTTAAAAATTCTTAATATTTGAGGTCGCAGTCACACTACACTTCGCTCCATTGACTTTCATTCATAAGCATCTGAATGCATTAGACTGCAAATGCAAGCTCATGCAAAGAAATTTTGCAATCCACTATGGACAGAAATTTTTATGAAATCGGACCTGTGAATTAGGATGACCAACAGAAGATCGAAAAGTCACACAATGACCTCTTAAAAACCAGAAGCCCTCAAGTCTGACATATCCTGTCTGTTGCGATGTCCGAAACAACATGCTCAAAATCTAGTGTAACTGTGGCTTTCCTGTTAAAAAAACAAGTACATTGCATATTTTTATTCTCTCAAATTTTCAGACCCTCTAGCGCCATTTTGCACTCTCATGTGGTATACAGTTTGAAAACCCCTGGTCAAAATTGTGTGAACCTCAGTCAGCTAGTACCATATAGTGCTTTCTTGTCAAGAAAAAAAAAACAAAACAAAAAAAACAGGTATCGTGCCACAGCAGGAAAAGTGTGTGTATGCATGGGTTTGGGCTGAGCCAACAGCTTTCTGAAGCCAGGCAGATGTGTAAACAGACGCCCACTGAACTGAGCTGCTGGGTAAGAAAAAGGCAGTTTGGCTTCATGTGCCGGGAGGAAGACACAAAGACATACAAAGAGGAATGATTTAAAACATCACATGAACACACTTGTACATACAGTACATTCACCAAAATGGACACAGATCCGATACACTACTTGAGTGTATATGCTTACAACACACACACACACACACACACACACACACACACACACACACACACACACACACACACACACACACACACACGTCTCAAACGTGTTTGTGCTTGTTGTTGAAGAAATCACAGATTTAATAATTATAAACTCTTTAGCCTATCTAGTGCTTTGATAAGTGTCTATGTACATAAATTAACAATAAATATCTGCAATGATCTCTATATTTAGATTTTGAAATGCATATTACATTTTGAATAAAGTATATTTTTCAAACATTTTCATATATATTTTTTAACATCTTTAAATAAATCTGGAAATATCACAGTTTAGCAATCAAATACAAACATAAAATTCATCCATCTTCCTGGCTGAGCTGTCCCTTTTCACAGTTATTCACTGGCCTGTCATGATGTAACTCCAGCATAACGCATCACAACTAAATAATGTACACTTCACAGAAATGTAAGGTTTGTGATTAGGCCAGTGGCCCTTTTGCAGAAACTGCCATATTGGCAATGCACGTGGATGCGATGAATAATGCAGTCAATTGCAACATGAAACCTTCTAGCCCAGAATTATCAAGGAAACCAGCCTTGATACTACAGCATTGGTGAACTAGATTTCTTAATGTCTTGGAAAAGGTCTCGCAAATAGGAAAAGGGACATGGCAGCTTTACCTTTACAGGTCAAACCAGGGAAACCACTAAGACTAAAATGCCTAATATTTCCTCATCTGTGCACCAATAAACCAATAAAATTAAAACCAATTCAAAAGAAAGGAGGACTGAGAGGATTCGAATATAAAACAACATGCTCTTGATTTTCATTGCATTCCTCTTCAGTACATTGCATTTTCCATTCCTCTAGCCAAAGTATTTAGTAACACATCCTCTAAAAGTGAATCTAAAAGGAAATGCTGGAACAGTGATGGCCCATGTTTGCGAACTTGGACTGCAACATTCCCGTGACAGATATGGCCCTGTTTCCTTTCACGATCTAGGGTGGGCCCAAAATATTGACTGTCACTAGCATCGCCAGATGGTCCATCTCTTCTTCTGGTATCTCTGGTATCGTTTGTTTGGTATGCATAGTCATACACACACAGATGGGCTCTTTGTTTTGTGCCTTTCCTGGTGTAGTATACACATCTTTAGACACTAACTCACATACATGGCTCTACATTGCACAGTGCTCCCAGGTGGCCTGGAGGGTAATTGTCAGTAATATCGACTCCTCTTTTCTTCTGAGTCAGAGTTATAATCTCGCAAACCCACGCCCTTCTGTAGGCTCAGCAAGGAGTCCTTCATCTGTATGAACACCCATGCACATACGTTCACAAACATAGGCATATATCAGCAATAACATCACACTTTTGCATGACTTTAGGTTATAGTGTATATACTGTATATCATTTGGTTGGAGCACACCAAAACACCACTTGTTGATCTCAGTGCGCATTTGTATGTGTATTGCATACCTGATCCAATAATAATACTGATGATTTGATAATGTCTCTCCATTTCTGCAGCTCTGCATCATGGTATCGCTGCTGGGACTCTAGGAGATCCATCCATTCCATCTGTGTCTGTGGTAGTTTACTGCTGAAACACATATGTACAAATAAACACGCCTCCTAATGATCTACAACTGTCTGTCAGATGAGTTTAGGAATGTTTTGCCTGTCCTCACCGAAAGCATAAATGTTGTGTGACATGACATGATCACAGAGAATCACAACAAATTTGGTGTTTAATGGACAGCTGTTTGGACAACAGTGAGATTCAGAGTGGGTATGGCTACAAAGGTCTACGGAACAGAAGGAGAAATCAAGTGAACGACAAAATATCCCATCGGTTGTTGCGATCATTGGGGGACTTTATACAAATGCAGAACGATTAATTTACTGTGTGTCCAAATAACTCGGCATATACAAATTTGCAGCAGATTGATGTCCATTATTTTCACATGCAAACGAGCTTGCTAATCATTGCAATGTTTGCAGCTCTTCAGTGGCATTGGTGAAACTGCAACAAACCTTTGGAAACAATGAAGAGTTTGCTGCAAAGTTCATTTGCATGTGAAAATTTAAGGGTGGCAGATTTGTGGCAAGGTTGCTGCAAGTTTGCGGCAACTCTAGATTTTTTGTAAGGGATGGCAAAGAATGCGTTGATTCTCGTTTAGCTTTGATACGACGCATTATGCGCTGGTGTAATTAATATACAACCTTTCCACTAAAGAATGTTTAATTTTAGTGGCATTAAAACAAATTCACTGTCAACAAGAAACAACATCAAAGCAATGTCTTAGTGATGTTCATACACTCTACAAGAGCAACCAGAAGTAGGAACGCCTGCTAGCAACCAAACAGTCTGCAGCAGCAAAGTCCCTGACGGTGTGAATAGGGTATAGATTACATTGAAGTAATCACTTTTTTGTGTCTGCAGGTATTTGGGGCCATTCACACCAAACACATTATTGCATTTACGGTGCTGTTTTTAAATGGTTTTCCTATGTAAACATCCACTAGATAGATGTATTTGACTGCTGCACATTTCTCACTATTTTTTCAGTGTTTTTTGCGTTCGAGCGCTGCATTTTTAAGATGCTGTGTCAAGTCAAAACTTTAACCCTTTCAAAAACATGTTACATGACACCTGCATTCTGTTGCATTTGTTTTGCTGCATTTAGCTTTTTAAACATGAGAACACATTTGTTATGAACGGCCCATTGTGTGTGTGTATGTGTGCAAGTATGTGTATTGTACCTTTCATGCAGGCGTAAACCCTGCCAGCTGGTGAGGCTCTGAGTAGAGTACTCCAGCATCCAGAGTTTATAGAACAGCATCATATTCAGAAAGATCAGCAGCATCAGACTGCAAAGAGCAAACAAACAAACACATGAAAAACTGGGTTCAAAGGCCAAGAAACCACCTCCATTAAGACTGTGGCCACATTTAGTGATAAAAAATGCCAAATGCTAGACTTGTGATTGACGAGTAATGATATGCATAATTATGTTAGATGTTAGACAGTATACAAAATTCCTAGTGATAGGGAAAATACTTGAGCTGTCTGTCTGTCTACCCGTACATAGGCTGCTGCCTCCAAAGACAGCATCCGAATGAAAATGGAATCACATAAATGACTGAACATTTCTCTTGAGTCTGTATACTTTTTCAAATTAATTTACAGTGAGCTTGTTTCAATGCATTTTGGGATTTCCTTAATCTGTGCGTATACATTTATATATATACAGCTCTGGCAAAAATTAAAAGACCACTACAAACGTATCAGTTTCTCTGCGTTTACAATTTATATGTATGTGTTTGAGTAAAATTTATATTTTTGTTTAATTCTATAAAGTACTTACAACTTTTTTCCCAAATTCCAAATAACAATATAGTAATTTAGAGCATTTATTTGCAGAAAATGACAACTGTTGTGTTTTCAGACCTCAAATAATGCTGGAAAAACCAATCCTCAGATTTGGGGAGCATTGTCAGAGCAGTAAGAAGTAAGTTTTTAGGATAACCATGTACGTGGGTTGATTCATACGTCCTTAACAAAGATGAATCTGCCTGATTACAGCCTTGCTGAAACACCCCCAGATCATCACTGCTCCTCCACCTGGTCATCTAATGGTTAAACGGTGCTTCAGCAAGGCTGGAATTGAGCAGATTCATCTTTGTAAAGGACGCATGACTCAAGCCACGTACAAGGTTACTCTGGAAGAAAACTGGCTTCCTTCTGCTCTGACAATGTTCCCCAACTCTCAGGATTGTACTGCTGGAAAAAAAACAACGCTCCATGCCACACAGCCAGATCAATCAAGGTGTAGATGGAGGACTTCTGGATCAAGACCTTGTCATGGCCAGCCCCATCTCCAGATCTGAACCCAATTGAAAACCTCTGGAATGTGATCAAGAGGAAGATGGATGGCTACAAGCCAACAATCAAAGCTGAGCTGCTTGAATTTATGTGCCAGGAGTGGCACATAATGTCACCCAACAGCAATGTGGAAGACTGGTAGAGAGCATGCCAAGGCGCATAAAAGCTGTTTGTAGTTATTCCACCAAATACTGATTTCTGAAATGTTGAATAAAAATTCTTTGCATTATTCAAGGACTGAAAACACTGCATGTTTTTAGTTATTTTGACCAGTTGTCATTTTTTGCAAATAAATGCTCTAAATGACAATATTTTTATTTGAAATTTGGGAGAAATGTCCGTACTTCATAGAATAAAACAAAAATGTAAATTTTACTCAAACACATACCTATAAATTGTAAATCCAGAGAAACTGATTTTTTCCAGAGCTTTATATAATATATATATATATATATATACACACACACCGATCAGCCACAACATTAAAACCACCTGCCTAATATTGTGTAGGTCCACCTAGTGCCACCAAATCAGCGCCAACTTACATCTCAGAATAGCATCCTGAGATGATATTCTCACCACAATTGTACAGAACTCTTTTCTGAGTTATCGTACACTTTGTCAGTTCGAACCAGTCGGACCATTCTCTGTACACCTCTCTCATCAACAAGGCGTTTCCATCCGCAGAACAGTCGCTCACTGGATGTTTTTTGTTTTTGGCTCCATTCAGAGTAAAATCTAGAGACTATTGTGCATGAAAATCCCAGGAGATCACCAGTTACAGAAATACTCATACCAGCCCATCTGGCACCAACAATCATTCCACGGTCCAAATCAAATGTTTTCCCCATTTTTTTGGTTGATGTGAATATTAACTGAAGCTTCTGACCCGTATCTGCATGATTTTATGCACTGCAGCCACACGATTGGCTGATTAGATAATCACATGGTTGATGGTTGGTGCCAGATGGGCTGGTTTGAGTATTTCTGTTACTGCTGATCTCCTGGGATTTTCATGCACAACATTCTCTAGAAACGCTAAAAACAAAAAAGTATCCAGTGAGCAGCAGTTCTACGGATGGAAACGTCTTGATGATGGGAGAGGTTAACACATATTCATATATATATATATATGAATATCTAGAATAGTATACTAGGGATGGGATTTTCGACACACAGCATAATGTATCTATATTTGATATCAATAAAGGAATGTACCTTATACAGATCCTAGGCGAGGCACAAGAGATAAAACCAAAAAGAAAAGAAAACAGAGTTACACTGATAATAAATAATTCTAAAAATTAATAATCAATAATAAAGTGGTAATCAATAATAAAATAATAAAAATAAGACTTAGTTCTAGTTAACAGGGTATTAAGAGGAAGAAATGTTAGCTACTTACACAAAGCTGATGATGAGTAATGGTTTGGAGATGTTGCAGAAAATCCCACCCCCTGAGATGTGCTCGGGAATGTGTCTTGTCTGAGTGGAACCTGTAGGCGAAGAAAACACAAACAATATAGTGAAACCTTGCACTCTGGCAGTGAGAATGTGTGATTTAAATTCAGTTATGTCTAAGATTCTGTGTTTTTGGCTGTGTGCATTAATGGACCTGCCACGTGTTTAATGCGTTGGATGACCTCCTCGTCTGTTGGTGTGGTAACAGGGCCGAGGGTTTCATCATGATGGATCACGCGGAGATGGGTGAGGGGTCTTTTTCTCCGCCTCAGGGTGGAGTTCTTTACTGCTTTGGTTTTAGGAGATGGCCTATGGGTTTCTATTATAGCATCCTCCATCTTTGCCAACTCCAGCTCTGTCAAAAAACAAACAACAACAAACAAATGCCATCTTTGATTTATTCTGATTCTAAATATTTTTTAGCTGCAACAAAGCAGTAATTCTGCACAACTGCAATATTAAAAATGTAATGTGGGTGGAACTAAAGAAGTGGACTTCAAGACTGTTGTTGGTAGAGCTGAATACTGTTGTGGATGGAATAAACCAAGGCAAACCTCAATTTATTCTGATTCTAAATATTTTTTAGCAGCAACATAGGAGTCATTCCGCACAACCAATGAGGGTGGAACTAAAGAAGGAGTGGGTGGACTTCAAAAAGGTTTTGGGTGGAGCACAAGAATTTGTCTGTGGATTTCAAGACTGTTGTGGGTTGAGCTAAAGACTGTTGAGGGTGGAGTAAAGAAAGTTGAAGCTAAATTAAGTTGTGGGTAGGGCTTACGATGATTGTTGTTGGAGGTTAAGAAGTGTGTGGATGAAGTTCAAGGATGTTGTGGGTGGAGCACCAAAAGTTGAAACTAAATGAGTTAGTGGGTGGAGCTCAAGACGATTGTTGGTAGAGCTCAAGAAGGTTGTGAGTGCAACTAAAGACTGTTGTGGGTGGAGTTCTAGAAGGCTGTGGGTGGGGCTCAAGAAGGTTGTGAGTAATGTTCAATAAGTTTGAGGGTGGAGTTCAAGACAATTGTGGGTGGAGCTCAGTAAGTTTGTGGGTGGAGTTCAATAATGTTATGGGTGGAGCTAAAGACTGTTGTGGGTGGAGTTCATTTTTATTTTGGGTGGAGCCAAGAAGATTGAAGTGCAATAAGGTTGTGGGTGGGGCTCAATAAAGTTGTGGGTGGGGCTTAAGAACATTGTGAGTTTAAGAAATTTTGTGGGTGAAGCGCAAAAAAAGTTGAAGCTGAATTAGTATGTGGGTGGAGCTCAAGAAAGTTGATGGTAGAGCTCAAGGAAGTTGTAAATGCAGATAAAAGGTGTGTTCGACTTGAACTGCGGCTTGCTTACCGATCGGCAATATTTGCTGGGTGCAGTCATTGAGGAGTTGTGCTTCCCGTCGATTGCTACACTACACCAGTCATTTACTTTCTTTACTAAAGATGAAGTGGAATTCAGATAGACAGAAGTTTGAATTTTACATATAATAACCGGAAACATGGTTCATTTGAAAAGGTTATGTACTGCTTAATAAATTACCTGAATACCAATAAAATCTATACAATGTATTATTCTTAACCAATATATTTAATTTAATACCAATAAAGGAGTCCATATTTTAATAATTTTGATTGATTGTTTTTTATGAATAAACATAATATTACTATTATAAACCGCTCTTGCAGTACTTTGGTGGCACAGTCACAAGTGACGTGGTGGTAGTGCTGCCTCAAGTCAGACACATTTCTAACCAATATGCACTGCTTCAATTCTGGCGCTGATAATACTGTGGACCACTGCATGAAGTCAAACACACCTAAAGGCTGTTGTGGTTAGAGTTCAAGAAGGCCGTGTGTGGGGCTCAAGAAGATTGTAGGTTTTCTAAAAGGTTGAGTTTAAGACAGCTGTAGTTTGAGATCAAGAAAGTTATGGGTAGAATGTAAGAAGATTGTGGGTGGAGCTCAAGAAGGTAGTAGATGGTGCTCAAGAATGTTCAGGTAGTGTCTTACCGAGGCTTTTAAAGTTCTCATCTAGTCCACTCCAGAAGTTCTTCTCAATGAAGCCCTTTACCAACCCCCATGGCTGTTTCCTGAACCTGAGCTCCGTAGAAACCCTAAAGGACAGACAAATCAAATCATATTTAGCACATTCCTTTTTCTCATTTAAATGTATATACAACTCAGTGCCTAAGCCATTACTGTCCTGTTCTTCAGTACCTCAGCCGGCACTTGTTCTTAGCCACGCGTGTTAGCATGTAGCGGTTTAGGGTGTAGAAGTAGTCATGATATGGTACATCATGAGTAATGACCTCCGCATCAATGATATAGCACTCACTCTCTTGGCTGGCCTTATATAGGGTCTAATTCAGAAAGAAATGGCAAACAAATTATTAAAAAATAATAATATAAGGAATATTACAGTGGAAAATCCTGAATTATATGCTATGCTAATTGAAGGAAGCCTACAGTGTGGTTATGTAACTACAGTATCTGAACTTTAGGATAGTTTCATGTCTCACCTGAGTCTCAGAAACAGTAGCTGTTTTGGGGGCCAGTGGGTTGGTCAGGGAGATAGTGTACATGATCTCCCTTGTTTGGTTTCCAGCATTCTCCTTCTTCCAGGGGTGATACACCACATCTGTAGATGGATGTTTAAATATTGAATGCAGAACCAAAGCAAGTTAGTGTATGTATTGCAATCTGAACTCTAAAACTAAGAAAGAAAATACATTTAAAGCTCAATAAACACATTAACACCTGTTTTATACATACACATACAATATTATAAAATGTGTATCTAATTGGAGGTGTATGTTCAATGATGCTGTAAAATAGAATTAAATGTACTGTATATTAATATATAAAACATACTATGTATAAACAAATATCTAATCTAATGTATAAAATTATTTAAGTTAAAAAAACTTTTTTAATGTTTTTTCTCTCTAACCTGTGAATCTCCTCTGCTCCATAAAGTCTGTCATGAACTGGGACTCGGTGAAGAGAATGGCATACAGCTTATCAACACTGAATTTATACACCTCATTAATGTACTGACGGCCATTCAGATCCTCGTGGAATGCTTGCACTTCATCTACTGAGAATACACATTCATAGACAAAGATGAATTTTACAGGAATACTCAAAGCTTCAAATTATGTGTTAAGTCTTACATTCTCCTGAAAATCAGCATTTTATATAGTAATGTCAACATTTCAATCTTTTTTTGTTGTTGCACGAAATGTATAACATACTTCTAATTTTTTTTTTGTATAGCCTTTAGTTTGCACATTGTTTGATGGAAAGCATTGGGCAATATATGGAATAACATGCTGCTAAGTGTTTGTTTTTTTAATGCAGGAAATTAAATTATGTTTTTTTTTTTTTTTTTTTTTTAATCTGATTATGCAATTATTCAAAGTAAATAATGGAAGGATTCATTAATTAATCATAAAAATAGTTGTTAGTTGTAGCTCTAGTAATTATGAATTCAGTTCTTGACAGCATGTTAAATGTATAGTTCACCCAAAAATGAAAATTCTCTCATCATTTACTCACCCACATGATATCCCCGATGAGTATGAAGTTCATCCTTATGCAGAACACAAATTATGATTGTTAGAAAAATATTTCAGCTCTGTAGGTCCATACAAATCAAGTGAATATGTGCTTAAATTTTGACTATCCAAAAAGCACATAAAGGCATTATAAAGGTAATCCACATGACTCAAATATTTTAATCCATATCTTCAGAAGTGGTATGATATGTGTGGGTGAGAAACAGATCAATATTTAAGTCGTTTTTTGCTAGAAATTCTTCTCCATGCCCAGTAGGGGGCGATATGCATGAAGAATGTGAATCACCAAAAACACAAGAAGATGAATGTGAAAGTGATCTGCTTCTCACCCACAACAATCATATCACTTCTGAAGATACTGATTTAACCACTGGTGTCTTATGGATTAATTTTAATTTTATGCTGACTTATGTGATTTGTTTTAGCTTTAAAATTGTGTAAATTTTTTTTTTAAATTGTATGGACCAAAAGAGCAGAGAAATTCTTCTAAAACTCTTCATTTGAGTTCAGCAGATGAAAGAAAGTCATACACATCTGGGATGACATAAGGGTGATTAAATGATGAGAGTACTTCCATTTTTGGGTGAACTATCCCTTTAACATTGCTCTGAATGTGTGTACTGTATGTTGGACTGCCAACCTTCATCATGTGTTTCTGAGGAATCACTGATGTCAGTGGGTATATCCTCATTGTCGTTGAAGTCTAGGGCAGGTGAGGGCACAGGGTCCAGAGGGCTGTCCGGTTCGCAGTTCCTCTCCTCAGCCAGCAGAGGGAGTGGCAGCAGATCACCATCGGGAAGGCAGTCTGTGTATTCCTCAGCAGAAATGTCAAACTGAACACAGCAGAGGGCGGAATTCTAAAAGCTGTTACTCAAAAAGAGTGTGTATATTAGAGTATACTTGTGTTTGAGTGTGTATACTCACAGACAGTGGTGTATCAGTGCTGCTGGGAGGAGTGGTGGAGGTGATGGTGGAGTGGGTGATGGATCTCTTGTGTGCTGGAGGAGAACTGTTGTCTGGTTTGTTCTCACAGCTGCTCTTAGATGAGTTATCATTACTGACCTCATTCTCTTCCGCTGGGATCTCCTCACAGAACCTGAAGCACACACATAGTCAAGCACACGCAGAGTGGTCTAAGTGTTAAGCTTAGTGTTAACATGTACTTGTTTGATTATGTATATATGTGAGCAACATTACTGCAAATTAGGTGCAATATGTCAACTACGGTTGAATTTTGTAATTTATAAAGGAAAATGTGAGTGCCGTTGTACAACTCCAGCACTGTTAGGGTGTTGTGGGTGGTTTCCATTGCTATTTGCTAAGGTGTTCTGAGTCGTTGCTAGGTGCTTCTAGCCCCAAGTCTTTATGATATTGTGGTCCCTATATTTGGCAAGGGTCCCTTCTTTTTTCACCCCTTTTGTCATCCACAAGACAAAACTTGTTAGTGTGCTCCATTAGAAAAGTAACAGCACAAATCTCATTAACAAGCCACACAATTTGAGGCATCATTCATGTCCAAGTTGAGTTACACACTGGAGTTTAATCATTTATTTTGGGAATCTAAAAAAAACTTTAACCCCAAGTATGAGCAATAGTTATAATGATGATGCTTGCTGAATGCATGCATGCACATGTGACCACCTTAACTCACCCCATGGTGTTGAAATCATCATCAGGGGGCACATAGTCCTCGTCGTCACTGGTCAGGCCCAGCTCATTTCCATAACACTGATGTACAAAGTGCCAGAGCTCTTTAGGGCAGAGGGGCTGCAGACATACAGAAAAGACCATTTCAGAGATAGTGCGTACTGTATGTGATATAACTCTATTTACTATATTACCTATTAACTAGATTTACTATAATGTTGCTCATTAATCCTTAAATGCATACCTCAGTTCTTCAGTGACCCAGGACCTCATTCCACCCCTTTACCTTATCCATATGTTCTAGTTATGCCACCACCACTATAGTTTTCCTTATCTTTTCTCTTATAAAATGTGTAACAATAAACAGTGCCAATATTGCAAATTTTTTTGCTTAGTTACCAAAAGTTTATCATTAGTGACCCGAGATATGTAATAGTGTCGCAATATTTTGCACTTCCATAAATAACATTTTTATGATTATATAATATCTACTGTATATAAGTGAACTATCACTAAATATCTATTTCTTTATTACTGCACTGTTGTTTTAATGATTGACTTGATTTTCATTTGACATTGCTATTTGACAGCACTGCAATGTGGAAGTAAACTAGAGCAAGTACAACACATGTACAGTTTGATATGACTATTGCCATTTAGGCATTTTGAAGATTGATTTGTGATATATATATATATATATATATATATATATATATATATATATATATATATATATATATATATATATTTATATTTATATATGTGCCGGGATGCTAAAGACCCGAGGTATGCAATAGTGTTTGACAGAACACCCATGCATTTAAGGGTTAAAAGAGTAATTCTCAGAAAACCTGAAAAGAAAATGTTCTAGTCATATTTAACCCTAAATCTATACAAAAAATTTTTTTTTGCATCATGAAAATTTTCAGGAAACTTAAGCTCATTTTACCACCCAATTCTCATTACCATAATGCATCCAGACATTTTACTTTTACTATTTCCTTTGTTTTCAATGATTATTCTCATTATCGTAACACAGTGATTTTTGTAACTTTATTGCAGTAAAAAGTTTGCTGTTGTAAAAAAAATTTTTTTTTATTGTTATTTATTACAATATATATTTTATTTTTATTTATTTATTTCAAATTGCGGCAGCATATCAAAATGACAAGCTTTTTTTGAGCATTTTTGCATCAAATATATTTAAGAGCATTTTAACCTGAATTAAAATGTATTATGCAATTTATAAGATGCAATAGCAATTTATAATCTGACACAATACATATTAAAAATACACAAACTCCTATAGAGACAGGAAGTTGACATCTGGTGCATATGGTTCATATTTTTACCTTGTCCAACAGTGCATTCTGCCAAAGTCTGAACATCATCATGTAAGTCCTGTCCCTCGCACCAAACGATGTGAAAAAGTGCTGAAAGGAAGAGAAAAGCACAGAGAAACATTGATTAAATCACAAGAGTTAATCCGTTTTAATGTGTTTTTGGACAATGTGGTCTCTGACAATGTCTTGTTGGAGTGCACTCACCTTCTCAGTGTCTGTGCACAACTGGATGGCATTGGGAATGAGTCGTGCTGTCTTTTCTTTCGTCATGAAGCAGATATCTTTCAACCGTACTGTAAGCTGCACACACATGCACCAGATTAACAAAACACCTACTTAAAGAGGTAGTGGAGAATTTCTGTGCCACTATTGTCACTAAATGGAATAGCAGTCTGTTTATTTGAGCAGTCCGACATTGCATTGGCTCAACCAATGGTATGAATGAGGGGCGGGACTATCTGTTTGCTGATCAATCTGAGAATGTTTGAAAACTTGTTTGAAAACAGTCATTATTTTTGCAATGTAAATGGTGCCACTTGTGAAATTACACACTGTAGCTTTAATTCTTAGTGTCAAAAAAGTGTAGCCCTGAAACTGAGAAAAAAAGTCAACCGCAAATAAAAGTGATAAAACTTACCAGTGTCTCCCATCGAAAGATATTACTGTAAAAACAAATCCAGTTTTCGGAGAGGTAGAGGCGCCCCTGCAGTAGAATGTCCCGCTGCAGAGCACATGAGTAGTCTGCAAATGAGAAAACAAGGCCAAAGTTCAAAATAAGTCTTATATAACGTATATACGTTGAAATAACGTTTATTTCAACATTTACTTTATTTACAACAGCTTTGACTCCAATCCATTCAGAATTTAGAATCAGTTTTATAATATCAGTTTAACTGTTATTAAGTCTTTTATTACTCAAATTTTACATATTGTGAAAGTGTTTTTGCACAGATGGAAGGCTTTACATTCATTATGAATAATCGTACCTTTTGGTTTGCATTCATCAAGTTACAAATGAAAACAGAATATACTCAAATGAGAAGTATTTGAGTAATGAGAAGTACCTATTCTTTTTAAAGTGTTCAATTCAAAGGATTATCCAGAAATAGGCATTAACACATGATCATTAAAATATGAATAATTCTGTCATGAAATTTCAAGCCTAAATAATTATATTTACTGTATAGGGGTCCACCCCACCACCAAAATCAGTCTTGTTATGTAAATGACTATTTGATGCAGAAATCATCTAATTGTTAATGAATAACTCCTTCCATTTGTATGGTTACACTATAAGTGAGGAATCTTACCCACGATGAGACGTTCTGTGTCTGGCAACTGCTTGAAGAGCTTCCTGAAGTCCTCATTGCGTTGTTTGTATGTGGGACTGAGGACCTAAAACACAAATAAACCAACAGACTTAGAGCACACAAACATACCCAAATATCCATGCTCAAAAAAGCACAAAGGGACTCCCATTTCCACTCTTTCACACAGCTTTTCATCAGTCAAATGCTGTTTTAGTTTTGTCATGCAGCAGCATGAGATGAACCACAATAAGCCCATTCCTACTATGGCAAAACGGAAGCCAGTCAAATGTAAACGAAAACTTCACACTGTTCAGCATTCAACAATGCACACTACGCCCCTGCTAATGAGCAAACACAGACATTATAATTAGCAATGCAAGCACAATCTTAAAAGACAAATACTCAGGGGCCTGGGTAGCTCAGCAAGTAAAGACGCTGACTACCACACCTGGAGTCACAAGTTCAAATCCAGGGCATACTGAGTGACTCCAGTAAGGCTTCTTAAGCAACCAATTGGCCCGGTTGCTAGGGTGGGTAGAGTCACGTTGGGTTAACCTCCTCTTGGTTGCTATAATGTGAAAAATCGGTGGGGCACGTGATGAGTTGTGTGTGGATGCTGCGGAGAATAGCATGAAGCCTCCACACGCACTGGGTCTCTGCGGTAATGCGCTCAACAAGCCAAATGATAAAATGCATGGATTGAATGAGATTCGTCCTCCGCCACCCGGATTGAGGCGAGTCACCACAAGGACCTAGAGAGCATTGGGAATTGGGCATGCCAAATTAGGGAGAAAAGGGGACAACACCCCCCTCCCAAAGATAATAATTTCAACTTTGGTAAAGTGTCTTAAGATCAACTGTGTAATCTGTGATTCATTTCACACAATAGAGAACCACATACACTGTTCGCTCCTGTTGCCAAGGAGGTGAAAAAAATCCTTTGGATTTGATGCAATATCTAGAAAATACTGCTTAGAATAAAGATAAATGGAAGTAAATATATATTTATAAATATAGTAAAATAAGTTGAATTCCTTTAGAAAAACCTGAAACAAATAATTGTAATATTAACATGTCAGTGATGTCTAAAAACAATATGCGTGGGGGACATGGAAGATAAAATATTAACACATAGTGGTCGACTGATATGAGTTTTGGTAAGTTGACAGATGCCAATATGATGTATATGTTGCAATTCAATGGCAGCAAATGAGAACACTTATTTTATAAAAATACTTCCTCAAAATAAAAATAAAATGAAAAAAGAAATGTTTATGATCCATTGACATGGCAGCCAGTAGATTCTGGAACTATCACAAGGGGAACTAAGGTGCCATTTATACCAAATGGGTTGCTACACAAAAATAAAATCTAAGCAAATTAAACAGAACGGGTGTCTAAAGATGCGTTTAACAGGGTGTCTAAAACCAGCGGCCATAAAAAAAGACATCCGTAAAAAATACGTTTGTTTAGCACATAGTTTACATTGAAAAACTATTTAAAAAACAGTGCAGATGGATGAAAAAACATCGGCCCTAAATTGACACGCTATCTTAAATCCACAGCACCCATGCAGGAGACACACAAAAAAACAAACAAAAAAAAAGCGAAAAGCAATGAAACGGTCAAAGACGTCAATCTAGCACATTTACATGTAAACAATTAAACAATTAAGGGCAGACACACAAATGTGTTTGGTGTGAACCGGCCCTAACTTGACGGCATCTTAAAGGAATGTTCCAGGTTCAATACAAGTTAAGCTGAATTGACAGCATTTACAGCACAATGTTGATTACCACCGAAAATAGTTTAGACTCCTCCCCTGTTCACTTAAAATCGGTGCTTACAGTAAGGCACTTACAATGGAAGCGAGTGGGGTCAGTCCATAAACACTAATATGCACATGGTTTCAAAAGTATAGCCACAAGATGCAAATACTGCATTAATAAAATCTATTATAAAAGTTCAGCGTTTACCTACAGGATTTACTGCAGTTTGTATCGTCATTGCGATGAAGTTGTAATTTTGGATATACCTTTACACTGACAAGGTTAGTAAGTGAATTTATCACGTTATACTCAAGATAACATGATTCATGTTCACGTCTTGTCACTATACTGTTGAAACTGTGTGTATCTGAATGCTTATGCACTGAGCCCATTCACTTCCATTGTAAGGGCTTTACTGTAAACACGTTCCCTTTACAAAAAGCTTCACTATGATGCTGCGCTGCTAAGCGCTATGGGGAACAATCTTATTGTGAGCTGCTCTGAACATGTGTGTAACACGTCAATGAAAATTGACCGGAATTTATAGCCTCGGTTGGTGAGATCATTGGATGCACCTGTGGCCAGGCTATAAATAGGAGGCGTCACCAGAGTGTCGTCAGACATTTTTCTTCAGAGCTTTCTCTCTGTGTGTTTTCACAAAACTCTTTGTTAGAAATTTGTTAAAAACAAAGTCTTTAAAAAAAAAAAAAAAAAAAAAAAGAGAACTATATATATATATAAAAAAGAGAAAGAAAATGGCGGAGAATCAGGGCAAACGATGCGTGTTTCCTTGTCAACGCTCTATGACTGACAAGGACACGCATGAATTTTGCTTTGTCTGCTTGGGGGAAGAGCACGCTGCTCTCGCGTTGGGGCAGGGCGGGTGCGCGCATTGTGACCTACTTTCGGTCGGGATGCTTTGCGCTCGCCTTGCTTACTTCCGAGAGCCAGCACCCACATTTCATTCGTGGGGCTCTCGCATGGATCTGGCTGAGGAGCGAGAGACGGGTCCGTCCCTTTCGCTCGCTCTCTCCCCAGATCCTGCTGGTCCTTCGCGTGATCTTGAAGCGTGCTTCGGCGCCTCTTCAGTTCGCGAGGGGGACCTCCATTCTCTTGATACAGATTCTGAGTTAATCACATCCGAGCACTCCAATCGCGATTCAAAATCTTCGGAGGAGTCACTCGATGTGGTTACTCGCGCGGTGGCCAGACTTCAATTAGACTGGCCACGTGACCAAGATCCCCCCAAGCGCTCCAAGTTAGAGGACAGATTTCTGTCTGGTGACCAAGGGAAGGGAACGCCTCATCAGTCCCTTCCCTTCTTTGATGATCTCCACGACGAGATTTCTCGTTCGTGGAAGAAATCATATACCTCACGCGTTCACGTGCCCTCGACGTCGGTGTATTCGACTATCGTGGGCGCTGAGGCGCGAGGATATTCAAAGATGCCACCGGTCGAAGAGACACTTGCGGGTTATCTCTCGCCGGGTTCGGCATCGTCTCTTAAAAAACCTGCTCTCCCCTCTAAGCCATGCAGGGTTACCTCCATGCTGGTCGGGAGAGCTTATCAAGTGGCGGGTCAGGCTGGTGCTGCGCTGCACACCATGGCTGTGTTACAGGCATACCAGGCTGACCTGCTAAAGGACCTGAGTGCAGGAAGAGACCTCGACGACGAAGCTTTTTCGGAACTTTGTCGAGCTACGGATTTGTCTCTCCGTGCCACCAAGCAGTCAGCCCGTGCTATTGGCCGGTCTATGTCCGCTTTGGTCAGCACGGAGAGGCATTTATGGCTTAACCTATCCGGCATCAAGGATAAGGACAGAGTTTTCCTCCTTGATGCCCCAATTTCGCCTTTTGGTCTCTTTGGAGACGCCATGAATACGGTTATCTCCAGATTCCAGGAGGCGAAAAGCCATGAGGAAGCCTTTGGGCAGTTTCTTCCTCGCCGCACTCAGGGGGCCACCCAGTCTCGCCCTGATTCCGTTAGGAGGGAGGCTCAAAAGCAAAGCGTGGCAAGTCGTGCTCCCCCTCGCAAAGATTGGGGACAGGCTCGTCGCCCTCAGCAGCCTCCCAAACAAGACCTCAGGGCTGGTATTTCTAAGAGAAAGAAGCCCTGACGGTCTTGTATCCAGCCCTGTGAGGGTAGTTCCCTTCGGGACGGGGCGCGTGTATCATTCACTTCGGCCCTCCCGATACCCTCACGAAACCTCTTCACTCCCGCCACCCTTGGTGTTTCGGGTGACAGGGGTTTCCAACAAAATGTTGAGTGTACCGTTGCTCCCTGCCATAATCCAGGACACGGAACATTCGACACCCCCTCGACAGGAAGTGTTGAAATTAGTTCCCATCTCAGAGAACCTGGCAGCGTGGAAACTTCTGCCAGGTATTTCTATGTGGGTTCTAAAAACAGTAGGAAAAGGCTACAGAATTCAGTTCGCTTGCCGCCCTCCGAGCTTCAACGGCGTGGTTTCCACTACCGTAAGGTCGGAACAGGCCGTAGAACATGTTCCCCTTCCAGAGAAAGAGTCAGGCTATTACAGCAGATACTTCCTGGTCCCCAAGAAGGGGGGTGGGGGGGGGGGGGGATTTGCGTCCGATCTTAGATCTTCGTGGCTTGAATCGCTCGGTCAAGACGCTCAAGTTCAAGATGCTAACAGTCAAGTCCGTCGTGTCTCAGTTCCAACGTCACGATTGGCTGGTCACGATCGACCTCATGGACGCATATTTTCATATTGGAATTCTGCCACAGCACAGGAAGTTCCTGAGGTTCGCTTTCGGGGACGAAGCCTTCCAGTATGGGTCCTTCCATTCGGCCTAGCCCTATCACCCCGCACATTCACGAAATGCACGGATGCGGCACTGGCTCCTTTGCGACTCCAGGGCATCCGCATTCTGAATTATCTAGACAACTGGCTGATTCTAGCCCAGTCTCAAAAACTGGCAGTTCAGCACAGGGATATCGTCTTGGCTCATCTAGGTTCTCTGGGTCTGAGACTCAACGCCAAAAAGGGCATTCTTTCCCCGACCCAGGAAATTTCCTATTTAGGGGTCATATGGAATTCGATCACGATGCAGGCACAGTTGTCTCCCGCTCGTGTCATCTCCATTCAGAACTCCCTGAACAATCTCAGGCTAGGTCAGGGTTGCACTGTTCTTCAGTATCAACGAATATTAGGTCTCATGGCGTCTGCGTCCACGGTGATTCCTTTGGGCCTTCTCCATATGAGACTGTTTCAGCTGTGGCTAAAAGCCAGGGGGTTTCATCCAAGGGCCAGTCCCCTCAGGCAAATAAGGGTTACGCGCCCAGCGCTTCGTTCCCTTTCTATGTGGTTCAGACCCCGGTTTCTCACCTTGGGTCCCACTCTTGGTGCATTGTGTCGTCGCAGGATGCTAACGACAGACGCCTCCCTGACGGGTTGGGGTGCGGTCTTAAGTGGTCGTCCAGCCCAAGGGGAATGGGAGAGTCATCAACTCGATTGGCACATAAACCGCCTCGAGCTGATGGCAGTATTTCTGGCCCTGAAATACTTCCTCCAACATTTGAGAGACTGCCATGTCCTTGTGCGTGTGGAAAACACAGCAGCAGTCTCTTACATAAATCATCAAGGAGGCCTACGTTCTCGCCACCTCAATTTGCTGGCACGTCGGATTCTCCTTTGGGCCCAGGGCAAGTTACTTTCACTCAGGGCAGTCTATATCCCTGGACGCCTGAATGTGGGAGCAGATTTTCTGTCCAGACGAAACTTACCGACGGGCGAGTGGAAACTCCACCCCGAGGTAGTACAACAGATTTGGGAGAGATTTTACAGAGCGGAAGTGGACATCTTCGCCTCTCTAGAGACTGCGCAATGTCCCCTCTACTTCTCTCTGAGTCACCCAGCCCCCCTGGGTCTGGACACGATGGCGCATACATGGCCCAGAATGTGTCTGTATGCGTTTCCCCCAGTTTCTCTGCTCCCGGGAGTCCTGGCCAGAGTTCGCCAGCAAGGGTCTTGCCTCTTACTGATAGCGCCTCGCTGGCCGAACAGGATTTGGTTCTCAGAGATGATGTCTCTCCTAGACGGCTCGCCTTGGGCGATTCCGGACAGGAGGGACTTTCTGTCTCAGGCACAGGGGACAATATTTCATCCCCGGCCCGAATTGTGGAAACTTCATGTTTGGCCCCTGAAGGGTACCAGCTGAGGGACACAGGGCTGTCGCTTGGGGTTATTGAAACCATTCTTAGTGCTAGGGCTCCCTCCACCAGAAGAATTTACACCAATAAATGGGGTGTCTTCGAAATGTGGTGCAGTTCACATGGTGCAGATCCAGTTAACTGCCAAATTGTTTCAGTTCTGGATTTTCTGCAGGAAAAACTGTCAGCAGGCATATGCCCCGCTACTCTCAGGGTTTATGTGTCCGCCATTTCGGCTTGCCACGCCTTGATTGACGGGATGCCTTTAGGGAGGCACCCTCTACTCGCTCGCTTCATTCGTGGAGCCAAGCGACTGAGGCCTCCCGTTAGGATCAGAACTCCTTCATGAGACTTAACAATAGTCCTGGAGGGTCTGGTTGAGACCCCTTTTGAACCTCTGGAGTCAGCGTCTGACAGACTTCTGACTCTCAAGATGGTCTTTCTTATGGCTATTACCTCTCTTAAGAGGATTGGGGATCTACAGGCTCTGTCTATTTTGCCGACCTGTTTAGAATTTGCCCCAGGTATGGCCAAAGCTATTTTGCATCCTCACCCTGATTACATTCCTAAGGTTCCTTTTTCGACAATACATCCTTTCACTTTGGAAGCCTTCTGCTCCACGCCGTTTCTAACGCCAGAGCAGGAAAGACTTCACGGACTCTGCCCAGTCCGTGCCCTTCAGACTTATGTCCACCGCACAAGCCAGTGGCGTAAATCAGGGCAATTGTTTGTTTGCTATGGGGGCCGCAACAGGGGGGCGGCCGCTACTAAGCAGACTATGTCACATTGGGTGAAGGATGCTATTGCCCTGGCCTATGAGGCGCGCGGTCAAGCTTCGCCAGTAGGTGTCAGGGCTCACTCCACCAGAGGGGTCGCCTCCTCTAAAGCCTTGGCTAGAGGGGTCCCTCTGCAGCAAGTTTGTGATGCGGCAGGCTGGTCCTCTCCGCACACATTCATTAGATTCTATAGTTTGGATGTTCATGCTACTCCGGGCTCTTACGTCCTTGAGTCGACATCTCAAACTCATGCCGGAACAAGTTTGTGACGCGGCGGGCTGGTCCTCTCCACGCACATTCTACAATTTTCTTCATGGGCTGGATGTTCTGCTACACCGGACTCTTATGTCCTTGGGTCGACATCTCAGGCTCATGCCAAATCAAGTTCATGGTACGAACTTTTTGAGTTAGATGCTTTACCCCGGACTCTTATGTCCTTGGGTCGGCTTCTCAAACTCATTTCTGACTTTGTGGGCTAGATGCTTCGCTACTCCGGACTCTTATGTCCTTGAGTCGACATCTCAAGCTCATGTCTGAACAGGTTTGTGATACGGCAGGCTAGTCCTTTCTGCACACATTCTTCGGATTTTATGGTGTTAGATGTTTTTGCTACTCCGGGCTTTTATGCCCTTGAGTCGACATCTCAAGCTCATGTCTGGGACCTCTCGCGTTTTGTGAGAACACTTCACAACGGTCAGGGGTCTGGACAGCCCCAGTGCGGCGGCGTGGGCATTGCGTTCCCCATAGCGCTTAGCAGCACAGCATCATAGTGAAGCTTTTTGTAAAGGGAACGTCTCGGGTTACATGTGTAACCCTTGTTCCCTGAAAAAAGCGGAACGAGATGCTGCGCTTCTTTTGCCGCACTGGGACGTCCCAGGACCGCTCTTCAGAAAAATATCTGACGACACTCTGGTGACGCCTCCTATTTATAGCCTGGCCACAGGTGCATCCAATGATCTCACCAACCGAGGCTATAAATTCCGGTCAATTTTCATTGACGTGTTACACACATGTTCAGAGCAGCTCACAATAAGATTGTTCCCCATAGCGCTTAGCAGCGCAGCATCTCGTTCCACTTTTTTCAGGGAACAAGGGTTACACATGTAACCAGAGACGTTTTTTTGCTTCCTTTTTAAAATAAACTTTATATATAAATTACATATTTTTTTGTGTGTGGTAATGAAAACGTCATGGTTACTGTTGTAACCTCAATTCCCCGATGGAAGGAACGAAAAGTTGTGTCGACTGTAGTGACACAAGGGGTCTCTTCTAAGAGCCTTGCGTACCTCTGAACATGAGATAAGACCAATGTCAAATTGGCAGACAGAATATGCATGTCCCACCCCCGGAGTTAAAAAGCATCTGGGGCTATCTTAACGCTATAGATGTGTCAGGGAAGGCATCCTTTTCCATGCCTATTCTTTCAGGGGGAAAAACCCCTGTGGAGACCACAACCTGCCCAGACTGGAGAGAGATAACTTGTGGCTAATACCCACAGGGGTTGTCAAGCCACCCTTGGACATGGTGCGGTGGTAGATCCTGCCTGACAAGGGAGGAGTTGCTACAGACATGGCGACCGGGGGGCAGCGAGGACTGCCCAAGGAGATGTGGGTCCTGCCAGCAGGGGGACCGTACCGTGGAAAATACATCACAGGGAATTTCCTGAACGGGAACTATGCCTGTGGAGCCCAAGCCCAACACGGAGCCCCAAATCAGTGGGAGAAAACTCTGCAGGGCAAGGAGTACAGTCAACAACTCGAGGCAGTTGATGTGCCAGCGCAGGTGGGGTCCCGTCCAGGAGCCAGCGGCTGCGTGCCTGTAGCACACGGCACCCCAACCCAGTTGAGAGGCGTCTGTGGTGACGACACGAGGGGGACTCCTGTCCACAGAAATCAGAGGTCTTTCCAAGGGTTGAAAGTCTAATGGCAGGAAGGGGTGATTAACACACGGTATGTGCTGTGGTGCCATGCCCATCTCGGGACTCGAGTCTGAAGCCAGTGCTGGAGCAGTCTCATATGCATCAACCTGAGCAGGGTGATGACGGCTGAGGATGCCATATGCCCCAGGAGCCTCTGGAACTGTTTGAGAGGAACCGCTGTGCCTGGCTTGAAGCGAGCGAGGCACATGAGCACTGACTGTGCATGCTTGGTTGTGAGGTGTGCTGACATTGTGACTGAGTCTAACTCCAAACTGAGAAAAGAGATGCTCTGAACCAGAGAGAGCTTTCTTTTTACCCAGTTGACCTGAAGCCCTAAACGGCTGAGGTGCGTGAGCACCTGGTCCCCGTGGGCGCATAGTAACTCTCAAGAGTGTGCTAGGATGAGCCAGTTGTCTAGGTAATTGTGTAAGAGGATGCCCATTTCCCATAGCGGGGCAAGGGCTGCCTCCTCGACCTTGGTGAAGACGCGAGGGGACAGGAACAGGCCGAAGGGGAGGACCTTGTACTGATAGAACTGGCCGTCGAACGCGAACCATAAGAAGAGTCGTGTCGAGGCAGAATGGAGACGTGGAAGTACACGTCCTTTAGGTCTACTGCTGCGAACCAATCTTGATGCCGAACGCAGGTTAAAATTTGCCTCTGCGTGAGCATTTTGAATGGGAGTCTGTGTAAAGTCCGATTGAGAACTCGCATGTCCAAGATTGTCTGCAACCCACCACCTTTTTTGGGTACGATGAAGTAAGGGCTGTATAAACCCTTCTTCATCTCGGCTGGAGGGACAGGCTCTATCACGTACTTGAGTAGCAGTGTGGCCATCTCTGTTCGTAAAGTCCTGGATTTTTCACGGTGCATTGGCGTGGAGCGAATACTGCTGAAACAAGGTGGGAGCCTGGAGAATTGAATCGCATAGCCGAGTTGGATGGTCCTGGCAATTTCTTTGCAGGGGGACGCCCATGGCGAGCAGACAGGGGACGGCCTGCGCTGCAATGGCGTGGCACGATGTGAGAGATGGCCTCCGTCTGTTTCTTCACCAGTGAAAACTGTTGGGCGAAGTCGTCGACGGTGTCGCCGAAGAGACTGAACTGGGAGACAGTGGCATTGAGAAAGCGGGCTTTGTCAACGTCTTGCATCTCGACCAAGTTCAGCCACAGTTGGCGTTCTTGGACCACGAGGGTAGCCATCGCCTGCCCGAGTGCTTGCGCTGTGACCTTCGTAGCTCTGAGAGCGAGATCGGTGGCAGAGCACAGCTCCTGCAGCACGCCGGGATCGGGACTACACAGGTGCAGATCTTTGAATGCCTTGGCTTGGTGTAACTGCAAGAGAGCCATGGCATGCAAGGTGGAGGCGGCCCGTCCAGTGGCACTGTAGGTTTTCGCAGTCATTGCCTACAGGCCTTGGAGGGGAGTACCGGGCGGTCCCGTCCAGGATAGCGAGAGCGGACGAGCAAGGATGTCGGTTCTGGGCAGTAAAAGGTGCCCTCCACAAACTCAGCTCGTCATGCACTTCCGGGAAGAAAGGTACAGGGGAGGTATGTGGCCGGTAGCGGCGCCCGGAGCCGAGGTACCAATCATCAAGTCGCGAGGGTTGGTGGAAGGACGGAATGCTCAACGCATGCGGAAAGCATGTCGGCCATCTGCGCATCAGACTCTGACTGGGCGGGCTGGCTCTAGGACGGGAGTCTGGTCAGGTCTTCAGCATTAGACACCTGAACGCTCTCCGATGCATAGAAATCTCTTCTTTCAGATAAATCCAACTGTTTTAGGAGAGAAGTGCTGTCGAAGCACCTACAGAGAGGAGAAAGCTACTGGAATACACCATCAGATCCAACAGAAGCTCTCTTGCAGAGGTGGGTGAAGCAGTCGTGACACAGCTCGCTGATCACACAACCGCTCGGCTAAAAAAAAAACTCAGAAAAAATCTGTCTGACAGATGCTCGCCCGCTCCCCTTTCTACCTGTATGTCCGGGAGCGGGTCATGCAGAGGTATGTGAGGCTCTCAGAAGAGACCCCTTGTGTCACTATAATCGACACAACGTCGAGTGAGTGACAGAAGGGAAACTATGCCATGAATGGTATTGATTAAGCTTAACTTCGATTGAACCTGGAAGATTTATGTAAAAGCACGGCGCTCATGCAAGTGACGCTAAAAACCAGCGAGATGCAGCACAATGGTTTAAAAATGTCCATCTAGTGCATGTTTACCTATAAAATAAATAAAATATAAGCACAGATAGATTTGAAAATGCATTTGGTATGAACAGCCCTTAAGCAGACACAGATATCAGCCGATACTGATCATTCCTAAATTAACCGATTAATTGGCAAGACTGACAGATATATATTTATATATATATATATATCATTTTGTTTTCAGCAGTGTACCCTAAATTACTCTATACTTCTCCAGTATATATCATAATTAATTGATCTATAAGACTCAACAACCTCATGCGTTTAACAAAACTCTCTGAATCTCAAATCTTTATGGGAACTCACAGCAGGTATTTCCTCATCCTGGTACAGGTTTTCCCTTGAGCCCCAGGGCCAGTCCTGGTTCCAGTCTGAACCCTGAATCAACCACCCAGCCAAAGCCTCCTCAAGCTCCATAAGAGTCTCCCAGTCCTCCTGAGAGCCAAAGGAAGAATTCATGTTTCCAAGTCTCTCCTTTTTATTGCCAGGGTCTGGATCAAAGGTCAATCTGTTCATCAATGACTCTCCACTAAGATTGTAAGTTTCCTTCAGCTTCAATATAGAGTGCTAGCACTTTAAATTTGGGTGGGTCTGTAGATAAGTATCTTAGATGCAGACACTCCTAAGTTCACGGTATCTGTAGGCTATCACAGATCTTCATCAGGGTGTAACCTCTATCTGTGTTTGAGTGTTGAGCTCTTCTGACTAGCACCACATGATTCCAGTGTGCAAAAACTCACTCACACGAAAATGCCCTTTAGTAACCTCGGCAGACAGACACTTTATTATGCTGGTGTTTGTTCCAGTTTACTGTAGTTCGTACTGGGAAAACGTATGTGCGTGTTCCTGAAATTTTCTGTCTTAATCCTTCAGCTGACATAGAAGGAACATTCAGTCATTTCTGCAAGCAATCATTAGTTGTTACCACAGTTATTGATGGTCACTTTATTTTTGGTCGATGGCTTTCAAAGTACTAAACCTCCACCAAGATGCAATTCCTCTTTGGTACTTGTCGTTGTATTCACTAGCTTTTGAAAATAATGATTGCCTTCTCCAGGAGTGAAAAGCAGGTTTTATGACCACGGCGTCAAATAAAGACTCTGGTAATCCACTTCAGCAATTCCTTAGGATACCATGCTAACAAAAGTTTCCTAATGTTCATTTCACAAACCAATCTCTCAACTTCTACTCTCTTTCTCTCTCTCTCTCTCTCTCTCTCTCTGTTATTTGTGCTGTCAGTTAACTAAAGATAACCAAGCACAAAGTGTGACATGATCTGCAGCAGTCTTAAAGATGAGAATGGACTCAGCATAAGAGGAATTCTGCTCTGTATTCAGTATTCACTCTGCAGTCATTATGCACAAATATTATCCCTTTATGAATAGATGGTTGCGCTTTCTTTGAAGATCTTATAACAGATGTCCAATCACATTCCAGTAATCTAATCATTGATCAATTTCAGAAGCAGGAGAAAATGAAGTTCTTTGGATGACAACAGCTCTGTCTGCCTTGCTCATTTATATAGACCAGGAGACTCTCCGAGTCTGTAAGGAGAATTTACAAATGTGTATGTGTTTATCCCTGGTGATGCGTTTGTAAAAGTTGGTTACACATTAACGGCAAGAGTAAATAATGAGAGTTACCCGTGGCTGGTACCAGGATGAGTGGGTGGGACGATTCCAATAATGTTATCTCTCTCTATGACATACACACTCAAGAGGGGGTTCCCATTTGTTTTATAACATGACAGAAATAAGTAATACAGTTCTTATAAGCTTGATGTGGCGTATAGAATATGCAGCGCTCCGGAGCAAATGCTGAAAAAAACAGCAATAGGCAGTGCAACAGTCAAAGACATCCATCTAGTCAACACATTCTCACACCCAACTCGTCACATATTGCCGATTTTGACAGGACCCTTGGCGTCACATTTTAACGCCCTGGGTATACCTTTGGCGTCATTTTTCGACGCGTTGGGTAGTCTTAACCAAAACCGCATTCAAGGTGAGTTTAACAACGCTCCACGGCGTGTGCAAGTAAGCAGTTTAAGCGTTTTCTTAGGTACTGGTAACTAGAGCATGCTGGATAACGTATTTTTATCGGAGGTTTGTTGATGTTAATAAATATATATATAATATGCTACGATTGTGTTGAATTAATCAAAGTTTTTTATATGTTTATTTTTAAAATCCTCTATAGAAATCTATCGGACTACCCAATGCGTCGAAAAATGACGCCAAAGGTATACCCAGGGCGTTAAAATGTGACGCCAAGGGTCCTGTCAAAATCGTCAATATGTGACGAGTAGGGTGTGAGAATGTGTTGATCTAGTACATTTAGATAGGAAAACAGTTGCAGATAAACAGTGTTGATGGATACAAAACCACTTTCAATATACCTTTTTTTAATCTTTATTGTCTTGTTATCGGTCATCAGTAGGGTTAATCAGGAATCTAAGTGGTCCAAAGTATTTGGACACTTAAGCAACACTTTAAAGGATTAGTTCACCCAAAAATGAAAATCCTCTCATCACAGATGTGTATGACTTTCTTTATTTAGCAGAACACAAACAAAGATTTTTAGAAGAATATCTCAGCTCTGTAGGTCCATAAAATGCAAGTTTATGGTGGTTTAGCACTTTAAAGCTCCGAAAAGCAGATACAATCATAATAAAAGTAATCCATAGGAATCCAGTGGTTAAATGAATGTCTTCTAAAATAATAAGATAAAATATAAGTCCTTTTCACTATAATTCTATATAATTCTCGCTCTCCAGTGCACGTCCATGAGGGGAATCAGTTCACCCTGCCTCTCGCATGACACAATACAACCAGATGTGCATCTCCATTTGTTTACAACAGAACGCTGTCCACAAGCTTCATTGGTTTTCGCTTACGTCATGCGAGAGGCAGTGTAAACTGATTCCCCTCATGGATGAGCATTGGAGAGCAACTGGAATTAAACAGCTGTAGTGAAAATGACTTAAATCTTGATCTTTTTCTCAACCAAAGCAATCGTATCACTTTAGAAGACATTCAATTAACCACTGGTGTCGTATGGATTATTTGGATTATGATTGTCTGTGCTTTTTGGAGCTTTAAATTGCTGATCACAATCCACTTGCATTGTATGGAATTACAGAGCTAGAGATATTCTTCTAAAAACCTTCACTTGTGTTCTGCAGAAGAGATAAAGTCATACACATCTGTGATTGTATGATTGTGAGTAAATTATGAGGGAATTTAAATTTTTGGGTGAGCTATCCCTTTAAAATGTGCTATATGTATGATCATTGTCAAGGCCCTGCACACTTCTTCGTTCAGAAGTAAAAATAAGTTTGAAACAGCTGAGCAATGTCTTACTCTTTGCGAATATTCAGACACCCACCAGGCTGTGGTGGGAGATGTTTAGAAGTACATTACATTTAAATATGAAGATGATCAAGACTACATGCAAAACATCAACTCATATGTCATTAAAATGTGTTATCAATGATTTCATGCCTCATTCTATAAGTAAAATTCACATGAGATCAGTAAAAGAAGCTTTAACGTTTTAACAACGTTATGATGTCTTAAAGTTATATACAGTATATGCAGTAGATAATGTGTAATTTATAACATTTACCTTTTGCATTCAACACCCTACACGTGGTCGGTCATTAAATGCGCTACACTGTCATTGTCCTTTATGATGACACTGATACTACTACTGTATGTCTATGTCACTATGTCACTGTAAGTCGGCCAAATATGCCATGTTTTTTCCAAAATCACCATTGATAACCTTGTCATCGTCTATGTACCAAAGCATATCATCCCTTGATCTCTCCGTATGGAAGTATACCAGAGCATTACATTTATTTTATGTATAAATATCAAATGTTTTTTCACAAGCTCAAACTGTTTAGGCATGTCACCAAAACATTTACCAATGGAATTAACAGGAAAATTATGATTTTCTCAGAGGACATCTGTGATTAAATGGCTAAGATTCTGTGAAATATGGGATGGTAATAGCCATAAAATTCAGAGATAGACCAGGTCTTTGTGCAACAGAGCTGTTTTAGGTTAACATTGTACAACCCCTCTCTCTCTCTCTTTCCCCATCCACGCTACTTTTCCCATTGAATAAGAACAAACGTGTCATCGAAATGCCACCCAAATATAAACTACTTCATACAACCTCTGATGATTCTGTACAAGTGGCAAATGCCTTTTAGCTGTAATAAGTAGTCTCCTGTTAGCCAGACATAATGGACATTAGTTGTGACACAGCGGGGTAGCCAGCAATCACTTTTGTGGTCATGACAATAATGGGCTCAGAACTCACATAAGGATGGTTGAGATGTAATCACAGAGCTCTCAGGGCCAACACACACACACACGCACACGCACACGCACACACACACACATACATACATGTTTGTTTTTCTATCATGGTAGGGATTTTTCATTGACCAGGACATGTCATACTGTAGACATCCTTTGATTTCATACCAGGGTAATTGTATTTGCTTAAACCCAATTCAACCCCTAAACATACACTTAACTCTCACACAAACATGTGCACATCTGAATAAAAGCAAAACAATATTTGGCTGATTTATGAGTTTTTTTTTTTTTTAAGTTATGTCAACCTACAATGTGCACACACATGTAGACTTGATAGATGATACAAACAAATTTAAAATAAATTGTATTTATATGTTCAAGCTCATAAATAATTAATGTAAATTTAACGTCAACCACATTTTGTAAAGCTAGTATGCAGTTAGTATGCATCAGATAGCTCACATCCATCTATCAACCATCAATGATCAACCATTCCCATCGCACCACTGAAAATCAGAGCCAATCAAAAGGAAGAAATGTTGCTGCCATGCAGGTATCAATGCCATGCATTGTTGCGGCGCAGTAAGTACAGTATAGTTCACTGGGCAATCCTATTCATTAATACAATAACACTGTCAGGAGTGAAGGAAGGTGCTGTGATTATGCAGTTAGATTAGTACAAGGTTTCTTAACCGGGGAGCATGGACCCCTAGTGACACATGGCATAATTGCTAGGGGTCCGTAGGAAAATGTAGAAACGAAATAAAATAGCTGATTAAAATATATTATATACAGTATGTCAAGTATTTGTATATTTCGACATGTATCCAGAGCATCATTAGAGTGAGTAAATCATGAAAGAGTATTCATCTTTGGGTGAAGTATCGCTTTAAAGAAATGCGGCACAATTGATGATGTTGCTGAAGATGTTGTTGAGCAAGTGTGACAGTCAACACAGGTCATAAGTTTTGCTGTACAACTAGATAGGTCAACTTAGAGTACATTAGTAGTGAATCATACTTTCATTTGTTCACTACAAAGACATTACTGATATCAATGAGGATATTCTGTTCTGGGGTTCTCTAATATGAATCACTGGAAAAAAAGATATCGCTAGGTCTGTGGAAGCCTTCAAGGCTCATTTCATTCCTCATTTACATGCTGCATATTTTGTTAAGGAATGATATGAGCCAATAATAGAGAAGGAGACTGTGACACACAGGAAGTGGGCAGAACTGTAAAATCATGCTTACTCGGAGGATGTGCTGTCTCTCATGCTAAAGGGAAAGAGTGAGGGAGAAAGACAGAGAAAGGAGAGGGACAGACAAACAAGAAGCACAGACAGAAAAAAAGAAAGAAAACAGGAAGGGAAGATATTGTGGAATAAAACTGGGTGATATGCAGCAGAAAAACTCCACCCTCTTGTGGCTATATGGTCTAATTATACATTTCTGGTTTGGATCTAAAGAGAAAATTCTCAAATTGCAAACAGATATTTATAATGTTACACTGAAAACAACACAGTACCAAAAAATACCAAACATATTATAATTTGTTTAGACATGATAATGCCATGTTTTGGGGGGCATGTGCCATGGTAAAACCATGGTATAATTTGAAGCAGTGCTGGAATGGGGGGGGTATTTTTATTTTTATTACCCCCCATAAGAAATAAAAGGAAGGACTTGGAAACTTAATAATAGACCTTTATTAAATACAATTTCATAAAAACGCCCCTACATCAAAAGACTGCTAAGCACGCCCTCTCGACCCACCCCCCAACCTCCACTTCAAAAGGCAGCTACTGTAAGTGCCAACAACCTTGAGCGGGGACCCCCATAAGACTGGAATCAATTTGAGCACTGCTTTGAAGTACCTTGGAGCAGGGACTAAAAACAAAATGTTAATCATTTCGGTTTGTTTTGAGCAAAAACAGTATTTTTCCGTTCCGGCTCAGAAGTTCTGCAGCCTCCTTTCCAAATGGTAACCGGTTAGAACAAAATAAAAAATAAAGTAATTTTTTAAATTACAGTAATCTGCTCTACTAGGTGGGTAAAATATCAATTGCAGTGTTGCCAGATCTTGCAAGAGAAACAAGTGACCAAGTTTGAAAAAATAAGCCAAAAATATATAATTTTATATAATATAATATAATATAATATAATATAATATAATATAATATAATATAATATAATATAATATAATATAATATCTTTCTTGTGTGGTGGATTTATCAGCATAGTAATAATAACAATCATAGGCCTAAAGTTAATTAACAGTGAAGTAACTTAATTTACAGATCTGCTTCTCAGTCAAAACCTGGCAGAATCAAATCTGTATTACTTCATCATATCTAATGTAGGATTTTAGATGCAGAAGAACTGCAGCAATTTGACTTGAATCTAGAAACTTCCAATCTTTTAATCCTGTAATACATAAAAGTCATAAATTAAAAGATTCTGCTTGACTAATGCACCAAGATATCTAGTTATATTTTAACTAGTGTTTATGCTGCCTCATTATCATCAACAAAGCTTGTGCTTGCAAATATGTGTTCAGGTTAAATGAGTAAAATGCACTTTAAATATGCCCATATTAGAAAATCAGCATATTATAATGATTTCTGAAGGATCATGTGACACTGAAGACTGCAGTAATGATGCTGAAAATTCAGTTTTGATCACAAATTGCATTTTACATTATATTCAAATAGAAAACTGTTCTTTTAAATTGTAAAAATTGTTCAAAATATCACTATTTTTACTGTATTTTGGATCAAATAAATGCAGTCTTGGTGAGTAGAAGAGACTTCTTTTAAAAGGTAGTATAGGTCTTAGTAATAGTATAGTATAGTAAAGTCTTTATGTAAAGAAAGGACTTATTTTAACTTAAAACTTGATATTGATCATTAATTCTTCTCACATTCATTCTCTTTCTGTCACATTCCTCATTGATAGGCCCATTGGAGGGGTCTTTTGTCTCCCCAGGTGTGAATTACAATCAATATTCATGATATTTCACTCCTCCTTGCATATGACCTTTCTAACACTAAAAGTGTCTTACAAAAGTTAAATTACTATATTGTTTTGTATGAATGAGTGATCAGGATGGTTTTCACATAATTCTGAAGCAAAAACTCTAGGCTACAAGATCCAGCTTGTGGATAAATGTTTAGTATGTGTTATATGGCCTTATTTCAATTACTTATAAATTATTTTTTTTCAAAAACCATGCATATACGTTATTTTCTCAAAAATACAAACATGTACACACATGTTGCTCACATATTATTGCAGCCCAGTTTGTGTTGAATACAGTGTTATCAGACTTTAGCCATTAATGTGTTTTTAAGCAACTGAAAAAAGCACAAATGTCAAGGCATGTCAAAACTTCTCCAGGGCCAAAAATACCCTCAGACTACAGAGGGTTAAGGCATTGTCAACAGACTCCATAAAATTCATTTTAGCTGTATTGATCATTTACTTCACATTCTGCCACTACTCACCAACCTGTTTCATGTTTTATGTTTTAGATTAGTATATGTTTAGAATAGCAGTACAATTTGTCTGTATTCAATGATAATTTCACTGCGGTATATTTTGATAATCTATTTTTTTTAAAGATTTCACCTCAAAGCTGTTCCTAAATATGTGTAATATTTCAATAAGCCATGAGAATACTATTACTCCAATAAGAGTATTAATCATAATTCTCTTATTAAAGCTAATTCCTTACAATAGAAATTGTGAGTGGATACAATAAGACGATTACGATTTTAATGGGGGATAATTTTATTCAGAAAAATAATCTAGTTATTTGTCGTTTATATAATTTATGATGGTTGTCGAACGCAACTAATTACATTATAATGTAGAATAAGGACAGTTTAAATTAATTCCTAGCTTACATTCTGTTATGTGGGCACTTTAACCCATCCTGTGTACACTTATACTACCAAATTTCCTACACTAACAATAATTCAGTGAAGACTTGGAAACAACTGAGAAATATAATTTTTACCTCTAATAATGCTTTCCTTGTTTCTGGATCACATGAATATGGTAATTACCATGTAATTGTACATGAATATGGTAATTTACATTTAGTCATTTAGCAGACGCTTTTATCCAAAATGACTTACAAATGACGAACATTATAAGCAAATATAACAGATAATCATTCATACCGTGATTAAAATACTATGGTATTACCATGTGAGATTATTATAGTACCAAGGTAATGCCAAGGCAATTTTTGTAACGGAATTCAGAAGGCCAAAAACAGATTAAGAGAAAATGGAGAGTTTTACATTTTGGAGAGATTCAATATCTGACACACCATATGGCTTTAAACTCTGCCAAGGAGGTGGTCAATTGTAATCAATCATGTTGACAAAGAGAAGTAAAATATGAGGAAATTGATAACAAGTTCCTGTTACAGTAGATAATATTTTGCATCTGAACTGATAAATGTGTAAAGAGCCTGTAAATCATTAATAACACAAGACAAGCACATCAATAATCTCCTCTGACACACACACACACACACACACATACACACACACACACACACACACACACACTCTTAAAGGGATAGTTCACCCCAAAATGAATATTCTCTCAGCATTTACTCACCCTCATGCCTTTCCAGAAATGTATGACTTTCAATCTTCTGCTGAACAAAAAGGAAGATTTTTTTAATTATATCTCAGCTTTGTCCAAACAATGCAAGTGGATGGTGATCAACAATATAGCGCTTACATCATGCAAGAGGCTGCCTGAACTGAATGTGCATTGGAGAGTGACCGGAAGTCAACATATACAGTATAGTGAAAAAGTACAGAAACATTGATAATATCACTTTAGAAGACATTTATTTAACTACTGGAGATTTTACTATGACTGTCTGTGCTTTTTGGAGTTTTAAAGGGATAGTTCACCCAAAAATGAAAATTCTCTCAGCATTTACTCACCCTCATAATATCCCAGGTGTGTATGACTTTCTTTCTTAAGCAGAACTCATTTGAAGAAAATTTGTAAAATATCTTAGCTCAGTAGGTCCTTAAAATGCAAGTGGATGGTGATCCCATTATTTGAAGCTCCAAAAATCACAGACAGACAGCATAAACGTCATCCATACGACACCAGATGTTAAATTAATGTCTTCTAAAGCGACATGATCACTTTTGGTACAAAAAAAGATAAATATTTAAGTACTTTTTTAAACTCTAAATCATGCTTCTGTTCTGCAGCGGTAAGCATGTGTGATGTAATCACATTGGCATTTGAGACACATGAGATCTGAGGCACGTGAGTCACAGCTGGAAGAGCAGCACTGTTTACAAGTGAGAAGAAGGAATGCTGTACAGTAGCTTGGATGGTTTTGGTTTAGATCTGAATTGATCTGTTTCTTTAATCACAATCGTGCAATGCGTATACTACACACGAGAGACCACTTGAAATCCACCCTCTCGTGAAGCTTACCGGAAGCGATGATTTACGGTTAAAAAGTACTTGAAAATGTGTGTTTTTCGCAAAAAAAGCTATCAAATCACCTTAGAAGACATGAATATAACTGCTGGAGTCGTATGGATGATGTTTATTCTGAATGTCTGTGATTTTTGTAGCTTCAAAAATCGGATCACCATCCACTTGCATTTTAAGGACCTACTGAGCTATTAAGATATTTTTCAAATTTTCTTCAAATGTGTTCTGGTGAAGAAAGAAAGTCATACACACCTGGGATAACATAATGGTGAGTAAATAATGAGATAATTTAAATTTTTGGGTGAACTATCCCTTTAAAGTGCTGATCAATTGCATTGTGTGGAACTACAGAGCTGAGATGTTCTTATAAAAATCTTAATTTGTGTTCTGCTTATGAGAGAAAGTCATACACATCTTGGATGGCATGAGGGTGAGTAAATGATGAGAGAATATTCATTTTTGGGTGAAATCTTTAAGTCAATTACAAAGAAATCTTTCTCAATAATAATAATAATAATAATAATAAAACAAACAAACAAACAAAAAATGTCAATTTAACACATTCATTCGGTGTGATTAATGGTATGAAAAATAAATCTTAACAAAAATTACCACAAATAATCTTGTTCCAAGACCGTAATAATGAATATTCCTACCATAGAAGCAATTCAAGCTTGAAGTACAACCTTTTTTTTTCAGCAGGGGGTAGTATGCAAAACTCCAGCTGTGTAGGCAATGCACAGCTGTACAGAGAACAAACTCAGGCTTGCTTGACACCTGTGACAGCATAAGATGAGAATGCTTTCTTGTGTTCAAACAAAGCTGGGCGGAGCACAAATCTAAATGCAGGGCTCTCAAGTCATGTTTTTTCCCCAAGTTTCAAACTACCTTTAACTTGACACAGTGGCCTAAAAAACTGTATTTATGAGGCAATGCAACCAAAGTGAGATGCTTCAAAAGTGTCCGTCTGACACTGCTGCTGTGTCCTTAGATAAGACCTTACAATAAATCTATCTCAGACAGACTGACAAATTTAATAGCAAAATGGATTGCTGTGGACTGTAGGCCAAGTCTTATGTTCAATAATATGGAAATAAAACAATACAGTATATTGCCTTCTAAAGCCACTTTTTGTATTGTCTTTCGAATGCTTTACATGTCTTTCACAAGAATATAATGCATTTCAATTATTATACTATTAATATTATATCTTGAATTACTGTTTTTTCAGAGCCTTTCTCAGCTAATATTTATATACTGTGATTCATTTCAAACAATTTGATTAATAATTGGCATATCATTAAATTCATTCTATTAAACATTTGAATCAATTGACAGCCCTAAAAAACACACACAAACACTTATGACCATTTCCTGTCCCCCACAAAAGTAATACACAATAGCAATATGTCATGTAACTCATAACACCAGAACATATTGTATTTACATTTACAATTATGACTGTCAAGGGATATAGATACACAATCGCAAATATAAACGCATACACATTCACACACATAAATAATCAATAAATGTGTGACTTACGTTGTACCAGCTCTGGCTTTTCTGAAAGAGGAAAGGAGAAGGAGAGGAAAATAATTATATTTTGGAATGTGAAACATTAGCTATGCACAGCATTATCTATATACACCCCATCACATAAAGTGTATATTTACAGAGTGTGAGGGCTGCCCAAGGGCCTGTCATAAGGCAGCTGGCAAAGTCTATTAGAGTGACAAACATCTAAATAATTACACACATATACTGTACATTATTTGACCTTTCCACAAATAGAGTTGAACTTAGATAGATGTTTGAATGAGCAGTTTCGAAGCTGAAAATTCATGGGATTAAGACTTATACCCTCAAGAACACAAATAGGATGTTAAATAGAGTTTAAAGGGGTGTGTTTACGTACAGGGACACACTGAAATCATACGCAGTCTTGTCTACTACTCAGTCTAACGCCCTACAGCATACTTCGGCTAGACGCAAACACTAGTCGTCTGCATACAGAATGCGTGTGATGCAAATATTTTCATCAGCAGAGTGGTTAAGAACTGTATGCATGCGGCCTGATTTTTCGAACCGGGCATACTCTTCTTGTGTAAAATGTGCATGGGCCTGGAATTATATACACTAAGTAGTAGGTCCACAAGGTGGCAACACTCACAATTGAGTCTTTGCTGTCACGAAGAAGTGCTAGAAGAAGTAACAGACCTTATTCACAGCAGCGGCATCTTTGATTTTTAATGGCAATGAAAACAAGTCTGTGAAAGATAGACTTACCATCTTTTCAATGGCACGCATGGTATAAAGCTGTATAAAGAGTTTTTTGTCTACTAAATGTTCTGGAAAAGATATTTTATTTCAATGTTTTGTCCATGGAATGATCCATAAACAATTTAAACTGAAGTACATCCCACTGAAGAGACTTTACATCTATTCCTCTCAGCCTCATTGTCATTCCGTCACAAATCAAAGATGGCGCTGCTGTGAATATGGTCTATTGTCGCTAAGCATCAGGAGATGAAGGTAGAAACAACAACAGTAGATGTGCATGTCAAGAGCATGTGTGTGAGGAGGTTAAGAGATACATGCATTTTTATAACTCATGTCTGGAGGACTTAAGGGTCTAAATACCTGAAGAGCAGTAATCCAGTATCTCTCATAGTAGTCATAGCGTGCATGCGTCATGCATGCATGCACAATCAAATTACGTTTACTTTGAAAGGCTAGTATTGAACTGTATGCTACACAGAAGCTAAGAGTTTTTTCAAAACAGAAGTATACTTTGGGCTTTAGTGATTCACAATACTGTTTCAATCGATCCAAAATTGAGGTAAAGGCCCCATTACCAACTTTAAATCCATGTTTATTAGCTTTGAGGCCATCTACTGTAAATGCTTGTGTACTAGAAGCCTACAAAACAAACATCTAGCAGATCAAAATAAAAATTACAGTATTACATATTTGTATACCAAAATAGTGATGACACCATATCTTGCTTATAGGCATATATAAATGTTTGTCCAATAAAATGCTTTTGCAGAATGATAATGTGCATACCCTGAAAAGAACCTGCCACCAACTGGTAATAGCATCTAGCAAACCATAGTTTGGCATGTGAGGGGGGGGGGGGGGGGGGGTTGCAAGTAACATACACTGTTTTGGTGGCTAAAGTGTGACCATACTTAATATGTTTAAAGACCTATTGTCACTCCAGGGGTTTTAGACCTCCTTGTTCAACTCAAAAGATAGAAAATTGTATTTGACAAACCATTTCATGAGGTCTAGAAACTACTCAAGCAACAACAACAAAAAAAATTCCATGTAAACAGAAAAGGAATCCAGAGTTAAGTGTAATATACAAGTCTTTAAAATGGCCGAGTCATAAAATGGTCTTCACAACGGGGATAAAATGGCTTTGAATTTTTACAAACACTATCTGAGTGAGGTTAAAGGGGGAAATCAGTCATTGTGAGAACACTCCCGCTATTAGTTTAAAGGTGATGTGTATAAAATGTCAACACTCTCTCTTATCCCAGCTTAATATGCAGAGTAATTGATGCCTTTCATAGGTTGCTTCCTCTAAAAAAAAATCAGTGTAATCACTGTTTGTTTGTTGTGCTTTCGAAACATTGCAGTTTTTTGAACATCCTGACCAGGCCGAAATATCAACATTGAAATCAAGTGTGAGTTTGGTATGGGATTGTCTGTTTGTCCAACCATTGACAGATGGAGGGACTGAAAACAGTCATTATTTTTGCAATTCCGTTTGGGGCGCAAGTGCCACAGAAATCACACACTTAACCTTTAAAAAACGTTATGGTTCATAATGTCCTCCTTTTTTGCGTTCTAGGTTAAAGTGAACATAAATAATAACAGTGATTGTGTGTCAGCTGAAAAGCCAATTAATGAGCTTACTCCCTCTAAAAGAGAAACACTGTGTGTATGTGTGTTATGTGCGTGCTACTTTAAAAGATTAGCTGGACCTACAATACACCTCCACTTGTGTCTCATACATGACTGTAGAAGCTTAGAGATCAACTCACAAGATCTCACACTCACCCTCACTCACCCTCATACTGGTCTACAGTATATCGAGGGATTGGACTGTTTAATGTAGGCTAATCTGATCTACACTTAAGAGAGGTGTGAGACAGGTCTTGCGTGTGTACAAGGTAGGTAAAAAGAGAGAGACAGATGGGGAAGGGCTTGGAAGAAAGGTTTTTTTTTTGGGGGGGGGGGGGGGGGGGGGGGGCTAACACTATGAACTAACACTTGAAGTAATGTTAGTTCAGGGGTCAGGGGTCAAATGAGGAGCAACACGAATGCTTACTTTAATCAGGTTTAATCTGTCATACTACAATGCAATGAAAACAGCATGCATTTACCAAAAGAGAACAACAAGCATTTGAGAATTTATCTCAAATAACAAAAAGCATTTTTTGCCAAGAACTCTCAGAAGTCTATTAGATTTAAAATACAGACAAAGCTGAGATATAGGCTGTGTTCCGATACCTAATGAGGTACCAACCAAGACAACATATAATGGCATTATTGGTGCTTTTGATGCGAAGGCTGCTCTAAAAAACAGGCAGTCATTTTATGCTGCCTTGTAAGAAACATAGTCTTGGCCTAGTTCTATGGCAGAATCCATAGAAACCTTTGTGTATCCTTCATGGATTATGCAATAAGAGAATGTAAAAAAAAAAAAAGATGACAGATGGAGAGAAATGTCTAATAGAAATATACCTATACCGCATTGATACCCAGTCCGGTTTTAAAACTTCAGTATCGTAGCTGATACTGGTAAGATTATTTTAGTATAAGACTTGTCTCCCCGCTATGGAATGACCAATTCCCAATGCGCTCTAAGTCCTAGTGGTGGTGTAGTGATGAATCTCATTTGCATCTGCACATGAGACAATCAATCTGCTCATCTTATCACGTGGATTGTTGAGCGCGTTACCGTGGAGACAAAGTGTGTGTGGAGGCTTCACGCTATTCTCGCACCCCACTGTGAGCGAACCACATTATGGTAACCACGAGGAGGTTACTAGGGATGCACTGATACCACTTTTTCTCTTCCAATCCGATTACGATACCGGAAATCTCATTATCGGCTGATATCGATCCCAATCCGATACAGTGTATTTTTTATTTTTTTTTGCATAATCAGTAGAATATCTTTACATTATTGTGTGGAACTAATTGGGAGTACTCTTTATTATGTAAATAAACAAACCTCTAACTACACATTATTTCAATAACTAGTATACTGGATAATCACACAGTTATTTTTTGGAACCCATTCAATTTAAATAAATTGTTATAAATTGTAAAAAATACTAATGATGACAATAATAATAATAATAATAATAATAATAATAATAAATTGTTATTAATATTAATATTATTGACTTTTAATTTTAAATACATCAATAATATAAATACAGTAAAATTGTGCCTTTTTAAAACTTCACGCTTTTATTTTGACATTCTAAACTCTCCAGGAAGTCCATTAAGTGTGTCTATTTGTAGGCAAGTTCACAGTAGTCTAATTTGCTTCTTATTCTCCCAGTGGCGTTCTAAATGCACATAAGTGAACTATATATCTGAGATGTTGTTTGTGACTATCGCTAAAAATAGCAGCGAGTATGTGTAAACAGAGCAGCGCCATTTAATGATGCGCTGGCGCTGCGAATTCTATACATTAAACACAGCCTTTTGTGATTCACAGAGCTATCACACATCTTCAAGTGGCTTTGAATTAAATGCATGAGTCATATTTTTTTGGGGGGAGGTGTTTTGGCTTTGGTGGTATTTTAATGGTTCTTTTATGTCATTTTTGGAGCTTGACAATAATGAACATGACTAACACACAGTATCGGATTTGAATCGGGCTCGTCGGATCCAGGTATCGGATCAGTGTATCCCTAGACGTTAACCCATCCTAAGCAACTGTGCCAATTTTGTTGCTTAGGAGACCTGGCTGGAGTCACTCAGTATGCCCTAGATTCGAACTTGTGACTCCAGGGGTGGTAGTCAGTGTCTTTACTCGCTGAGCTACCCAGGCCCCCTTTAGTATAAAACTTTTATAAGAAAAAAAGGAAGGAAGAAAGAAAGAGAGAACGAAAGAAAGAAAAAGATGGTCAATTACTATTTTACAGATTAGATAGTCAGGATTTCCTTTTGCTGGAAATCTAGATAGATAAAACATCACCATTTCTCCTTATGACAGTATTGTCATCTGTGTCAAAAGACTACTAGGAAAAATGCACTCTGTCTTTTACTTAGTGTTGGACAAGCTACTCAAAACATTTAGCTAGCTAAGCTACCAACTGCTCAACAGAAAAATAAGTTAAGCTAAGCTAAGAGCTACACGTCAGAAAAAGTAGCAAGTTACAGGCCAAAAGTAGCTTGCTACATTTTAGCTACTTCATTTGTTTTCAACCGCAGATGCACAGAGCATACTGTCATTGACAAAGCATCTAAAAGACTTATTCACATTTATCAAATGTTGTGGCTACAACATTTATCAAAGTCATGGTACAGTATATTACAGTTGAATGCAATACAGTATACGAGTATATAGTAGGAGCAATACGTATGTGCAATTCATATTTAGACATGCTACCTATACAAACCTATGTGCTCCTTTTTACATTTTATTTTTTATATTTTTTAATTTTTATACCTCTTCAAACCCATACCCATTTAAATGTCATTTAATTTGCACATTTCTGTATAAAAAAAACTCTGCGTGCACACAGTATACTTTCTATCTTATCCTGTAATTATAGCTGTTGTATTTCTGTATGTACTGGAAGCTTTTGATAAGAGGACAAATTCATTGTGTGTGTGTCTACATCTGGGCAATACCAATGTGATTTCTGATGGTATCAGATGGTAATACCATGGTACTTTGATATACAACTATTTATGATCCATTCTGTAGTTGCATGGTGCTTCAAAGTACTTCAAAGAATACCATGTTACTACCATGTTAATTTTATATTTGATATACCGTTACCATATTCATATACTACTGTATTTACGTGGTGATTCATGTTAATTTGACCATGTTAATTTGATATACGATTACCATATTAATATACTACTGTATTTACATGGTGATTCAAGGTAATGGTACATGTCTAAAAACATGGTAAGGTCATGGTACTTCTTAAAAGTGTTTTTGTGTAGGCTAATAAGTGTTTTGATAATATTTTGGTTGGAAAATGTATTTACTTGCAGAAGATGTTCACAAGCTGCACACATATTAAACTTAATAAAGACTTTCTTCATCAATGGCAACTGATAGGATGTATTCTTTATTTGCCGTGTTATAAAATATTCCATGATCTTGTGACAAATGGGAGAGTGCGCCAAATGATTGAGCAATGCGAGCGCATTTAGATTGAATCGCGAACCGATTCGGAGCTCTTTCCTATCACATGTGACTAATTAATCGAAAAGAACCGACTCAAATGAGAAATTCATTTGTGATCGGACATCTTTAGTTCTGATTCAAAACTGACATTAGTAAACACTGGGTACAAGGCACGATTTAGCGGTGTAGCTTTTGTCAACGCAACCTTGTCAAAAACACAGCTTTGCTACTGAAAAGCTACTTGATTTTAAAACTAGTGAAGCTACTGTCTCGCTCCTCAAAAGTGTAGTTAAGCTAATAGCTTTGTTATTTGTAGGAAATTTGTTGGACTAAGTATATATTAAAAAACGTTTTAACCCAAATGAAATGAATACTTTGACAAATGTTTACAATGATATACTCTAGCAAGAGATAAAGACTCCAGTCATATCCGTAGCCTAATTAAACTTTTTAGTTCTACATATAATCCACCCTAATGATGATCACATGACCAGCCAATAAATAAATTTATCTTGATAACCCCTTTCGGTTGCAAAATAAATACATTTTGGGTGACAAATACACCTGTTAATTTAGTAGTTTTACAATGCTTCTCAGTTTAGCAGACTTAACACATTGAAAATTCTAATGAAGTAACAGGAAAAGAGGATGAAGAAAGGGGAGTCTGTGTGTGTACTTGAGTATTTGTTTAAACAAATACTGGCACACACACTCATACTTACATACACACAAATAGGCAGAGTCAGACAGACAAATCAATAATAACGAAACAAACTACATAAAGGCTATTGGAGCTGGCATAAAGACACAGATGCACAGTAAATGAGGAAGAAAATGGAGTGAATACAGAACAGAAGAGAGAAATGCTTACTTTAGAAAGTCGCTTGTGAGACTAGCATGCATAGAGGAGAAAAACACAAATCAGAAAACTGAACACAAATCAAAATGACCACAAACAGGAAAACATAATCAAGTTAAGATTAAACACAACTGATATTGCATCAGCACAAGTATCAAACTTTAAAAAGAAGAAGATAAAAAACAGCAGAGTGACAGAGTGAAAGGAAACACAAAGAACGAGCGTCTAAACGAACATGATAGAAAATATTTGAAAGTAATGACTGAAACGAAACAGACCATTAGTGTGAACTACTCTGGAACTGAACTACAAATCAGTGCAAACAATAGCAGAAAGAATCTAACTTTAATTTATTCATCCATCCATCAGTTTATTAACATTATCCACCTGTGCATTCATGCATTACTTTAGTCTTTAATATACATCTGAAAGTTCCAGGCATGGCTAAACATAGAGTTTACATGGATTGTTGTTTGAAAACGAATTTTTTTTTTTCCTTCAAATGAATCATTACTCTTTGACAAATGCCTCTAATTTGTTTTTGAGGATCTGTAATTGTTTTATTACATAATTGATCTTGATCAGAATGGGGATGTCGCTTCGCTGGTGAACAGACCTCAGCATCCTGATTCTCCACGGCGCATTGGCAGGTGTAGAGTATCCTTTTAAAAAGAAATTGTATTTGTGTGATATATATATATATATATATATATATATATATATATATATATATATATATAATATCTAAAAGTGTCACTTACGTGTTCACGTCTTTTTCAAGATGTCGTTCCGTAAGTGTTCCTTGTGCGAGAGACACATCCAACAAGCATGAAAGCTGCGTTTTATGTCTGGGCCATGTCCATGCAGAGTCAGCCTCTCATGGAGACAGACTGTCCTCACTGTGAGGACATGAGTCTCAAGTCGCTCATGAATCAACCTCGTTCTGAGGAACGATGCAGCCTCTCGCACCCTCCCACCCGCCTCTTTTGCGATCACACGAGGAGGCACGGCGGGGCTGCGATGTTGAGCAGGATGAATTGGAGGTGGATTACATCCCAGCACACACCCCACGAGCCCCTCAATCTCCACGAAGCGCACGTTTCTCAGTACGCCACGTGCAAGATGAGCTCCGGACAACGTCAAGTGTCTGCATCCCACAGATCTGCACCGTTTTCCCCCGAAGTGCATGAAAAACTATCTAGGCATGTGCCCTTCACATTGATGCCATTCTCACGAATGTGGACCATGGGGAAAGAGCGGATATGCCCAACTACCCCCTGTGGAGGAGGCGGTAGCGTTACACCTCTGCCCTACAATTAACAGGGCATGGAAATCACACCCCATACATCCTTCTAAGCCGTGTAGACAGATGTCTACTCGGCGACAGGACAAGCTGGATTAGCATTCCAAAGGGTATTCCAAACAAAGCTCCTCAGACAAATGGACAAGCAAGGCTTTAATCCGGAAACTTTTAAAGAGCTGCCATTAAAGTCATGGCACAGGCCATCGACAAGTCCATGGGCTCTGCCTCAAGACAGCTCCCGGCAAAAAGACCCATGCCAGCCTAATCAGTGCCAGCACCTGCCACGACCGAGTCACCGGTGAGGCCACACAAGCCACGGCCCAAATGGAAGCAGCCGTATCAGCATCCACCCCATGCCGAAGGGAGAAACTCCCCCCACAGTGGAAGCACTCCTGACAGGTGCAATATTTTGAAGTGGAAAAAGGAGCCCGTGGTTCTCTCCGTTTTTTTGTTGTTCACAATGTTTTGCAAAATGTTGTTTCTGTGTCCAATGCAATAAAAATGCAATAAAGAATACAGCACTTGTTGCATATGTATGAGATGCTCATACATTCTCAAAAAAGAGCCCTTTTCCTCTTCAAAGGACACACATAATGTGCAACCGCTTCCCTACGGTGAGGAATGCATTATATCTTACGGTGAGCAAAACAAATTCCACTCTGTCCCATTATGTGGACGCATGGCGAGCCCTAACAGGCATTTCAGAATGTGTGCAAAAATGATCAAACATGGTTATATGATCCAATTTGCCTGCAGACCACCCCAATTTAACAGCATTCTGTCTTCCACGGTTTTGTCCGAAGACGCGCCAGAGTTACGAGACGAAATACACAATCTCATCGTGAAAAATGCGATAGAGATTGTGCCAAATTGTCAAGCAAAAAATGGATTTTACAGCTGTTATTTTCTTATCCCAAAGAAAGATGGCGGACTTCGGCTTATCTTAGATCTGAGACATTTAAATTGCGCAGTAATAAAGCGTCCATTCAAAACGCTTACTCAGAAAAGTAAGCGTTTTGATACAGAAACTTTTTGATGGATCGGGTATCGGTCCGACGAGCCTGATTCAAATCCGAAACTGTGTGTTAGTCATGTTCGTTACTGTCAAGCTCCAAAAATGACATAAAAGAACCATTAAAATACCATTAAAGCCAAAACACCAAAAGAAACAACTATGACTGATGCATTTAATTCAAAGCCACTTAAAGTCACTTTTTCCACACGATTGTTTTGCGTCGATAGATCTGAATGACACGTACATTCATATCCAAATTGTATGGAATCACAGGATGTTTTTGAGATTTGCGTTGAAGGGAACCATAGATCAATTCAAAGTCCTGCCCTTCGGACCGTCTCTGGCTCCTCGCACATTTACGAAGTGCATCGATGCGTTTCTCGCCCCTGAGCGGCATATGCATCTTGAACTACCGCAACGATTGGCTGTTACTGGCACAATCAGAGGCTCTGTTATGCCAGCACAGAGACTTACTGCTTCAGCATCTAAACAGCTTGGGCCTCAATATAAACTAGGCAAAGAGCACACTCTCTCCCAGCCAAAAAATTTTATATTTGGGAGTCCGCCTCGACTCCACAAGCAGGCACGCGCACCACAAGCATGCGCATTCGAGCTATTCTACTGAATCTGAAGCTGTTTCAGAAAGCATTGAGATTTATGGCGGTGGCTTCATCTGAATCTGTCTCTTCATCTAAAGCTGTTTCAGAAAGCATTGGGATTTATGGCGGTGGCTTCAGCCATCATCACATTAGGTCTCTTACACATGAGACCTCTGCAGTGCTGGCTGAAGTGCAGCATACTACAACATGCTTAGTGCCAAGGGCGTGGCATATCAACCACCTAGAGCTATTGGCTGTAATTCTAGCCTTTTCAGAAAAGGCTTTTCAGTCGGAAATAACAAACTGTCATGTCCTGGTTTGCTCAGATAACATGACAGTACTGGCATATATAAACCGGCAAGGTTTATACCACTGCCACTGTTGACGGGCCACCTCCTCCTATGGAGCGAGCGTCGTCTCCTCTCCCTGAGAGAGACATATGTCACCTGAAATAAGTGCAGACCTATTGTCACACCAAGGAGTGATACCAGGTGAATGGAGACTTCATCCTCAAAATGTACTGAGGAATTGAGAAATATTTGGCAAAGCAGAAATCGATCTATTTGCCTCAGTGGAGAATACCCACAGTCCCTTTTGGTATTCGGCGTCCCAAGCCCCATTGGGAATGGACGCAATGGCATGCAAATGGCCGGCGAAATGCAAATATGAGTTTCATCTGGTATGTCTGATCCGCTCTGCTATATGCAAAGTCCGAGAGGACAAGGAAATGGTTCTATTAGTTGCACCGAAATGGCCCAACCAGCCATGTTTTCCAGAAATGATGGAGAGGCAGTATAATAAAGATACCTACCTTTTAAAACAGACTTAGCATTGGGAGCGTACATATGATGTCTTAAAATGCTGCCTGAAGAAGATGCTCACTAGGTTTTTGAACGGACCCATAGAATGTTTAAAATCCTATAGAAGTTTACTTTTAAAAAATTACCTTTTCAAAACGGAAAATGCTTTTATTTCATAGGATAAAACTGGACCTTAAAAAACTGTTTATTCTAAGATGAGGTAGAGATGTGTGGTTGGGTAATGAGTGTCAGATTGCAATTTGGGGCAATAACAATTGCAAAGTGAAGCTGAGCAACAGATGGTACCAACACTGCCCAGTCAGAGGAGTCATTAAGCTTGACACTGTGATTGGACAACAGGGGTAAGGTGGCATCTCACTCAAGAGTGTGATTCAGGTGTGCTGTTGGTGATGTTGATGTCATGTGTACAAGAGTTGGGTTGGAGAACCAAAGAGGAACCCAACATGTAGGGCTGACTGACAAGGTTTGACAGAAGAGGGCATACCTTGGAGTTCTTGGCCCCGCTTCGTGTTGACTGCCCGGAGAACGTGCGTGTGACCAGCTGCTCAGGGGTGGATGGAGACTTGGAGGTGTCTGAATGCTCTGAGCCTTTCTCCACCATGATGTCTGTCTCTATGTTCTGCAGAATGGGAGATCGACAACGCTTCCGCAGAACTGGAGAGCAAGCAGGGGAACTCCGGTTAGAGTTACTGGCAGTGCTGGAAATAAAGAGAGAGAGACAAATGAAGGTAGTTCTTTGAAAACCAATAGATCAACTGCAACTTAAAGCTCTAGAACAGATCATGTTCTACTTTTATTTACTTTCACAATGATTTAATTTCTTAATCTGTGATTCCACTATTTAGGTGATTGCAAACCAGTTCACCTTTCAAAATGTGTGTGTCATGCATCCCTTAAAGTGTATTGCATTTCTATTCAGCTTCCAAACCACAATAAACATAAACATGACAACAAAAGGATTTGCCTGGCCACCCATAATGAAATAAAAGTTGGGGTTTCCCTCAGATCTTAATACTCGTATTTAAAAAAAAAATCACCCTATAACTTAACAAACCATCAATGACCTAAACAAGTACACCACTAATACCACGGATCTAAACAAGACCACCATAAACCTTGAAATGAACAAGTTCACCACAAACACTGACCAAAAACAGACCTGCCACAAACACCACTGACCTAAAAAGAGTCCAACAAAGACACCACTGACCAAAACAAGTCCACTACAAAAACCACTGACCTAAAAAAGACCAACACAAACAAGGAAAAAGTCCACCACATACATCACTAATCTAAATAAGTTCACCTCAAATACCACTTGCCAAAATACACAAGCACCGCTGTCCTTAACAATTCATCCAGATACACCATTGGCCTAAACAACTCCACCACAATCAACACCTCTCTAAAAAAAATGTGCACCACAAACACCACTAACTAAAAAAATTCCACTGCAAACACTGCTGACCTTAAACACCACTGACCTTAACAAGTCCACCACAAACACCACAGACAAAAACAAGTCTACAACTTTCACCACTGACCTAAAACATACCTGCCACAAACACCACTGACCTAAAACGAGGCTAACATAAACACCACTGAAAAAGTCCTCCACAATCACCACTGATCTATTCAATTATATTGTATTTAAAATTATCCCTATCTCAAGAAATAATAGTCGTTATTAATAAATGTTTTTCGCTGCTCTTTCCTGCATATCGCAGCACCGTATTGTGGTCTGTTCTGCGTAACGTGGTGGCTCATTTAAGCTTAACGTGGCCGACCCACCGGCACATTCGGTTCTCCCGATGGCCATTCCGCCCCTGATCGGCCCCAAAGTGCATCGGCCCACCAGGAAAATGCCTGGTATGCCAGATGACCAGTCCAGCCCTGATCCTAAAACACTGGAAAAGGCCACTGATACTATTAGGGCCATGTCAAAAAAGACATGAATTTCTAACTAATTTGTGGGAAACTGGGCATTTCTGCATACTGCTCGCTGATGCGTCCGTGTGCATCTTGCAACATTTGCCATAGAAGATAATAATCATAATAATAATAATAGAAATAATAATAATAATAATTGGCAGCAGCACTGGTCTGCAATTAGTCTGAAATCTTTAAATATCAACCAAATAAAATTTCAGTGAGCTCTTCTTTTACAGCAAACACATGGAGAATAATAATTTATTATTAAAAATATTTAAATTATATAAATGTAAAAGAATTGTCCTTCAAATGTGTCAGAGATATAAGCTAAAAAAATTACATAAGTGCAATAAAATAAAAACATCAAAACACATCATCAAAAATTTATCTCTGTAGTAACATTCAAGCGTATTGGTTGACTGATGAGTGTGCCTGTGCATGGTTGTATGTGTGTGTGTGCATGTGTAAACACAGTGAAACAACTCTTTCTATGTCTTCAAATTGGGGGGCTAACACAGCTGCATGCAGACAGAGATGTATTCATTCATTTCTGTTTTGTTATTTATTCATAACTTTTTTTAATTGCATCACGTGTCATGGAAAATGCATCCGAGTCTGTGACAAGTCCACGTCCATTAAAATTGGACTCATGTCCAAACTCGAGTACCCCAACTCTACCACTGACCTAAACAAGTCCACCACAATCAACACTTCTCTAAACAAGTCTACCATAAACACCACTGATATTAACAAGTCCAACTCAAATGTAACTGACCAAAACAAGTCCAGCTTCAACACCACTGAACAAAACAGGTCTACACCAATCAAGACTGAGTACACGAGTACACCACTTACACCACTGTCCTAAACAAGACCCTCATAAACCTTGGTATTAACAAGTATACCACAAACACCATTGATCCAAACAAAGCCAAATCAAACACTACTGGCCCAAACAAGTCCACCACAAACTTTACCAACCTAAAAGAAGTGCAACACAAGCACCAATGATCACAAACAATTCCACAACAAAAACCACTGATCTAAACAAGACTATTGCAAAAACCACAGACCCAAAACAAGTCCACTGCAAACACCAATGACATAAAGCGAGTCCACCATGAACACCACTGACCTTAAACATGTTCGTTTCAAATACCAATGACTTAAACAAGTCCACCACAAACATCACTGACCTAAACAAGTCCACACCAAAGACCACTGACCTTGAACATGTTCATCACAAACTAGAGACCAAAGAGACCCGGAAATATACTACCCGGACCCGAACCTGTCTATTATTTGAAAGCTTGGAATCGTACCCATGCAGAACCAAGAAATGCCGGACCCAGACCTGGATTGCTATTAACAAGTTAATTTACAAGTTGTGAAAGCTAAATTTTGTGTCTTACCTAATGTAACGTTAGAAACCTTCTCCCCTGTGCCAGGCCGTGATGCATATATTCCATCCTCCTTGCCAAAAAAGTTGGCAAAATACATCCAGGTTTTCTGTGATTCCTCTCTTGCTGATTGAAATAGCATAGCTAATCCACTCATAGTTTCAAAATTCCACTTGCTGTCACAGCGACGGATGACAAACTCGATTAGAATCAGCTTTCCAGTTTTTTTTGTATCTCACATAAGATAACTTCGACTGTTTGCCATTTTGAACTATAATAATGAATGCTCGTTCATTGCCACGGCTGCTAACGTTAGCATGGCTCATTTGCTATCGTGTGCCTTAACTCCACTCTGCCTCTGACGTCACTCAGCTCATTGTGACTCTGCTCTATTTTTCACCTTATTTCCTGGCCCGTACTTTCTCATCCTAATTTTACAAGGTTGCAATTACAACACACACAAATAGCACCATCTTCACCAGCATTCTCTGATCACGGCTGGGTATTACACATAATGTTTAACAGACCCGGGATCCGACAAACACCACTGACTTCAAACAAGTCCATTTCAAATACCAATGACCTGAACAAGTCCACCACAATCACCATTGACCCAAAATGTCCACCACAAACACCACTGACTTAAACAAGTCTATTTCAAATACCACTGTGCTTAAACAAGTCCACCACAAACCCCACTGACCTAAATTAGTTCACTGCAAACACCACTGACTTAAACAAGTCCATTTCAAATACCAATGACCTGAACAAGTCCACCACAATCACCATTGACCCAAAATGCCACCACAAACACCACTGACTTAAACAAGTCTATTTCAAATACCACTGTGCTTAAACAAGTCCACCACAAACCCCACTGACCTAAATTAGTTCACTGCAAACACCACTGACTTAAACAAGTCCATTTCAAATACCAATGACCTGAACAAGTCCACCACAATCACCATTGACCCAAAATGCCCACCACAAACACCACTGACTTAAACAAGTCTATTTCAAACACCAATGACCCTAAACAAGTCCACCACAAACACCACTGATCTTAAACAAGTCCACTTCAAATACCAATGATCTATACAATTCCACCACAAACACAACTGACCTAAACAAGTCCACTGCAAAGACTACTGCCCTAAACAAGTCCACCACAAAGACAGTTGACCTAAACAAGACCACCACAGACACAACTGATCTACACAAGTCCACCGCAATGACCACTGACCTAATAAATTCCACAACAAACACCGCTGACCTAAACAAGACCACTGCAAACACCACTGGCCTAAACAAGTACACCAAAAATACAACTGACTTTAAACAGATCCATCACAAACACCACTGATCTAAACAAGTCCATTGCATAAACTACTGACCTAAACAAGTCCACCACAAACACCACTGACCTTAAACAAGTTCACTTCAAATACAAATGACCTAAACAAGTAAACTGCAAACACCCCTGACTTAAACAAGTCCACTTCAAATATCAATGATCTAAACAATGCACCACAAACACCACTGACCTTAAACAAGTCCACCACAAACACCACTGACTCAGACCAATGTTGAGCAGAACAAGCCTACTGCAAACACCAATGACCCACACAAACAAACACCACTGACCAAAAAGTGCACCACAAAAACAACTGACATAAAACAAGTCTACACTGGACACCACTGACCTAATACATGACCAAAACATTTTAATTGCATTATGCCATTCCTAAATACTTAAAAGGATTTTCCAATAACCAATTTGCACCTCAAAACAAGATAGGACCAGAGCCAGAATAGTGGAAGTGTAGATAAATGGCAAACAATGAGAGAAGCAAGGCAAACCACACAGATATCTTCATATCCTCAATGCTGTAGTGTTTCTAGACATCAAACTTGCAACCCTCCACATTTAGTTATTTATGAGAATGATCTTATCACCACTATCAAACTTACACAATAGCACACTCACATACCATTTCTTGTACATAAGTAAGCAAACTGCTCATTGACTCGTCCCTGAAGTAGCTAAACGCTCTTTCCAGTTTCGAACGGTTGCAGCTTGGTTACATTATAGGGTCTTATGCAATGGCTTACATCACTACTAGTCAATTAGAATTGTAAAACAAGGTCACTACACTATTCTACAGTTTCAGTAGGGCCTTGAGTGAGTGAGTGCACTGTGTATTTATGTGTGTGTATGCGGGTGCACTGATCACAGTGATTAGCAGATATAGCTGCCCACTTTGGCCTGTCAGGTGCACTGCTTTCTAGAGATGCAATCTAGAGGACCACTGCAAATCAATTCAAATCACTGCACACACACACACACACACACACACACACACACACACACACACACACACACACACACACACACACGAGTACCTAATTCTCATGCTCCTGGTTTCTGAGAGCAATCATTTATCATGTGGATGAGTGGCTAATGTTCTCACGTAAAGTGTGCTTTAGACTTACACACTTTCCTCTGTAATGTTGTCTATTCACCAATTCACCAATTCGAATAGGAATAGAAGTATGCAATTTGTCCATTAAACATAAACATTGTGGTTTGTTCCACCCCACAGTAAAAGCTTATTGTATGATAGAATATTCATTTCTGTTTGGATCAGATGAAATCAAGCAGAAACGCCAGAACATCCTAAATAATGGGAATGACACACACACACACACACACACACACACACACACACACACACAGCGCCAGCTCTTTTTCATTGCTGTAGCCTGCCACAAGTGAATATATTTCCATGGAAACAGTCAGCGCAGGACTGGCCAAGTTTGCAAGTGTTTGGACTCCAACGGAGTGTGAGAGAGAGAGAGAGAGAGAGAGAGAGAGAGAGAGATGGTAGATCAAAAGATGGCGGAATGTTAGATAATGAACGCAGGCGTGCATAGCAACATTTCATGGCACAGAGAAAATGTGCTCTTGATGATGTCATCAAAATGTGCGGATAATCGACAATCAGAACATTTGATTCAGCATCTACTGAAAGCATCCAAACCGAGTTTGTGTTAGTCATAGGTACAAAACACTAAAAATGCATTTTTTTTATTATGTGCTAGTATAGCCTACATTCCCATATTGAGGTGGACTCCTGATGTGAGAGTCCTACTATAGTAATGTTGCTATGGTAACAGGGGTGTTTATATATTCAGAGTGTAGTGCAGTTAGCACAGTAATTGTTATCCTTAATCTAAAAAAGCTAGATGTAGCACCACAAATTGCTGAGATGTGTTTTTAACACTTTAAGTTTTAGTAACTTACGGTGTCTAAAAAATGTGGCACTCATACATCGTGCTCATCCCGTCAAAGACGTCTAGCACAGGTTTACATAGGAACAAATTGAAAAACAGTGTGGATGGAACTACACACAAATATACAAACAAAAACATTCTTGAGGGACACACTCCTGAAAATTAATGACCTTACTGTCACGTTGTTGTCAAACCCTCCCTCAATGCCTGTGGCCCTTCTGTGAACCAAACAAGAATGGTCCCATCCAGTTTGCCATGGGAAGGGCTATGGGCTGTTCCGGAAGCCTCTGTTTCTCTGCAGTATTGGCTGAACTTGAATAAATGACAAACTGCCAGAATCCCACTTACACTTACACACACACACAACCACAACAAATCTGCTGAGACAGGAAACCAGTCGGGATTGCCTTGTGTTATACAACAATTACAAACTTAAAAGAAAATGTAGACCAATAAGGGGGTGTGCATACTGTATGCATGTATGTTTATGTGCAGACATATTTACTTAACCTGACTGTCTGTATGTCATTCTCTTTCAACATCGAACCCCCCCCCCCCCCCAAAAAAACTTGATGCTAATTAAAACCAAAACGACAGTCCAAACAACCATTGTTTGGTCCATCAATTTAAAGACACACATCAATTATAATATTCAGTATGCAGAAATAAAAAAACAAAAGCCAAATACACATCACACAGGGCCATAACCACCATAATCAATCAGTATGTCTACATGTGCAGTTATAGTCGAGTTACAGCGGGCTTTTGCTAAGTTGAGCAACGGTCTTCATTTGTCTGTTCAAGTATGACACAATGCATGGTCGAACATTTGAAGGAAGGACTGTGCATCACCTCTGTCTTTCAGAGCAAAACACTGAGGCCAACTGTGGTGCGATTAGCATGTACACATGCTGGATAAAGTCAAGCTACAAAATGCATTATCTAGGTTTGTTGGTCCGACGTTGCAAAAAATCTGAAAGCATTTAAATGATATTTTAAAGAGACAAGTTGTGATCTGATAAGTTGTGGTCCAGTTCTTGTTGAATAATGTGTATAAATGCGGACAAAGCTGAGTTACAATTGCATTATCTAGATTTGTAGGTCTGACATTGCAAAAAATAAAAACCAAAAATAAATTAAGCAAGTGTTTACATGACATTTAAAAAGATAAGTAAATTATGTTGTGGTCCGATTAAAGTGTATAAATGCAGATAAAGCCAAATTACACTAGCATCTACGTAGATCTGTTAGTCCAACTTTGAAAAAAAAAATACAAAATCATACGGAAATCATATACATGACATTTTGATGAAACAAGTTGATCTGATTAATGTATATAAATGCGATGAAACCAAGTTACAATCACATTACATAGATCAATTAGTCTGACTTCACAAATTTGACATGTAGAAACTAAAACAAAAAAAAAATATCAACAACAAGTTGTGGTCTGATAAGCTGTAGTCCAGTTGTTTGCAGATTAATGTGCACACATGTCAAGTCAAGTCAAGTCAAGTGGTTTTTATTGTTGTTTCAACCATATACAGTTAGTACAGTACACAGTGAAACGAGACAACGTTCCTCCAGGACCATGGTGCTACATAAAACAACATAGGACAAACACAGAACCACATGAGACTACACAGACTAAATAAAAATACCTATATAAAATACCTATATAAAGTAAACATGCAAAAACGTATGCAAAAGTACGGGACAGTACAATAAATTTCTAACAATGAACATTACAATAGGCACAGTGAAAGACAGTGCAGCGCTGACCAGTATACAGTAGTGCAAAAAGATGACAGTTACTAAATGCCAAATGTAAACGTAACATACTATGATATAGTGTTCTATGCACATAGCAGTTATTGAGGTAGCAGACAGTTATAAAGTGGCAGTTATTAAAGTGCAACTCAGGACACATGTGTGTGTGTGTGTCAAACCAGTCTCTGAGTATTGAGGAGTCTGATGGCTTGGGGGAAGAAGCTGTTACACAGTCTGTTCGTGAGGGCCCGAATGCTTTGGTACCTCTTGCCAGACGGCAGGAGGGTAAAGAGTTTGTGTGAGGGGTGTGTGGGGTCGTCCACAATGCTGGTTGCTTTGCGGATACAGTGTTTTATGTAAATGTCATTGATGGAGGGAAGAGAGACCCCGATGATCTTCTCAGCTGTTCTCACTATCCTCTGCAGGGCTTTGCGGTCCGAAACGATGCAAGTCCCAAACCAGGCAGTGATGCAGCTGCTCAGGATGCTCTCAATAGTCCCTCTATAGAATGTAGTGAGGATGGGGGGTAGGAGATGTGCTTTCCTCAGCCTTCAAAGAAAGTAGAGACGCTGCTGAGCTTTCTTGGTGATAGAGCTGGTGTTGAGGGACCAGGTGAGGTTCTCCGCCAGGTGAACACCAAGGAATTTGGTGTTCTTGACGATCTCCACAGAGGAGCCGTCGATGTTCAGCGGGGAGTGTTCACCTTGTGCTCTCCTAAAGTCAACAACCATCTCTTTTGTTTTGTTGACAATCAGGGACAGGTTGTTGGCTCTACACCAGTCCATTAGCTGCTGCACCTCCTCTCTTTATGCTGACTCGTCGTTCTTGCTGATGAGACCCACCACGGTCGTGTCATCGGCGAACTTGATGTGATTCGAACTGTGCATTGCTGCATAGTCGTGAGTCAGCAGAGTGAACAGCAGTGGACTGAGCGCACAGCCCTGGGGGGCCCCAGTGCTCAGTGTGGTGGTGGTGGAGATGCTGTTCCCGATCCGGACTGACTGTGGTCTCCCAGTCAGGAAGTCCAGGATCCAGTTGCAGAGGGAGGTGTCCAGGCCCAGCAGGTTCAGCTTTCCAATCAGGTGCTGAGGAATTATTGTGTTGAATGCTGAGCTTAAGTCTATGAACAGCATTCGAATATATGAGTCCTTTTTGTCTAGGTGGGTGAGGGTCAAATGGAGGGTTGTGGCGATGGCGTCGTCCGTTGAACGGTTTGGACGATACGCAAACTGCAGTGGGTCTAGTGAGGGGGGCAGCTGGGTCTTAATGTGCATCATGACGAGCCTCTCGAAGCACTTCATGATGATTGGTGTGAGTGCAACGGGACGGTAGTCATTGAGGCAGGACACTGAAGACTTCTTTCGCATGGGAATGAAGGTGGTGGCCTTGAAGCATGTTGGAACGACGGCGCTGTTCAGAGAGATGTTGAAGATGTCGGTAAGAACATCTGCCAGCTGGTCTGCACATCCTCTGAGCACTCTGCCAGGAATGTTGTCTGGTCCAGTGGCTTTCTGTGGGTTGACTCTACGTAGAGTTTTCCTCACATCTGCCGTGGTGAGACAGAGCATCTGGTCGTTGGGAGGAGGGGTGGTCTTCCTCGCCACCACGTCGTTCTGCACTTCAAACCGAGCGTAGAAGTCGTTCAGCGCATCTGGAAGGGAGGCATCTTTGTCGCATGGTTGAAATCTCCGGCGACAATAAACAGTCCGTCGGGGTGAGCATTCTGCAGTTCGCTCATAGCCCCATACAATTCAAAGAGCGCTTCCTTAACGTTAGCGCTGGGGGGAATGTAAACTCCAGTTATGCAAACAGTGGTGAATTCCTATGGTAAATAAAAAGGTCTGCATCTAACAGTCACAAGCTCCAACAACGATGAACAGTAGCTAGAGACTAGCACAGAGTTCTTGCACCATTCCGTGTTGATGTAAACACAAGCCACCACCGCGAGTCTTACCGCAGAGAGCTGCATTTATGTCGGCACGAAACGAGGCGAGCCCATCTAGCTGAATGGCGGCGTCCGGAACTCTGTCGCTGAGCCACGTCTCCATGAAAACAAAGACGCAGCAGTCTCTAAACTCACGCTGCATAGCCTGCTGGAGTCCGCTTCCTCGCACACCACTTACGACGTCCTCTCTCTCGGCCACCGGCATCAGGCGACGCCGAGGCCTTGAGGCCTGGTCTCCGTAGCAAGCCGAGTACGCGTAGCGCCTCCCGCAGTTCATCATGCAGCTTGGTTTTTGCATGAGTCTTATATCTTAGTAGTGTTTGGCGATGGTATTCACGAACACCGGTTGCTCCGATGTCCATGTGCTGCAAAAGTCAGGCTTATTAAACAAAAATAGCACCATTTTGGATCCGGAGTGGCCGCTGCACACTACCGCGCCGCCATCTTGGATCGATTGGACATGTGGAGAGAGCCGAGGTACAATTGCATTATCGAGAAGTCTGACTACACAAAAAAATGACATTTTATAGTTGTGGTCTGATTAATGAGTATAAATGCAATGAAGCTGAGATACAATTGCATTATCTAGATTTGTTAGTCTGACATTACGAAGAAAAAAAAAGAAATCATATACATGATATTTTAAACATACACGTTTTGATCAAACAAGTTTGTCTGACTAACATGTATAAATGCAGACAAAGCAGAGTGACAAACACATTACCTAGATGTGTTAGTCTGACTTTACAAAAGTCCAAAGCATTTACGTGACATTTTAAAAGACAAGTTGTGGTCTGACAAGTTGTCCGATTAACTGATTAACATGTATAAATGTGGATGAAGCCAAATTTAATTTTATTATTTAGATCTCTTAGTCCGACTTTGCAAAAATCAGAAAACATTTACATGACATTTAAAAAGACAAGTTGTGGTCCGATTAATGTTTATAAATGCAGATGAAGGCCTGTTACAAACACATTACCAAGATGTGTTAGTCTTTACATGACATTTAAAAGCTGTGGTCTGACAAGTTGTGGTCTAATTAATGTGTATAAATGCAGACAAAGCTAATTGCATTATCTACTGTTAGTCCCACTTCACAAAAATCTAAAACATTTACATGAAATTTTAAAATCAATCTTGAATATTTAGTTACATCCCTGACATTTTAAATAGATATTAGTAAGATGTAAGATAATGTACATCCAACACCGGAGATCCTAGGCTAATCAAACCATCATCTTTAGGTGAAATGTACTGTATCTGGTGAGCTATATGTAAGCACACACTATATTTGTAAAGACCAGATGGTTGTGTTCACCCTCCACAGACAGACACACTGTGTGGGTGTGACAGAGACCATGTGCCACACCCATTCCTGCTGCCAAATCAAAACACACACATGGACACACACTCCTCACGTTAGAATGATGCACCCCAACAGAGAGAAAAGAGAAAGAGCGATGGAGAGACAAGTGTCGAATAGAAACGATGAACAGATCAAAATTAAGAAGCTAAGATGAGAGAGTGTCAGTATGAACTTGTTAAATAATTAGCCGGAGATTACGTCACCTCACATTCAAATACGCCATAAATTAGACATACAATATAACGTAAAATAAAAATACAATGTTTCTGTCAAGACTAACCTGGATGCCATGTATCACAGCTCCGTTGTACTCTGTACTACCTGGAAGAGTGAGAGATGGATGGATGGAGAGATGAAAGAGGAGGAGGACAGAGGCATTCCCAAATGGATGAAGATGGTACGAGCGATGAGTGATCGGCACTACAGTCGCTCTGCCTGCAACTGAGTCTCTACCACTCTCATGGCTGTAGCAGCTCTTTCTCTCTGCACAACACTGTCTCTCTACGCATCTATGAGCTCACGGCTCGGGACAAAGCTATGTCTCGCGCACAGTTTTGAGAATGAGAGAGAGTGACATGGAGAGAGAGATTAAATGAAAAGCAAAGGTTGTTAGAGGAGAGGGATGAAGGGGTAGCTGAGAAAATGATTGAGACAAAACCAAATGTGCATTAGAGCCATGCAGAAAGAGAGAGAGAGAGAGAGAGAGAGAGAGAGAGAGAGAGAGAGAGAGAGAGAGAGAGTAATGCATTCTGGTGGCTGGGTGCTGTGAGCCAGTTGGCTTGTTAATTATTCAGTCTTGATGAAAGAAACAGACCTGACATCATTCACTTTCATTTCGCTTTACTGGCCACACACACACACACACACACACACACACACACACACACACACGATGGTGCGGCTATCCTTATGACTTTCGAGACATATTGATTTTTATATTGAACAAACTATAGATTCTATCCCCTTACCCTACCCTTAAACCTAACCCTCCAAAAAAACATTCTGCATTTTTCATTTTCAAAAAAACATACTTTAGTAATGTAATTTGAGTTAAGGGGACACTAGAAATTTCCTCATAAACCATATTTACATCATAATACCCTTGTAATTATGTGTTTATGTTTGTAACATAAAATGTTTTGTTTAAAAGTAAGATTTTTTTTCCTCCCCATTTTCTCCCCAATTTGGAATGCACAATGTGCTCGAAGTCCTCGTTGTGGCGTAGTGACTCTATCCGGGGGGCGGAGGACGAATCTAAGTTGCCTCCACGTCTGAGACTGCCAATCCATGCATATTATCACGTGGCTTGTTGAGCAAGTTACCGCGGAGACATATCGCGTGTGGAGGCTTCATGCTGTTCTTCGCGGCATCCACGCACAACTCACCATGTGCCCCAACGAGAGTGAACCATATTATAATGATCACAAGGAGGTTGCCCCATGTGTCTATACCCTCCCTAGCAACCGGGCCAATTTGGTTGCTTAGGAGACCTGGCTGGAGTCACTCAGCATACCCTGGATTTGAACTCGCGTCTCCAGGGGTGGTAGTCAGCATTTTTACTCGCTGAGATACCCAGGCCCCTTAAAATTAATATTTAAATATATAGATAATATTTAAAATAATTTTTAAATTGATTTTTAATATGGTATAAAAAAAAACATTCACAGTGAAACTGAGTGACTATACAATTAGCTGAGGTCAGAACATACAAATGTTATAAACATCTAAAAAGTTGAAAAAGCTATTTAAAAAACGTTTCACTAACTGTTGCATGACAGAATGTAATGGGATGTGCTGGACCAGCAAGTCTGAACCATGGAAGCCACACCTCGCAACTTACAGGATTTGAAGGATCTGCTGCTAACATCATGGTGCCAGATACCACAAGACACCTTCAGAGGTCTTGTGGAGTCAATGCCTTGACAGGTCAGAGCTGTTTTGGTGGCATGAGGGGGACCCCCGGGAAAACTCTGTAAGAAAGCTAGCCTACCGCAGCCATCCCTCATCAGTGCCAAGCATCGTGTTTGGCTTTTAGGTGATGGTTAAGACTTGATGTGCTTGTGTGATATTAAATTGCACCTTACAAGGGCCACAAGTCCCATTTGTTTATGTTTTCTAAGAGGTCCATCACTTGATCATTGACATGGAATCGCTGTTGTTTTTTTTTATAAAAACAATTTGATAATTTTTTTACATTTTTTTTTATTTACATATATATATATATATATATATATATATATATATATATATATATATATATATATATTGTCAAAAAAAGTGTCTTTTAATGCATTTGGCAGACTTACTTATTACAGGGACAATCCCCCCGGAGCAACCTGGAGTTAAGTGCCTTGCTCAAGGACACAATGGTGGTGGCTGTGGGGATCGAACCAGCAATCTTCTGATTAACAGTTATGTGCTTTAGCCCACTACACCACCATCACTCATAATTATAATCGAAGAAAACTTTGCAAATGAGGACAAACAGAATAATCTATAACTCATAACCATCATCTACTAATCCCTTTCTAAAAATACAGAATGGAACAACAGCAGTTAAATCTGGGGCCAAATATGTTAGTGCTCAGTCAAATTATGTCAGCACCACATCAGCATGATTAAAGCTGAACCCAAATAAACAAGCCCTTCTGACACTGTGAAGGGATTTCTCATACTATTGATTTAAAGATACAAATCCAGTTGTCACACTCTCCTGAGCTCAACAAAATATCAATAGTGCTTGACTAGATAAAGTACAAATATTTCTGAAACTGACAGCATACATTTTTAGCTTCACAGGCACACTTAAGTTTCTTTTATTTACTTAATGCAGGGCATTTGGCCTTTTTTCAGGAAATTTCATAGCATAACTTCAATGAAAGTCCAAATAGTTTGGAAGACAGAAGTACAACATCGGAGCATTCCAGAAAGATAAGTGTAAGCACAAGAATGTAAATGTGTTTGTGGACAGTTTCTCCAGAGTAAGAGTCTGAATCTGACTTCTTTTCTGTTGCCAGTTGCCTTAGTTCTGTGTATAGCATTGTAATGGCAACCTGGCCTTGGCAGGACACAAATGGGTTGGAATTTCCCAGTGACGCTGTTATCATAGAGGAGCCATATCCATGGTGACAGTACCAGCCGTTCACATGCAGTCTGTTCTATCATTCTGAATGGCAGCCTAGGCTTAATGCTCTATGAAGCAAATACAAACAACCCCTCTCCCTCTCTCTCTCTCTCTCTCTCTCTCTCTCTCTCTTTCTCTCTCTCTCTCTCTCTCTCTCTCTCTCATAAATGTAAAGCCCAAACTCTCACAACAATCAATCTGTGATGTGAGCTGGGTGTAAAGGTACAGATTGCCCATCTCACTCTGAAACAATGGATTTAATAAAAAAAAACATCCAACAGGAGGCGCTATTCTGAACTCACATCCTCCATCGAGGCAACCAATATAACAAGCATGAAGGGGAATTTGATTCAAAATTAAGATCTGAACACAGTATCACATCCTTTTTTGGAACTCAGATTTATGACATGCATTAATTTACATGAGCATTCATCACACTTGCAATTGCATATTTAACTAAATAATTCCAATCATGAAAGTAGAAAAACTGGGGGTTATAACCCTTGTTATTTTTCTCTTAGTATCCTAAACATACAACCGTTCTTGTGAATGTGGCTATGTGGAGTACTTATGAGTTTATATGGGCCAATGAAAATGAGAGGGAATTAAAGTCATTGTGTGGCCACATTCACATGTTCTTAAGAAAACAATTTATTCCAGGGTTTTTGCATATATAGCAGCATTCTGAAACATCAAGTAAACAAGGACACTGACTATTGCAGCACAATTCTACTGCAGGTCGCTATAAACAGCAACAACTCTAGAATTTTTCGAAATGAAATGAAGCAACATAGCATAAAATCGCGAAGTCTTCCTTTGATGCAATGCTTGTTATTTAGACAAACGCTGAGGGAAATTACACTGCTGTGGAGAAAGCTGCTTACTAAATGAGCCACATGTGTGTATGGGAGTAAAGAGAATGCCGCTAACACAGCTCATGTAAACGCATACACAGATTTCGAGCCATAAGCAGATTTCTCGCAATAAACGGCTTTCTGGTTTTCGTGTAAACATGGTTAGAAAAGAGGGATTGGCCAAACTCAACACTGCCGAGGTCACAAAATGCACTTCAATTCAATCAAATAGCCCAATCAACTGCACAGAGGAAACCAATTCTATTATGTGACAACTTGATGCCAGTTTTTGCTCAATGGAGCTGGTCTACTGGGATCAGTTTCTGCCACAACTGTAAAAGTTGAGTAATGGTAACTGGTGGGAAGTTACCGTTAGCATTCTTTAGAAGAACATATGAGTAGTTGAGTTGCTGACATCATGTAGTACTGACAGCAGTGTGGCATTCTATAATCTATTCAAAAAATGTTTACACAACATTTTTCTTTTACAAAATGTAAAAGTCAACATACTGTTACAAACATGGGTCAGTTTCATGTCATGGGTCTTACCCAACATCAAATACTTAATCTGTAAACTCCTAAACTAAGTTGTCCACCAAACTCAACACAGACCTTCACACTGTTCCTGACCGAAATAACAATTTTACTGTAGTGAACAATACAGGGTCCCCAAAATCAAATAACCCTTAATATAACCCTCAAATTCAAGGCTTTTTAAACATAATTCAGACAAGGTTTTTTTTGTCAAGCCAACTTTCAAATTTATTTTTCATCTTTTCTACTTATACAGTATAAAGTTGTTATGACTTATTTTTGATATTAATTGAAAGACGACATGGAATATTTATCAAAGAATTATTTGCCCCAGACTAATTGAATTGGGGTGGGTGGGGGGTTAATGAGATATTTGGATGCACACAGAGGCTAAACTAAAGTACAACAAGCACACAATGGTTCAAAGTACAGCATAAGAATATAAAATAAATGGCAACTGCCCCTTAATGAGTGTTGTGATTATTTATGCAGCACTGGCCTGTGAAATATTACATTGTTAAATTTAACATTGTTAAATTTAAATTTTCTATTTTTAAAACAAATTAGTTGATAATTGACCAGTTATAACAAAGACTAAATATCAAGATTTTAGGTTAGCATTAATATAAATGTATAAGGTAAAGTGTATATTTTAGGTGCTTTAACAGCTAAACATTTCTTTTACATTTTTTCAACATTTTATGAGAGTAAATTGCATATTCAATGTTATCTCTTAATAAATTCCATGTAGTCTCTTAATTAATATGTTCATAAAATCTGCATGCGTAATAATTACACAAAATTTAGAAACATGTTGTATCGTGCAGAGATCATAAAAAGTGCAAGCCTAATTATTGTACAGAAATATTAATAATGAAATATTCACTTCATTTTCAGTAACATTTAAATGAACTGGTTAAATTCGACTTAATGTTATTCTACACGTCACCTTTAGTAATAACAAATGGTTGTACATTTTACTGTCTATGTATATGCATATATCTTTATCCACTTCTACAGTTATTCATTATCATAGAGAACTAAATCACAGTGTGGGACAGAGCATCCTTAGGGCCCTATTTTAAGAGCACTAACACTAAGTGCAGTGCTATGTGCAAACTCATATGCACAAAGTCAATTGGCATGGTCCAAACATGTACATTAATTTTCATTCAAGCAATTTCTATGACAGTGACATGCATGGAAAATGTGGTTCAACATTTGGATGTAGGCTCTGATAAATGATAAATTATGCAAGAATTATTAATCATATTGTTCAAGTGACACATTTCATGGCTAGTATTAACAGTGATTGTATCGGCTGCAGATTTTTGCATGCACCTACTTAAACCAGTTGATTATGCTTTAAAAATTAAGAGTAATTTATGGAAATTAATTCAAAATAAAGTGGTCAAAAAAATCATATAAACATTTGACGATTTACATGTCACAAACGCTTTCCTGTGGCACAAAAATTGCTCTTAGAATTAGCGCTCTCACAAAAATTGGATAAGACATTACGCACAGTTGTAGCGCATTGCACTGTGTCTAACACTCACGAAAATAGAGCCCTTAGACTATAAAGACAAATGAAATGTTAGTAGAAACAAAGGATTTTGAAGTATAACATTACATTCTTCTTTATTAATGTTGTGGCATGCAGAGCTGTGTTTCTATGAGCCTAAGTCTGGATCCTTCAATAACTCCATGGTGTTCTGCCCTATTTAAGAGTATGAAGCTGTCATTTAGACAGAAAGGGAGAGGAAGAGCAGGGAAGGGAGAAGCAGCATCCCTGGGGAAATTAGAGAGATAAAAAAGCCTTCCAATGCATGTGACAGTGAGAAAGAGAGAAAGAGATAGAGAGACCCTTATGAGAATAACCTCCTGCTGGGTTTTTGGAATCACAAGTCCACACTGTTCCCAGAACAGATAGTGAGAGAGATTTCCTAACATACCAAGTTCACGGACAATCCCTTTATCATTTAGTCAGTTTTCTCTAAACTGACATTCACAGCATCACACTTCATGAGACATCATTTAACAGGAGATACTGACACGCCTGAAACTAAACAAAAGACCAGAATCGTTCAGCAACAGCACCTGGTACTAATCCCAGTAGACAAAGCACATAAGATGCTCAACACACGCCAATCTTATGCATATCTTAAAGGGCTGAAACTCACTCTCATACCATCCCAGATGTGTATGATTTCCTTTCTTCTACAGAACTACATTATGATTTTTAGAAGGATATCTCAGCTCTGTAGGTCCATACAATGCAAGTGAATGTGTGCCAATATTTTGACACTCCAAATAGCACTTCAAGGCATCATAAAAGTAATCCATACGACTCCAGTGTTTTAATCCATATCTTCAGTGATATGATAGGTGTGGTTGAGAAACTGATCAATATTTAATATTTATTTTAGCTAGAAATTCTTCTCCCTTCCCAGAAGGGGGTGGTATGCACGAAGAATGTGAATCACCAAAGCAAAAGAAGAAGAATGTGAAAGTTTCACACCCACTGTTTCTCACCCACACGTCATATCGATTCTGAAGACATTGATTTAACCACTGGAGTCTTATGGATTACTTTTATACTGAGTTACGTGATTTTTGGAGCTTATGTCACCCATTCACTCACATTGTATGGACCAAAAATGCTGAGAAATTGTTCTAAAATCTTCATTAGTGTTCAGCAGATGAAAGAAAATCTGGGATGGCACAAGGGTAAGTAAATGAGAGAATTTTAATTTTCTGAGTGAACTATCCCTTTAAACCAGTCACTCAAACATACAAATCTGTTTCCTGTTCCTGTTTAAATGAGAATGTTTGCTGGTTGACATCAACATGAACCTAAAATTTACTATAGTAAATTTTAAATTTTATGTTGTAACTTAACCTTTTGATATAATCTTAAATATTTTTTTGTTATTTAACAATGGAGCAATGGCTGTTTTCCAAACCAGCACGTAGAACTTCAGTGTATCGTTACGGGAGCTGTCAAGTTCAAAGTGCTGAGCTACACCCAAAACATTTGCCAAAATGTCCATCTCCTAAAAATAAATAAATAAATTAAAATAAATAAAAAAATTAAAAAATAGTGCCAAACATTGATCATCTTGCACTTGTTGAAATTATTCAAGTATATACATTTACAGGCTGATCTCATTAGATTTTGAAGTAGAGCTAAATGATTTAAACAAAATATCGAATTGTAATTATTTAGAAAAATACTGTGATAGTGATTTGATCTGCAATATTATTTACATATATATATATATATCCATCCATCCATCCATCGTCAACTGCTTATCCTCTACAGGGTCGCGGGGGCTGGAGCCTATCCCAGCTAACATTGGGCGAAAGGCGGGGTACACCCTGGACAGGTCGCCAGTCCATCGCAGGGCATGCATATATATATATATATATATATATAAAAAAAACTCGTAAGGGTTTCCTTTTTGAAAAAAAATATGTCATAGTCAAAAATGAAATTATTTTGTAACTGTAATGCGGAGAAGGGCGGGGCAGGACCGGAATGAGGCACGCCTCATCAGGATAATTGGGGTCCGAGCATGCGTCATTCTGGCTTTTTTATTATGTTAACAATAATAATGATTATTATTATAAAACAGTTCCATATTAGTATAAAACAGTAACATCTGTATGTAATATTTGTGTATTCGGCATAGCTATGTGGTCCGTTTAAACCCTTAAGCCTTTATTTTAGCAGAACACTGAAGGAAGGTGTTTCTGCCTGTAGGACAGTTGACAATGCCTTTTAATGCAGAGAAATCCACTCTTCTGTCCACAAAAACGCTGTTATTAGGCTACTTTGATTTGGATAGTAACTTTATTGGCCAAACATCTTTGGAATCACGGCGCAGTCAGTGAATCTAGAGCACTGTAAATATAACACGCTCAGCTCACTAGCCTCACGAGTGTACGTGTAGGTACAGAGAACAGAGCTGGGCGCATTCAGTGACCAGAGCTTGCAGACTGTTTATTAATTGAATTAAATTGTAGCCTTTGTGGTTTGATAATCGCACTACGTCATATCGCAAATTCTGTTTTATTTTGATTAATTGTTCAGTCCAAATTTGTAGATATTTGTAGTTTACACCAATATTTAGATGCTGTACATTTCAGTATCCATCCAAACGTACAGCATCTAAAACTTGATTTAGGCAACATGTTGAGAAAATGGGAAAATGTTTGAAAAACCTCTTGTTCACACCCAAACACTATTTTGCTCCACCGAAAACTGAACGTTTCGAAAATGCTCCCCATTACTGCATAATCTGGAAAAGATGATACTAGGAGTTTTTAAAACTAAAGAGGTAAAAATCTTTACAAATCATTTGACATCTGGTGGTCACAGACATTCCCGAAACCACCATCAATTGCACTTGTACAAAAAAACAAACAAAAAAAAAACCCATCTGAAATGACTTTCCTTTTCAGTTGACATCACCAAGCCCACTTATTTTTTAATCAACATTTCAATCCTTTTTTTCCAAATTATTTTTCAATCCCCTCCAAAACTCTGGCTCTATTCTGGTATGTAATGCCCACTTTCCTCACTCCGATCAATTCCTGATAAAATAAGTCAAGGTACACTGAACATTTTTCTCATTGTATATCCTATTTCACTCAGATATATGTCACATTACAGAAGTTAAATGGGTTGCAAATAGCGTTTCATGTTGAAGACTGACAGCTCCACTTCACCAATCAACCTTCTATTTCAGAGGACTAAGCGAAAAACCCATACCAACACAGATATAAAGTTGATCCCACTTGTGATATTTCTTTCATATGGGAAATTAATCTAATATTTTTCCCAAAAGGAAATAGCTAAACAAAGGAAAACTGGAAAAAGGACAGCTAGCACTGTTCAAGAGTGAGCAATGCAAGAGATAACAGGCAGCACGTTGCCGCTCAACGCTGCACGCTGTGATTTGCGGATAAAAATATCCTCCACATGACTGAGACACATTCACAAACACATGCACGGGACGGGAGACAGAGAGAGAGAGAGAGAGAGAGAGAGAGAGAGTAAGAGAGAGAGAGTTTAGAAAAAGGTACAAAATATGTAAAAAATAAATAAATAAATAAAGGAGAGAGTTGAGTTTGGAGGAGCACAGGAAGAACAGGAGGGTGGCACTGCAGTTCGCTGCATGCCTAGATACGTGACAGCAGCCACTGAGAGACACAAGGACACTCAGAGGCGCAGACACCCTGAGAAGAAGGCAGTTTGGCACAAAGCATCACCGGGGTTTAACTTTTATAAAAACACACACAAACATGGTCTCATTTCCTCCTTCTAACTGACACTTCAAAGAAACTGCAGTATTGAAAACATCTTTTTAGGGTTTTGCTTAAATTTCCAATATATTTTTTTTTTTTTTGCATTTTCTCTCTTAGATAACCACAAATTGCACACCTAGGTGGTCACAGGTAGGTGTGTAAGACACAGTCAATACAATGTACAAAATTCCTCACACTGTCGTAGAATGCACATCTTTATTAAATAATCACATCTTGTTCAAATGCATGAAGAAGGTCTTTGACTAATATGTTATTTAATAAAGATCTGCAAGCTACAACAGTGTGCACAACTCAATCTGTCTCTTACCAGGCAAGTTTGAAGCCTCTCATTAGTGCGGTGCTGAGAGCATGTTGGGTATTGTGTCAGGTGGCTGCGGCCAGTGAGGCTGCATGTTGGTGATGTGCAGCCGGTGAGGAAAAAGAGCTTCCAGCTGTACCGTCCCATTCAGAGAGCTGCGAGCCTACGTGCTCACCCTAATGCTACCGGGACGTCCAAGGATCCAGTCCTGTTTAATGCTGCTGGACTGATCTTCTCGTGCAGTCTGACCAAGTACTACTGAAAATACCTGTAATTAGGCTTTGTCAGAGCCAAATGTGTGTGTGTATGTGTGTGTTGAAGAGAAAACAGCAGAGATAAACAAAACACACACACACACATGGATGCAAGCGTTATCCATCTCATTAAATTGCAGCACATGTGTGTATCAGCTCACTCGTGCACGTCATTCTTTCACTTTCTGTCGCACTTGTTCAATAAATTTCTCTGCCGCTTATGTGCCCTGTCTCTCTCTCTCTCTCATCCCTCCGCTGCAGTTAAAAGCTGCAGTCGCTGAGCTGAGGCGTTACTGAGCATGCTCACTGCAGCCTTTCCTCATCCTCTCTCTCTCGTTCTTTCAACTCCAAATTTTTTTTTGGTTAGCTGTGAATGGATTTTTCTTAGGTTGAAGGGAGTCAGACAAGGTGGGTTTTAGTGTCTTGTGCATTTGATGGGGGTTGGGTGTGGAGAGATTATGAAGATTTACTGCCCTCTTTTCAGCCCTAATTAAGATTCAATCAGCAGCCTAATCTGCTAATGTACACACACCATGGCTCTATACCACAACTGAGTGAGCCGCCTTGCTGTCTACTGCCTACCCAGGCAGCATACTAACTGAAAAGTCACTGATTTAGATCAAGGACCTTATGTGAATGGCACAGGAGACTCAACCCACGATCAGTTAGCATGTTGCTAAAATAACGGCACAATAATGAAAAAAAATGTTTTTCATTGCAATTTATTTTTTCATCGTTAATGCATTAATGCATTCAGTCCCCCAAAAAATTCAAAAAAGGCTTATGTAAAATTATTAGGTTCATCAATTTCGTATGGATGTCACTCACAACACTGATTTATTCAATAGTGCTCTTTGCTTGTCTTGCGCTCACAAAATAGGTTTCAACAGATTCTTTATTTCCCAAACTGCATCAAAACATGGGAAATGCAAACATGGAACTCAAACCTGCAGTAGATGTTTAATTAGATTCAAATAGAACATGAATAGTGCTGAATAGTGCTGAATGAAATAAAGGTTTTATAACAATTTCTCTCTCTTATCCGTCATATTGGATTAATGGATTAATGTTCACTACAATGCATTATGGGATTGTCTTCACTGTGAATTATACACGCCCTAAAGGAACATTTTATACTAGAACAATTACCTTACTTTTCCTTAGTTGTTTGCTGTTTTCTGTACAGATGTTCATAGATCAAGTCTGTCTGTGCTATTATTTGAACAATTTTTTTTTCCAATGCTGGTCTATTATTGTTGTACTAATGCTTTCAGAGATGTTTTCAAGAGCACCTGTGATTTGATCTTCTGTAGCAAAAACTGTTAGAGTTGGAAAGTTTGAATTATACCCATTAATCAGTTCAAACTGTCCTTTTCATTTAAAGGGGTCACAACATGCATTTTATATATATATATATATATATATATATATATATATATATATATATATATATATTTATTGAGGGTCACTTTTAATATTAGTTATTTTTTTAGTAAGTTTTTTTTTTGTTGCACAAAAACAGTCATGTTGCATATTTATATAATTTTTCACCCTCATTCTGACCCTCTGTCAGAAATTCTCGGTTTTGGTACCGTTTCTCCTTTTTATGACTTACAGTAAATGCCCACTGTTCTGATTGGCTCTTTGCTCTTGATTGACCTGCTTTCTCCTTGCCCTCTCACTGCTCAAAGCTGCTGGATGGGGCTTTGAAAGTAATAAGCTATAGTAGGCTTTTATGTGTTGTTGTGGAGGAGGTCAGATGCAAACATCTACCACATTGTGACATCGCAATGTGGAGGAAGTAGAATAGTAATTAAAAAAAATTACAGTGTGTTTTTATAGTACAATTAAATCTTATATGTTAAAAGATCAAGTATGATTTGATTTCTCATGGCATGACCTCTCTAAAAGATTCAAAACACTTAACAATTTGTCATCACTCAAAAATATTTCACAGAAGTCTTGGTAATATTGCTGGAGAAGTAAAGAGCAGTGCATCAGAGAGTAGTTGTATGATAAAGACCAAGGCTGCGTCCAGATTTGCATACTTTAAAGAGTATTTACTGGATTTGATGAAGAACGTATTTCTCAGCCCTTATAAAAGGATGCTCTTCAGGTATGCAGTTGATTTGTATGAATACCTTACCGGATATACTTCATATGGGAATTTGGCCATTGTTCTGTGACCCGAATGACGTAATAACTACAGCAACCAATACATTTTTTAAAATTTGGTTTTGTTAAACAAGTACAATTTGAGCACAAGGAACAACTTTCTTGGTACAGTATATTACTTACAGTTGAAATAAGCCATCTGACTTGAATTATTATTATTGTTATTATGATTATTTTCAATGTTTTGAATATGAAGTCTCCTCAGCTCTCGTGGTATAATGGGATAGTAAATGGTCCAGTGAATGTGCACTTTGGAACCTCACCGAATGTAGTGATTCATCTTGTTGTTTCATCTAGTTATTTCCTCCCAACTGTTTTATAAATATAATATAGGACTCCACTGACATACTGGTTTGGCATACACAGAGAGAAGTACAAATACACAGCTTGGCATTTCTGTTTATTACACTGTTCTTTGTATCAGCTTAACACGTACAGAGGAAGCCACACTCTCCTGGAAAATGCCAATATTTCTTGAAAAAATAAAACAGACCTATTCACACACTTACATGCTAATTAAATACAAATATAGTGGCATTGCATAGACACCAACAGTAAGACAAGCCAACAGACATTTGTCACCACAGGGTAGATGTGACCACTTAATCCACACCACAAATAAGAATTCTAGGAAACTTGCGGGTTGTGAAGAGAAACAAGGCTTGCTGACAGTCACTAATGTTCATCTACATGGATCAGCTTGAAGTAACCTGGGGTACTGTGCCCTCTGAATAATAAAGAAACAGGAAAAACAATGATGTTGTGTTCTCTAATAAAAAGCATAATTTGTTTACGGCAAATGCAATCAGACTACATCTAATTTATTCAATAGAATGTCCCATATAAGTGACTGGAAATACTTTACTATATTGGGACATTAGTCATATTAGCTAAAACTCACCTTTGAATGCTTTGATAGAGTGGTCTGATATGTCAACCTCTGACCTAACTAATGGCTTGTGTTTAAGGTTGGACTACTTGTGTAAATGTTGAATCACAGATCATGGATCTTTTACAGTTAATTGGGAAAAAAAACAGGTTTGTGAATGCCTAGGGAAATCAACTTACAGTGTACTGCAGTAGTGAGTTGTGTGTGGTGCTGAATGGACAGCTCCTCACAGTATAATAAAGCACAGAATCAATACTACAATAATACTAAAGATCATAGTTTCTACTGAGACACCCTTCATTCTACCTGTTGGTGTTTCGTTTATAAAAGGAGTCTAGGAGACCCTTCTTTCTGCTCAGAAACCAAAATGTGTATGAGTCATGATATGATATGATATGACATTACATTTGCACTGTTCCAAAAACATAGCTTTAAACTGCTTTGTTGTCTATTGTCTACATGAGCAGCTGCATTTAAGGGACAGTTCACACAGGAAAGTTCTGTTTGCACTATTTGTTTTTATTGTTGGCTTAGGTAAACATGTGCTAGATGGACATCTTTGGCTGTTATGCCCAAAGTATACTTCAGCCAGACATGAACGACAGGTGCTGGAATAGAAAAGTGGGTCACAGGTCTATTCGGAATAGGTCACGGACAGCAGGGAAAGAACAATGCCATGGTTCTCTCATTAATTATTTTTTGGCGGCCGCTCAAGTGATAGCCTATTAAGGGCTGCCAAAGCAAATTTTCTGATAATCTCACATCCAGCTATAGGCTTCTCATCTGCACTGCAATATTTTCGCAGTACGATTAAAGCGTTCGCTCAAGTGTAACAGAACCAGCTCACGCTAATGATCTCCTCTTGTCTATGGCACAAGCAACAGTCGGAATTCCCTCGATATTGTGGTGTGCAGACTTCAAAACTGATCTAGATTCCAGTGAGAGCGTTAAGCATTATGGAAGAACTCAAGTCAAACCTCTCAACAACAGACAGCCCCGACAAGTCAAACAGCAATGAGGAAAAGAGCAACAATGTGCTATGCATAAACAACAACAAAAAATTAATTACACATTACCTTTACAAAATTGTTTCATGATTTTTTATGAGTAAAAGTAACTGTTATATTTGTACAAAAGTGATTGTTTCATATGGAATAATCAAATTTGTATATCAGCAGTGGAAGGTAAAATTTCAAAATGTGTTTCAGCTAGTAATTTTTTCATACTCACTTTTAACAGTAAATGTGGATTTGGATGTCAAGAGTGTATGTGTGTACAGAAACAGGATAAAAATAGTCCAGTTTCTCATAGTTGTAGCACGTGTGTGACAACTGCCTGTGTATGCGTGTACAGTAAAATGAATTATACTTTAAAAGGCTGAGTGTTCGACTGAAACCGAAGGGCTTTATGCTGCCTTGTCTTGCAGCTTTTTTACTCTCATTGTCTTGTGTAATGATTCAACACAATTCAACAAATTGCTACAACTTTTGGTATGCAGTGCAGTGGATCAACGACCCCTTAGGCAGCATCCTATCCGAAATGGAACCTTATTTGGAATGCTCTATATAGGCAGAAACTCAAATAGTTCTCCTAACGTGAAGTGCACAAGAGTCTTGACTCACAATTGATTCAAATAGTGAGTCTGAGAGTCTGACGCTGGCATTCATGTGCTGTGCTAACAATATTATAATCTAGTAATACAAAGCATACAAACACTGGGTGAGTGAATAGTCCATTTCTGTTTAGATTTAATTATTTCTTATTAATATTTTGAATTGAATGACTTTTGACATGTCCACCAAGAGTTTGATTCAATGCATTTTAGGATTGACTACTCTACAGATGATACAAGTGATGTTGCTTAAATTTGGCTAAAATAAGTTATCTTAGAAAGCGGGTTAATTTTGCTGCCTACTTTTGCATCAGGCGCACACTTTGTCACCTTTAAATGCTGTCTTGGTAGGTAGCTTCCTAGGTTTTGGATCAGAACGGTTTACAATTAAAATAATGGTTTATTATTGTGCGAATGCAGTTTCAGGCTTTAAAGTTACCCACTACAGGTTAAACAACCCACAAGAACATATTGATTTGTTCGCTACATGTTACATGAATTTGACTCAGGCTGCTCTCAAACCAAACCCACTAATGGGTCTCATATGATACAGATCTGCAAACTCAAAATAGTGAAACATTTTACAAACATGTTGATTTTTTGCAAATTTCAGTCCCGCTCTCAGGCTATCTCTCACCCTGCAATTCTGGTACCATTCTAGGCTCTTCAAGGGACAATTCTGGATTATTTTTGGAGCTGTATAGGTTGATCAACGGCAGCCAATGAGAAGTGAGTATTCGTTGTCAGCTGACCAGGTGACTGTCACACCAGTTCAGTATCAGAGTAGGGATGTGTGGCGAAATCACACACACACACACACACACACACACACACAAAAACACATGCTTCACTAATCCTTACAGAAAATCCCTACGTGGAAGTGTATACACAGCTGAGTGGGGTAAAGTTGAAATCAGAAAAAAAAAATATTTATTCTTCTGCTTAATGTCCAATCAGTGGCTGCCAGTAAGCCCTCATTAACATGTACAGTTCACAAAAAGACACAACATGATGTCAGTGCTCAGAAAACAGATTTAGGAAAGACTGATAAGATAAAGTGAGGGAGATGAAGAATGAGAGATGAGCAGAGGGATGAGAGAGGAGGCTTGTGAGGTCTCTCTGCCCTTTAGAACAGCTGTGCCTCTGTGTGACATTTAACATCAGTTAAATGCTACACAAACACACACACACACACAGAGAGAGACCTGTAGGAAAAACCTGGGAAAGATTTTCTGCAGCATTTTAAACACAAGACTTTTAAACTTCCTTATGAAGCACAATGCCTTGAGTAAATGTCAAATTGGATTCCTGCCAAAATGTCACACATCTGACCACATTTTCACCCTACAGACACTAATTGATAAATACAGATTGTAAATGTTCCAGATCTCAGGATCTAACATACATATTCACACTATCACACAGAACCACTGAAAATTTACTTTGGCTGTGAATGAACTCAAAAAGACAGCTCTAAAGGCTTTCTATGCCATTAAAAGATCAATTAAAATTGACCTTCCAATTCAAATCAATAATTTAACCAATTATATTATATGTCAGGGAAGTGTGGGGTCCAGCTATGAAATTTGACTTTGTAAATTTGGAAAAACTTACAATTGAAACTCTACATTCAGAATATTGCATACACAAGAATACTCAAATCCCAAAGAAAAACACCAAACAACGGATGCAGGGAAGAATTAGGCCAAAACTCTCTCCTTCTAAACATCCAAAAAAAGAGCTATCAAATTCTGGAGACACCTAAAGACAAGTGACCCCACCACATACCATTATAAAGCCCTAAAATACCAAGAGCCAAGCAAGGTGAAGAGTCCCCTCTGCCAGTTGGCGCTGAGGCTGACTGACCTGCAGATATCTGTCACTCCTGTGGAGATCTTTTATCAGGACAAACTCACACTCACAATCATTCGGACCAACCAAATTCTAAACACAGAAAAACGCAAATATGTCACCAATTGGACAAACACATTAAAAATAAACACAAATTGGAATTTTATTCTGCACTACATCGAGAGTACACCATGACAAACTACCTGAGCATGGTGACTAATATGAATTTAAGAAAAGTGTTGATGATGTACAGACTCAGCGTGTACAGCCTTGCCATAGAGACGGGGTGGTGCAGACAGACGTGGGTCTCCCGTGAGGAGAGACTCTGCTCCCATTGCAATCTGGGTATGATGAGACAGAGCTACACTTCCTCACGGAATGCCCAAAATATGAAATCATCAGAAACCACTATTATCCTAAAATGAGCAAAATATTTCCCCAGTTGTACCCCAACTGAAAAACTTCCCTTTAGTCTCGGGGAAAAAGCTGAATGTTCAAATATAGCCACTAGATTTGAAGTTACCTGTCATCTCCTGAGGGCAAGCAAGCAACTAAGAAATGAGCATTCGATAAATGTAGAATTAAAAATGTAACCCCCCACTCACATTGCAAACCTCTCATTAAACATGAATGTAAATAATGTTTAATTCAGTTTATATAGTTAATTATTTAAAGTTAACTTGCTACAAAATTGGATCATAATAATTTTTATTATCTGTTTTCTTTTATGTTTTTCCTTTTATATTGCTTGTTCAAATCCTAATTCAATTGTTCAACTGTTCTGAACTATTTCTAAGTTGTTTTAAATGCTTTGGCAATATGAAATGTAGTTTTGTCATGCCAATAAAGCAACTTGAATTGAACTGAGAGAGAGAGAGCGAGAGAGAGAGAGAGAGAAAGAGAGAGAGAGAGAGAGAGAGAGAGAGAGAGAGAGAGAGAGAGAGCACCCATTTCAGTTCTCAGATGATATCTACAGAACTAATATCAAACCAATTGGCACCTAAAAACCAATGATGCAAGACCTTTTCTCAAACTAACTTTATTTTCTTAAACATTTCTGCAATTACTTTTAATCAACTGGTTCCAATGTGATATTTAGTGGATGTAGTCAGTCCTGTTTATGGGCATAGGCAAACTAAGTGGTCGCCTAGGGCACCACCTGCTGGTGGGGTGCCAAAGAGGAGGCTACCACCACACACCCAAAACTTAACCCTAACCCCACCCCTATCCCCTAACCCTAACCCTACCCCTAAACCTAACCCTCACAAATAACTTTCTGAATTTCTACATTAAAAAAATAATAATAATTTAAGCGATTTGAATTTTGGGGACACTAAAAATGTCCTCATAAACCATATACCCTTGTATTTATCAGTTTTTAACCTAAAAAAAATGTCTTTGTAAACCACCCAAACCCGCCCACACACATACACACACACATGCACACGCACGCGCACACGCACACTCCGGAGTCAAACAGCAGGGGATGTAGAGACCAGTTATTGTGAGCTGATTTTTGCCACTTGTCTTAAGAGTGAAAATCAACACACTCAGAGAGCAGTGGGAGCAAAAAGGTCTGTGACGCTGTGTTTCCTGTGATCTCATTGTGTGTGGCAGGTACATCATGTTCCTGAGTGTGTGAGTGTGTGTACTAAAGTGTTTACTAAAAGGCAATCACTAGAGAAATCTCTCAAATCTTGTGTGTTTGTGTGTGTGTGTGTGTGTGTGTGTGTGTATTTATGTGTATATGTATATTCATGCATGTATCAGTATCTGTGTGTGTTTCTCAAATTAATAGTACTTTTTACTATTATTATTATTATTATTATTATTATTTTTTTAGCTGTACTTTTAGAAAGACCCCTTCAAAATGTGTCAGACATACAGAATGTGCCCTCTGGTGGTGCACAGGAGGAGTATAAAAAAAAGAGTGACTAAGATTTTCAAGGAATATTGAATAAGAGCTCTCTCAACAGCATATGTGGCATTACAGCTGAAAACAATAAAGACTTTACCATCAGTACTTACTGTATATTAATTAATTAATGCAAACATGTGTGTTATCTGATCTGTAAAGTTCTGTACATTGTCCTTTTGGCGGTGGGACTGCTAGTTATGTGTTACTAAAATAATTCCTGTGGGTGTATTTTTTCTGTTTTATATTTTTCTAAAAGTCTCTTTATGGAATTCTTGTGTGGAAAGTGTGGAAGTCTAGACAGATCTTACAGTGAAATCAGAAAACGTAGGTTGAATTTTCTTTAGCTAAAATCGGTCTCCGCTTACCGAAATGCGAAACACTGCCCCCAGTGGCCAAAGCGGTAAGGTATACTGAGGGGCACCAAAAATGAGTTGTGATGCAAGAGTTGTGATGAATGTTGTTTTCAGTTGTGTATGTTGTAATACAGTGAAGAGGAATGCAGATTTTATAAACTGTAACTCCCAACCCAAATCCCAAAACTAAACCTAACCATCAGTGGAGTAAATGTGTAATGTTAAGGGGCTAAATGCAACCGACAAAATGCGCTTGCCACAGATAATGACTACTACTTGGTTTCAGTGCGGGAACCAAACTTAGGTCTGCCAAGCATGCTTCTGGTCACACCACAGGGGAAAGTAAACACGCTTAAGCCGATGTAAAAATGTCTGATAAGTGATGCCACTTGTCGGTGAGTCTGCATAATGTCGGACATAACTTTCGGAAACAACACGCTGACTTTAGTGTAATCATGTTAGGAAGTCACCAGGTTTACTTCCTTTGGTCATGACAGGAGTTGAAATATTGGACGGAACTTTGCACAGACAAGGTTGGTAAACATTTTTATAACAAGTCTTCTGGTAAAGAAAAAAAATAGCTATTTATTAAACTTCAGCAGTTTTGTGGGAAGTCTGATTGGTGTCTGAGATGATATGGATGGATTATTTCATAATAAATAGTCATAGAAGTTGTGTGTGTGTGTGTGTGTGTGTGTGTGTGTGTGTGTGTGTGTGTGTGTGTTACTGTCCTGCCAACCTGCGTGGTTCCCATATCTTTTTCGCCAATCTCTTCTGTTTGAAAAACCAAAAAAATATTCTAACAGGCTGGTACAACAGGTAGGTGGGGAAGACAACATCAGACGGGAAGCTCTAAGGCAATGTCCTATATAAAGTGTGTGTGTGTTTCTTTTCTCCTGTATCTCCTGTATTTCTCCTGACCTCAGTGAGAATGAATCACAGGAACAGAGCGGTAGCACCCACATGTCCCCTGAGTCAGACAATCACAACATGCTCATTTTCAATTCTCTTACGTCACTAAAGTTCTCCTCTCTAGGTGTAATCATAAGCCTCCAACCACACACACATACACGACTTAGGTCACTGTAATTGGGCTTCGCTGCCATTACAGTGATTTCCTACCCAAGCTGAAGGCTACCCTCGAGAGGGTTCTTTCTTTTCCATTCACAACAATCCTCTCGCACTGCTAATGCTCCCTGTTACTAGGGATTGAGTCGAACTTCTTTCAAACAAGGCTTAATGCAATGCATGTAAAGAGCCAGCAGTGAGAGCAGCTCCCTTATTCTCCTCTCAGCTTGAGGTGCTTGTGGAAGAATCGAGAGATTTGCCCATCACAGCCAAACTATGCAGATCTTTATAGAGTTAAAATGTAACCCATGTTATTTTATGCATTAGACTTCAATTTGACTACTGCTTCTATCTGTCAAGAATTCTTTAAAGAAAAAACAAAATGTACAAAAACGACATTATTATTCATAATTCATTCACTATACACCAGCACTGATGAAAAAATTGCATGGCATATCATATGCATATCATTAGTGGACGGTCTTCTGGGGGATATGTGGATGCTAAGGGCAGTCTAAAATAAGAACACTGATATATCCACAAAAAATAAATATGAGGTACATAATAAGAGATGCTCCAATCTAGTGCACAACTTATGGGCATCCTAAATTCATTGATGTGCTTCAGTGTAACCTGAGTCCTTCAAAAGTGCATAAATACAAGATTATTGTAGGTGAGCGACATGTAGCCAAGTTAAGTCATCCAACATTTTTTTTATTCTTCAATAGTTTAGTAAAGAATTCCATTGTCTGTCAGACACCCCAACATAAAAAATCGGCAACAGATTCTGTAAAATTACTGTCCACAGCACCTTACAAATAAACCTGTGGACTTTGCATAATACGGACTTATGAATAACTCTTTTATATTATATATTTATGCATTATGTATATCATTTTTGGCATGTCTAAATCAATAATAAATTTCACGGTAGATTCTAAATTCTTGCAGTTAAATTAACCTTGATATGTTTAAATGCGGTTAATAGTGAAACCATATAATCACGGAATGCCTAGTTCACATCATAATTATTTTTACGGTCCGAACTATGGTCCGATTGCATCATCAATGTGAGTACAAGGGACAACTGTTTACCAATGTAAAGATAACAACTCGAGAAGACGTCAGCTCAACTGTGTTATGTGAAGTATTGAAGTTTGGATTTACCACCAAAATTTTGAATGCACAGAATGACACTTGTTTTTGTCCGCCTCAGATGCATTAAATGTGCAGAATGTGAAGAATGTAAGCTGTTTTATTTGACAGACAAGCAAGTATGAAAAAAGCATTAAACCATTATAATTGCAATCGTGAACATGCAAAGGCACACATTATTCGCCATCAAAGGCGGTTCATTTCCGAGAATAATGAGGTTTGCGCTCATATCAACAGGGAACCGTACCAGAGTTCACACGAACCGTACCCTAGACCACCTTTTCTAGTGTATTCGGATGCGGTTCTCCGATGTACACCCAAGTTCACAAAATGGCGTTCACATCATCCAAACAAACCGATTTTTTACATCAAATGAAGCCATCTGTGCACCAAAAGTGTTAGTGTGAAAGCAACCTTAGACATTAAGAGCTGTCTGACTTACAATTAAAGTGATAAATCACAGTCGGTTTTGTTATTGCAGACCATTTAAGATCCAGGTTTATCTGAAATATATTTTAACATAATAAAAAAAAAGTGGAAAGAAATTAATAAAAATAAAGGTGCGACAGTCACCGTGAGCAGTTGCACAATATAAAATCTATGGGAAAAAAGAATATATGCAGTTCTGCTTGTGAATCATCTCCATTAAAAAAGCCTACATTTAGATCCATTGTCTCTCATCTCTGCTTATCGTTACAGAAGAATTGACCTAACAAATGGATATAGCGGCTATCCGAATTCTCCTCCTCACCCAAGGGGACCAGCCACTGGAAGATCATGTACATGAGTTTCTTGATCTGTCAAATGTGGTACATTATGATGACCGTGCTCTGATATCCTTCTTCAGAGCCAGTCTGAATGGAGCATTGAAGGCACAGCTGCCTCTGTTGGACCCTCACTGGACATTATGTATGTGAAAATGGCTCTTAATCTATGTGGCTGACCTTTTACTGTAAGGAAAGTGAAAAAGGACATTAATTCACCCCCCACAGAGAATGCCCCACGGCATCCCATGGCTCCTTCCTCCTAGCCTCCCATGGCTCTTTCCTCCTGGCCTCCAACGGCCAACAATCCAACACCCACACCTGCCATAGCCAATGAGCACATGACGCAAGCCTTGTTCATTTGAGTTGTTAGATCTGGAGCTGATTACCGCCCTTGTGCCCACCTCGCTGGTTCCGTCCAGCATCATGGACTCCCTGGTTCCATCCACTACCCTAGCCCTTCTTCCTCCGCTGGTTCCGTCCAGCATGATGGACAGTCCTCCTCTGCTGGTCCTGCCCAGGACATTAGCTGCTGCTCCTCCTCCTGATCAGCCAGTTCTCTCCAATTCACCGTCCCGACCATCGCCCCCTGTGCCATTACAGAGGAAAAGAACTTTGCCCTCCAACTCCGGCTACGCCATAAGCCCTCCGCCTTGGTCCATAACTCCTGCCTTGGCCCTCTGATCCCTCGACATCACCTTGACTCTATGATCCCTTGGCTCCGCCTTGGTCCTCCAGCCTATCGCCTCCAACGGGGGTCTTTGTCCATCCAGCTCCACCTTGGTCTGTCAGTCACCTGGCTCCGCCTTGGCTCTCTGATCCTCCAGCTATGCCTTTGCTCTCTGATCATTTGGCTCCACTGGGGACCTCCATCCCTACGGCTCCACCTTGGTCCTCAGTCCCACCGGCTACGTCTCTGTCTTCTGATCCCCCAGCTCCGATTTGGTCCTCCAAGCCTCTGGTGCTGCCTTGTTCCTCTGAGTCTCCGGCTCCAACCTGGTCCTTCGAGCCTTTGACTACACTCCAGTCTCCAAGTTCTCTAGTTCCACCCCTCGAGCCTCTCATGGCTCTGCCCCTTGAGCCTCCCTCAGATCCGCCTGCCTTCATCAGGCCTCCCTTAGCTCCACCTGTCTTCGTTGGGCCTCAGTCAGGGCCTCCCACAACTCCGCCCTCAGAGTCTTCCACAGCCTCGCCCTCAGAGTCTTTCCTTAGGCCGCATCCCAGGCGTCCTGAACCAATCCCTACTCTATGGCTGTCTCCCAGGCGTGCTGGCCCAATCCATGCTCTGTGGCTGCCTCCCAGGCCTAATGACCCTATACCTACCCGGAGGCCACCTCCCAGGCCTCCTGAACATGACCCAGTCCCTGGCTCCTCATCAGTTTGTCCCTACCTGCCTTCCCATCCATATTGGGTGCCAGGAGTTGCCCTTTTGCGAGGGGGTGAGGGAGGGGGTTCTGTCATGAACTGCCTTATGTTTTTTCCCCTCACCTTCAGTTCACTTCAGTATCTGTTTAGTTTTCCCCTGTGCTCATGGACTACACTCACAGCATGCATGACTCCATCTTCCTCAGCTGTTCCCTCATCAGCCATCTGTTTGTATATATACCCTCTAGATTCAGTTACTGATTGTCAGTTCTTATGTTTCCTTGTATGTTCCTTTTGATTGTCATTTCCTTGTGTATTCATATTTAGTTCTTTGTATTGCTCCATGCAGTTTGTATCAACTTCCTCATCTTCATTTAAAAAAAAAAAAACCTGCATTAAGATACATTAGGTCTCATCTCTGCTTATCGTTACAAGAATCCCTAAAGAGCTAAGGCCCTCTGCTAAGTTAATCAAAGTGCTAATGGGCATCTAAGTACAGTATCCTTTTAATTATAGAAAATAATTCAGTTGTACAGAGAATTCACAGCAATAAAGGCAACTTCTTATAGAATTTTAGGTAGAGCAACAAAAATATTACCAATAAACATGTATGGAGCTTTCTTTATCATGTTCATTCAGTGTGATAAATTATGATTTTTTTTTTTTTTTTTTTTTTTTTGCAATTTACTGTTTTTTTATTTTTTAAAAAAAATTACAAAACAATTTGCAATAAATGAAAGAACTGATTTAAAAACTACCACTATCGCCTCTCTTCTCCAACCCAACCCATTGCACTACAGGACTTAAATATTAATACATTAAAAAATATTAATATATAAATACAATGAGATAAAGTAAAGTAAATACATAGAAAAACAATAAATTTGTAATGTTAGTAACAGACGAAGCAGTAGCTGCAAATTGACACGCCAAAATGTCCTTGACTATAAATATCCAATTCTTCCACATAGACAATGTCACAGGTTTAGCGTGATTAGACCGCGCTGATGACTGCGCCAGATATAGTATCTCCAATAAAGAAATATTAGTAGATATGTCGTGAGGAGCTTCCTACGTTGAACAAGTAGCTTCTTAGCAGCAGTCATGGCAGCTAGCCAACATTTCCATTCCTTCTCACTTAGAGGGAGTTTTAGAATTGTCATTCAACAATAAAATAACAGGATCGTTGGGAAAAAGAATTCTAGAAGTCTTCTACAAAACGTCAAGCACTATATCCCAGAATTTCTTTTTACATCTACATCAAGTGTCCACACATCCAGGATCACAAAATGTACAATATGGATGAGGTACTAAACCCATAACATGTCGTATGTGTATGGTTAGATATGATTTGGGGAGAAATAGGTTTATACCTTAGCTGATGGATTATGTAGTCACCTAGCATCACACACATCTAGATCTTTAGTGAATAATATCAGTGCTACTGAAACCGAAGTGTTGGAATGGTCCAAAACTGTGTCAAGCACGGCATTCATGTTGGATCAAATGATAATTGAGTAGCCCTGAACAGATAGTAAGGTTTTCGAGACATTTGGGATAAATGGAGGCGTCATATACATTTGGAGCAAATATATTGACAAATGCAAACCTCTTTCCATCTATTAAAGTACAGCAATATGCAACTCTATCCTCATTATCATAACTTGTGTGTTCAATAATAAAATTAGAGTTACATTTAAATAGAATTGACACCCTGTTCTTCTTAGATTTACAACTTGATGATACTATGGAAATATAATGCCTGTTTTGCAGTCTTGCATCCAGTGGTAAGGTGGGTTTCTTGAAGGAATGCTATGTCAGTCTTTTTTCTTTGTAGAAGATCCACAACCCTTGTTTTAAGACAGCTTGTTTAATCTAACCATAGTCTGTAGTAACAGAGCTTGTGCAGCATAGCATGTAATGTTTAGAGCAGGATATTAAGTGTACCATTAAAGTTTTCACAGCTATTAGCACAAACAAAAGGAAAGATAGTCCTTTATGTGCCTAAGCACCCCCTGCCTTTCCCATATTCCCCCTCTAGCAAACGTCTGTGGCAATCATGGAACAATGTCTATACACTATTCACCTTATTAGCCCCCTATAAATTTAACAAATTGAGGAAATCAAATTATAGATTGAACATTTCCAATTTCAAAAAAAACAATCTGAAATGCAACGATTTTCATAATGGCCACCAGATTTAAATTAAGGACTGTGGCCTGACTTTTCTAAGTTAACAAACATACAATAGTTAAACAAGACCTTTACGTATAAGAGTCTAACAACCTGCAGATGTAAATTGTTTAAAGGAGATTAAAAACAAAATACAGTTTAATATAAATAAAATACTAGAACCATTTCACTTTGGTGAACTGAAACACAAGTGTATGCTGAAAAAGTCTTTGGTCCATATATTGCACAGGTTTATAAGCAAACGCATTACATGACTCTTTAGTCGGCCTCCTCCATTGCCTCCACAGTGGCATAGTGGTTGGGAAACTCTGCTGTAATCAGCATAGAATACCAGGCACGCTCCACTGGGCAGACTGGGTTTTGCTTTCCAGGCTCCTTGAAGGATGGCTTGCCTGTCAGGATATCGGAGGAGCAGGAATATCAACGATAGTGGTTTAGGTGAGTTTAAGTTCGAGTATACTCGACAAGCTCTATCGATCTTGATCAGACTTGAAACGTCGGGGATTCATTTAGGAAGCATTTTCTGTAGAAAGCCGACAGGATCATCCCCTTCCATTTCAGCTGGTAGATTAACATGACAGATATTGTTGCGACGTGACCGGTCTTCAAAGTCATTGCATTTTCGCTGCATCTGTTCAAGCTGAGACAGGCAGAGGTTCATATCTTTTTATGTTTTGCATAAACTGCCTTGAAGATTGTCCACTTTCATTGTGAGCGCAGTTCTATGTAAACAATGACTAACTGATTCTCTTTACGTCACCGACTGGCTCATATTACACACAAAAAATATATTTTGCCACCACATGCTGACTATCATATGTAATTTCAAAAATAAAGCCAGTAACTCCTTACAGATACACTTTAGTTTAGAACAGCATGAACATGGAGTGATACACACACAGTGAAGCACCTGAGTGCTGATGCTGTCATACCATCAGTGCTCATGGAACGTCTTTCGTCCAATCAGATTCGAGGACTGAAACTAACTGCGGTATATTATATAATATTATTATGGCAGTTTTTTTGACGTGGACATTTTTGTCCTCGAAGGACCTCTGAATAACTTTATTTTATTGATGCACACGGGTTAAAATTGCTTCACAGAGGACGATCCATGGCACTGTGCTGCTGTATTTAAAGCAGTCAGAGAATGAGATTAATAAATCTCCTGCAGTGCTTGACTCTTAGCTAGCACATTACTAGGACTTTGAGTAATAGGCGGAGGTGAGCTATCTTCAAGAGGGAGAGAGAGAGAGAGAGCCTGACTTCAGCTCTAACAAATAACCAAACTGGGAGCCACAAATTCTTGGAAATCCCTCCATGACAGGAGACATAAACCTACACAGAGAGGAACACAGAGAACCCACACACGCAAAGAAACTACCACTGCACATAAATTCCTGCTGTATTACTACAGAAACAATATAATGCATTTAGTCCTAATAGTTCACAAAAATTTACATTTTTGATCAAATATTCTCCTAGTTCCATGGATGAAAAAAAAATAAAAAATAATAAAATATATATATATCACATGGGAACAACATGAGGGTGAGTAATTTTTATTTTTAATTCAAGTGAAGCATTCCTAGGTTTTTATATTATTTTGATATAATAACACAATCAAACAAACAAAGTATGTACATTTACTAGTAAAAGTAATTTAAAATCCAAATCATTGTACATTCTAAAGTCTAGAACTGTATAAAATAAACATTTGTGGTCATCTGTCTATCTATAGGTTTTATATGTATTTAAAATGATTGAATAAGAGCAGAAAAATGAAAGGTGAAACAGTAAATGTGGAAGAGAAATGAAGAGAAAGGAAGAAAAGCTACATAATGGATGTCAAGTGTAAAAGAGAGACAGGGACAGACTGAAAGTTAAAGAGAATGCCTGACCTTATGGTGGAACATCATGACCAGATCATGTTGTCTCTCTTCAGTCACATGGTCAGGACAGAGTGAAGGATCCAGATGGTGTGTGCCTTTGTCTCTATCTACACTGTGCTTTACACACTTCTGTTAGACCTTTTCTTTCCAAAACACAGTTTGCACTGCCTTTTCAGCACTCTAATTTCTGTACCACTTATATGTCACTACCACTAATACACCACTATAATGTGCCCGTCATCTTCCCTTTGAGAGGATAAGACTCTCCTTAAAGGAATATTTCCTTAAAATAAACTGTCATGCCACTCTCATGTCAGCCGGACTCACACTTCGACTGATATAATGGTGCCTTTTGATGCCTCATGCCAGGTTCAAAGCCAATGATGCCAAAAATGGGTTCAGCCTAATGCCATAAAAGAGATCTTTTAAGCTCCTACGATGACAAAAGAGGAACTTTTTAATTTCCTATGATGTCATATTTCTTGAATAATTTTTATGATGCCATAAGAGGAACTTCTTGAGTTCCAGTGACGCCACTCTTTAAGTTCCAGTGGTGCCATAGAAGGAACATCTTGATTTTTTGTGATGCCAATGGAGGAATTTAATTTGATGCCTAAGAAGAACTATTTTTAAGTTATAAGGTAATAAATGTAAGTTAAAACAATATGGTGCACTTTTGTTCTGGCCCTTTCAAAGAACTAACTAGAACAAATGTGCTGACCTGAAGAATCTACACATCAATAGTGGTCCATTAGGGAACAAATCTGCTCTAAGTTTAACAATAAAATATTGTAGAAGGTTTATTGTATAATTATCATTATTTTCTTAATAATTAATTTTCTTACTTATCAAATAAGTATTTCACTCAAAATGAAAATGTTCTCATCATTTACTCAGCCTCATGCCACCCCAGATGTGTATGACTTTCTTTCTTCAGCTAAATATTTCAGCTCTGTAGGTCCTCACAATGCAATTTAATGGGAACCAAAATTGTGAAGCTCCAAAAGCACATAAAGGCAGCATTAAAGTATGACTTTATGTGCCCTATGACTCCAATGGTTAAATCAATATCTTCCTAAGTGTGTGAGATAAGTGTGTGTGAGAATCACTATTTAAGTCCTTTTATACTATCATTCTCCACTTTCACTTTCACATTATTCTTCTATTGTTTTTGGCAATATTTACTTAAGATTGATCTTTTTCTCACCCAATCCTATCATATCACTTTTGAAGATATAGATTTAACCACTGGAGTTTTATGGATTACTTTCATGCTGCACTTTTTGGAGCTTAACATTTTTGGTACCTATTCACTTGCATTGTGAGGACCTATAGAGCTGAAATATTCTTCTAAATATCTTTGTTTGTATTCAGCAGAAGAATGAAAGTCACAGACATCTGGGATGGGAGTAAATTATGAGAGAATTGTAATTTTATGGTAAACTATCCCTTTAATGACACATCACAATCTTTCCAATCACCAGCACCACGCTTGTCAATAAAATAAATAATGGAACAAATCACTCAATGCCATCTAAAGATCATAATCAATACAAAAAATGATAAAATGCATGAAAGGCCCAATTACATCTAACATCTACTCACCTTTTTGTGGAGAAAATCAAAGCACTAAAACAGTTAATTTTACCAAAGAACCTTAACATCTCGACAGCCAACTCAACACCCCATCAGAACGTAAGATGCTCCCAAGAGCCATTAAACAACCTACAATTCTAAGATGTACACTACATTTCTCTCTTTCTCTCAGTCTCATTCTCAGCTTAAGAATCCCTTTATCTGTGGACACTACTCTAGAACAAAAGCCATGCTGAATGTGCTGGCTTCAGAGTGAAGCGAGTGTGTGTGTGTGAGAGAGAGAGAGAGAGAGAGAGAGAGAGAGAGAGAGAGAGAGAGAGAGAGAGAGAGAGAGCGAGAAAGTTGCAGTATGTAAATGGAAGAGTTGCTGTGGCAGAGCAAGTAATCTAAGGCTAATTCTGGACACGGCTGGGAGACTCCATGATGGAGGGATTTGCTCTACTCAGATGGTCTGCCCCTAAAGCTAGAGAGGGAATGAGAGAGAGCCAGTGGATGACGTCCTCATCTGGAGTCAAACATGAATGACTTTACCTGGACTGACCCTCCTCAACTCAAAACACTCATATCCATACACACATTAATATCCTTACATTAAGCTCGGATACGATAAAGAATTTAAACTTCGAAAAAATTACAAGCATCAACTTTAAGACAAAGCATTTTTACATTTACACGTTTAAGAATAATATAATGGCTTTAACTCATTTCCATTCTCAGACCACTCTCTTTTGCCTTTCTGAGGTCATTTTCTGAGTCTTTGAGTTTGTGCTTTTGATACATAGTTTATTCATGTTCTTGCAGTCAAAAGCTTCACATAGTTTTCCCTGGTGCCAACCTTATCTATTATGCATGGATCACTGCTCTCCAACTGGCGCCTACAGCTACAGGAAGTGTAAACATGGACCAAAATCAAAGATTGGGGAAAAATTAGTTAGCTTAAGAGAGAAAAATACATGTTTTTTAGGTATATTGTATTTATATTCTGTCATTTTTATGTACACGCCAACCTCTTGAAGCATTTTACCTCTTTGTTAAGTAGATTTTTTATATATATATATATATATATACTGTTTTATATACACATACCAATCAGCACAACATTAAAACCACCTGCCTAATATTGTGTAGGTCCCCCTCGTTCCATCAAAACAGCGCCAACCCACATTTCAGGATAGCATTCTGAGATGCCAAATGTACTTCAATGTCATGTTATTTCCTGTTGCATGTTATTGAAAGAAATTTTGTGTTAATGTCTTTTATTTTGAAATGTACTTCCATGTCATGTTATTTCCTGATTCATTGTCATGTGATCTTGTCATGTGTTTCCCATTTTCACGTGTGTTGTTCCTATTGGTTCATAGTCTTGTTATTAGTTCTGTTATGTCATTGGTTCACAGTCATAGTCATTATCTTGTTTATAGTTCTGTCTGATCATTGGTTGATGTTTCCCTTGTCCATTAATTAAGATCTCATGTTTCCTTTGTATAAGGGTCAGGTACTGATTGTGAATGTAACTTTGTTGGTGAACAGCATTCCATGTTTTTTGTTTCATAGTCAAGCCAAGCCAAGTTATGCTATGTCAAGTCAAGTTTAGACTAATCATACGTGTTTATCTTTGTTTTGTTCACGTTTGAAGTTATGTTTTTTTGTTCATTGTCGTCTTCCTCTGCGTTGTCATTGCCAGCGCCACCATACGTAACAGAATACCTGACCGAACAAAATAAACCCAACGGATATCCTTAGAGTCTACTTCAAGGAAACCGATCTATAGAAGATTATGTGTAGGACTTCTGTATCCTGGCAGACAAGGTGGGCTTCAATGACATCGCCCTCAAACACTTCTTTCATGCAGGCTTGTATGAGCCGGTGCACTCCTGGATGCCTTGAAGTTGGAGTATCTTCAATCTGGCTCAATATATCGACCTTGCCCTGCGGATCCTCACTGTTGAGGAGGTGGATAATGAGCCAGAGTGCCGCAAAGCCAGAGTCCCACGTCATGGTCAATGAGTCGGGGTCCCACGTCATGGTCAACGAGCTGGGGTCTCACGTCATGGTTGACGAGCCGGGGTCCCACGTCATGGTTGACGAGCCAGGGTCCCACGTCATTGTGCGCCATGTCACAGCCATGCCTCAGCATGCTCCATGCCATGTCACAGCCATGCCTCAGGCTGCTCCATGCCATGTCACATCCACGCCTCAGCATGCGCCATGGCACAGCCACACCTCAGCCTGCTCCATGCCATGTCACAGCAATGCCTCAGTCTGCTACATGCCATGTCACAGCCAAGCTTCAGTCTTCTTCATGCCATGTCTCAGCCAAGCCCCAAACTGCTCCTTACCATGTCACAAGCAAGTCTTTGCTCCATGGTCCTGCCCGCCTCTGCTGTACTGTCCTGGCCCGCCTCTGCTACCCTACCACGTCAGTGACCCTGTCTTACCATGTTACCATGTCATGCCATGTACCCATATCAAGATATGGCCCTATATCAGCACTGCTGTGATTCGGCCACAGGCCGAGTGCCATAGGTAATCACAGCAAGGCTGATTTAGGGCCATTCAGCACTCTTGCTCATGTGATATTGCTTATATACAACAGTTAAGTGAACAAGTAAATTTAAAACAAATTTGGAAAGAATTTGTACGGTCACAAACGCATTTGTGCATGGATCTATTTCTTCCGTAATTTCTTCCGTAACGGATCAGAATCTGTCGTTGCTGGTTCAAACGAATGATGTGTCCAAGTCTCTCAAAAAATTACTTCAGAACTACTAGTATCACAGTTTGGGCTGTTTATAGCATGTTACCGGAGAAACAAGGATGTGTGTGTGTGAGAGAGATGGAGTGCGCACAATCAACTGTTGACGATGCTGTAGTGTGTTAGTTAGCTTTCTGATAATAATGTCATTTTGATGAAAAGCATCATATTTTGTCAGGTGAAAAATAGGCATCGAAGCGGGGATACTCCCTATTTCGCAGTAGCCGGTGTGCAAGAGTCTTTCACTATAAAAACCGCAAAGTCCTCTGCCATTTTGTCCTGTCCAGTGTGGAAAGTCCAGTAAGAGGTAAGCGCCTTGAGTTTGTGTGATTATTTGGGTAATAATTGTCTGTTGTGTCTGTCAGCTGTGGTAAGCCTTAATGCTGAAGTTATTAGTTTAAAGCCATTTAAAGCTATTTCCTAGCTTTAGTTGTGTAGTAGTAATATGAGCGATCATGGAGCGTTGTTGAATACACTGAATGATGCTGACTTCACATCAACAACTGGCTCATATTACACACAAAAATTTACTTTTGCATCCACTTGCTGGCTAAAATATGTAATGTCACAAAATTAAATGTAAAGAGACCATATCTCTAAACACATCTGCACTGCTCTTGCACTTTAGTTTATAACGGCGAACACAAGCGATTATGGTGTGAGACCATCAGTACTCATGGAATGTCTCTCTTCCAATCAGATTTGAGGGCCGCAACTAACTGTTGTATATACACATACAGCCCTCTAATTTTGTGGTTTGCTAAATTTAACCATGTCCAGTATGGTGAAATAAGTTGGATGGTTTCATTTGACTTTTGGTGGAAAAAAAGATAGCAGTTTGTTGTAGCCATGGTACAGCAATTAGGGCATGTAACTGTAGCACACTTGCAGGTGATACAGATTTTTGTTCACCCAACAATGTGTGTACAATTTATTATTTGCCCCCTAATATTTTCCTGAGTCCACAATAATGCATTAGTTACGCATTAATAATACAGTAATTAATAATTAACTAAATGTAGTACAATAATTTATAACTTATTGAATTTCTTATTTTTGTGTAGTGTAAGTTTTTCAAAGTTTACCAATCAGTAAGCTAATTAGTATTGGCTTTTCAAATCTGTTACTAATAAATTACTAAAATCTTTTATTGGGTTTTATTCTATTTGGTTTCTAAAAATTTTTGTACGTTTTAATAATGATAAAAAAATGAACTTTTATTTAGCTGACTGCAAATACTGTAAACACCTAAAAAATGTCAAACAAATCATTAACAAATACAAATCATTAAGCAGCTACTCTGCTCTCTGTGGAAATGTTGCCAAGCAATTCAGCTCTGTTTGACTTGCGTCTTCTGAAATATGCCACGAAAACACTAAATACTGTCACTTCATCATGGCAGTTATCACGTTTGCCACCACTGTTCGACACTTTACCGGTTTTCCCTTAGATAAACAGCTTATGAAAGTTTCAGCAAAGCTACAAAGAGCATGAATATTTAATGAGGTAAGTACTGAGGCCTTAAATGATTAGTTGTCTGTTGCTAAACAACTTTCTGAAACATTCTAATACCACATCGTTTCACACTGTATACTTTTGCCACCGCAACACTGGGTTGCAACAAATGCGGGACTCAGATTTTTAGAAAACAAAAACAAAAACGGGGTTTAAAATTAAGTTAACCTGGGTTTAAGCGCAGTGTGAAAAGCTCTAATGTGTTACCGAATGATCTATTGCTTATAAATCTATGACACTTCCATTTGGTGACGCTAGTGGCACAGAAATAACACTTTAATTTTAAGCAAATGTGTTAATTTAAATATAAGCACAACAATAAGTGGCAACTTAAAAACAACAAAAAAGAGGTCAACCCCATGTAAACTACAATGTGAGATCATACAGACTTCCTAGATTGGACACTTTGCAAAGAGATAAAGGTTCATTTAAATCTTGCATTGAAATGAGACAATACGTTAAAGCCACACTTTTACATGGTGCCCATTGTGGTGTGTTGTATGAGCTTTTCTAAATCCACAGGCGACCAGTGCAATGAAAAGAGATGTGCCGTGCGTCCTGTCACTGGTTAAACTGGCATGTGGTGATGATCAGGAGATAGTGGTTTGACAACAGTCTTGACCATTCAGAACAGACATACACATCAGGGCTGGAAAACAAAGCAGCCTCTGTTCAGCATCTGGGTAAAAACCAAAAATTATGTACTGCAGAGTGTTTTAGGCTTTCACCAACCTGGTCTCATAAAATACCGTTAATATACCTACATTTTAGCAATTTCCCGGTAAAATAAACACTGGAGGAGCTACAACAAAAATACCTTTATTCACTTGCACACAAACACAGATTATCAGTTCATTAACACTTAGTTTTTGCCGTTACTAACAAAATGCTTATGATATCAAAACACTTTTACTATAGCGCCTGCCTTTTTAAGGCAATATATTGCAACATTTGTATTACATAACTAACTACTTTTATAAGCTTCTTCCAAAGCGATTAATTGTGCAGTAGCTCAACTGATAGAGCATTACACATGTTATGCAAAGGATTGTGATGAGTCCTAAAAAGCAAGCAAGTGGACACATGAGCTTAAAGAGTCAAAAAAGCAACGCAAAATGTGTTTTTCATCTCAATAGAGTATTCACCTTATAAACCTCACGTTTAAGATAACATTTAACTCGCTTTTAGCTCCACACAGTGGACATTTCACATTGGAACTGCCACAATACATGTAATAAAACATGTCATTTTGTAAAAATGTTGACACAGTAACATTGTTTTTATTAAAATCAGGCTGGCTTTCAAACTAAGCAGCGTGATTGCTTGGTCTGAATCCACCCCCTACCCCAGCTGGTCTCTTGTCTTAAAGGGTTAGTTCACCCAAAAAAGAAAATTCAATCATTGTTTACTCACCCCTGTGTTGTTATAACCCCATATGACTTTCTTTTTCTTAACACAAAGGGAGAAATTGTGAAATGTTTTGCTCAGTGATGCCACCTTTCAAGCTTTAAAAAGACGCAAAAGTATAATTCAGAAGTCTAATAAATTACTCGTGATTTTTATGAAAACATACAATGAGCTTTGGTGAGAAACAAACCGAAATCAAATGTATTATTTAGTGAAACTATTGACCGACCATTACTCTTGGAAATCAACCAAGTTTTTCACAATGGGCACGTTGGATATGGTACGAATCCGAGCGCGAATGTTCCCGGCGCCCCCCGCAATGTTGGTCAGACTCATGTAGGATTCATCTAACTATGGTGCTTTTCCGTCATCAAATTGCATCATCACAAACATGCACATGATGGAAAACACAATGCAAAAAACACAATGCAAAATTATGATTTTTTTTGTGTGATTTTACTATCTGTACAAGTGTGGTCCTGAGTACAGGTTGCTTTCTCACTCATTTGAACAGCGCCACAGTCTCGGGTTCGGTACCAGTCCGCAAAACAGCTTTCAAATGACCAGCTTTTCATGCGAACCGTGCTTTGTTTCAGACTAAACTGTCAGTGTGAAAGCCCCCTGAATGTAAAATGGACTCAGGTCTGCATTCCAAGCAACCTTAAGTCACATCCTCTCTAATACATTTTCGTTACAAAACTCCACTTTCAGTTTCCTAACATCATCGCTTTTCAAAGTATGTGTTGATGAAGAGCATTTTCAAAATGCTCTGCCCTATATAAAAAAACTAATTGGCTGAATTTGATTCAGTCATGGACACTGGTTCCACATGTTTAAAATTAGATTCCTTAAATTAAAATTACCTTATAATTTTAATTTAAATATTTAAAGTAGAGGGAACCTAACTAGATCAAGTAAGCTAAGCAACTTTTGACAAGTCAAAATAACTCAAATAAAACTTTTTTAAGTGATATGCTAACTGTTGACAGTACATGTTAGCATGCAAGATACAATGCATGCTGGTGAGAGGCATGCTTGATTGAAACTTGGTCACCATGCAATGATTAGCCCAACAATTGTTTAGTAGATAAAGTTGTACAAAATATGTTGAATATTCACTAAATGTATTGGTCCTGAAACTAGGCTCCACGCTTCAACATTATGGTAACCCCCAAAACTGCAACACAACAGAAATTCTTCTAAACCTCAACATAACAAAACATTTACACTTACCCCTTTATATTTGTCTTGCACAAAAACACATGACATGTCACTTAATTTTAACATTAACTCTCCCCGTCGAGTCTCATCAAAGCATGCTGGGAACTAGAAATCCCCAGTTAGCTAAACAAAAAATATTCACGTTGTCCCAACGCAGATGGTCTAAGTAAAACTGACCAGACACATTTTTTTTTTCTATAGTTGAATCAACTCAGTTAATTGAAGTTCCCTTGGTTACATATTTTTGTATTTTTTTTGGGAGGATTAAGTAAAATTGACAAAAGTGAAAGTTGAGTGTGTTTTCAGTGAATGTTTAGTTTTCAAACAAAAATGGATTAGTGTGCATGTTGCGCTAATGAAGATTTGCTGAAAGTCTCATAAACTTCAGATGAATTAATACTTTATGCCTCTGTAATAAATGCACATTATATATATGTGCAGTATGCAACAATTTTCAAGTAATATTCGCCTTTTTTGCCAATGTGTGAACAGCTTGTAACGCAACTAAAAAAATTAGGTTGCCTTTTAAAGCCTATTGTCTGATTTTCATGCAAAGGGAGCGGGTCGTTTTGCCCAAAGGATGTGATGTTTATGCGCGCTCTACCAGCACAACACCGACTCCTACACAAACTCAGAGTAAGCCAAATAAAAAAATTAAAAAAAAGATCTACCGAATCCTGTCTGGTTAAGGGGGAACGTGATCGTGGCCGAGCAAAAACTAGAGTGAACATCGGCAGGGCATTTGATTCCTGGAGGGACCTTCGTTCAGTTTTGGGGATCAAAACTGACCCTGAATTGGCATTCTTCTTATTGGACAGGTAAGCTTATATAACTGCAAAGCATGTGAAATATAGTGCCATAAGGGTTGATCTGTGTAACTGTAGCTAACTTGATCTTGCCTGCTAACGCTGACGAATTGCAAGCTACCTTGATTAGTAACTTTCAAATAATTTAAATGATCTTCTCTTTATACTAAAATTCAGGTATACAGGATAAATGTAAGCAAATACACTGGTTTCTTGATCATAGTACAAGTTCACTTAACGGCCACAGGGGTCATTCTGAATCTTACATACTGCACCTTAAAGTCTTTAAAAGTTTTGTGGAGTACAAATGTAATGTCTCATTTCATGCTTATACAGTATTTCACAGTATTCATATTTGCCTTAGTTGAGCTTTAGAGAGAGATACAGAAGTCAAACAACTTAAGAAAAGTAGAAAAAGCCCCAAAACTATTTTACACTTGACAGCAGTTCTCATAGATTCAATATCTGTAGAGAATATTCCTGAGATGATTTCAGCATTTTCAATATTTCACACACACCATCACTGCAACAGATGCAAATGTACGGAGACACAATGGCATAAAAAAAGTTTTTTTTGTTTTTCTGCTGACAAAATCCTCACAATATCTAATCTGTGTGTCCTGACTCCACTTACCTTCTCGTCCTGGACAATTTTGGATGGTTATCTCTATCCCCGCAAATTTGGCAAACTGTATATCTTATTTGTTGGATAGATACAGAAATCAAAGAGAAACTCAAACAGTTGAAGCCCCAGACTGCCTGGTCTGGGCATGGAGCTCATTTTGTGCCCAGGCATTGTGATCAGTGCTGGTTGTCCAATAACAAAGGCAAACAATGACATTCCATAGCTTGCAACTGTATTCAGGGCTCAATTTTACAAAAAGCACAGCAGGGCTGTAAAATACAGCACCTCAGACAAAACAGCCATCACATTGTGGTTCAACCTGATATTCGAGTCAAGATTACTACATCTACCAATTCCTGTGCACAGTCATGCACAAACACACACTTGAACACTGAAGTGTGAGGGACTAAGTGGAGATCGGGGTTAGTTGTCACACGGGTAAGTTGTCATTCAGTAAATTTTTTTGCCATTCAAAAGGCAAATTAAAAAAAAAGACAAACTTGTATTTTCTCTAACAGTGTTTTTTTATGTTGGTTTCAAACAACTACTGTATGCAATCATGTTTTTGCTGTAGCTCTTGAAAGTGCACACAATAAAACCACACTGGCATACATTTCATGGCATACAAGGGTCATCTATTTAATTGTTGTGTGTTTCATTGTTTTACTGCTTTAATTTAGCTGAAAAGCCAATAATAGGCTGTTTAATAGCAGGTTAAACTGTGACAACTTACCACATTATGTGACAACATGCCATGACATTGTGTGTTCATTGAGCTGTTTCTTCTTTTCTGGGCAATAAAGATGGAAATGTTCAGTAGCTCTTTCTAGCCACAACTCTCAATTTAAGGTAAGTAGCTATCCAGAACTTGGCTTTCAAAAATATACATACCACAAGATATATTCACTGGAGTAAAAAGTGTGAAAATTAGCCCACATCTCCCTTGTGATGCTGATGTGGTTTTTATTCTTACCTACACTTGTCTGGCCCACTGTCAGCCCTGAAACACAAATGTGAAACACAGTGTCAGTGAGAGAACTGTTAAGTGTGTTTGATGAAAATTTTGATTAATAGAGGAGATGTGCTGTACACTGGCCCCAGAATGTATCTGGACGCTTCAGTTAGTTCACCCAAAAATGAAAATTCTGTCATTATTTATGTTGTTTAGTTGCATGAATCAATTATTCCTCAATCAAAAGTTTCTGATAACAAGGGTATTACAGAGATAATATGAGTAGTATTCAGCACTTTGTGTTGTTGCAACATCAGGGTATACCCAGCTCTTTGAAAAATGAGACAGAATTTCAGCTTACATTTCTTTGTGTGTGAAACTTCATGTTCAAATTATTGTGTGTGTATATATATATATATATATATATATATATATATATATATATATATATATATATATATATATATTTGATGCTGTATAGTGGATTTGATCATGATTGCTAATAAATGCTACTTCAGTTCACTTCTTTAATTTGCACTTGGATATGTTTTTCTTTGCTTTTTTCATATTCAATATCAAGCACAAGAACAAAGAGAGGGAAACAAAGAGATCATAACACACTCCATTGAGTGCTCTTGGAAAAAAAATTAGGGTGGACATTTTCTACTGAAAGGCACAGCAGAGCAGATATAATAATCACAATCTTCTGGTGTGGAGCCAGCCAGCTAAATACTTTATGCCTCTATTGCTGTCACATCAAGCTTAGATGTGTAATGTATTTTTATACCTCTCATGCTTGTTAAAGCAATTGGTGTGGGGCAACTGATTCTGAACATCAGAAAGCATTGTGCAATTCTTCACCTTTGCACCACAAGCTCTGAGGAGATCTTATTGGGCAAGGATTGCTGTGTATTAAATCATTTATAAAAAAAAATGGACCCAAAAAAATGGACCCAAATGATTAAAGTTTCTGATAAGTAGAAAAGAGCAGGGGTAAATTAACACATATTTTAGCCTAAAGGTTTGACATTTTTTTTTACCTCAAACATCTCTGACATGTCAGCAGTCATTACAATGACTAACTTAACTTATTTGAGATGGATACAAATAAGCTGGAAGTACATAAAGGTTTATATTATATTCATAAAACCAATAGGGCTGTATAAATGTAACAGCAAATAAAAAACTCTATAATGTGAATATACATATTTTATGCTGTTAGCCAATCCTAAACACGCTAAAGTGGTTGATGTTTAAATCTATGAGACAGGCAGTAACATTGCTTATACCTCTCTTCACGGATGAAGGGAGTCAGGAAGCGACTGGAGTCGTCATCATGGCTACTTTGCTGGCTGCTCTGCTGACTACTCTGCTGACTGCTGTAAAAGAGTCAATGAAAAGTCAATCAGTGTCCCGTGCCATGCAACACACATATCTGTGTAACTGCAACTGGTCAATATCTGCAAACTGCAAATAATCAAATTTGGAAAACCCTGCATAATCCCTAGAGACATGGTGCAATAACTATAACAGTTTAAGGTTACTTTAAGAGTAACAATCAGTTGCATGTGTTATTTTCTCTTTGGAAAATATGCCCCTATGATTTTGCCACAAGAGGGCACAATCAGACTCATGCACCATTATCAGCACAGAATCAAAGCATCCAATTACATCTCCAGGACCATATGTGTGGAGTTAATTGGTCTCAATGACACTTTCATAGTATTAAAAAAAAATGATAAAACATGTTACAAAATTAGCACTTTATTAAGGCTTCCGACTGGACTTAAACACGAGTGTTAAAATGAAAGCATTTCAGAATCATTTTCACAAGTAAGTGCACAAATATTAATTTACATTAAAAATAGTGACTGCTTTTGATTTAAAGCAAGAAACACTACAACATAATATAATACAAAATGGCTAAAGCAGTAACCTCTCTCACAGTATTTAATTAGTCTAAACTATAAAACATCAAAGCTCATCCGTTCTTTAGACTTTATCCCATAACTGTCTGGATATTACTTCCTGTTCTCGATTTACTGATTGATTTTAAATTAAACTGACCAATTTCATAATTGTAGGAACTAGGAAAATGATTTGTGCTAAAATATGGGGTGAATCGGTAGGTCAGTATTTCTGAGATTTCTAAAAGCAGAACAAGCAGAAATGCTGCTCAAACTTTGCATTACATTGCATTAATGATTCTAATACATACATTCATAGTGAAGGGTGTCATTTCTTTGTCACATAAACAAGTCACATTATATGAGGTATCATTCATGACAATGCACAAACGGTGCAGGATTACTTACATTTTTGAATTGAACACTTAGGTATACAGGTTTAAAACAAACACCTAATCTTAAATACGAGTAACCATTAAACAGTGACGGTTGCCTTAGCAAAACTTGTTCTTTAATGTACAGTAGAATATTTGTAACATGGACATTGTTACAATATAATGCTATTCAATGTTTTATTCTTGTGTAAACTACACAAATCACAGTTTTCCACCTGCTGGATATCCTCATTCCATCGGCTCCAGGGATTTATTGTTGGCTGACACGCTCAGGTGCATGCAGGTATTTGCCTGTGCTTGTGACTATGGACTACACACTAACAGGAAAGCTCACATCAATTTAAACTATGCAGACACATTTCTCATTTATCGTCAGTTGGTTTGTCAGCATTTGACCCATGCTAATCTTGTTTGCCTTAAAACGGCAGATTAAGCCTCAGTAAGTATCAGTGTGTTTTTAAGCATATGTGCCTGAGGGGTCTAGAGTGTTCTCTGCATGTGCATTTATGTATAACTTCCTTGCTAACTGGAGTAGATGGAGGCTTGAAATGACATAGATCATTACTGAATCATTCATGACAGTTGCCTATTTGGCTCTCTTTCAAAGCCTTGCCAAAATGAGCCTGCATTTTCAAAAAATATGCGCAAACTGTCTTGTACAAACAGGCTTGTCCATTCGAATGAGTCAGGGGGTATTTTTAGTATTTTTTACAGAAGTGTTTGAACGAGCTTCTCTCATGAATATGCCAAAGAGAATGTGGATATCTAAATTTACAGTGAATGAGGACTTAAATATTGGTCTGTTTCTCACCCAACATGATCGTATAACTTCAGAAGACATGGATTAAACCACTCGAGTCGTACTGATTACCTTTAATCTGACTTTTTGGAGTTTGAAAGTTTGCAGAATGGGATGGACAGTCATGTTATTTCGAGCTTGGTGGATTCCGGTGCCGAAGGAACTTCATTGAAACACACTTGGCTTCCAAATGGCGGCTCCACAGTGTCTGATTGGATGAGCCCATCACCGCCCACACGCTTAGTGGTACACCCCTGTCAGTCATCAACCATTCCACTAAGCCTGCACCTTTGTCTCCGGTAACCACACTGAACAGTTGTCCTTCTATCTCATCTGGTTCCCTTTGACCCCAGTTGTGCTGGGACATCCCTGTGGTAACGCACAACCCACACGTAGATTGGGCAACCATCACTGTCCTTGATGACATCACAGTGAAGAACTGTTATCCTTTGCCTTTGATGTACACAGCCTTTGAACTGTTTCAGGGGGCGTCCGTCTTTTAGAAGTTGGACCTACGCAATGCTCATTAGACAGCGTTTCTGGTGGCCATCGCTTGCCCGCGCAAGTTCGTCAGTTCATTGCTGCTTGCCCTATCAGTGTGACTACTAAGACCTCCTGTTACCTCCCGGCAAGGCTCCTGCAACCGCTGTCAGTTCCTTCGAGACCCTGGTCACACATAGCCATGAATTTTGTTACTGGTCTCCCCCCTCCCATGGCAACACAGTCATTTTGATTGTAGTGCACTGGTTCTCGAAGGCAGCTCATTTTATTCCCCTCCCCAAATTCCCCTCAGTGTGGGAGACAGCGGCATTAGAGACTTATTTGTTTGCATTCAATGAATGCACATTTATTTAGAGAATTATCATTTGTGAGTTTTTTATTCCTACACACAGACATTATGAGCGAGCATCATTAGGCAAAATATTCAAAACCAATGTAAAATCCAAAAATTGTCAATACCCTAATCCTGTGCATTCTTTTAATGTGCCCAAAGGCTCTCCCATACTTTCGATTTTTAAACAGGATTATCAAATGTGAATTATTGAAGTCATTGTATATCATTGTATGTTACATTCTCCTGGCAATAAAAACTAAATAAAGTGAACAGAATCATTCTTCAGGGAAGCATCAAATGAAAAATGCAATTTTCCATTAAATGATTGTGTTAGAAGTATTGTGACCTCATTATTTGTATAATATTTGTCTCAATACATTCGTTTGTGTTTTAAGCTACATGTAATAAGCAGAAACGCTATGCAGTTCAAAACTGTAGGTTACATGCTTTGATATTATTTATCTGTCATAGTATTTTATTAGCAGTTAATATTTGCTATTTGATGTTGCCCAAAAGGTAGATAACATTGATAATTTTTGGAGTGAATATTACACTCTAACAAACTGCACTGTAAGCATATCTGCAGTGGCTTGGGGCATAACATCAGTGTGTCTGTAACTTTTTGACAGATTAATCCAAATTTATCATGTAATCACGAACACTGCCGCCCTATGGGACTGTACCAGATATGGTTTTACTTTTTAAAACACAATTATGGCGACAAATTAAGAGTAAATTTATAAATTGTATACAGTATAAAACCAAAGACCAACAATAATCTTATAGGACACAGAGTCAGTACCAGCCATAGTGCAAAATATAATGAAATGCAAATAAAAACCATGCAATTTAATGTCTGCATTTGTTTTGAATGATGAAATTAACTAAAGCAATATCAAAAGATACTATTTATATGTGGTAAAATGCAATAAAGGCATATCGTTCCTCTGCTGGTTGCATTTCTACAAATACAACCAAACAATAAGATAAGACAAGCAGGGATTTGATCTTGTGACCTTTTACACTAGATCCAAATTTACTTCCACTGAGCTATAAGGCCACAGTGTTGAGAGTGTTCAGTGACAGATCACATACAGTACAATAATATCATCAGAATGAGCATATGTGTATTTCTTTATGCTCATAAGCAGGGTTTCAATGAACCCCTCTACAGTATTTTAGTCTACCACAGACTAGCCGGTAAAATTATAACGGGGGTTAATACAGTTAATTAAATTTAATTAACGTCTCGGTTACGTATGTAACCTCCGTTCCCTGATGGAGGGAATGAGGCGTCGTGTTGAAGAAGCAACACTAGGGGTCTCTCTTGAGCGTGAGCACCGAATAAGCCTCTGATCTATGAAAAAAGGCCAATGAGAGTTGGCGAACAGTATTTGCATACCCCGCCCCCGGACATACGGGTACAAAGCTCGGCTCAGCTCAGCTGGGCAGAGTCGTCAACGGCGGCCGAATGGACGGAGCAGGGAGACGGGGGTGTGGGAGAAGGTGTGCCTTGTCTACCTCCCACATTTCAACCAGGTCCAGTCCACAGATGCGTTTCTGGACCACAAGGGTGGCCATCGCCTGTTCGAGTGCCGGCGCTTCTGACCTCCGTGGCCCGAGGGCGCGGTTGGTCATCCAGCGCAGTTCCGGCAGCACATCAAGAACAGGACTACCCAAGTGCAAGTTTTGAAGTGCCTTGGCCTGGCATTGGTTGCAGGAAGGCCCGTGGCATGCAGGGCGGAAGTGGTCTGGGACTGCGAGGGTAGTGAGAGCGGAGGAGCGAATAAGCTGCGGCTTTGCTCAACTTATCATGCACGTCTGAGAAGAAAGGAACCGGGGCGGTGCACATGCCCGCGGGACCGATCAAGTAGCCCGGGAAAGCATAGCGGACTTCCATGCGTCAGGCTCAGGCTGGGCGAGCAGACCCAAAGGTGGCGGCCCAGGCGAGTCATCAGCATCAGACGCCGCAGTAACGCTCTCCGATGCAGCGGTGATGTCATCCAATTCTGAAGCAAGCAAGCGTACCGGGGAGGCGGGTGGTTCGAGGGGGTTTAGCCGGCAAACAGAGCCCGTCATAGTCCCCAAATCGCTTTCATTGCCTGCGGCGCCTGCGTCAATCCCGTAGGAAGGAGGCGAGGCGCGGGGGGGTGGCTGAAGTGGCTTTCTCTCATGACAAAATAAAGCCGCGACTGCAATGTTGCCATGGCTATGTTCTCGCACTGAGAACATGAACCATTCATTAAACGCTGCCTGCGTGTGATCACAGCCCAGGCACGCGAGGCAGCTTTTATGACCGTGAGAGGTGGGGAGAAATCACCGCATCCAGAAACTACACAGATGAGGAAATGACATATTTATAAAGACGTGTCCTGAAAAGGATGTTCAACGCCGCTGTGTAATGCTCTTTCAGAGAAATAAACACTTTTACAAAGAAAATCACTCTTTCAATGTAACTCTTTCAATTCTCTGCGCTGTCGAAGCGCCCAGGGGCAAACTGCACTGCCGTGCAGAGAAGGAGAAAGCCGCTGAAGTGTGCCGTAGATCCAACAGCAAACAGAGTGTCAGAGGAACAGAAGCAGGAATCTGGTGAGTGTGACTCGCAGCTGGCTGCATACACGACCATCGGCTCAGAAGAAAATTTCTGAATGAACGTGCGTATTTCCCTCGCCTTTGTACCCGTATGTCCGGGGGCGGGGTATGCAAATACTGTTCGCCAACTCTCATTGTCCTTTTTTCATAGATCAGAGGCATATTCGGCGCTCAAGAGAGACCTCTAGTGACGCTTCTTCGACACGACGTCGAAGTGAGCGACAGAAAGGGAACTGCTGTTAAGCAAGATTGCTGACTTCTCTGATTTGTGGATTTTACTTCAGGATTGTAATGGATAGTACTTCACCTGGAATTTGGCAAATGAACACAGCATTTAAAAAATGCAGTTAAAGGGGATACATATGTTTTAAATTAAAAACTAATAATAAAAAAACACCCAGTTAAAATCATACCGACTCATGGCTTCTACAGAGGCATAGGATTAGCAGCGCTCCACAGTATTTAGAACAAGCATTTGATAATCCAAAATATCCAAAAGTTTTAGCACAAACCAGCTTGTCTAATCAAATAAGGCAGAAAGTTTTCAAGAAACCAGTCAGTCGTTCTGTTTTGGTAAGCATCTGATTAACCACACATTTCCACATCCCATAGCCATAGCCTTTGTGTAGTTGAGCTCCAGTCTTCATTTGTCTGTCCAAGTGTTTATGGCGCAATGTGAAATTGTATATTTGAAGAACGTCAGTTGTTGAAGTGATGAATACAATTTTCGAATCACCTGTCTTTCGGAGTATGCTCACAACACAGAGGCAAAAAAAAAAGAAAAAAAGTCAGTTGGACTAAAGCATTTACATAACATTTTTCAAAAGACAAATTATTGTTTAGTCTGACAAAAATCAAACGTTAAAGTGCATGTGAACATATGATTGAGCTTGTCCAATCAGAGCAGACAGTCAGCAAACCAGTAGACCAATCAGAAAACATGGTAGCAGTACCACAAAGGCTTTCCTGTAAACTATCCTTGAATTATGTACCTCTGAGAACAATTTTACAACTACTCCCCTCCAGGTAGGTGCACACTTATACATTTCCTATGTCTTAAAATAGCACCAGGAGCTCTTATCAGAGCATGGCATACTGCAAAATGTCTGGATGCATCATAGCAGCACGAGCGGACCCTTCACACTCCAGACAGTAGTGAGCACTGCCAGACGCCACATACATAACCAGAGATAAGAAACCATACTGAACTGAGTCTTACATAGAATAGAATGCCCAGTCAAAAACAAGGAAAGCAAGTGTGATATGAAAAGCTCAAAAAGACTTTCATGTTGAAATAGCACTACTGGTGTACCAATATCAAATGAATGAATGAATAAATGAAAATGAAAATGAATGCTATGTAGAATCTCTCATTTAAAAGGTTACTTCCTGCACAATGCCTAGCAAAAACATCTAAAGCTTCAAGTAAGCTAGAGTTAATGATGAATCAAAACTTGAAAATGTGCTTCAAAAGCAAAGTCCTATCAAGAGTTTATTTAGCATTCATTCCCACCTTTCTGCTGGACGAATATTGAAAGTAGTCTTATTTGGGATCATGGCAGACTCTAAATACTGAGTTTCCTAAGGTACTGCTGAAACTTCACAGAGGAAGGTATCAATATACACCAAAACCTGTTTAACTATTAATCTGCCTCCTATGTTTAACATTAACCTCTTTAACAAATTCACCACTTGTTTGAATAGTGGACATGCACCAATTTAGACATATGGGGACGTGGTATTTTCTTCATTGCCACCATTCACAAATGGTTTTGGTATAACTGCAATAAAATCTCTCATTGACGGTATTGTGCAATTTGTCTTAAAGACAGAGAGTAATATTGCATTTTACTGCTTAAAATGGCACCTTTATAAAGGAATAAAAAAAACACATCATATGGACAGAAGAGCAGCTAATATAAACAATATTATTTGGACTGTTTTTGAGAAGGATTTAACACTTAATCACTAAATGTGATTTTCTTAGATCATTTCTTTCTGTAGATCAAAAGCAAAGACTGTGTGATGTGATCAATGAAAGATGAGATACGATTCAGATATGAATCATTATACTCGAGCTCTCACTTACTCTTCCTCTTTATTGGCTGGCATTGCCCCTAAATTGCTCTATGATTAATCGTTTTCATTTTGCTTAATTCATAATTGAGAGAAGAGATTAAATTCAAGCATTTAACTTGCTCCATAAATGTATAACTGTGCATTCTTTCAGTACCATTCATGGCACAAAAGTTATTTGGTGAGATTAGCATTTATGTCCCATCTAAAACCATTTTAAAACATTGATAATGCAAAAAATAAATGATATGGTTTTATGATAACATTTAGTTTGTACGTTAAGTCTTTTACCTGATTCTGGGAAAATCTCAATAAAAGTGAAATCTAAATCATGAATTGAAATACAGACTTTTGGTTTTGTTGATGTGGTTTGCTTCAGTCTATTAGTTCTTTCTTGCTGACTCCTGTGTTTGTTATATTATTTAAGCAAAATCTAACTTGCTGATTTGTCTGGTGAACTTAGCCTGACCTTTGACAACTTTCTTTAACTAAAAGAAAAAAGAAAAAAAGAGTGGTGTGAAAAGGCCTAACAACACAGTATGGATGGTAGATTGGGTAACTTTTATATAAATACTGTTAAATTTGTCAGCAGCATTTCTGAAACTACGAGGTGGTATTTGAAAATAATAAACGTTGCGAATAATAATAAATAATTACGACGTTGCGTAATGACGCAATTGGTTCTTCGTCAGTGGACTCACATGGTCTGAAACCTGTATACAATCACAACAATTTATTGGCAAATGACGCTTAAGCGATGCCCATAGGGGGCCACGTCACAGGCTCTATGTAGGCGAGCACTTGGCGCCATCTGCCAGTTTTTCTTTAATCAGTGCACAATTAGTCTAAGCCTGTTTTTTTTACTAGCAACTCACATCGAAGCGAGGATGATATACATATTCTCCCTTTTGAGTGACAACACAAGATGTCTTTAAGGAAGTGCTTACCTCCATGTACGTGGTTCATCATTGGCAAGGATTCCCACGACTGGGATTCCCTGTCTGGGCTTTCGCAATGCGGAGGTTGTGTTGGAGGGCTCAGACTGCTCGCAGTGTGACTTGATGAACATTAAGACGCTCGGCACAAGGCTCACCTCCTTTGGGTTTTGGATAGGCTGTGGTTTCATTCTGAACACTACACTTCGCTGGCTGCTCCTCCTCACAGGCCACTCCCCTTTTCCCTGAACCCCCATCGTGAGATCTCAAAGACCTGGGATCAACCTTACTCGGCCAGGATTATGAATCAATCCTCCTCATATTTGCATATGCTGAGCATGGATATACTGTGGCCCCGGCGGTGGAATAGATGCTGGTGGCTCATCTATCTCAATTCTTGGTGACCACATGGAAATTGAGGCCTACCCTTCCCTCGAAGCCTTGCAGGATGACTTCAATGTTGTTAAATAAAGCTTACTTAGCTTTGGGCCAGGTGGTGTCGGGTTTGCACACACTAGCAGTCTTGCAAGCTAACGAGGCTCATTTTATGTTCAATGTTCTTTCAACAGAGGTTCTTGTTCAGGAAGCTCTGTTTTTGATTTGGAAAATTCATTCCCTCTTGAAAAATGGGGCAATAGAATAGGTTCCCCCTATGCAGAAAAAAATAATTTTTTACAGCTGTTATTTCCTTAGATGGATGGCGGTTTATGTTCCATTCAGGCTCTGAGGTGTTTGAATTTCCCTCTAATGAAATGCAGAATGCTGACGCTCAAGCACATAATGTCACAGTTGCAGCCGGGGGACTGGTTTGTGACAATAGACGATTTGAAGGACACTTATTTCCACATTAAAATTATGCTGAAACACAGGCATTTTCGCTTGAGCAGTCTAGGGCTGCAAGTCAACATAGACAAGAACATTTTGTTGCAGAGGCAACAGAAGCTGTTTCTAGAGGTGGAGCTAGACATGCAAGCAGTGCAAGCGCACCTGTCTCCAGCTCATGTTCTGTCATTACGTCAGTGTCTAGTAATGTTCAAACTAGAACATGTTCTCCCTGCAAGAACTTTTCACAGGTTATTGAGGCTTATGATTGCGGCATCCACTGTCATTCCCCTGGTCATGTTGCATGCGAGACCTTTTCAATGTTGGATGAACTCCATAAAGGGACTTCAACAACTGAGGCATGTGTTTCGTCCCATCAGAGTGACGTGTGGGTGCTACTAAGCTCTGTTACCATGGTAATGGAACCACTTTCTGTGGATGGATGATGCATTGGAACAGGTGTGTCACTGCAAGGTGAAAACGACAGACGCCTCCTCTGCGGGTTGGGGCGCTGTGTACAAACACTCCTGCTCAAGGAGTATGGACGGTCAGCGGTTGCATTAGCATATAAACTGTCTGGAAATGCTAACAGTGCTGTTAGCATTGAGGTTCTTCCTTCCTAAAATTCGAGGCAGTCATGTCCTCATCCTGTCAGAAAACAGGACAGTGTTGGCTTACATCAACCATCAGGGAGGGATGCGCTCTCGTCGCAGTATGCTGTGGGCACGGGACAATGTGCTGTCTCTACGAGCACTACATGTTCTGGGCAGGTTGAATATGGGGGCGGATCTCCTGTCCAGAAAGGTTCTGATGCAAGGAAAATGGACACCTCATCTGCAGATTGTGGAACAAATCTGGATGAGATTCGGCAGAGCAGAAGTGGTCCTGTTTACATCAAGCGAGATGTCACAGTGTCCCTCTGGTTTTCTTTCTCACCCCCGGCACTAATGGGCATCGATGCGCTGGTGCATCAGTGGCCGACAGAACATCTTTACGCATTTCCACTGATCAACCTACTGCACTCGGTTCTGCAGAGGATTAGGGAGGATCATGTTCAGCTTGTGTTAATGCCGCAGTTATGGCAATATCAAGTGTGGTTTTTGACTCTGGGGTCTCTCCTGGTGAGAATGCCTTGGGAGATTCCAGTCAGAATGGACACGTTGTCTCAGGCGTGGAACAGCATTTGGCACCCCCGTCCTGAGTTATGGATATTGTGGGATTTGCCCCTCAACAGGGTCTTTTTTTTAATAATGGTTTATCCCCCACTGTGGTTGCTACTGACTTAAATGCTAGAGCTCCATCAACAAGAAGGTTATATACATTTAAATTGCATATTTTCACCCCTTGGCGTGCAGTGCGGAGTGAGGATTCAGTCCACTGCCCAGTTGGTTCAGTGCTGGATTTTTTCCAAGAGAATTTTGTGCCGGGGTTACCCCAGCAATGCTTAAAGTTCACGTGACCATTGTAGCGGCTGAGCATGCACTGGTGAACAAAGTTTCTATTGGAAGACATTCTGTTGTCTCTTATTTAATGTGCAGAGCTTGCAGGCTTAGACATTTTAGACTGAATAGTTTGTATATTAATTGTTTAACATCAGAAAACATGGCCGCAGTGCTGCATCAAAACAGTGCACTACGACGGTAATGACTTTATACTTTTATTTATTTAATTGTTTGAATGTTTGTAACATATAAAAATAAAGATATTCTGATATTGAAAAGACTATTTGAGCAGCTGGTTCATTATGAATTCCTCTTCAGTCCCTCTTTTGCTATTAAACAGCAGCACGAATGCGGATCAAAATGGTTTGCTCGTATTCGTCTGAGCCCAGTTTAGTGCAATCACACCGGTTATATCGTACGTGCGAAAGGTGGTTCTGTTATTAGCATCGGCATCATTTAAGATGCCAATTTTTCCTTCGAAAGTGAACATCTCTGTTTAGAACGTAACTTTTCACACAATTCAATTCCAATCACTAAACTACATCTGGGCTCTCTTGTAAACATGTATTGTTTTCTCCATATGGAAAATCCATTCCAAAGCAACCTGAAACACAGTGCCAGAAAATTCTGAAATGAATGCTTTGCTCATGGACATAATGGAGTTACCATCCTGGTTAACCGTATACCTACAATTCAGCAATCTTTGGTGTTACATAGCTCACAATGGGAACATGATGTGACACAATGCAATTCATCAAAGGCAAACAAATATAGATTTATTACCTGTTTTCATGGCTATTTAACCTCAAATTACTCTCAAAAAGCAACTAGCATGGCAGAGCAACTAGCATGGCAGAGACTAGCCCATAAAATTGCTACTCCCTATCTTTTCCAATTGCAGTTGTTGCTACAGTCATTTACTGGATAGTTCAGTATTCACTGTCAATGCATGCGGTCAAGGACTGTCAAGGATTGCTTGCCTGTTTCCTGGTGATGTCTAAAACCAGGGGCAGTTATAAATTTGTTGAATGACACCTATGCATTTTAAAATAGTCTGTTGCAATGCTGTCTACAAGACTGAATAAAAGGTTTGCTTACATTCCTTTCACATAGTGAGTGAAGGAAATTCACATTCAGTGACAAATACTCACAGATTATATTAAGTAATCTTAGCAATTCTATGCAACTAACACACAGATGCGTATTTATTTATTTATTGCCACAAAGTCTGTCTTGGTTGCAAATGCTGTCTGGACTGGGTATTGGGATTTTATTAAATTTGATTCACAATGGTACAAGCTATCTATCTATCTATCTATCTATCTATCTATCTATCTATCTATCTATATATATATACTGGCGGCCAAAAGTTTGGAAAAATTTACAGATTTTAGTGATTTTAGTGTTTTAGTATAATTGTTACTTTATTTTCACTTTATAAGTGGCATTCAACTGATCACAAAGTATAGTCAGAACAATACTGATGTAAAAACAGCACAATCACTATTTGAAAAAGTAATTTTTGATCAAATCTAGACAGGCCTCATTTGCAGCAGCCATCACTCAAACACCTTATCATTGAGTTATCATGCTAAATTTCTAATTTGTTAATAGAAAACCACTTGCCATTATATCAAACACTGCTGAAAGCTATTTGCTTTGTTAATTGAAGCTTAACATTGTTATTGAGTTTGTTTTTGAGTTGCCACAGTATGCAATAGACTGGAATGTCTTAAGGTCAATATTAGGTCAAAAATGGCAAAAGCTTTCTCTAGAAACTCATCCAGGGCCAGTGTAGCTCAGCGGTTAAGGCTCTGGGTTACTGACTGAAAGGTTGGGGGGTGCAAGCCCCAGCACCGTCAAGATACCACTGTTGGACCCTTGAGCAAGGCCCTTGACCCTATCTGCTCCAGGGGCGCTGTTTCATGGCTGACCCAGCTCTCTGACCCCAGCTTAGTAGGGATATGCGAAAAAACTGAATTTCATTGGCTCTGTACCTGTACTCTGCACAATCACAATAAAGTTGAATCTTAATCAGTCAATCATTGTTTTAAGGAATGAAGGCTATACAATGCTTGAAATATCCCAAAAACTGAAGATTTCATACAAAGGTGTACACTACAGTCTTCTAAGATAAAGGACAAACATCAAGGACAGAAAGAGATGTGGAAGTCAAGATGTACAACTAAACAAGAGGATAGGTACATCAGAGTCTCTCATTTGAGCAGTAGACGCCTCACACATCCTCAGCTGACAGCTTCATTCTACCCACTCAACACCAGTTTCATGTACAATAGTAAAGAGAAGACTCAGGGGTGCAGGCCTTATGGGAAGAATTGCGAAGAAAAAGACACTTTTGAAACATAAAAACAAAAATAAAAGGTTAGAGTGGGCAAAGAAACACAGACATTGGACAACATATAATTGGAAAAGAGTATTATGAATCTTAACCCCATTGAGCTTTTGTGGGTTCAGCTAGACTGTGAGGTGTCACCAGATTATCTGGACAAACTGACAGCTATAATGCCAAGGATCTACAAAGCTGTCATTGCTGCACATAGTGTATTTTTTTATGAGAACTCTTTGAAGTATTTATTCAAATTGTTCTAATTATTAATGTCCTGACATTGTGATCAGCTGAATGCCACTTTGGTGAAGTACCAATTTCTTTCCATAAGAGCAAAATCTGTCCATTATTCCAAACCTTTGGCCTCCTGTGTGTGTGTGTGTGTGTGTGTGTGTGTGTGTATATATATATATATATATATATATATATATATATATTAAGGGTGTAAAAAATACTGATTCATATTGTATCGTACGATACAACACCACTACACAATACCATATGCATTGTACGATACAAAAACAAACACATTATAGTGTGATTAAAACCAAGCAGTGCAACATTGAGAGCGAGAAGTGGTTTAATAGCTTCGATCTTAGGATTTAAGAATTTAAACTAAGCCTTGCTACAAAGCCAAAACACAGTATCCCCATCAACACTGAAACTGAGAAAAATGGTTTTGAAGTTTTTTTTGATTGAGCAGCCAAATGTGAAATGTAAAATAGTCTCACTCTCACTCTGAATTTAAATATTGTTGAGCCAAACTCATCTGTCACAGGACAGATAATTGTTTAAGAGACCTGATATCAGTCAAACCTGAGTGTAGTAACTACATTTTGGATTTGCAGGGAAGTTCAGATCTCCTTGCAATGATAAACATTGCATTTATAACCACATAACATTCATCTTGGTAAAACATTTATTAAAATTTGTGTTGATTAGCCTAAAGATTTCTGTTCTTAACATGTTCTTAACCTGAAATATCCTCTTTTGACAGTATTTATTGGAGATTTCATATGTTTAAGTCATCATGTCTGAAACACCAACCTGCTTTCACTGCCTTGCTCCTTCTTCTCTCGGACCTTTAACCACTTGCGAAGCAGGAAGCGTTTTCGGCGGGGTGAAGCACTTGGGGTGGAGCTGTTAGACCATGCCGCATCCTCATCACTGGATGGCGTGATCTCAATGGAGGGAAGTTGAAGGTATTCTTTGGAAGCTGAGCATGATCCGGGGTGCCGTAGTAGCCCATTTTCTATACGGTCCCGCTCGCTGGGCAACTTTTTCATCCGTCTCATTTTAAACCGCCGGCGCCGCAGGGTGGGTGTGGATGAGCATGACCAGACATGGCTGTTATGACCTCCACTGCCACCCTCTTCCTCTCCATGGCTGGGCTCATCCCGAGGGACATGCACCTGGAGGGATGGCAGCCGAAGGGTGTCCGTCATGCTCCAAGCTCACTTAAGATGCTAAGCGGAGCCACTACAGCCCTTCACCCCACTACAACAAAGAGGCACCAGAGAAGTTGAGAAGCTAACTGGCAAGCTGTCTGGGATAAAGAGTCAAGAGGAAATGGGGGTTTTAGGTTAATCTGGAAGGTCTTCACGGTTGCAAGAGTCTTCCAAAGTCTGTATCTGAATGTTGAAGCAAAGAAAATACCTAGCTACATCCTACTCAGAGTAAATGGAGGCGATCTGAAGTGTCTGCAGGGCTTTGAGAGTCTTCCAGTGGCTGTATCTTAATGTCAGTGAAAAAATAAAAACAACCTGCCCAGCTACCGTCAATTTAGAGAAAAATTGGGTCGATCCAAATGGCTTTAGGAGTCTTCCAGTGGTTGTATCTGAATGGTGACGCAGAGAAATGAAAACTGTCCAGCTACATACAATTAAGAGGAAATGGAGGTGTTAGGCTGATCCTGGATGTTGTGGGAGTCTTCCAAAGGCTGTTTCGGAATTGTGAAAAAAAAGCATCTGTCAAGATCAAATGGATGTGTTGGTTTGATCTGAAGCATCTAAAGGGCTTTGGGAGAGTTCCAAAGGTTGTATCTGAATGGTAGAGTCAAAAAACTGCCCACTACCTTTTATTAAAAATACATGAACCAAAATGGTCAGAAGTCAAACATCCAATTCTCTGAAGAATAGATATCTGATTTATTGGGCCTTGTCAGATGATCGATCAAGAATCCAACTCTCTTTCTTCATGTATAAGCTACACAACTGACTGATAAAGTGCACCTGTCAGTGTTTGGATGACGGAACAGGGGAAGGAATTGGTGGAGGTGGGGGAAAAGAAGGCCAGAGGAGGCCAACGGCAAGCACTCAGTCAGTGGATTGGATGTATAATATAACAAAGGAAGGCTCTGTTCCCCTCCCAGCAGATGAAACATGCATAAGGGTTGACTATCAGTGTAACAGTACTCCAGGCCTCCTTGTAGCCTCATGGACACAAATGCATACACTCTTAAACAAACAAACACTCACACAAAGGAAATTAACTTCATGGCCTTTATTGGTTCTTTAAAAAAAATTATATATCTATATGAAACAGATGGAAATCTCTCCTCAAGTGTCTCTTTCAGATAGTGTAATTCCTGGTCAAGAATTTTTGTAGAACCTTGGTGCCCTTTTCCAAATACAAGCCTGAAGATGGTTAGTAATATCTGGACCAGGGATTGGTGGTCATGTATTCTTTGGTCAAGTTCCTGAAGGTCCTGTTCAAGCACGGATCTTCATCTCAGTCTTCTGGCCACACAGCTGCCACAGCCTACAGATTAGAGTAAGGTGATAGGATGCCAGATAACTATGACACCAGAGACTGAAGTTGTAAAGTAAAAAATGCATATACATCACACAAAGAGACCACAAGAACACAAATATACACAAGCAAACACAGATGTATTTGCAACACAAAAATTAAGCACAAAAATCATAAAAAGGGCATACATATACACACTTATGTGGGCAAACACACACATGCTGTACTGAAATTACACACTGAACTAGGTTTACTGTGATTACTGCTGTTTGATTGCTAAAACATAGAAAACTACAATAGAATAAAAAAATAAAAAAAACATCCACCATCATTTATTTATTTATGTTTAAGTCTGAAAGGAATAATTTGCAAGATACAAAATATTCTATGGCACAGGGGTAAAGCATGACAGTGGCATTAGTATACATTTTCTTAACTATTTCCTTTCACACTACAAACAACTAATATGAGCTTTAGAGTACAGTACAGGGGTAGTTGAAAGAGAATGAGGAAGATAGCGAAAAAGGTCCAGATAGTGCAAACACAAGCCTTACTAGAGTAAACAGTCCAATAGGCGTCATATAAAGAGCCCTGGGGCCAAACACCCTGACCACTGACCCTGAGAAACACAAATACAATCTAGTAGGGCTGGGCGATATTTTTAATATTCACGCTGCACTTTAATTTCAAGAATGCATGGTCTGTGTGTGTTTGAGAGTGAAAAGGTCACATGCTGCTCTGTGTGCATGACTGGGACAAATGATGCGCTGTTAGTGCCCTCGGAGAGGTTTTATATGCAAATTGTTGCAAGATCATGCATTTGCATAATTCTAGAGGTTTGTAACCATTACATGTTATTATACAAATCTAATAACACGACACAATATGCAGATGAGTGTCATCTGTGGGCATTGCCCACCCTAAAGGTTCGTCTGCCCACCTAATATAAACGAACAACCAAGGCAGGGCTGTACAGTCAATGAGCCCTCTGTGCTGCGAATGCTAGAGCCACATGTGCTGTGTATACAAAAAAGAGGGTGGTAGAAGGCGATCACTTCAAATGTGAGGTATTATTCTTTTTGCCCAGAAAGTATGTGAATATCCAGATGTTTAGATTAAGAGTTTTAAGAGAGTTGAGTTTATGACACTGAAATCTAAGATTCAGAGATACATCACAGTGGGATGAGTTCCTCTAATAGTCTATTCAGATTAGTGCTCGACAGATATGGTTTGTCCAGTGGTCTATTTATAAATCATTACGGTTAATTTGTTAATTTGTTTAAATATGTTAATTGTTAAAATCAAAGTATTAGTGTTTTTAATTACAAAACAAGAAAAAGATAAAAGGCCTAATCTGTGGTGTGTTATTTTAATTTATCATGACATGAATGTAAATAGTATTAAAATATGTAATTATGTCAAAGCATGTTTGGACATGGGTTTAAATAAAAGATAATTGATTTACAGTCAGGTCCATAAATATTGGGACATCGACACAATTCTAATCTTTTTGGCTCTATACACCACCACAATGGAGTTGAAATGAAACAAACAATATGTGCTTTAACTGCAGACTTTCAGCTTTAATTTGAGGGTATTTACATCCAAATCAGGTGAACGGTGTAGGAATTACAACAGTTTGTATATGTGCCTCCCACTTTTTAAGGGACCAAAAGTAATGGGACAATTGGCTGCTCAGCTGTTCCATGGCCAGGTGTGTGTTATTCCCTCATTATCCCATTTACAAGGAGCAGATAAAAGGTCCAGAGTTCATTTCAAGTGTGCTATTTGCATTTGGAATCTGTTGCTGTCAACTCTCAATATGAGATCCAAAGAGCTGTCACTATCAGTGAAGCAAGCCATCATTAGGCTGAAAAATCAAAACAAACCCATCAGAGAGATAGCAAAAACATTAGGTGTGGCCAAATCAACTGTTTGGAACATTCTTAAAAAGAAAGAACGCACCGGTGAGCTCAGTAACACCAAAAGACCCGGAAGACCACGGACAACAACTGTGGTGGATGACCGAAGAGTACTTTCCCTGGTGAAGAAAACACCATTCACAACAGTTGGCCAGATCAAGAACACTCTCCAGGAGGTAGGTGTATGTGTGTCAAAGTCAACAATCAAGAGAAGACTTCACCAAAGTGAATACAGAGGGTTCACCACAAGATGTAAACCATTGGTGAGCCTCAAAAACAGGAAGGCCAGATTAGAGTTTGCCAAACAACATCTAAAAAAGCCTTCACAGTTCTGGAACAACATCCTATGGACAGATGAGACAAAGATCAACTTGTACCAGTGTGATGGGAAGAGAAGAGTATGGAGAAGGAAAGGAACTGCTCATGATCCAAAGCATACCACCTCATCAGTGAAGCATGGTGGTGGTAGTGTCATGGCGTGGGCATATATGGCTGCCAATGGAACTGGTTCTCTTGTATTTATTGATGTCACTGACAGTAAAATTGACCACAGCCAACACAAGCTGCTGGGTCAAAATAACCCACTGCTGGTTTATCTGTTCCAAACTGGATAAAACCAGTTCTAAAACAGTTCACGCTCACGGGCAAGGAAGAGGCAAGAAACCAGCTTGACATACAAATAATAGTTTTAATGAAAAACTAAAAAGACAAACACATAGGATGACGGACATGTCCGTAAGGATCTCTCTCTCTCTGCCGCACCGCCCTCAGCGATCAGCCTTTATCCCTCTCGGTGGCTTGATTAGCCTAATACGGGACCGGGCGTGTCAAGTCACGACACAGCCCCGCCCTCCGCCGTGCCAAGTTCCTCCCTCGTTCTTTCAGGCTGGGGAGCCCCCGGCCTGACGTACATCCCCCCCCTCTCTTTCCCTGGGGGGGGGTTACCTTCCACGCGGTCTGCCGGAAGGTCATCCCCATCAACCTGGATGAGGGAGGGGACAAGGGGAGGGACAAACAATTAAAATATGGGGGGGGGGGGGGTACTCTTATAACCACCCCCCCCCCCCCTGTCAATTCATTCGATTTTTAAAACATGACAACAAAAAAACACTACAATTTAAAAAAGAGGGAAAAGGCCAATGCAGAGCGGCAGTGAGAGAGAGAGGAGAGAGAGATAAAAAAAAAAAAAAAAAAACGTAGTCGCCGGTTCTCCGATATGCCGTAGCTTGTTCCTCAGCCACTCCTCCACCCTCTACCGAACGGCAGCCATGCCTTTCCGGGCGGATCAGAGGTCTACCTCCAGCCCCTGGTGGATGGAACGCCCCGCCGCGTTCTCGGGGATCGGAGGGGGCCTCCCCCGCCCCTGGCAGCGGTTTCCTCACTCCAGGCGGTCAGACTCGGACCCCCTCCCCGGTCGCGGTCGGCAGTCTCTTAACCCAGAAGGGGTCTCCTCCACCCCTGGCAGTGGCATTCCTCACTCCAGGCGGTCGGCCAGGAGCCCCTTCTCCCCTCGCGGTCTGCGGCTGTTCCTCCGCTTCCAGGCAGCTGGGCTCCTCGTCCCCGGGCAAATGGCCGCGGCTGCTTCGTTGGAGTAGTGGCGAGAACTCCGCTATGGCGTATCCCTCTTCCTTCACGCTCACGGGCAAGGAAGAGGCGAGAAATCAGCATGACATACAAATAATAGTTTTAATGAAAAACTCAAAAGACAAACACACAGGACGACGGACATGTCCGTAAGGATCTCTCTCTGCCGCACCGCCCTCTGTGATAGGCCTTTATCCCTCTCGGTGGCTTGATTAGCCTAATACGGGTCCGGGTGTGTCGAGTCACGACCCGGCCACGCCCTCTGCCGTGCCACACCAGTTTTTTAACTTTTGATTTTATTGTCATTTTTGCCTCCTGTCCTGAGAAACATACCCACTTGTATTCCTATCAGTCATTACTGTGCAGACAGGAACAACTTCTATAGTCTCACATGATAATTTTTATTTTTTAAATATACTTATTTGTATTACAACATCAATGTAGTACCAATCTTGTTTAGCAGCTAATTTATTTCATAACTGTTAAGGCTGTGCACAAATGCTGATGGAAACAATGCCTACACCAAGAGAGAGTGACGTGACCATGTCAAGCGAGTGGCGTGACTACAGCAGCTGTGATGTGAAGCGATGCAAGATCTCTCACCTACTAATCAATGAGGCTTCAAAAGTCATGCGCTTGCCGTTAACGGCTGCTTCAACGATGATGGGCGCAATCGAGCATGTTTCACATCACGGCAGCAGTCATGTCACCCATTTGACATGATGTGAAAATTCAATGTCCAACAGAGACACAAGGTAAAGCTCTTTTTCTTCGACATCTCTTTGTAAACATGAATATATTGTCATATATTGAGCTGGAACTGACACAGGTTGTCTTTCCACAGGTACCAGTGCACTGAGGTTGCTCCTTATGCTTCTGCCACCTCATAAAACGTAATGTAACTGTTTTTCTTAAAGGGATAGTTAATCAAAAAATGTAAATTCTCTCACCATTTATTCACCCTCGTGTCATCCCAGATGTGTATGACTTTATTTCTTCTGCAGAACATAAACAAAGATTTTTAGAAGAGTATCTCAGCTCTGTAGGTCCTTACAATGCAGTGAATGGTGACAAGAAATCTAAAGCTCCAAAAAGCAGAAAAAGTCAGCATAAAACTTATCAATATAACTCCAGTGGTTAAATCCATGTCTTCTGAAGTGATCTAGTTGGTTGGTTTTGGGTGAGAACAAACAAAATGTAACTTCTTTTTCACTGTATATCTTGCCATTGAGGTCTTTAGGTACGATCATGATTTCAAGCTCAATTACTCTTCCTAGCACCATCTAGCGGCTGTGCGCATGCTTCAAGCAGTAGGAAGTGAATCGAAGATATTGATATTATAGAAGATATTACAGAAGATATCAATTCAACAGTTATGTTTTACTTTTATGCTGCCTTTTGTTGCTTCAAAATGTTGGCACCCATTAACTTGCATTGTATGGACCAACAGATTTGAGATGTTCTTCTAAAAATCTTAATTTGTGCTCTGTAGAATAATAAATAAAATAAAGCCATACACATCTGGGTTGGCATAAGGTTAAATGATGAGATTCAGAATAAAAAAAATATATTTTCATTTTTGGGTGAATTATTCCTTCAAATGTTTTATGAATTATTTATGATTACTTTATGGATCCAAATTAAGTTTACTTTAAAATATTGTCTTCAAATAAAAAGTTATTCTAAAATGTTCTTGTGTTTATTTCACTCTTATCAAATCTTATCAAAAATATATCACAGTATTTATAGGCTAATGTAATGTTATGTATATAAAACAATACAAATAAATAATTTAACCTAAAGCAAAATCTGTATATACAGATTTTTCTGTAGAAATAAATGAAAACAATAGGGGGTCAAATTAACCTAGCATATTGTCAATATGTGCTGATATATTGGGTTTCCTGTCTGTTTATACGTCCATTAATACATCTGTATAAATGCGGGGAAATACGTCGAGTTCATTCAGAACTGGTCGATGGTCGTGTATGCAGTCAGCTGTTCCTGGTTCTGTTCCTCTGATGCTCTGCCTGCTGCTGGATCTACGGCGCACTTCAGCGGCTTTTCTCCTTCTATGCACGGCAGTGCAGCTTGCCGCTGGGCGCTTCGATAGTGCAGAAAGCTAAAAAGAGTTTATTGTAAAGGAGTGATTTTCTCTATAAAAGAGAATTTTCCTCTAAAAGAGCTTTACACAGTGGCGTTGAATGTCCTTTTCAGGACACGTTCTTTATAAAGATGCCATTTCGCCCCTGTGTAGCCTTGTTCCCCTGACTAGATGAATCCTGAATGAACTCAACGTTATTTCCCCGCTTTTATACCCATATGTCCGGGGGCGGGGTATGCAAATACTGTCTGCCAACTTCTCATTGGCCTTTTTTCATAGATCAGAGGCATATTCGGCGCTCAAGAGAGACCCCTAGTGTCGCTTCTTCGACACAACGTCTCATTCCCTCCATCAGGGAATGGAGGATACATACGTAACCTAGATGTTAATTGTACAACCCTGTCCAATATTTACCCAGTGCTGGATTGGGAATTGGATTATTTTTCACCCAGAGTATCTAAAAGAAAACTGAAGCATATTATGTGATTATTTAAATGGGTTACCACTGTGTTGCATGCCATACCACAGTAAATAACAGTAAAAAAAAAAAAAAAAACACTTAAGCCATTTCAGAGCAAATACATAATTATCTATATATATATATATATATATATATATATATATATATATATATATATATATATATATATATATATTATCATCTTTTGGCCAAAAAAAATGTGTTGCCATATTGCCCAGCCCTACAATCTAGTTGATATCTAATATTTAAACAATCAGATCCACTGAGCTGCACTGTGCCTAAGATACACAAACTAATGGCCATTTTCCATATAAAGACCAATGCCCTGATCTGATTTTTTTTGCATTCTTTAAAATAAGCAGTAACTAGATCGATATCATCAGAGAAGTTCCCTGCAAATCAGAGGAGACAATTTTTAATGTTTAATAATACCATCCCCCTTCTCGGTTCCAGAATATCAGGAAGCCGGGGTCAGGAGCATCTAGGTACCTGCACAAGTGTCAGGTTGCAACAGAACTGTCATGTTGACAGATAGTGACAGGATTGGGTTACTTTGAGAGGCTGTATCATTGTGCCAAGACATATAGACAGACTCAAGGCTATAACAGCTATGAAGTTCTAGCGACCAGTGTTTGTGCCAAGTGGCATCTGGGCTGAGCGAGGAAGATAAGTGGTGAATAAGGTCCATCTGTGTGCCACACTGGTCTCACATTCCAGTGAGGGGCGGTGGGAGTATTTAAGGAGAGAAGACAGTGGCAGACGGGAGAGAGAGATGCACGAAGCCTGTCTTTGTGTGTTTGTCTGTATGTTTGTTTAAGTTGATTTATGTTATTAAAGTCATGTTGATTGTTCTGATGGATCCCGCCTCCTCTTTGCACATCCTGAACCCTGTTACATTGGTGCCAAAACCCGGGAAGGAGGAGGAATGAGCTGTCATGGAGTTCTCGCTGCTGCTGTCCGCCAGGGTATGGAGAAGTCGCTGCCGGCCACCGGGAGTTGGAGGAACCACTGCTGTTTTCAGTGCAAAGTCTAAATTAATTTCCTTAATAGCAGTTACCAGATTAAAGCTGTTGTGAGTGCTACTAGCAGAACAAAATAAAAAAATTAACAAACAAAAATTATGACTTAAATAATAAGTCTAAACACCGGGTGTTTGTAAAACTGTTGGTGCAGCACAACAAGCCTCTCGTGTCTGGTGTAGAATGGGTGAAACTAACACCATGGCAGAGAGCTGCCTCCTTCCTGATTGGCTAACATGTTAGCCATGATCAGATTATTTATTTTTTTGCTCTTTAAAGATCCTAGGGGTGTCGCAGATCTAAGTTTCATTACTCAGATCTAGGAATGTCAATTTTTACACATTTTCATAATTGATCATTGTGGAAATTAACAATCAATTAAATGATTAACCATTGACATTAGAACCACATGAGGAGGACTCCAAACAATATGTGCATGTAGCATACTGTTTAAATGTAATTTTAATTATTACACTTAAGAAACGTAAGTATTGGCATTGTCCTCTTAAAATATTCTTAGGACAGTATATTTTAATAAATTTGAACTATGTTTAGTATGAATTTGTCAATGTTTTAATTACTGTTAATGAATTGCTGTTAGTAATAACTAGTAAACAAGATATACAACTCATATACATACAGCTTTTGAGTACATTAAAACTTTAACGTTATGGAATGTAGGATATTTCTGACCTTTGAACATATTTTTATTTATTTTAAATTAAATCATAACCAGCTCCATAAACAAAGCAGCCTAAATAAACCACAGTTTCTCTGGTGATGGTGAGATATCAGCTGAATGTGCTTGTTTTCGTGATGTACTTTGACACACTATCATGAGGTATGCAGAAAAATGTTCTTTATAGAGAAATGCTCCAACACTGATTACATTGAGCCGCTCAGAGCCTATTTAGCAGAGACGGTCCAGATCTATTAAAATGAACTAGAGAAATTGGAACGCCCAACCAAGGAGCTCTAGGTCCAACGGTCAACGGATGTAGAAAGGATGTCCTGCCTTACAGGTAAAAGAGCTAATCACTTTTTAGTTTATATTTTTTTTCATCTCAAGAACGTGCATGCGCATTAGCTACACAAGATGAGAAAATTATGTTTTTTAGTGTGCTAAAGTAAAGAAGCACAATTTATGATTTGGGTGCTGTCAGATTTGACTACTTATTTGAAATATGTCATTTAAACATAAGCTTGGCAAGCAGTTTCCCCCCATTCAAGTAGATAGGAGGTGCGCTGTCATGACTGGATATAGCCTCCCAGGAGCATTCCAAAGATAGCTGCCAGTGGACTGACTTGCTGGAAAGACAATGGTGCTTCTCAATTCCTAAATTGTGCCTCCTTGTTTTCTCGCTCCTACATCTTCAAGCCTGTTACTCGGAAACCGATCAAAGTCCGCCATCATGAAGGACATATCAAATAGATAAATGCACCATGAGGAGATGAGGATCGAGGACAGAGGAAGCTTACCGAGGATACCGTGCATCCTATGCAGAATACTTTTTGGTCGAAGCAGCTGATGCACATATTAATTTTCCTCCGCCTTTACATCTCACTCAACAGTTTTAATTCTTGTTTTTGTGGTTTAAATAAACCAAACTGTCACATACTTCAGCAGTGTATCTTGAATTATTTTGATTTTTTTTTAAATACAATTTCAATAACAAAGGCAAGCATGCCGAGGTACTGCAACTGCAAAAATGACCTCTGAAGTGAGGTGCAAGTGAGCAAGGACATTTCATTTTTCAAACACGTGTTGAAAAATTCCTCTGTCCTCATTTCCTTTCCTCATTTCCTAAGAGGGTGGAGCTACGAAGCGAGGAAAGGAAGAAAGGAAAGGAAACGAGGATGCACAATTTAAGAAATTAAAAGCACCCTTTGGTCTTCTTCATTTTCATCTTCATATATACTGCTATTCTTCTTCTCTGACACTGACAAGATATGACATGCAGCATGCAAGTGCCCTTTAACGGCAGATGACTGTATCGACAGCCTTGTCAACATCTGCTGGCATGACTAGTGAAATCAATTAATCGACAATCAATAAGCTTTATCGATCAAATTATTAATTACGATTAATCGATTAATCATTAACATCCCTACTCTGATCACCTAGAGATATCTGTCAGTAAGTCTGGACATTTATGTGTGGACTTCAAAAAAAAAAAAGTAGTTTTCAAGTCTTCAAGTAGTTTTAATATACGGCTGCAACCACAGCCAGTTTCTTCATACCCCCAAAGTTGTGGTTCTACAATGTAATCAGGCAATACAGTATAATAACAGATCTGATTAATAATGCATTGTTGTTTTGCCTCATATGTCAGCAGAGCCATCTGGCTATGTGATACAGTGCTTTTCTTTATTCAGGTTTAATTCATTTCTACAGTGTGGTAAGTAAAGAGTTTTTTATTTATTTATTTTTTTATTGCAGATTACAGTAGAATATTTTCAATACACATTAGAAGCCATACCCAGTGACAGAATATTGATGCATGTCCAAGAAGAGACAGTATGATCACTCTGAGTCTCAGTTCATGTGCACAGTGTCACACAGCTGTACTGTTGGCAGGAAGTCTTTGAGTGAGAATGATCTGCCTGTGACTATGATGGTCATCTTGATTGAGTCTACTCTTCCACACACTTTGACAGCAGCATGACATGTCAAAGGGGCTGTGTTCTTCACAGGCCATACAGAATCTGAGCCAAAGTTCCTTGCATAAATTCCGGCAATGACATTACTGCTTTAGTGAGCTGCCTACAAATGCAGCATTTTAAAGCACGATAGGGACTTTATTTTTTTACTCAACGTTTATGTTTGTTTCTATGCTTATTCGAGTGTTGTAGAATTTCATTTTAAGTGCATGAAAATTCACCCTCATTTTTTGTCTTTTTGTAAAAAATGGTCCAAGTTACAACGTTTTTAGTGAATTGTATTTCTTTTATATCAGAACAAAATAATAAGGCATAGTTCACCCAAAAATGAAAATTCAATCATCATTTCCTCACCCTCGTGTTTTTCGTTCTTTGTTTCATGAAGTAAGTTGTACGGGTGTGGAACAAAATAAAAGTGCGTAAATGATGACAGATTTTTAGTTTTTGAATGAACTATCGATTTAACTGAAGTCCTCTATTTAAGACAAAGAAGCGATGTCTGTTTGGATGTTTAAAGAATAACAGGTCAAGGCCTTGTAAGGAAAGCTGCTGATTCCTGTTTCCTTTTATTGATCATATCTGGTCAGTTAAGCATGGTGAAAGATTACAAGATTTGCATTAAAGCAACAGTCCCTATAAATCTAAATAAATAATTTACTATAAAAGAGGAGAACAGATAATTCTCCAAGGAACAGAAAAATGTCAAAAGAACAATAAATCTACGTGAAGGATTTGAAGCCATTTCACATTACATATATGCTCGTGGACTCCTTTCTCAGGCCAAGCATCTGAACTGATTTAAGGAAAAGCAAAAACAAAACAAAAAAAAACAAACAATATAGAATTAATAGACACTATTTAGGCTGAAAAAACGTTTCTAATGACATAACCATGGCAATGTGAGTATGGACAAACAATATTAACCCATAATATCATAGCCAAATTTTTATGATCCAATCAAATTCCGATAGGTAGAATCATATTCTGTTCCAAGTATGTGAGCGATATTCAAAAACAGTACACAACCTCTCTCTAAAACCCTGCCCTCAATAGACAGATAGCAAACATAATGTCAGCAAGCCCAAATGAGCAAAAAGATACAAAGAGCATTTCTGATTAGCTAGTTTTCATTCCTTGGGTTAGGCATTCACAACATTACAGGACATTATACTGTGGCACGGTGGAGGGCGGGACCGGGGCGTGATTACGCACGCCCGGTCCCGTATTAGGCTAATTAAGCCGTCAAGAGGGATAAAGGCCACTCGCGGACGGCAATGGGAGAGAGAGAGCTCGTTCACGGACATGTCCTTCGTCTTATGTGTTTGTCTTTTGAGTTTTCCATTAAACCTTTAAGTTATATGTCAAGCCGGTTTCTCGCCTCTTCCTTGCCCGTGAACATGAACTTCTTTACATATACACATGGAAATTACAAAAAAAAAAATCAACCTACACTGTTTCTGATTTCACTGTGTGATCAGTCTGATGTTAGAATGCTGTTTTGATCAACCAACAAACAGGATCATAATTATATGATTTAAAATATGTCACTTTACTGAAGTTAAATGCATTGTGAAAGCAGTTTAATGTTGCTTCTGCATAAAGTTGCTATATTTTCTGTAATTTGTCTCTTATAAAAGAGATTAAGCCTAGAGTTATCTCATCAAGCCTTAGAATGTTCTAGACCGAAAGTAAAATATAAAAATATTTTTAATTTAAATTTATCTCAATCTCCTAAAACTCTAGTAGTGATTAGAGTGCAATCACGTATTCGGATCATACACATTTAAGCTCCATTAATGTATTCATCTAAATCATGAACAATTTATCAGAGCATAGATGAGTTTAGTTTCATAACCAGCATGCATGTCTGTGGAAATGCACAGCTGGAGTTTTGAGAAAAATTTCCCTCTGATTGCTACAGGGGCCTTGTGATGAAAGACTGAGATGGAAATCACATTCTGCTTGATGCAACGCCCACAGAGCTTTGCCTCTAATCTTGTTTAGCTCCCAACACATCTCCACAAGAGCGGTCCAGAGTTCCCCATCCCTCCAGCATAGAGTTGCTAGCGGCTTAATGTAAACCTGCTAAGGGAAACTTTAATACTATGAGGACCCATCTTTATTCATTTAACATGCTATAATTAGAAAGCGTTTGATGTAAGATGAGAGATAAAGTATCTCATACAAGAGGGAAATGGGACAGACTGATCGCACAGTGAATTCAAAGACAGTAGGTCGAAAGTTCTGTTGCTTAAATTGTTCTGTGCTTTACCCATATTCGAACCACTGCTACAAGTGGCCAAAGTTTGAAGTGATTTTAATGTATGGACATGTCTGAGCACCAGTTTCTAGGTTAAATGTTCACAGAGTACTGCCAAAAATTTGTAAATGATGCAATGCATTCAACAGAAATGCATATTATATAAACTCTACCCCATAACCCAAAACCTGAACGTCAGTGGAATAAAACGTTAATATGCATAGAGGAAAAAAAGCAACTTCCGAATCACACTCACCATTGTTTATGTGAATGCGATATCTTCCTGGTTTACATGGAGAATTTGAGTCTTGGAGGTCCCTTACTCAATACACTATATATAGCACCACATGAAAAAATAAACCCACTTGAATTGATGCAAAAATGTTTGATGGGGGATAACGCTTGCCAGTGATTTGGCAGGATGGGGTTGATTTTAGGGAACAATATATATATATATATATATATATATATATATATATATATATATATATATATATATATATATATATATATATATATATATCCAACACACATATGAGAGCGGTGGTGGCGTAGTGGGCTAAAGCACATACCTGGTAATCAGAAGGTCAATGGTTTGATCCCCACAGCCACCACCATTGTGTCCTTGAGCAAGACACTTAACTCCAGCTTGCTCAGGGGGGCATTGTCCCTGTAATAAGTGCACTGTAAGTTGCTTTGGATAAAAGCGTCTGCCAAATGTTAATAAGAATAAGGACATATCTCTTCTGCCATTACATTCCTTTGCACTGCATATAACAGATTTGTATTTAAAATTAAACTATGTAGGTAGTAATATATATATATATATATATATATATATATATATATTGTCTTGTGTATTCTATATATATTCTGTGTATTCTATGTGTATTCTATTTATGTTCTATTCCATTTTTTTTATTACATTTTCAAAATGTTTTTTTTTTTTTAATTATTATCTCGGTCTTGTATTGTGGTGCACTGGAAGCTCCTGTCACCAAGACAAATTCCTTGTATGTGTAAGCATACCTGGCAATAAAGCTGATTTTGATTTGTTAGCAACATGTTGATTTCCTGTGTGATCCAAAAAATAACAAAAAATCATGTCTGCATAAAGAAAATTAAATATTATTGTACCATTATGTTTAACTAATGTTAACAAGTGCAACTTTTGATTTTAAAAAATGTATACGTATTTGTTGACGTCAAGTCATTTGGAATTGCCTTTCATTTATACTAATTTTAATAAATAATAAAAAAGGAAACCAATTACATAAAAATAACAACTTTATTTGTTCTTTGATTTTAGGGTGAAATATGACCCTGACATCTTATTGTGAGATCCACTCATTAATTTGTGTGAGAGATGAAGAGGTTTTTCAAATTCACACATGTTTATTCCTACTGTGATTATGTCAAGTGCATCCTTTCAATAATGCATACAGTAAACATATTTCCAGATACCAATGTTCATTCCACCTATCCCCTTCCATGCAAGTTATACTTTATGTTTTTTCTGTAATGTTATGCAATTTAGCGTGAGTAGAATTTCAAACAAGGTGGCCTGGAAAACATCCCAGCAGAACGCAGACGCTGGGAAGTGTTGCAATGAAAACATGCACCAGCTCTATTTAGGTCACCATTGTGTTTGAGCTTCCCACTGCCAGCAGACGGGTGGATGCAACATTGAATCAACTTTTACTTTAGAGTTCCAGACAAAACAGATACTCCCCTTCTGCCTACCGTACAAAACATTAGCCTCCAAGTCTAAACAACCACCAAGTCATCCTGTAGACCATAAATAAAATATTTGCTTGGAGATGTTTTCTTTCAAGTGCAATGTATTTTAATGAAGCATCTTGAGAATCATTTGACAGTATATTATACTGTATCTCACAAAAGTTAGTACACACCTCACATTTTTGTAAATATTTGATTATATCTTTTCATGCTTTCAGCACTGAAGAAATGACACTTTGTTACAATGTAAAGTAGTGAGTGTACAGCTTGTATAACAGTGTAAATTTGCTGTCCCCTCAAAATAACTCAACACACAGCCATTAATGTCTAAACCTCTGTCAACAAAAGTGAGTACACCCCTAAGTGAAACTGTCCAAATTGGGCCCAAATAGCCATTTTCCCTGCCCGGTGTCATGTGACTCATTAGTGTTACAAGGTCTCAGGTGTGAATGGGGAGCAGGTGTGTTGAATTTGGTGTTATCGCTCTCGGGTTGAAGGGGTGGGGGGTCAGCCTGTCAGTGCTCAGACCATTACGCCGCACACTGCATCAAATTGGTCTACATGGCTGTCATCCCAGGATGGAGCCTTTTCTAAAGATGATGCATTAGAAAGCCCACAAACAGTTTGCTGAAGACAAGCAGACTAAGGACATGGATTACTGGAACCATGTCCTGTGGTCTGATGAGACCAAAATAAACTTATTTGATTCAGATGATGTCAAGCGTGTGTGGCGGAAACCAGGTGAGGAGTACAAAGACAAGTAAGTCTTGCCTACAGTCAAGCATGTTGGTGGGAGTGTCATGGTCTGGGTCTGCATGAGTGCTGCTGGCACTGGGGAGCTACAGTTTATTGAGGGATCTATGAATGCCAACATGAACTGTGACATACTGAAGCAGAGCATGATCCCCTCCCTTCGGAGACTGGGCCACAGGGCAGTGTTCCAGCATGATAACGACCCCAAACACACCTCCAAGATGACCACTGCCTTGCTAAAGAAGCTGAGGGTGAAGGTGATGGACTGGCCAAGCATGTCGCCAGACCTAAAACCTATTGAGCATCTGTGGGGCATCCTCAAACGGAAGGTGGAGGAGCACAAGGTCTCTAACATCCACCAGCTCCGTGATGTCGTCATGGAGGAGTGGAAGAGGACTCCAGTGGCAACCTGTGAAGCTCTGGTGAACTACATGCCCAAGAGGGTTAAAGAAGTGCTGGAAAATAATGGTGGCCACACAAAATATTGACACTTTGGGCCCAATTTGTACATTTTCACTTAGGGGTGTACTCACTTTTGTTGCCAGCGGTTTAGACATTAATGGCTGTGTGTTGAGTTATTTTGAGGGGACAGCAAATTTACACTGTTATACAAGATGTACACTCACTACTTTACATTGTAGCAAAGTGTCATTTCTTCATGAAAAAACATTTATTTATGTATTTATTTATTTATTGCAATGACAGACATATATATCATGCCAATTTATGTCTGGCATTGCAAAAATCTAGTGCATAAATGCCTATGTGGTCTGAGTTTCCACTGTCACATGCTCACGGTAATTTATAAGCCAAGCCTGGCCTAGCTCTAACAACAGACACAACGTCTTTTGACAACATATATTTTCCACTGGTTAGAGTGGTGCTGCAAGACCTTTGACATACAGAAAAGAGCCGCTGTCAACTACAGAGATACAGAAGATTTCCCCTCCTAAAGCTGCCTGCTTTTCCTCTCTCTTTTTAAGACAATATCCCTTCAGCAACCTGCTGCACAGAATATTCTAGACTTTGAACATATTCAGGCCATGAGAGTAAAGCAATGGCAATTATTGCAGCCCTCAAATCCAGGGAAGTTCAGAGAAAGAACTTCCAACAAGCTGAGTTTTGATTGGGGTGAGGAGAATCATTCTCCCACAGCCACATGGGGCGTAAAGATGCACTTGTGGTTCCTACTGAAGGAAGTCTACAGCCAGAGAGGGGGGGGGGGGGGACACTAGCTATTATTCACTCAAGACTTCTAAATTTCAAAGCATATTTCTTATCATAAACAAATTTCATATAACAAAACTTTACTATTATCCTACATTGATTGAATATGCTGTCCATTTAGCCCTATTATATGTGAATTTAACAGTAAAATACTTGCATAGCATATTGACAATAATTTAGCTGCTTAACATACTAGGTTCCAACAACTGAAATCTTTCAATAAGAATGAGCACCTGTTCATACACAAATGCATACAATATGCACACACAAGCACGCAAAGACACACAGTTTTGCTGTCTAACTTTGAGTGAATCGCACACAGAGAGATTACCATGTGTCAGCCAACAGCTGGGAAGAGCTTGGGTTACAAAAGCAACAATGGGTTGGGAGTTAGTGTGTGTGTGTGTGTGTGTGTGTGTGTATGTGTGTGTGTGTGTGTGTGTGTGTGTGTAAAGTCTTCTTTACTGCACTTTTACTTTACGTGTGAGCTGTGGGTTTACTGGGGAGTTCAGTATATATATATATTTTTATCAACCCATCCTTCTATGCAAAAAATAAATATAGAATGTAACAGGTTTGCCAAACAACTGCACTGAAATGTTACAACGGGAGTGAAATGGTATGGCATCTTGTCCAAAATAAACTTGTTTCACTTGTTTTATCATCGGGATCCTTTAGTAGGATATGCAGAATAGTAGGTGCTACACACGGAAAAAGCACAAAGTTTGGTGAACTTTATAATTATTTTACTTTCATTACTTCTTTTGGTGTTAAGAAATAATAGTAACTCTTACTTACCTCACCGTGACTGGAAGGGCCAGCTTTCTGAACACCCAATAGGTAGACATAATGTTTAAAAGCTAAAGTTTGTAATTGCTGTACGAGTAGCACCACCAAAAAATGTTTTAAAAAAAAAATTCCACAATCCTGCCAATGTCTTCCATTAGTTGACAAACAGACAGTCCCACCCCAAACTCATTATACTTGTCAAGCCACTGGCCACTTGAACAAACAGAAGAATGTGTTACGCTCAAGTAAAATCAACCTACAAATGGCTTGCTTATCAGACTGATCTCACAGTGAATTCAGAAACAGTAGGTCGAATCAGCTAAAATCAGTCTTTTGAAATGTGAAACACTGCCCTAGTGGCCAAAGCAATAAGTGTTTTTGGGATTTATTGGCACATGTGAGCTTCTTTTTTTCGAGTGAAACTTCCATGGAGGAGTGCCAAAAGCGACCTGTAAACTGAGTTGTTTTCAGCTGTAAAAGCTGTAATACAATGAAGAGGAATGCATACTTTATAAAGTGTACCCCAACACAAACCACAAACCTAAAATGTAGGGTTAGAGGTAAAAATGCAACCTTCAAATTGATGCCCGTTACAGATTATGCAACTGCAATAACTTCCTTGTTTCAACGTGGGATCCAAAATCAGCTCTACCATGCAGCTGACACAACTCGCCTCCAGTCGCACGACAGGGAAAGGTAAACATGTTGGAGTCTAGGCAAAAATGTTTGAAAGGAGATGCTGTTTGTCGATGAATCGCTATAATGTGGCCGATCCTGGGGTACCAGAACTCTTGGATACAACATGATGACTTCCTGCATGATCATGTTGTACTTATAGTCAACTCTGCATTCTATACTTGTATACAAGAAGAATTTTAATATTTAAATTACACAATCATCAGCTTTATTTAACATCTAGCTGACATAAGAAAGTTACAGTCATTTGGAACAAGCCGTTTTCACAACATAGTTTCAATAGACTTTCTTTTTGGACTGGAGACAAAGTTTTGAGTTCTAAAGTGAGTCTTGGTGTTTGTCCCACCATTACTTTATACAAAATCACAACAGAAGCTTACATCAAACTTACAATCCCAGAGTTGCAAGCAGCCAACCCTCTTCGGACATCATGGTACACAAACTGAAACACTAACAAATCAGTGCATCACAGTTGGTACATTTGCATGCATTTTCATTTTCAAATCTCATGTATTCAATTAAGCGTGTACTAAAGTGTGTGTGTATTCTTCCAAAGCATCATGAAAAATTACAGCCTTAATCTAACGGTAAACTCATGACTCCGATAACATCGTAACCAATATACATAAAGTTATAACAAAGTAAGTTTCAGCCTGTCATTGAAACTCATCCTTACCTGCAATGACATCCAGCTCCCCCAGTTTCCAGACTTTCTGATTGACACTGACAGTTTGCGTGGTAAAAGAACTCACAACATATTAAAACTCAGTCAGGGTTTCAAATTATGCTGATCCAAATAGCTAGTTGCAAAATGAGGAACTGTCAAAGTAAGATACACTCTGCTGTCTGTGGTGTGAGCTGGTACAGCAAAAATCAGTCTGAGCGAAGGTTAGACATCACTGAGAGTTTTAATGTGCTATTGCTCTGTTTGAGTTAAATCTCCAACTTTAAAGACATCGCATATTAATTTCATTATTCACCCCCCTTACACTGGCACTCACTGGAGAAGGAGATCTCACACAGGCGAGCAATCACTGCAGCTCAGAGGAGGAGCTGTTACACTTCAAGCGCTGGCGGAGAGAGCAGACCACCACTCAGGGACCTATCAGTACCGAGCGCGTGCTGACCAAAACACCCCTGACACTGCCCTCTGTTAACCCTTACAGTCTGTTTGGGGTCTGAAAGACTCCAACAACTCTAAAGTAATGCAACATGTCTTTTTATAAATATGTGGGTGACAGTGGTAATACATTATAATACTTAAATAAATGTGGTTAGACCTTTTAACAGTATAATGCATTATAACACATTACATAACACATTATATTTGGTGTCCAACATGCGTTTTAAAGGACTACATTTTTTAAAAGTAAAGTATAATACTTATGGTTATTATAAATGTGGTTGCAATTATAAATGAGTATCCAACTGATTATGTATAGTGTGTACTATACTGTACAAAATTCTGCACAATAATGCATTAAGAACACCTCACATAACATTATGCCTTATATATAGGCTAGAAATAGAATTAAAGAGTTACCATCATACTTAACATTGAAGTATCAGGTACATTTTTTTTTATATTTTCACAATTTTATGAATATTATTGTTTAAATGTAATTAATTTAATAACCATTATATTTATTATTGTGGGTTTTTAAGTATTGTTTTGTGTTTGCTTTTGTGTTTTGTGTGCATGAGTCCTCTATAGGAAGTGAGGTCTAGGTGACACCAGCCAGTATATAATGGCATTATGCAGGAGAGGGAAGTGGAAGTGCCGGTGAGCAGATATTATCTTTGACCACGCTTGTATGCTCACAGAAGCCTTAGAATGTGTTGATGGACTGATTTAAGTACAATACTTTATTTATTTTTAGTTGTTTAAGTGAACATAAAGAAAAGAGAGTATTCGACAACCTTGAGGAGTGTGTTTTGCCGACAAGAGGAAGCACGAGTCAAACACTTGTCACTGGTGTTTCCCATGTGGTGGACATATAGGAGTGTTTGTCAGAACAAAGTCAAAGATATCACAGTGGAGTGTTTATGGATACAGGATCGTTACGATGCGAACTTTGGATTGATTGTTACGACGCACCACAGTTCGCATCAAAGGAAAAAACGACAGCGCTTCAGTCAAGGTATGTGCTCTGAAGTATGCAAAGAGTTTTTCAAAACTGAATGAAGCACATTATTGAAAAGACACTGATTTAATGGACTATTTATCGTGCTTTAGTTCCTGCTGTAGGCGGGTTATGCAAAGAGATTTTTAAGATGCACAACGGTGTGAGATTGTGCATAATGTTGTACTTAAGTAAATATTCTACAACATTTATGAAGAAAAAATGTAAACAAAATGGAATAGTCAGATACAGAAGTAACAGATATGAAAAACATATGTGAAGAGGTGGCGCGGTGGCACTCATACAGATCTGCAAAAATGTCATACGCTACCAGGCGTTTGAGAATTGTGAATTATTTAATGGTTGACAAAGAGTATCTGGGTGAAGTTGAAGGCAACATGATCAAGTTTAATGAACTGTTGAAGGATTTCAAGGCACTTTATGAAACGTATGTAGAAATGTTGGATAAAGAGGATTATAATGAGGATATCAGAACTTGGTATGAGCCCAGAATGGTACAAGTAAATTATTTCCTAGCAGACGTTTCAAAATGGATCACCACTAAAGACTCTGTAAACTTGCCACAAGTTGCCTCCTCTGATGTAAATACAATGTGTACCCAGATAATGCAGAAAATGAAGATCTGTTAATTCAAGTGGATCAAGTGTTACATCATCCAGCTCAGTCTGTATTTGTGCAGAAAAGGCGGCATTATTTGTCAAGGCTGCTGCTCTGCAAAGAAAGCATGAGTTAGAGAAACATCAAGAGCAGCTAAGAAAAGGTTGGAAACTTTAGAAATTCAAGGAGAATTAGCAGCTGCTACAGCAAAGATCACTTATCTAAAGAATGCAGAAGCAATGAATAAGCCTAAATCTGACACAAAAGAAAATTTGAATGTTCAATTTGATGACAGGATTGAAGAGGTCTTGCATTCTGAGGTTAAAATGCAGCAGACGTTAGACTAAAGGAAGGTGTTAAAAGAGCTGAAGGAATCACCTGTTGACGTAAAAAGTGTGCATCCTGAACTTCAAGTGAGGCGCATGCACACCCCATCAGATCGAATTAAGGTGTCTGATTATGCTACTTTGCCTGCATCCACAAGTCAGCAAGCATATATGTTCAATTCAGAGCAAGAAGGCAACAACTTTGTTAAAGTTATTGAAAAATGTTGTTTACTCTAATTGGTATGTCTCGTCACTGTCATGTCTGCTATGTTGCTCGGAACTGCACACAAGACTTTCACCTACTGTTGCACCAGTGTACATGGTAGTGTGACAATAAAGTGATTTGATTTGATTTGATTTGACTTCAGTCAAAAACCAAAAGAATATTGTATGTTGGTTCACATTTGTTGGGCAGTGTCCTCACCAAGTTTTGCGCTGCAAAAGACAGCAGATGATGATGAAATGCCAAATCATCCTCAAGTAGTTAATACCATCAGGAAAAAAAATTATGTGAATGATTGTGTAAAGTTGGTGACTACAGAAGCTGAAGCGGTACAGCTTGTGAAGGATCTCACAGCCTTATGCAGCAAAGGAGGATTTGAGCTTACTAAATGGGTCAGCAACAGTCACACTATTATCGCTTTTATACCTAAGGAACAAAGAGCAAAAGAGGTTAGAACATTAGACTTGGACAAGGATCACCTTCCTATAGAAAGAGCACTTGAACTTGAATGGTGTGTTCTGACCAATTTCAGTTCAACATTGCTGTTAACCAGAAACCACACACTCAAAGACTTTCTATCTGTGTCAAGTTCTCTTTTTGATCCATTTGGATATATTGCCTCTTTTTTCTTTCAGCTAAGCAAATGATTCAAGAGCTATGCAAAACAGGGTACGGATGGAACGAACCACTGCCACATGCTATAACCCAGCAATGGATTGAACTGACTAACAGTTTGAAAAAATTAAGTGTTTCAACATTGCACATTGTATCAAGCCTAAGGATTATGGAATGGCTACAAAGGCACAGTTGCACCACTTTGCTGATGCCAGTGAGACTGGCTATGGCTCAGTCAGTTAGACAGATGAATGACAATGATCTTCTTCCTCAAAAGTAGATGACAAATCCAAGACTAGAGCTTGCAGCAGCACTGCAGGTAAAATCATTTAGAAAATAATTACATCTTTCTTTAGAGCCATTGATGTCCCTGACTGATAGTCAGTCTGTATTCAAGTACATTCGAAATGACCACACAATATTTAAAACTTACGTTGCCAACATAATTTCTCTTATAAGAGAAAAGAGCCATTCTTAGGCAATGTTAACTCTTGGTCACCACCAGCTGGACACCTTCAAAGGTGCATTTGGTCTCGTGCAGAAAGGGCCGTTATCATCTTCACTCAAAGAGCATAATTTCCAGCAGAAATGTCAACATTGTAAACAGTGACTTCTAATGTTCTAAGAAAAAGTGCATTCTATAGACTGGATCCGATATTTGATGATGGTATTCTTAGAGTAGGTGGATGACTAAACAGGTTAGCAATGCTTGAAGAAACATAACACCAAATTATCCTTCCTAAAGATTCTCACAAGTCAACTCTTTTGTTAAGACGTGCATATGAACAATCACAGTGGTTGAAATTTAATCTTAGCCTTCTTTTGTAAAAAGTACTGGATTATAAAGGGTAATTCTGCAGCATGAAGAATCATTTCCAAATGTGTGACCTGTCGACGTGTAAGAGGCAAAACAGGTGAGCAGAAAATGGCAGATTTGCCTTTGGAGAGAATCCTGCCAGACCTTCCACCATTCACCAACGTTGGATTGGACTACTTAGGCCCAATTGAAGTGAAAGGAGGAAGAGGCCATATCAAAAGATATGGAGTGATATTTACTTGCATGTCCAGCATTGCCGTTCATGTAGAAGTAGCAAACTCACTGGAAATGGACACCTGCATACATGACCTAAGAATGTTCATTTGCAGAAGAGGACAAGTTAAGCATATCAGGTCTGACAATGGAACAAATCTGGTGGGAGCTCAGAAGGAACTTAAGAAAGCCCTCAATGATCTAGACAAAGATCAAATCCAAGATACCCTGCTCAAAGAAGGAATACAACACACCAGCTGCATCACAACATCGAGATCCATACGTCAAGTGCTTACCTCCATTCTCTATCAGCAAAGTGTTGATGAAGGAGGTCTTCAAACAGAACATTGAACATTCTTTTGCAAAGTGAAGGCAATTTTGAAAACAGACCACTTTCCACTGTTTCCGCTGATCCCTGTGACATAGAACCATTGACTCCAAATCATATCTTTACTTGAAATCACAGCCTATCTTACCCCCAGGAATGTTCTCACAGTCAGATTCCTATGTTAAACGATGCTGGAAGCAAGTTCAATAATTGGCTGACCTATTCTGGCATAGGTGGACACAAGAATATCTTACGGTGCTACAAAAGTGACAGAAATGGGTAAAAGTAAGAAGAAACATTAACACTGGAAACATTGTCATGACAAGGAGCATGGGTTCTAGGAAGAGTATTGACGACTGAACCTGACAAGAAAGAACTAGTACATTCTATAACTCTCCAGAATAAGACTTCCATTTTTAAGCGACCTGTTACTACACTATGCTTAATTTTGGAAAGAGAAGATTAAGCTATAGATTAATTAAGGTATTTATAATTTCGTTTTTTGATTTATTTTGTTTTATTGGCTAATTTTTGTTAAAGTAATTGAGTAAAACAATAAGGGCCATGTGTAGGAGCCATATTATTGTTTAAATGTAATTAATTTAATAACCATTTATTATTCTGGATGTTTTGTGTGTGTTAGTAAGGAAGTGGGGACTAGGTGGTTCGAGCCAGTATATAATGGTGATGCAGGAGAGGGAAGTGCTGGTGAGCAGATATTATCTTTGACAGCGCTCGTACGCTCAAACAAATGCAAAAGTCTTACAATTTGTTGATGGACTGATCACAACACTGTATTTATTTTGAGTTGTTTAAGAGAAAATAAAGAAAAGAGAGTATTCAACAACCTTGTGGATAGTGTTTTGTTGATAAGAGGAAGCACGAGTCAAACACTGGTCACTGGCGTTTCTAATGTGGTGGACTTATAGATGTGTTTGCCAGAACACTGATTATAAAACTAGTTTTCCTTACACGTTTCAAAAGTCCTCTAATGCTTATGGAAATGTTATATAATTTTTGTCTATGCTGCATTTTCATCCAAAAATTCAATCCTATCAAACTGATCATAAAACACTTCTATAATCACCTACTTTGTGCTAAAATGTAAAGTTAAAGCCTCAATATACTTCAAAAGATCAGGAAACCACAGGACCACGAGAACCACCAGACAGAATTGGAAATTGGAAGCAAACCAAACTCATTTTTTTTTATTAAATTCCCAGCAAATTTCCAAAATACTAATCAGATCTGCCATTGATCGGATTAAATCATAAATAAATATAGCTCCACCCTTAACTCATGCTAATATGCATAAAATATGCCTTCGGAGGGCACAATTTATTTATTGTTTTATTTTATTGTTTCAATAAAAATTACTTAAAAAGTAAGCTCTGAATGAGCTAAATTATTTTTGGGCCCCATACCTTTCAGACCTTCAAAGCTCTCAAAGTGGATTGTAAAGTCTTCAAAGGGAATAGGGCTTAGGGATGATCAGTTATAAATGGAAAGCACCCTTTATGTCAGGATGCTCAAACAAAGAGAACATCTCTGGTTACTTAACTATAACCCTTGTTCCCTGAAAAAGCGGAACGAGATGCAGCGCTTGATTTAACACATTGAGAAAGTAATTTAGCAGTGACCAGCTGTGAATATGTGTGCAACACGTCAATGAAATTGACTGGAATTTATAGCCTCTGCTGGTGACATCATCAGGATGTGCCGGTACAAGGGCTGTAAATAGATGTGCCACAGGTGCATCATCAGGTATTTTTGTCTGAAGAGCAGTCCTGAGGTATCTTCAGTGCGGGAATGAAGCGCAGCATCTCGTTCCGCTTTTTCATGGAACAAGGGTTAGAGTTAAGTAACCTGAGACGTAACAAAAGCTACACTTTGATGCTGCGCTTGATTTAGCACTTTGGGAACGAGAATACACACGCTGCCGCACTGCGGATGTCTGGACCCTTTATGGTTGTGTAGTTTGTGCTCACAAGAATGCGAGAGGTCTCGGACACGAGCTTGTGATATTGACTCAAGGACAAAAGAGCCCGGAGTGGCATGAAAATCCAAACTATAAATTCTTATGAATGTATGCAGAGAGGATCATCACAGACATGTTGTAGAGGGACACCTCAAGTCAAAGGTTTAGAGGAAGTGACCCCCCTTGTAGAATGAGCCATGATATGTACTGGTGAAGTGAACCTCAGGAACTCCCTGTGTTGTGGCAGAATTTCTATATGAAAATATGCGTCCATGAGATCGATCATGACAAACCAATCGTTGGATTTGAAAAACGACCGTCTTGACGGTTAGCATCTTGAACTTGCCTTGACTGAGCAATTCAAGCCTCGAAGGTCTAAAATCGGATGCAATACCCCATCCTTCTTGGGAACCAGGAAGTATCTGCTGTAGTAACCTGACTCTCTCTCTGGAAGGGGAACATGTTCTATGGCCCCTTTGACCAAGAGATTTTGCCGTTCTTTCAACAGTAGATGAGCTTTTTCCGGTTTCACGGAAATGGGAACCACGCCGTTGAAATGCGGAGGACAGCGAACAAATTGAATTCTGTAACCTTTTTCTACTGTCCTTAGGACCCACATAGAAACACCCAGCAGTAGCTTCCAAGCTGCCAGGTTCTCTGAGATGGGTATACATTTTGACACTTCCTGTTGAGGGAATGTCGAGTGTTCCGTGTCCTGGACTACCACAGGAAGCAACGAAACACCCAACAACTCCCGAAACAACAGAGGCGGAGGGAATGGAGAGGTGTCGTGCGGGAATCGGGAAGATGCAGGTGAATGTTTCACGTGACCCGTCCCCGGGGGGGCTACCACCACAAGGCTGGGTGCAAGACCGTCAGGACTTTCTCTTTTTGTATATAATGGTTATGAGGTCTTGCTTTGGAGGCTGCTGAGGGCAACGAACCGGTCCCCAGTCCTTACGAGGGGGACCGTAATCCACCACACTTTGTTTCCGAGCCTCCCTTCTAGAAGGGGCGGGGCAGGGTAGCAGCGGCCCCTCCCCCTGACTGCGGCGAGGAAGGAATTGCCCGAAGGCGTCCTCATGACTCTTCACCTCCTGAAACCTGGTGATGACTGTGTTCATCGAGTCACCGAACAGGCCAGAAGGTGAAACCGGGGCATCAAGAAGGAACACTTTGTTCTTATCTCTGATGCCTGAAAGGTTTAGCCATAAATGTCTCTCCGTGCTAACCAAAGCAGCCATCGACTGGCCAATGGTGCAAGCCATCTGTTTGGTCGCACGGAGAGACAGATCTGTGACTCGACGAAGCTCTGAAAAAGCCTCTTCGTCGATCGTACTGCCCGCACTCAGGTCCGTCAACAGATCAGCATGGTAAACCTGTAACACTGCCATGGTGTGTAGGGCAGCACCAGCCTGACCTGCTGCCTGATAAGCTTTCCCCACAAGCATAGAGGTGATCCTGCATGGCTTTGTGGAGAGAGTAGGTCTTTTAATTATGATGCCGAGCCAGGCGAGAGATAACCCACGAGTGTCTCTTCTATCTGCGGCATCATCAAATACCCCCATGCCTCAGCACCCACGATGGTTGAATATGTTGACGTCGAAGGCACAAAGATACGGGAAGTATAAGGTTTCCCCCATGAATGAGAAAGCTCTTCATGGAGGTCATCAAAGAAGGGAAGGGACTGATTTTGCATTCCCTTCCCCTGGCCACCAGACAGAAATCTGTACTCTAATTTAGGGGGTTTCTTGTTCGTGTGGCCAGTCTAACTATAATCTGGCCATCACACAAGTAACTACCTTGAGTAATTCCTCAACCGCTTTACTATCATGTGAGGAATGCTCAGAGGTAGGTAGCTCAAAGTCCGCAGACTCAAGAGATTCAACATCCCCATCATGAACTGAAGAGGCGCAGGGGCGCGCTTCGAGATCATGAGAAGGACCAGTTGGATCTGGAGAGAGAGCGAGCAATAGGGACGGACCCGTCTCTCACTCCTCAGCCAGATCCATATGAGAGCTTCACGGTGGAAGGGTGGGTGCTGGCTCTCGGAAGTATTCGAGACGAGTGCAAAGAATTTTCACTGTAATCAGCTCGCAATGCTCGCCCCCACCCCGCCCCAACGCAAGAGCAGCATGCTCTTCCCCCAAACACACAAAACAAACCTGGTGTGTGTCCGCTTCAGCCATATGGCATAAACTCCGGCAAAAAATTATCAGGTATGTCTGACGAATATTTAGCAGTTCATCCCTGGTGAAACTGATCAGGAAAGAGTGACAAAAAAAATGACAAAAAAAGTAACAAAAACACTAGAGGGCTCCACACCGAAGCAGCTGTCCATCTTTTGTATATAATGTAAAATGTCAACTGTCTTGAAATGCATTCAAGGGGAAGAGGCAGATATTTATTGAAGTTGTCAGTAAATATACATTTGCAAAAACATTTTAATGCAGAATAAAATTAAGGAACTGTATTAAAATGCAGGTACAGTTTTTAATTTGTCTTATCTCATTTAAATTTAAATTCACGGATGCTTACGTAAAGGATTCATCTGTTTGCAGATGAATGTGTTCTTATTTTACCATAAATTTCCATAGTTTATAGTCCCAGGGGGACCCCATTCGCAGCATCCACCACCCTGCACAACAGTGAAAGCAATCCGTGTAGCAATCATACAAAAACAAGATGACTGGCAGTGGGGCAACGAGAAATGGTGAGCCCATGGGCTCCAAGGTGCCTTAATCTGTCCATGGTTGCTTATACTAAATGGCATCAAAGTGAACTGTATTGATTTTCTTTTGTAATCTCAAAATTTTCTATGGTAGATTGTTCAATAAACCTTTTAGGTATTTTATAAAAACACAATAGATTTTGGATTTGTTATTGTGTTAAGACACACTGTCATTGATTGAGTGACTCAAATAAGCAGTGAGCAAGCATGCAGAGTATTTTCACAGGTGGATTAGACTGAGGTGAAAGACATTATTTACTCATATAAAGACAGTTTTAAGACATCTCAAGAAGATATAAGAGCCCACAAAGTGTTTACAATCTACAAAATACACTGCTGTACTGTATTTTATACTCCTTTTCTAAATTCACTGACTATAAAAGTCCACGTTCTGCAGAACATGACAAATAATCCATCTAAAAGTTCAGTTCAATCATAAAGTATAAAGAAGTGTCTGGAAAAGGAAGTGGAGGAGAAAAGCTAGTTATAGTCAAGAGTCAGCTGACATGTAGTTCAATCAAAAGACAAAATTGGCAGCATTTGGTCAGTCACCCTCTGTATAAATAATGTTTTGCCAGGTAGCCTAAAAAATGTGCTTTGATCAGACATCCTGCAAAGATGATGACAAGAACACAGTACAGAAAGCACATTGATGTTAGTGAATCCTAGAGACAGTGTGGTAGACCAGCAAAGCTTAGCTTGTGAGGCAAGTCTTGCTGGTTAACCAAATTAAGACAACATAGTCACATGGCAAGTTGGCATGTTGCTTCCGAATATTTGTGTACCATGACATTGGCCTCATCATACTGAGTTACTGACTAGCACCATCTCCAATCAGACATTTTTTCATGGGTTCAAATATGTTTACCTTCTCTTGTGATGTGAACATACGTGTGTTGCATCAACAGTGTGGGAGACCCAGATTCTTGTCCCGCATTAATGATTGACGACCATAGTTCAGAGGTTACATTTTCTCTCTAAGATAACATTTTTACTCTAATTAATGTCCATTTTACTTCATTGTTCAATTGGGGTTTTGTTTAAAAGTTAGGGTTAATACAATATGCATTCCTGTTCACTGTATTAGATCTTTTACATCTAAAAAAAAAAACTAATTGCAAATCAACTTGTTTTTGGTGCCCCTCTGTGACTATTTCAACTGGAAAAAGGAGCTCACATGTGCCCTTACATTCAATAACATTTCCTGATTCAGCCACTGGGAGTAGTTCATCGAACTTCATTAAATACAGATTAGGGACAGGGTTGCTGAGTAATGTAATACATGTAATGTGATTACGTATTTAAAATACAAAATATAAGTAACTGTATTCCACTACAGTTACAATTTAAATAATTGTTAATTAGAATATAGTTACATTCAAAAATTATTTTGATTACTGGAGAGATTATTTTGCATTTTATTGTCAATTGTTTAATTTCATATTTAGTCCTTTCAGATGGAAAACATTTATACATATAAATGATGTGATCCAAAGTGAATTTGAACATCGGTGAAACACTTTCTTATGATGTTACATTCGTACGAGCAGACAGAGAATTTCTAAGTAAGTTTGGGGCAGAAGAAATGGAAATAAACCTTGTGTAAATCGTCAGCTTTACGCCAAGCTAAAATGCTATTTCTAGCAATTTTACATGCGCATGTTCCCAGGCACAATCATATTTTTTATAAAGAAAATTCACATTGGTTCATAATTTAAATTTTTCTAATAAGACCTTTGATATTAGGGCAAAAATTACATTCTTGATAATCATTTTTGTATTGTTTTCCTGTAAAAATATCTAAAAATCCTTAAAACAAGATCAATTTGATTTATCTTGTTTTAGAAACAACACTGCATAAGAAATTTAGGTTTTTCAGAGAATATATTTTTAACATGTGTATTTTGTCTTACTGTACTGAGTTTTTATAGTTAAAACAAATCAAAAAATCTAGTGCTGAAAAAGTAATCTGTAAATCCGTAACACTGACCTTGAGTAATCTAACGGAATATGTTACAAATTACATTTTACAGCATGTATTCTGTAATCTGACATTGTTGTGCTGACGCCATCAGTTCATAACTAAAAGCTCCTCCTTGGCTCATACAGGAAATACACTGTCATGAGCATTGCGGGCTCTTTTTGTAGCAGATGACAGTAAACAGAGTACAAACTCATGTTGTAGAGCGAGGCACATACAGAGTACTTAATTAAAACATTTTGCAGATTAATATTCACTTTAAGTCATGTAGCGAGTGAGAGTGGGAATCTGCCATCATAACATCAGAGCTCCTTGGTCAAAACAACACAGAATCACTTCAAAATAAAAGCTCCTTCAAAAATATGGTAAATTATACTTACGCAGTATCTAACACATGTGATGCTCTGTTATGCAGCACTTTATTTGAAAAATATAACTCCAATGTTGTATTTTGGATTGTGTGGTGAAGTACTGTATATAAGTACTTAATTTGATATAAACTATTACGTTGAAAATTAATTGTTATATTTTCATTTCATTAAAGATTTAATTAAATTGTTTATTAAACACAATTTTTATGTTCAAATTGAAATAAACTGTTTTTTTGAGCTTAGCAATAAAACAAAAACAAAAAAACAGGTATCGGCGAGTACCAAAAATGAAGTAATGGTACTTGTTCTCAAAAAAAATGGTACCGGGACATCCCTAGTCATCATGATGTGTTGTTGTTTTCAGCTGTCAGAGAAGCACACAATTTTTTGAGCTCTACACATAAACAACATGATGCTCAGTAGTTCAGTTCGCTTATCAGATGAATCAAGAACGACACCGGGAGAGCATTTCACCAGATTTTGAAAATGAAGATTATTAAAATACTATTTTTAATAGCTATTTCTGGTATTTTTATTTATTATTTATTTTCTCAGTGTTCATTTCTAGAATTGTTTGACAATGTATAATAACAATGTCAAATATTCTTTGATAAAAATATTTGTGTAAGAAAGCAGCCTTCTAAGTACCTTTGCAAAGTCATATTGGTGCAAAATTGGCGCACAATCCACATAGAAAAGGTCTGTTTTCATTCCAGCTCAAACATTTACTATATCGGCCTCTGTATCGTTAATTGGTGAATTTTGCCCCTCTAAAATTGGTACAGTACAAGTGTTTGTGTCTCTAAATAGTCTATTTCACACTCTGCATATTTAGAGTGTGGCACTGTGGTGAATAAATTCACAGAACACATGTGGGGAGGGAAACAGGCAAGGCAACTCAGTTTCCAAGGAAACAACAAATGTTTGCAGCACTCAGAGATGCAGAAACTCCAGAGTTTGAACAGTCTATTTTAAACATGATCGTTGCAGTAATGTTAGGTTTGGCTTCACCGGATGGCAGATGTGTAAGTGCAAATCCATAGAGTTTTCATTCATTGCATTCCTACATACCATAGCTGTAGTATAGTGCAGTGGTTCTCAACTGATTTTGCTTCAGAGCCCAGATTATACACTGGACATCAAGTGCTGACCCTACTCAGTACTAAAATGGTTTATCAAACGAAAGTCAAAGAAAATGTCCTTAAAATCAAACATTTAAATTGATATTGCCATGATCTGCATAGGCCGAACAACATGTAAACTTAACAAGACATGTGCCTAAACCCTGTTTATCCTAACTGTAAGTAAACATGTATTGAGTTCAGTCTGGGTTGTATTTTATTTTGCCATGCATAGTTTTGTTCATGGTTTTTAAGGATTAGGGCATGTCTCACAACCCTACAAAGCTAATTTGGTTAGCTTTTACCAAGTGAAGAAGTTACGCAAAACTAACTCAGTGTTTGATTAGGTGCACAGTCCACGACCCTGCCAGAACAGACCAAAGACCATTTTTGGGTCACAACTCACCATTTGCAAACCACTGGTGTATTGTGTCCAGTATAAAATTCCACAGCGAGAGACTCTGTTAAACGTGATAATGTAGACCATTTAGACTGCAGCTCAAGAATGAATGATAGTCCTGTGTGCAAAGAGCTGTGTGTATGCTGTGGAAATCCAGTAAACAGAGAGTGGTTGGGCATCACTGTAGATGGAGCCAGCAAGGCCAATCAAAGAAGCGGGCGAGTTCTTGGATATGCAATTCTAAACAGTGGGTCCACTGCTTTGGCTTCAAGCATTTTGCTGCTGTAATGGTAAATGTTTATTCACTCTCTTTATCTCTCTATGTTTCAAAACCTAGCAAACTGCCTTGCATACATAGTCAACATAGGAAATCTTTTAAGGCAGCATCATTAACGGAACCTCATAAGTGCATGGAGGACTCTACATTAGCAGCAACTATGTCAGGGGTCTGCAACCTATTTGGAGTGCCATTTTTAATTTTCCTTGTTAAAAGGATAGTTCAAAATTTGGTAGTTCAATATTTCAAAGTTCCTTGTTACTTCTTTTTTTCCTATAAATCTTCACTTCTTTTCTTCTTCTTCTTTTTTTTTTGCAATTTGCATTCTTCATGCATATTGCCACCTTCTGGGCAAGAAGGAGAATGTCTATACTGTATATATTAAACCACTAGAGTCATATGGATAACTTCTAAAGCTTCAAAGCTTTAAAGTTCTGAATCACTTTATGGTGTACTGTAATGGACCAACAGAGCAATTAGTTAACACGATTAATATCACACATTTTCTTATTTGAATTGTGACCTAGAAATTGCGTGAAATCTGAAATATTTCTTATGCATTTTATGTCATATTAACGTTTTTTCTTCAGATTTTGAATCGGATTCAGATTTTTGAAATCCACGATGTGTTTATGTTTGCTCTTTTCCCTTAAAGGAATATTCAGGTTCAATACAAGTCAAGCTTAATTGACAGCATTTGAGGCATACATTTAATTGCCACAAACAATACAGTGAACTCATCCCAACTTTTCTTGAAAATAAATAAATAAATAAAAAAAGCACAAATTTAGGTTACAATAATTCACTTTGGATGTGAATAATAATGATACAAATAAACTATTCCCTTATATTTTGCATTGGGAACACCAATTTAGTGAGTCAGTTAATTCAGATGCATTATGTAAATTAACTAGCTCATATAAAGTATTCAATTATTCACTTAGGTCCCTGTTTGGCCTTAAAGGGACTTTGTTTTCTTTTTCTTTAAGCAAAATGTAAAGTTAATTGCTGCTGTTTATCACTATATTTTGACACAGTTTTATAAAATATGGTGTTTCTACTGGTACAAGGGAATAAACAGACTCTGTCTATATGGTTGACTCACAGTACTGCAGTTCAGTCCTCCAAAGGCTGCTGCAGTTACAACCTACTATAATTGACTTATTCCTAAAGCACTAAATGTCAACTAAGTATGACAGCGTAGAGGGAAGTAGTCGAGCAGAGCAGTGATTATTCTTTAAAGGTGAGGAAAGGAAGGGGAGAGAGGGACAGTGACCTTGATTTCATTACTTGTTATTTGTTTCACATAAGCACATAAATCTTATTTTTTTTTCAAATCTGATCTTTTGATCTGATCAATATGTGACATCCAGCAATCTAATATTTCTGAATAATGACTGCGCATCTGGAGATAAAGCGATATTTCACTGGTCGTCCGGGTATTACGATTTATCTTTCCTACTTCTCGCATCACTTTGCGATCTCTGCAAGAAAGCTAATAAATATATTTAAACTCAACTGAATTTATTTATTTGGCAAGTAGTCAGATGGATATTTTCACAATATAACACCATTAGAACTTTGATACAAACCAGAGGTGAAATTCAGCTGTTTCTAGAGACTATGCATTTTTTTCTTCTAACACAAATTTATTAAAGCTTAAATCATTATTTAATGGCTATTTAATTTATTTGTTAAGTATCCATATAATAAGTGGCATTGCTGACAGTCAGCTGTTAATTTTTCGCAAAATAAACCACTTTAGAATAAAACAAGAACTCTCCGCTCCTTCTCAAGTTCCTAACAAACCTTTGAAGTTTTATTTTACGATGATGACCAACTGACTGTGGATTATTCCTCACATAGTAGAGATGCGCCGATCGACCGGCCAGGGACCGGAATCAGCCGGTTTTCCGGTCTGTCTCACGTCTTTCCGATTACGAGCTGGTTCCTTTTTTTTGCCAGCAGTGCAGGCAATAACGTCACAGCCGCATGGAAACATGACAATGGAATGGAAGATCTTCACTGTGAGTGAAAAATACATAAAGTTGCAATTTGTAATAATTGTAAGGCTAAAGTAAGCGGGGGAACCACCACGATAACATTCGGAACAACAAACCTAATTAGACACTTTAAACACACTCACCCAGCGGAAAATGCCCATTTTAGCCAGCCAGAAGTCAGCAGCCTCTCCTATCTTTCCTTGGTATGAGAAGCGAAAAGACCAAAGGAATTACGAGGAAAATTATGGAATTCATGACCAGCTGTTCTCCATAGAACTTCTCGCGTCTACTGCCTTGTAATATAGGCTTGTAATATTTGGAATTGTTTTGTTAGATGAGTAAAAAATAGAAAAAGGTCCATTTATAAAAATAGTGGAAAATGACATCTGTTTTGTTATATAAAGCATTTGCAGTTAATTGTTATTTCTACCTCTTTCCAGTCACAGAGCACTTTATATATCAGAAGTCAGAGAAGATCCTGTAACTTTGTTTGGGGGAAATTGTAATGTTTCATAATTTATTTTATTATGAAAATTACATTTTGTATTGAAGAAAGGTAGATTTTGTTTGTATATGCGGTCAATAGTTCTTAGAAAGAAAATCGGAAAAAAACGGTATCGGCAGGACACATTTGGAAAAAAATCGGGAATCGGCCAAGAAAATTGCAATCGGTACATCTCTATCACATAGTGCATTCTGCATAGTTCACTATTGTCAGGTTCTCGACACTTTGGTTAAGTGTTTCTTTAGTGTTGGGACTTGGAACCTGTGTTCTGTGTCATCCTGTCTTTGTTTTAGTCTTGTCTCTTGTGTCAGGATTTGGCCACTTCGGTTGGTCTTGTATCTTGATTTTTGTGAATTCTATCACTCATGTTTTTTCTCTGGTATTATGAGTGTATTTGGCTTTGTGTTTTCTCACTGTAATGTGCACTCGTGTCAGTTCAGTCTTAGGTGATAACCCCGCCTCCTTGTTTGCCTTGTTATCGGTTTATTAGTTTCACCTGATTCCCTCGTTACCATCCTTACTTCCCTCCCTATTTAATCTCCCTGTTTTCTCTTTTCTGTGTCCTGTTCCTCCAGCCCAGCCAGTCTATTAATTTGTCTGCTCTGGACTGAGAAGTTTTCCCCTTTGGGATAATTTCTGTTTGTTTGTTTTGTTTGTTTTTCTATTAATAAAACCCTTTGTTGCTACACTACACTTGAATCTTCACCTCTCTCTGCATGTATCCTGACAAATATTTGCAGAAAGTGTGAGTGATGGACAGGGCCGAACTGGTAATCTGGCATACCGGGCATTTTCCCAGTGGGCCGATGCACTTTGGGGCCGATCATGGGCGGACTGTACATCGGGAGAACCATGCGGGCCAGTGGGTCGGCCGCGAAACGTGCCGATTGGGCCGCGCTAAGCAAAAAGGAGCCGCCGCATTATACAGATAGGACAACAGAATGGCGCTACAAAATGCAGAAAAGGACAGCAAACACCCCACCCCCACTCAACAGTTGGGCCAGTTGCCATGTACAATTCCGGGATGATTTCTCTTCCCAGTTCAACCCTGGTGATGGAGTATTCAAGCATGGCTCCTGAGAATATTATTTATATATATATATATATAACATATCAAAATAAAAGTCCAGTCTGAAAAGAAAAAAATCAGCCTGAATTATCACCTTGGATTTCAAGTAGTTTAAGGAAATATAACATCATATAAAGTGCACAATATTCTCAGGAGCCATGCTTGAATACTCCATCACCAGGGTTGGATATATATATGTAAACATATTTTTTTGTTGTTGCTTACTCAGACAGTCAACACAGATGTCCCCCACTGATGAATTGGTGATATTTGTGAACATCTGGATTTTCAGTATAATGTGCTTATATGTGTAAAAAATATGTTGGCTGAAATTAAGTATGACATTGCAAAGCATTTTTTGATTATTATTTGCAGAATTTCTTAAAACAAAAACACAGTAGTGTGATTAAAAACTGAAGAGACAACAGATCAGAATCATGGTGAATGCTTATCACAGTGAATTGGAATGAGAGAAGCCTCATTTGAGAGCAATAACAACTGAACATCGTTAGTCACGGCCATTAAAATAATATCACGCATGGTATTGGACAACAGAATTGGACATCTGGCAGCTTTTTTCATTCACTATTTCCATGCTCCTCTGGGAAACTACCTTACAGTCAGAGCCTATTTTAAGAGTATTTCCATAGGGCCTGAGTTTTCTGTACATGTTGTTTGAAGCTGTGAATAGATTTATGAATAATATAGAAAATTAGCATTGGTACTCCTACTATAATAAATTAGGTATACATGAACACAAATGCAACACTACATGCATCTTGCTAAGAATAGAAATAATTTATTTTAGAATGACAGAATGAGGTGCTGTGTTACAAACAGATGCAAAATACTTTGAGTCATAATTTCTAACTGCCCAAAAACTGGAGCAGCAGGGTTATGTGCTTTTTAAACATGCCATGTTCAGCTGCAATGGGATTTCACTTACAGTAAGTATAATTTTATAGTTATGTAAGTCTCTCTGCAGGGGTTCTCTATTAAATTGGACAGGAAATTCAAACTGTCCATATTTGGAGTGAGAAATGTGTGGCCTTAATGACAGAAATTCAAATTCTATTAATTCACAGATACAAATAAACTGACTCAAAAAGGCTGACACAAATATTCATCTACACTTTGTGAGCTAACAAGAACCTTAATGAGCAATTGGAGACTACTGCCTTGGCTTTAAAAACTTGCTTGAATGTGATTTAGCTACTGAAGTTGGAATTTAATTTGAATAAATTTGACCCATACAATGTAATCTCATTAAATATGTCATATTGTTGAACATGGTAAATTGTTAGTTTTAAAGGGAGACTCGCACCTTGAGCACCTGGACACCTGTTACTCTCATTTACATAGGTGAAGTTAAGATGTCAGTGCAGAATAAACAAGTTTGTTGTTGACCTGAATGATCCGAATAAATCATTATTCCCTGTCCCACAACAAACAAAAACCACCAGGCATTTTGTATTAAGGAAGCAAAGGACTCAAAGTTGCAACATTGTGTATTTGTAGATATTTGTGTATACTGTATGTTCTAACACACATCCATTTTTTTACATTTGGATAGACACTGAAACGTACAATATCAACCTACAAAAGAGTAGGGGCCAGGGTATCTCATTGGTAAAGACGTTGGCTACCACTCCTGTAGTTTGCTAGTTCACTGTCTTAAATCCCAGGGCGTGCTGAGTGACTCCAGCCAGGTCTCCAAATCAACCAAATTGGCCTGGAAGCACATGGGGTAACCTCCTCGTGGCTGCTATAATGTGGTTCGTTCTCAGTTGAACGCGTGGTGAGTTGAGCATGCATGCCATGGTGGATCCGTGAAGCCTCCACATGCGCTATGTCTCCATGGCAATGCGCTCAACAAGCCGCGTGATAAGATGTGCAGGCTGACGGTCTCAGACGTGGAGGCAGCTAGGATTCGTCCTCCGCCACCCGGACTGAGGCAAATCACTACATGACCATGAGGACTTAAAAGCTCATTGGGAATTGGGCATGCCAAATTGGGAGAAAAACTTTTTAAACCCTTTTATGCATAAACATCTTTAGATATGTGCAAATGAATTCTATGAGGTTTATCTAAAATTTCATTCACATTTAATTAAATTGACTTTTGTTAGTCCCATCTAGATTTTCAAGCAAATCCAATTAATTTTCAAAAAGGTCTTTCTCATCATTTACTGATAAATGAGAGTCCTGCTATGGGATTGTGTATTAAACTCAGGTTTTGGAAATTCCAGTTGCAACCTCACTTTGTAAAAGTTGTACATATGTAATAGGTTTAACAGTTTTAATGCTGTTTAGAATACTTTAGCATTGCAATAATCAGTGTCTATCCAAACAGATCAGTAGTTATTGAAGAAAAAGCAATTCACAGGAATGCAGTTTAGGAAAGAGTATTCTATAACATCAAATCACTCCACTAAATTATATATAAAAAAAAGTCACGAGAGATCATAATTTTTAAAGAAGATGTTGAATGAGCACTCACACTGACAGAAAAATTGTGATTGTCTTTACTAGGGAGTCTCTTGAAAACCTCTTGTTTTCAAGCAGTTTTGGCATATAGCTAACAGAAAATCTAATGAAACGAATTATGTAATAACGAACCTAAAAGTCAAACTGATATTGAAACTGATATTTACAATATGTCATTGCACTTACAGAAATTCAGAGAAATGTATAGGACTGACAACCATATATAATAACGGGGTGTCTCTCAAATTGGCCTCAAACAACTTAAAGGAGCTGATCGAATACTGCCTGTATGAATGAATAAAAGGAGTCAATCCTCGTTTTCTATTGTCACAACAGGTGTCAGTAATGTCTGTAACTCTAGTGACAGTGGCAAAAGTTTATATAAAAGATGGCAATATCTGTTGGTTGCATGCTGGGCACAAAGCTGATGGGAGCATGCCCACTATCTGGTGGAAAGATATAAAACAGGATATAAAACCTTTGGATGACATACAACTTATATAAGCATCTCTGTGAGTTACCATAATCTGCAATACACTCACGAGAAGCAGGGTGTGAGTGCAGAAGAGAGTGTAATTTCATTTTATGAAGCTACAGACATATAGTTGTCCACCGCAGTTCTTAATTGAGAGATTAATCAAACTCTTATTTGGTAGTGAGTCCTGAAACAAAAGAAATCAATTAAAACAAAAAGGCAAAATAAGTCACACTGATTATAAAATGTGGATTTCAATCTCTGTCCTAGCCAAACTGCACTCTGAAATTAAATGGACAACGGTATTATGTTGCTGTGTGAACGCAGTCAAAGAGACTCTGTGACATTACACTTACAATTTTACTAGCATCTGTTTGTCTCAAATCAAACAAATATGGCGCTAAATGAAGCTGATCAACACTCAACAAGCTCCATCCATCTATCCATCCATCCAAGCCTTAACTTTATTATTGCAGAGAGCAAATCTGATTTAGTGAAGTAAGTAAACTGATGCCAGGATGACAATCAGTGTGAGAATTGGGTATAAAAACAAAATCTAAACCTGCTTAGAAATGTGTTATATCTAGCATAAAGAGCAAACAGTTCTGAAAGTGATGAGATGGTGAAAAGCTTAAGTAAATACAGTATATTTAATATCTTTAATGGTCTTCCATTACATTTATAAATTTGGCAGATCCTCTTATTCAAATCAAATTCAATGCATTCTAGGCACTGGGTATACTGTTTATTATATCAGTATATGTGTTCCCTGAGAACTGAACCCCTGAATGGATATATAACTAGGTAACTAGGATTGACAAAAAAAAGAGAAAAAACAAAAACAACCCACAAACACATCTGCCCAAACATGCAGCAAGTCAATTGTAAATGAATAAGTCCAAAACATAGGTTAGTTCCACACTTGAACACTTCCATCATGTCTCTCATTGAATGCTATATTTGACCAAAATTGCAATGGGTAAATGTATTTTATCCAATTTCATGAAATTTTATAATAAATGGGAAAACGCTACCAATAGCTAGACATTTCATCAAATATAATGAAAATTCCACATAATTCTGTGAGGCTTGTGAGGAAACCAGATATGGTACAATTACTCATAAAAGGGATCTTTCAGATGCCCTGCAGCAGTTTGATTACCATTTAAGTTTACATTTCAATTAGTTGACAGAAAATTGCTTTCAAATAGTTTGAATCATTTATGTTTAAATGATTGAACAAGGATCAAAAAAAGGGTCAATTTTATCAGTCTATTACATTAAAAAAAAAATGCTGTTTTGCTCAGTTTTTTCTTAAAATGTCATCCAGTATATACTTTAAACTATTTGCCAATGGGATAAGTAAACTTAGTTCAAATGAAAAACAAGTACATTTCTTACCCTATTGGAAAATATATTTTTTCCCCTGTTTTAAGCATAAACCTCATAAAGATTTGCTAAATTTGTCTGAAAACAAGACTATTGTTACTCCCAGGTATGAGCATTTCTTCTAGAATGATCTAACATTAGTAAATTAATTAGTAAAGCCATTGGAATAAATTACAAAAACGTCCCCCTTGTGGTAAAGGATATCCTTAATTAAATACCTTCTTTTTAAATTAACTATCGAAAGCGTCTGAAATCCTCCACATGTTTAATTGTAGAGTACTAGAGCAGAAAACTGCTTTTGTCAAAAGACATTTATTGGAATTAGATGATTCCCATTACTCAATGATCGATTTTTCTTTTTTGACACAACTAGGGTTGCCACTTTTTAAGGGACACTTAAATGGGGGGGTTCACCAATTTCACTGTGACACCATCTGACCAATTTATAAATACGGGACGATCCCCTATTTTACGGAACGTGTGGCAAACCTAGACACAACCTGCATGCTGAACAAGCCAACACACATTTCAGTGTTCTTTGAGGGAATTCTCAGAAAAAGAGAGATGCACATGAACACTAGCTATGAAACAGGGAAGAATTCTGTGAAGTATCCAGTCCTGATTTACTGCTCACTTTGGCAAAAATCTGTCAATGGAAGTGTCTGGGTTAAGGAAACCAAGGTGTGACATCATTAATGTGAGAATAGTGAGAGCTTCACTTGTAAAATGCAAACCAGGGAAATGGCAGCTATTTTTAGTGTAACACTTGATGTGACTATTTATTTCCCCTATAGCTGAACAGGTTGGGCATGCTCATTAAGCCACTCTTTTTCAGCTGAATGCATCTTCATTACCGGGTAAAACTTACTGCCACGTGACAGGAATTTTCCAGGTTTTTTACAGGCGCTACCTGTGTTCAGCAAAGCACGAAGCTTATCAGTGCCCGACCACAAAGACTTGTCAGTGTTTTAGACCAATACTGTCAATCCATTGTTTTTATATTCATGCCTCCAGGGAAGGATCCCACTTCCATTTTTTGAAATTCAGCTTTTAGTGAGCTTCATACTGTAAATGGCCACAAATAATTGGAGAGGATTGTGTGGGAGCCTAACTGTCCCATTACTCAGCTGAGTTTCATTATTTACTAATCCTCATGTAATTCCAAACATGTAAGCAATAAATAACAAAATAGATTTTTAAGAATCTTTGCTCAAAGATATTTTCCATATGACGACAGTTCAATTTTGATCACTGTGCTCAGGCTCCAAAAAACTTTCAGAGGAACAAACCAAAATGTAAGATGAGATTCAGAGAAAATTCTGCATATCCCTCCCCTGGAGTCAGGGCCGTTTCCAGGCATAGGCGAAATAGGCGGTTGCCTAGGACGAGGCCTCTTCCATACAGCAACCCCCAAAAAACAATCATGTTTAGCATCATAGAAGCCATATTTTATAACTATAACTATATAGTGAGCCAGTAAAGTTTGACGTGCATCAAGTCAGCGCACATCATTTTCTCTCTATTCATGATTTCTTGGATTACTACTACAACATTACAGCTGGGAAATACAGTTAAACTAACAGCTTCAGCATTAAGGCTGCTCAAATCTGAGAGAGACAAAAGATGGAGTAATCAAAACCAGAATTCCCATTTTCTTCAAGCTGACTAATACTACACTACTGCTATACTAATGGCTTGTTAGAAACAGCCTAAGCTATCGTTGCTAGTTCTGAAGTGATATTTTTTTAATTAGTAAAGGAGGCATCTTTTGATCTAGCAACACCAGATCCTGATCTGTGGAGTAAGAAAGTAGCACAAATGCACATATGCGGCAAAAAAAATCCTCATTTTTATTATATTCTTGATCTTTGAACTGTTGTATAAATGCAGTATCACACTCACAATCGTGCTGTATGGCCCTAAATCAGCACTCTTGCTTGTGTTCATTTAGTGAAAAACATTAAACATTTTAAATCTACTTGACTGATAAAAAACTTTTAACCTTTTAATCGTGACTGGACTGGTTATCTAGCATACCAGGTATTTTCCCGGACTTTGGGGCCGATCAGGGGTGGACTGGCCATCGGGAGAACTGAGCGGGTCGGCGGGTCGGCCGCGTAACGGGCCGAATGGCCCGCGATAAGCTAATATGCACCGCCGCGTTATGCAGAACGGACCACAAAACGGCGCTGCGATATGCAGAGAAGGACAGTTGCCATATAAAATCCCAGACCGATTTCTCTTCCCAGTCCAGCCCTGCTTTTAATCCATTTCAGAGCAAATAAGTATCAAGATTTTCAGCAAACAACAACTTTCAACTAAAATTTCAGTTTGTTCCTCACATAAATTACATGGCTTCAAAAAACTTAATATAGCGGACAATCACATGGACTACTTTAATTGTGTTTTGGGTCCCTTTGAGGCTTAAAAGCTGTGGTCACTATGAACTGCTGTTGTCTTCCTTTACGTTTGTCAAATAAATAAATAACCGGAATACAGGTTTAAATTTACATGTGAGTGAATAATATGAAAAAAATATTTAATTTTTCTGAACTGTTCCTTTATCTCATAAATGTGGATATACTTTATTTACTAAAAAAATATAAATAACAGAGAGTCTACGAGAGAAAGACACCTAGGAGTCTTTTTCTGCAAATCTGCCTTTTGTTGGGGGCCTTTGGAAAGCAGTTTACAAAGACAGAGCGAATGTTGTTAACACGCTTGTTTTCCAGATTATGTTCATATTATGGTCCAAAAGGGGTTTTCAAAGCACAATGCTGTTCAGATGCCTCCTTATGGTCCTGTGGGTGTAGGGGTGGGTGGCGTTTTGGACTAATAGGTAGGATGCCTCTCTTTGGGGACTTGTTGCCATAACAACCTCAGGTTACCATAAAGCTGTAATACTGTAGGAATGGTACTTATGACATTGTCTTGGAAACTCTATATGAAACTCTTAGATCTTAGGCTCTTGGATCTCTGCTGAGAATGGTCATATCAAGTCAAGCTCTATTGTCATACATTCATTGCAGTACACAAGAAACAAAATGCTATATATATATACATTGATAGCACAGTACAAATAAACTAGTGCAAGTTCATTGGTCATGATCCTTTTTGTGTGTAACAAAATGTGTTTTGGGCATTTTACATGATCTGATTTCTGATAAATTTTTTAACAGATCATATTTAGCTGTTGCTAGAGCAACCAATACTTACTCTAGGACATACTCAGTCAAATTACAGACAAACAATGGCCGTTGTCTTACTGTGGTATATCCTGGGTACTATGCAGAATGCATTGCATTCACCGCATTGACACATTTACTCCAGCGAGAATTGCTAGGCAATGATATTTGATGCTAAATTATATCAAAGAAATGAATTTTAAAGAAAATGTAATGGTTGGCATTCTGGCCATTACATAATAGGACAAGCTCTCCAGAGATCATCTCTGTGGTGTTCAGTGTCTTTCAGTCAATGGTCGGTAAAGTCTTTGAGACGAGACCATGAATGACCTGTTGTTAAATTGAAATGGAAGTCCAATCATCACGAAGGTCAGTGGTTTTTAAACTGAAGCAAAACACTCAATAGTAGACAATGATCTGATAAAACATTGTTGTACAATTGACTGGCGAGTGAGTTGATTTGAAAGAACAGATGGAAATTTTAGAAAGCACAAATTCACATTTCAGTCAATAATCTGAGAGAGAACATGTTGACATTTAATAACTAAACAGGATCGCTCAGCAGGCCTCCCCATAATACTAATCTCTCCTTTGATCAGGCCAAAACGACAAAGCCTGGCAAATATGCTCCACAAACTTTCCATGAATCAGTTTCATTGCTGAAATACCATGAAATAATATGATTTAAACTTAGATTTTTCATGCCTGATGAAAGCAAATATCAGAGGGCTTATACCATAATTTTCCAATTAATTATCAAATTTCCTGTCACCGAGATCCACTGACACTGTTGAAATGAAATTCACTGCGGTGCCTTTAGGACTTCTATGTAAACTCTTTTGCATGTGGAATGAGTAACAGCACTGTGCTGCGGTCACACATGAGGTTTGCAGTCAGGCATAAATAGATGAATATAATACATTACAGAGATTCTACCAGCAGTTGGTAATAAAGTTCATGTCCAAACTGAAATTATGTCACTGACATCAGAGTTGTCACTGTCTTATGAAACAAAAATGTTTGAAATTTGTAATGGTTTGTGATAAGTGTCATTGAATATGCTTCTGCGGCCGCCAAAAATTTGGCAGTAGCCTAACTGAAAAACCCTGTTTCTTCAATTCTCTCAGTCTCAAATGAAGCCACTGAGACAATCCAAAATGTACTGTATACCGGTTGCCAAATTTCTACTGATTTATCATGCACGGTATATCACCCACCCCAAGGGTTGCACTTATGAACATAAAGTTTAGGGGTTAAATCAAATACAAATAGATCCTGAGGTAAAGAGGTACAAATGTATTTCAGTGTATAGTTCATCAACAACGTGTCTATTACATAGCTCTTTGGTTTGCTGTTTTTGAAAACAAAAACAATATGACTTTCTTTCTTCACCAGAATGCATTTGAAGAAAATGAGACAAATATCTTAGCTCAGTAGGTCCTTAAATGCAAGTGGATGGTAATTTCACATTTGAAGTTCCAAAAATCACTGAGAGACACCATAAACATCATCGATATGAATCCAGCAGTTAAATGAATGCCTTCTAAAGTGACACAATCTCTGTTGGAGTAAAAAAGATCAATATTTAAAATCTTTTTTTTACTCTAAATCATGCTTCCTGTCAGCAGTGGAATGCGTTTGTGATTGGCACTTGAGACACATGAGAACTGAGGCACGTGAGTCACAGACGGAAGGAACGCTGTACAGTTGCTTGGTTGGTTTTGGTTTAGATCTGTATTTATCAGTTTCCTTACTCACAATGGTGCATTTGTTTGCTCATCCTGGAGGTCTCAACTGAGTGGAGAACATGAGATTACCTCTGTATCATTGCATCACGAATACTACACACACAAGTGACTTCTTGGACTCTAACCTCTTATGAACCTTACACTCAAGTTTGATTAAAAAGTACTTAAATATATATATATATATTTTATTGTACCACTTTCGAAGACATTAATTGAACTGCTGGAGTTGTATCGATGACATTTCTGCTGACTGTCTGTGATTTTTGAAAGTTTCAATGCCTGCCGTGGGGAGTTTCCTTTTTTTTATATGCAGCTTTGCACATCTTACAAACTTCCTGGAAAAGCTTTTTTTTTTAGACATTCCACACACACACACACACCCACACCCACACACACACACACACACATAAGATTCTAAACTCTTGGTTCACTTTACATTTTATCTGGAAGTCAGCTGTTTTATTGTGCAGTCACACTGTTCAAGGTTGTGAGGGATATTCTATAAAAGAGATAGTAAACTGGAATCATTTACAGCTCCTTTGGCTCACAGCAATGATGGATTCTCCTAACGTTAGTACGTCTAACACTAGCCATGCTCTGAATACTAACTGAACAGGAAGGGGGTCGTTCCAGTGTGGCCAGACAAGTGTCATACAAAACCAATAGGAAAGGGTGAGGTGTAGCTCAAGTGAAAAACTGTGATTACAGGTTGCTTTTGGGGTATAGATGGTATAGTTATTAAATATCAGGGCTTGTAACAAAAGTATAGGTTCAACCCCTTTTCGGGGTGATCCATAAACTATCACTATTGTGCCCTTGAGTAAGATACATAACCTCAGAATTATACAAATATATTGAAACTATTAATTATTTTAAACAATAAAAAATAATTATTTTAGATTACATCTTGAAGATGGATTGTTTTCAATGATTACTAACTGTTGTCTGTTCTGCTGTAATATTCTGTTGTAACTATGATTGTTAGTATTTAAAATAGAGGTTTCCATTCAATGTGACAGCCTTGTGTCATTTAACATAAAAACTTTCTTTATTCTGATTATGACTGATGCCTTTGCATGTTTCTTGCACTTGTGACTGATGTACTGTCAGAAATCAACGGTCTACTTTTCCTTCCAAATAATGATGATATTTTACAACTTTTTATTCTGTATTTATTAATAAGTATCCAATCACTTCACTAGATACGTAGGTGAGGATGGAGAGATATAAGGAGAGATATAAGGGAGCAGGGCCTTCGCCTGTACAGGGCGGAGCCTATGGCGATGTCAAATCCGCAGGGGCCTTTGCATGCCCCCATCGATAGTGTTCACAGGCCGGGGTCACGATAGTGATCTCCCCATTGGTAGGTATCTCCAGGGGATCGAATGTAGCAGTAGATCGTCACGGGCCCCCCGAAGTGTGGGGCCTGGTGCAACCATGTCATTGCACCGCCCTAAGAATGGCCCTGGAAGGGAGGATACATATAACAGGCACCTCATCTACAGTATCTCTGTCTCTTGTTCCTGGAAGGTGTTATCTCACACTTTGTCTGTTCTCTAAAAATTTTCAAAAGCAGTTCAGCATATGTCCAAGAGACAGAGGACAAATACATGGAGCCAATGGAGCCTCTTGCATTGCCAATCCTGACAGTGAATCCAGTAAACAGATGAAAAACTGTATAGTTATACACATCCATGCATGATTAACTGATGGATCTTGAAATAACAATATGCAGCATTTTGACCGAGCACACCTTTGTAATTAATGCCATTAATTTGTAGGTGTATGGCTGTTTGCTATGGTATGTAGGGATACACCGGTACCACTTTTTATCTTTCCATTACGATATCGGAAAAATCAGTATCGGCCGATACGATCCTGAGCTGGTACCAGTGTTGTTTTTTTGCATAATCAGTTTAGAATATCTTTACATTATTGTGTGAAACTAAATAGGAGTACTCTTTAATATGTAAAGAAACACAAACCTCTCACTACACATTATTTCAATATAAATGTATAGCTTATTAAGAAAAACTAGTATACTGGATAATGTAGCAGTAAAATTAACAGTAATTCCAGTATAATTTGTAAAAAAAAAATTATAATAATATATTATAATAGTAAGATATCTCAATCGTGCACCTTTAACTTTTAAACCCTCACACTTTTATTTTGAAATTCTGAACTCTCCAGGAAATCCTCTAAGTGTGGCTGTTTGTATGAAAGTTCACAGTAGTTTAATTTGCTTCTTATTCAAATTCTGTTAAAAAAAAAAATGCACCTCCAGTGCCGTTCTAAATGCATATTATAAGTGAACCGAACTTTTGAGCATCTGAGATGTTATTCGTGAGTATCGTTCAAATATTGCACGCTGCATGAAGGCTAACAATAGCAGCGAGTGTGTGTGTGTGTATGTAAACAGAGCAGCGCCATTCAATAACGTGCTGGAGCTGCATGTGCATTTTATATATTTGCCTTTTGTGATTCGCAGAGCTATCGCACGTCTTCAAGTGGCTTTGAATCAAATGCACAAGTCATATGAATTACTTTAATTATGTTTTTATGGTTCTTTTATGTCATTTTTGGAGCTTGACAGTAACGAACATGACCAACACACAGTATCGGATTTAGATCGGGCTCGTCGAGGTATTAGATCGGTGCATCCCTAATGGTATGTATTATTTTCTCTTTCTGTTGGCCTTTTTGTCTGTGAAAACTGAGATTTTTGAAAACTTTGACCTTTTTTATCCAAAGTGGATAAATTTGAAAATAAATGTTACTTTGTACAACAATAACATTGCGTTCCTTCTAAGGTGAAGGGAAGTTTACTTGGAATTGGTGTCCGGCGACAGAACACGAGGACAATTGCATTTCAGACCGTACATGCAACAGGTTTGATTTAAGCGTTTTTCATACGTTTCAGTGTGGACGAGCAACTTTTGGAAAACACTTGAAAACGCTAGTGTCGACGGAGAGCGTTTTGAAATGAAAACGCCGTTTTCAAATGGATCCGGATTAATGTAGACATAGCCTAAGTGTTAGTTAGCTGCCAGAGAATAGAGTGTTCTGGGAGATTGTTAACTGACCCAAGTCTTAATGATATTCTAGTGCCTTGATGTGGCAGTGCAGTTCTATGGGAGTTTTTGGGCTTGCTGTTAAAAATCATAAGTCTGATCGCTTAGAAAGTAAAAGCACAAACAGATTTCCTTAACATTCTCTCCATCTTCTAATGCTTGTGTCAAACAGATAGTTCCGCCTCCAAAATCACACCATTTTTGGGTCAGAAGCTGCTATGGTGAACTGCTCAACAACAAACAAGTTAATGTTTTGATAGTACAGTACTATAGCCACAGTGTTTGATTGGGAAATGGGAAATCAACCTGTGAATCAAACTTACTTCCAGTTTATTCTGCACTTGAAGCTGCATTAAGAGCAATACGTTTTTCATCATTAAAAAAATAAAACATTTGCTCAGTGTTTTACAATTTAATAAGGGGACTGAGATCATCACAATAGCAGACACTGCACTATATGATTGTCTCTATGTTACTAAAGGTATGTGCAAAGCAGGCAATCATGCAGTTGAGAACCATGATTTGAGCTGTGCACTGTAACCTCTGACAGACTTGGTAATGTCATTTCACATTAACAACCTATAGATGCAGCAAAACATCAATATGCAAGCATCCTAGATGCTTTGTCCTGCTATGTCAACAACATACACCATTAGGACAAGGAATGAATTCAACCTGCCATCAGTCTACAGTGGCAAGAATGAGACTCGTTACACAGCTGAGACCTTTTGTTGTGGATATGTTGTGGTGGAAAGCAAAGCAACATGGGAGAGGAATAGAGAAAAACAGGAGGGATTAGGTCAGGGGTAGGCAACCTTTTTGACAAGGAGTGCCATTTTTTTATTTTCCTGGTGAATGGCTGCGCCAACGACCAAATTAGTTAACACAGTTATAGTCACAAATTTACTAATTTGATTACTGATCACGAAATTGGGTGGAATCTTAAATATTTCTTATATTATGTCATATATTTTCCAAAATCACGCAGAATGGTAATCACTAGTTCAAAAGCAACAGTGAAAGAGGAGAAGGCTATTGTACTTATATGAAGATTTTCGCACCAGCATTACAGTCTACATCTTGATGTAATCCTTCCTCATGATCACACAGCATTTTCATCAGCTGAATAGGAGACAAGACACTATTAAAGTGTGATGAGACTCACGCTGAGCATGCAAGCCATTCGAGCATCACAAGCTGATCAACTATTTAGCCCTTTTCGGTGAATCACACCTGCAAAATCTAAAACTTTTTTTCCAGGTTTAATTTATATTTTGAAAAGACTATTTTGAACCCCACGATGTTGGTTTATGTTTTCTCTTTTAATCTTTTAATGTAATTTTGAGTGTGATCATGGTTTAAGGAGGGTGCACCTGTATGCGAAATCTCAAGGATTAATAGCGGTGTTTTCCTTATTACATGAAGTGTTGTTCTGAAAGAAAATAATGAAACACGGAATGTAGGCTGTCATCCGTGCAGTCTGACCGAAGCAAAGCGGGTGAGTTTACTCATGCGATTAATCAAAAGTGCGCAAATGGCTTGCATGCACTGCTCGAGTCTGTTGGTATACTGCAATCTCGTCATATTTTAACTTTTTGTTTAGCCTCCCATTCAGCTTATGAAAACATGCTGAGGGATCATATGGAAGGATTACATCAAGATGTGGTTTAGAATGCAGGTGCGGAATTTATATAAATAATATGTATAATCCTCTCTTGCAGTTGCTGGCATGCCAGTGATTACCCCTCCACATGCCAATGCTGGCACGCGTGCAATAGGTTTCTGACCCCTGGATTAGGTGAACCAACACAAACGAGTTTCTAATTATTGTTCATTGCACAAATTGGCAGGTCTTCCCAGTGATTTATGGCTTCAAAGGGAGACAATCAAACGGTTTAGAGGCAAATCACCAGAACAAATTAATCTGAGGCAGTATTTCAATTTAAGGAAAAACATCACAACAAAATGGACCCTATTTCTTTTTTTTATGCATGCCACTGGTGGTATTGTGCAGAATTAATTTGTGTGCTCATTACTAAATATTAATACAATTATTAATTAAAATTTTCACTATAACAATGCATCATCCCTGCCAAAAAACAAAACAAAACAATGATGATTTGACATTTAATTTCACTACAATCTCGAGGCAAGACTGAAAATTTAAAAATGAAATTGCAAATACATTTTTTACAAAGCTTTTTCTTAATGCTCACGCAATAAGTGAAATAATTTTAATAAAAATTTGAATTTGAATTTAAACTTTATTTTAAATTTTTCAATTTCAATTTTCATGGTTCAATATGTAAATTATATTTTAATAAGGGGGTGCTGCTCAAGAGAGGATACAGTGACTAGGGTTTGCAGAGAGGTTGCAAGGGAGATGAAGCCGAGAATTCAAGACATTCCCTAAATGGATGCAACATGACAGGACTGATGGATTGGCCCAGGGAGTGGGCAGAGGACCAAGAGGGCAGAAAGCTGATTGTGAAGGGTGTGGGTGGAGAAGATCAGGTAAAGGGAAAAAGGAATGGGCCAGTCCGAGGGACAGATGACAGACAAGAGAGGGTGGATGGGGAAGACCAGGGGGATGGTCTGGACCAGGTTGCAAGTGGACCAGAAGGCCAAGGCAGAACCGGAAAATGACCCAGAGGCCTGGATGGACTGGGAGGCCAGGATGGAGCTGGAGGAGAACCTGGATGACAGGGAGGACAGGGCTGAGCAGCTGTGTTCAGCACTGGAAAATCCACAGAAACTAGACAGATGGGGTCTGTTGTGACTACTGAGTAGAGGTCCGACAGGTTGGGGGAGGCTGCTGGGCAGCAGGTGAGGCAAGTGGTGGCACAGGACAAGTCAGACTGAGCTGGGATCCCGAAGGACTGGGCAAACTGGGCAGGCGCCCTTAGAGGGCTGGACAGACTGTGCGTTGATGGCCGGAGGGGACTGGGCAGACTAATCGGTAATTGTTGGGGACAGGATTGTGTCAAACTGATCGATGACCACTGGGGACAGGCCTGGGTCAGATTGGTCGACGACCACTGGGGACAGGATTGAGTGAGTGGCACCCGTTGGGGACTGAATAGACTCGATGACACTGGACAGGCTCATCAACGGCCACAGGAAACTGAACAAACTCAATGACAGGCTGTGTGGCATCCACAGTGGCCGAGGGAGCGAGCAGTGACTAGGGAACGGCCTCCATGGTCGTGAGCACTGGCAAAGACTGGGAAACACCCTCCGTGGCCGGGAACGCTGGAAATTCAATGTTCTTTTTTGCTTAATGGGATGTCATGAAAGAACGTATGAGCCCTACAGAATATTCAGTGCAAGCGTGAATAGCCTTAATAATGCGTTTGGTCATTGCTTTATATAAATTGGTTCCCGCGATGAATATCTTGTATAAACATACATACACACCACATCTCTGCGCGTGAGTGCAAGGTATTTTAAAACACGATTTAGAAAGTAGTCGGATTCAAACATTTACATGCATAATATCTTTCTTTTAAACTGATTATTTTAGGTCCACACCACCCGCTGCTGCAAGCATTATGTATAATTTTACATGTGTGATTCCAATGCTATGTTATTTACAAAAATCAGTTCTGCATTTTTCTGTAATGCTTTCTTGGTATTCACAAATGTGAACTTGAGATCACAACTCCTGTGACCCAAAAAGTGAGGTATCGTGGATTCTCATCTTTTCTCTCAATCCCCGGAAGGACACATAAAATGAACATCTCTTACAACCTCTCTGTGCCCCCTAGTGTGAAAAGCACTGTATTAAAGTATCTTGGATTGAGCACCACCCCACTCATTAACAGATTTACATGTTGAAACATTAAAATGAAAATTTTTAATTAAAATATAAAATGTCAAATACAATTAAAACTGAACTTTTCACTTGAATTTAGATTCTGTCTCTATTATTGCATGAGCATTAAGAAAAAGCTTTGTAAAAAAAAATATTTGCAATTTCTTATACACATTTGCCTTTTCATTTTAAAACTGGCAGTCTTGCTTCGGGATTGTAGTGAAAATGAAATTTTGTATTTATTTTTATTTGACAGGGATGATGCGTTTTTAAAGTGAAAATTAAAATTAAAATAAAAATCAAATCATTTAATTTTATTATTAATTTTGACATATTTTGCGGACACTTTTTAATAATTAAACGGTTAATCGGGTTTTCATTGTAATTTTTTATCATTTTATTAATTTATTAAAAAACTTTAATAAAGCCAGAATCTCCCTTCCAAACAATGAAGGCAGTTGCAAAATGAAATTCAAACTCTAGCTTTATCAATCAGTTTTTGCGTCTTCTGTTTGTGATTGTTCCCCATTAAAAGAAAACAGTTTAAGGTGTTTACAACATGACCTTACATGTTGTCGTTATAATGTAAGTAAAGTATAATGGATTGTGCATTACTTGTGCATAACAAATATAATTGTTGAGATTCAAAAGAAAACAACAATTTTCATCACTATTATCATTAATTAGTGGCAAGTTATTTGAATCATCTGAACAAATGTCTTTGAGGTAATGGCTAATTTGAGTTTCTCATTCTTGTTTTATAATGATGCAATCTTTGTTATGTTAGCATTAGCAATATATCCTAATTGTAGAGATATGCTACCCTCCCTTGGTGCTATTCTTAACCAAAATGACTAAAGCAAGCGCAATCTAAACATATAAAACTAAACTGCATGAGCTGAAAGTGCTAACTGAAAAACACCACAATCCTTATTGTGAATGCATGCAGCTTAAAGCTACATGAAGACATCATTTTTCCATCATTATAAATAACGAATGAGAACTTGGACAACTGTTCCTGAAGCAGAACGAAACCATGTCAGCAGTATAACCTCTGTGGATGAATGCTAGCATTACTGTGTGAAAGTACCAAGGAGTGACTACTTATTAACTGATCTCATAGAATAACTACACATGCAATTAAAGACCATTGTATGAGTTCGTTATTTAACAGCGCATAGAAAGATTAGTCGCTGGGGAAGAGGGTGCACTTTCATGGTTACATAAGACTTACTAATGGCTGGTTAGTCCCAGTGGGAACTACAACTACTTACAACCACCTTCTCAAAATAATTAGTAATTCATGAAGGAGCACTGAACATTGTTTATCAGAGTAATCACATTGTAGTCCATATGAAATCAAAATTGCTCCTTTTTTACTTTTCTGATACACCTATTGCGAACATTTCATCATTGCATGATATTCAAAAGAAAAACAAACAGTTTGTCTTTGTAATCTTTCAACAAAATGTACTACGTTTCTCGACCCCCACAAAAAAAACTAAATCCATCCTACATTTGTTTGTTGAATATCTCAATTCATTCAGAAATATGTTAAATTTACGGAAGTACAACTGGATGCAAACAGTGTTTGTTGTCGACATTAAATGAGCTCTTTCCTGATTTGTCCTGTCAAGTTTGTGTGGTTTTAGAAAATCCACTGAAGTACCCACCCACATTCTTTCTGTAATTATAATGTCAGCACAAAAAAGTGGGTGGATTATTCCTTAATTACTACTCATGTCTGACATGACATTCTACATCTTGAGCCGAAAAAGGATCATAAGTGTCTAGTAAAATCCAAGGTGCTTAGTTCAGTTTAAGGGTAGAATATCTAAGTGTTTTTACCATCTCCTCAGGCAACCTGCCAGTAGCTGCGTTTCTGATGTAACTGAATGGAAACAATAATGTTTCAGACTCAAAAGCTATTCTGCTCGTGGTTCTGTTTTTGGTTTTTAAATTAATAGATAGTTTTGTGTTTCTGAAGGCATTTCTGATGACATATCATCTTTAGTTCCAGGATGGGAAACTTAACAAATAATTATTTGTAGTTACTATTGTAATTATCAGTACAAATTATTGTAACAAATATCTGCCATTTCATGTTTTGCATGTCATGACAGTAAAAACCTGTAACAACAAAGGTATAAATATATGTCAGTTAAAAAATTTAATCATTAAAAATAAGTCCAGCAAAAAAATTCACAAATTTGTCAAATACTAGATGTTTGGAATGAGGATGTTATCTATCTACACACAACAAGTACAGTGTAATTCATTTATACTATATATTTCATCAATGTATTTTACTTCTGCCCTACGCTCAGTTCACAGTCCACAGTGTTTAATCACATATATCAGTAGCGTTCAGTGCAATTTTAGATATGATTTGTTCCATTAGTTAACCCTAATGGATTTTTTTCCCTCTATACTGCCCTCCTTTCCTACATATATTACTCCTCTATGAGCTCATTACTGCCTCATTCACTGTGCACAAGGAGAACAGGTTGAGAAATGCATTAAATATTGGTAGTCTCTCCTCCATCAGGCTTCATGCTTTGTTTCCATCATCAACCAGTTAAACATCAAAGATGTTGGTCTGTTCCCACACTACAGGTTCTGTGGGGGAATTCATTAAGGGTGAATTGCACCCACTGATAACGTAATTTATTTAGCCATGATGTCTGCGCTGTATCATACTTTGCTGGAATTCTTTACTGAGACTGTATAGAATCGCTCCACCACTATCATGCAGGCACCTGAATAGTTTCTTTAAAATGCAGAACATGCACTTGACATGTCTACATTGAACCTTGTTATAATGCCCCTTTCTATCATTTGATAAATTATGCTTCATAATAAATCGAAAAGGTACACAAACGTTTATTTTTAATAAAATTTTGTTTGCAGGAAAAAAATACTTGATTCTGAAAACAAGCAAAGGGATACAGTCAGATAAATCTCAGTAAAGCAGACTCTGTAAATGGATTGCTGAGCTTCTGTGGAGTTCATAAAGGTGTCAACTACACAGACAGTCATTTACAGTCATAACAACTTCAGCAACTGACACAAATGATTAAATGTGTATTTGACATGAAATACTTTTAAAAAGTCTATATACTGTGGTGAGACATGCAAAATTCTGTCTAACTACTTTAAACATTACTGTATACGTAAATATTATGGCATGCAGTTAAGACATCATTATGATTAAGAGGCTACATATAATATTTGTACTTTTAAAAATGCATTTGTAACACTGTACAATCATTTATTTTGCAATTATCTTCATCAACATTTTAACTTTCCCTTGTGCCAGTTAGAAAATCTACCAAAAGATTTGCCAGTGGATCATAAACAATGTTTTTCCCCCCAAGTTTGAGTGAATCTGAGTGAAGATTGTATAAAATAAGTATTTCACTTAGAAATGTTGTGTCATTTGGTTTGCTGTTGTAAAATTGTGTTACGTATATCTGCATAATCGGCCTTCCTGCTTTTTAGTTATCAGTATTAGCATCGATAATTGAAAAATCCATATTGGTCAACCACTAATATTAACAGTAATCTTGGTTAATGTTTATTTCTATGTATTCTAATACATTTTTAAATGAATATTCCACCCAAATATCCAAATTTTCTCATAATTTATTCAACTCAGTGGCGGTTCTAGCTTACTTGGTGCCCTAGACCAGATTCAACGTGGTGCCCCCCTTAATATCAACAACAACAACATGGGAAACAGATAAATATTTAAGCCCATTTTATACTCTAAATCTCCACTTTCACATGCCTGTTTAGTAAAAAGGGACTTAAATATTGATCTGTTTCTCACCCACATCTATGTCACTTCTGAAGATGTAAATTTAACCTCTGGAGTCTTATGGATACATTTTTATCTGGATTTATGTGCTTTTTGGAGCTTCAAAGTTCTGGCCAACATTCGCTTACATTTTATGGACCTAAAGAGCTGAAATATTCTTCTAAAAATATTCATTTGTATTCTGCAAAAGAAAGAAAGCCATGTTTCTGGAATGGCCGATCAGGTGCCGCTCCAGAGAGCTAGGTGGCTGCCTCTTTTGCCTATGCCAGGATCCCGTTCTGACTCAACCCCATGTTGTTCCAAAATAAACAAATACAAATATAGTCATATGGTTTCAAAATATATGGCTATCTTTTAAAAATTAATTAATATTTAATTTTTGACAGCACTTCCTTTGTGGGTTAACTATTCCATTAAAAGTTATATACATTAACATTAGTTAATGCATTATGGACTAGGAATTACTATTTACCAAGATAATTAAATGCAGTAAATAAAACGAATTGTTTACTTTTATTTCAGGGTAACTAATGCATTAACTAATGTTAATGTATATGACCTCATTGACAAGTGTTACCAGGAAAAAAAAATAAAAAAAAAAATAAAAAAGCTCTTTATTCATCGCCTACCCAGATATAGCCATCCGAACTAATCAAAGTTTAACTTGCTATTTTATAAGCGTCTAACTACTGTAAGACAGTGCTGCTTCTCACGTAAGTTACGTATGTGTATACACACGCTTGCACACAGAGACGTACATACACTGATATGTGCATCCATGTAAAACATGCCGCAATAAACAATTTAAACAAGAGAGACTTGCTATGCACAAGTAGCAAACACACATAAAGCAACACAAAAGCTTTCACGCACACATACACAAGCTACCTCCACACCGTGTGTAAGAGGGTGATGCTCCGTTACCTTGAGTGTTGTGCTGCGAGCGCCTGCAGCTTGGCTGTAGACAACAGACTACGAGAGCGCTTCACTTTGCCATGCCATCTGCTCAGAGCACAGCGTGCGAAGACCAGCACCAACTCTCTCTACAACTCTGGCTTTCCTGCTCTCTCTGTCTCCCTATCAGTGAACGGACTCCTGAAGGGATTTTTTCAAGGGAGCTACACCTCTCTCTCTCTCCACCTTCTCTTCCTCCTGCTGGCTTTTTTATGCAATCTTACTCCAGTTCTTCCTTGTAGATCCTCTCTCTCTCTCTCTCTCTCTCTCTCTCTCTCTCTCATTCCTGATATTTGGATCGCCTCCTTCTCACATTCATGTTTGTGTAAGGGAAAGGGAGTGTGTGCAAGTGAGTGTATCTGTTCTGAAGTGCTCCTGACAGCAATGTCCTACTGGCTTTTCATGTTAAATATAAAAACATTTAACACACACACACACACACACACACACACACACACACACACACACACTTTATTACAATACATGTTTTGTTAATGAAAATACACTTTAAAGAAATTGTTCATCCCAATGCGAAGATGTGGAACGTCGTTCCACATCCATATGAAAATTGTGAATATCCTGGCTGACCTTGTCAAAAATGAAAGTGAAAGGGGACTGGGGCTATCAAAATCTCACCATAAAAGTATCATAAATGTAGTCCTGATGCTGTTCAATAGCTTTGTGTGATGAAAACATCAAAGTAATTATTCACTGAAAATCTTCTCCACTGTAGCTCTTAAATCAGATACAGTATGCCACCATTGACCTCAATGGCATCTGGTCACAAGACATGAAAGAACCAATGACGTTTGGCATCAAATGGCCTTGACACACCATTTTTGTTGTCCAGTTCAGAGTTTCATCTGAAAAGAACATTATCATTGAATAATGACTTAAATGTAAATCAGTTCTTCACACAAAGCTATCACATGTCTTACATTGTCATTTTGGAGCTTAACAGCCCCAGTCACATTTCACTTTCATTATGTGGAAAAGAGTGATCTGTACATTCCTCAAAATTCTCCTTTTGTGTTTCAATTAATACAGAAAGTCATACAGGTTTAGAAGGCCAGATGACAGAATTTGTCATTTTTGGGTGAGCTATCCCTTTAATGATACTTTAGATTGTGTGTGAGTGTACTCAGGTTGCTCCAGGGGGATTATTATCACTGTAATAAGAATGCTGTAAATTGCTATGGGTATGCTCAAGTTCGCCGTTCTTGACGCCTCGAATGCTCGAAGTTGATACGTGAATAAATTAAAACGTAAAAAAAAATAATAATGTTGATCATTTCAACACAATTTTCTATCCGATGTGCAAAAGCACTTTGTCTCAAGTACTACATGTTGTTCCCCATTCATATGCTGGGAATGGTTTAGTGTCTAACTGGTAAACAAGCTTTTAATATTTTCAGCTTGAATTTTACCTCTGCCTTCGTGACCAAGTGTCTCAGGGCATACGTAATATATCTCAGTTTACAGTAAAAATTGGTCTACACACAAGCCTGATGGGCTTGCTGTGTAACAAAGGGTGAGCCCCTATTCAGTGAACAAAATTGGACCATATAAAGTATCCGTTTCTCCCCTGTTTGACCTTCTGTCAGTATCGGGATGAGTTAGTTTGCAGTTGTACATGCCTCGAAAGCCTGACAACCAGAATATAGCTCAGTTTCCCCCTGCAGCTTGCGCTGGGGAGCGAACATTGAGAGATTGCATCATTGGAGCCACTGTCTCAATGACCAAGGTTCTTGAGACATGCATAACTAAATTTGATGTTTCACAAGCACAAGTGTACACAAAACACACAGTCACACAAGCACCACATGCTGTTCCACCATAGGAATGCTGAGGGCATTGTGGCTGACCAGCTTGTTCCCAATATCCCCCATGATCACACACCCTCTAAAAATGCCTCGGAAGAGATTTTACCAATGAATGTCCCTGCTAAATGCACACTTCAGGGTGGATTTAATAAATACACAGATAAAATAAAGGCAATTCTCCCTACAATCTTACCCCGATTAACATGCCAGGGAAGATGCTTTATTCTATGATTGTCCCTGCTGTATGCACACTTCAGGGCGATTTTTATACATGCCTAGATATAATAAAAGCAATTCTCACAACATTCTTCCCTGTTCAACATGCCAGTATGCTATCATGTATTCAAGTAAATATTCAGAATGAAATACAACAAAAAAATACTACTGATCTTTACTGTATGATTATAATACATTAATACTTTTTAAAGCTACTAAAGTTACTCAGTCAATAGCAGTGAGTGTTTTCTCGTTTTCTCGTTATGGTTGTTTGATTATAATGACACACTAGACAGCAGCATGTCTATTAGCTTAGATTTATATTTACAAGTCCGTTTTAATACAAATCCTTTATTTATCCACTGTTTACGGTCATTTTAGACATCACTCTCTGTGTTTACATGAATACTTCTGGGCATTTTTGTGGAATTCGTATCTATCTGACCGTTCAGGTACACATTAGCGCAATAATTTTTGGGATGCCACCGTCTGTCAATCAAACAGGTCACAGCTATTATTAGAACTAGTGAATTATAAAATGACGTGCTCTGGATTACTTTCAACAGCAGAATAAGTGACACAGGCCTAGGTTATCACAAAAATAGACGTTATTTTTTCATTATTGATTTTTTAATCAGTCAAGAAAAATTCTCTTTCAATTGCCCCTTCAAAAATCCACTTGTTCCAGACAAGCGTTGATTTCGAGCCCTGATTACATATTGTATTCTACATTCTCCAATAATTATTTTGGAAAACAAGCAAAAAAAGACTATTCTGAAACATATTTTATTCCTCTGTATAATGGGCTAGAACTACACTCCCTCACTTCGATCCATCATTAACTTACAAGAAACAAACTTTCTCTTCTTAATAGAGCCGCATTTGGCTGATTTTCTTCATGATAACATTGAACATGATACATATATTATGATTCACTACGTAATGAGCCATCACTTTATAATCAAGCTGCAGCAAACATGCACGAGTGATGAGCGTCCCCGTGCCAGAGTGCTGGGAGAAGATTCAATCTATTCCCTGGTCACTTCACGCAACTCATAGACAGCACAGAGAAATGCCAGTTTCGGAGTTTATTTTCATAATCCTTTCCTTATTATTTGAACATTAATATAGGATGCTTTAAAGATATAATGCCGTGTGTTTAATTGCAAAACCAAATGCGGCACAGTAGTCATTTAATCTCAATTATCTTGCTTTCATAATCGATGGAAGCCAAAATCGTAATTGAAAATAAAACTTGACTAATTGCCCAGCCCTTCCTGTCAGTACTGTGCTGTAATTTTTAGAAGGAACATTTTGAAGGAACACTTAAAATCTATGTTGCTGCTATAGCGGCTGAACTTGTGCTTAACATTTGAGTCTCTGTTGGTAGAAATTCTCTTGTTTCACGTTTTATGTGTGGGATATGCAGGTTAGTCCTTTTTGTCCCATCCAAGTCCCTTTATGGGATTTATCTGTTGTGTTAGAGGTGCTCTTGGGTGCCCCGCTCGAGCCCTTGACAGGTTATTGGTATTAATTTGAGTCTTTAAATGGCCCTAGTGGAATTGGCATAGTTTCAGAGAGTCTGTGATTTGCATGCCCTGTCGATCAATCCCTTGTGTATGGAGTTTGTGCCAGGGTGTTCAAGGGTTGTGTTAAGACCTCGTTTGAGCTATTTGCCCAAGGTTTATTTCTACGTAATTTTTCTCACAGACCATTCATTTTCAGGCTTGTTCTCCTTCCCCATTTGAGTCGGAGTAGCATGAAAGGTTTCATATGCTTTACCCAGATTGAGCACTGCAGGTTTTTGTTGACCACACTAGCCAGTGGCATAAATTGGAGCAGTTGTTTGTGTGCTTTGGTGGTTACAACAGAGTTGTTTCGGTGTCCAAGCAGAGACTGTCTCATTGGCATGACAATGCAATTTTGAGTGCTTTTGAAGCACACAGTTTACATTCGCATTCCGATATTCTAGCCCTTTTCACAAGGAGCATTGCATCCTTGTGGGCTTTGGCTAGAAATGCGTCATTGGAAGACATTTGTATGGTGGCTGGGTGGTCCACTCCATTTTATAATCTGGATGAGGGTTTAACTCCTGCTTCCCTTGTTCTCTCTGTCAGAACAGGATTAAGCTCATCATTTTCTCTGTTTATTCAGACACTTTAGTTTGTTTGTTCATTGCTATATGCTTGCCACACAGTTGGCAGCATCTGTTCACATGGCATGAATGTACATCGTTCCCCATAACAATAATGCAGCTCGAGTGACCTTGATAGGGAACATCTCGGTTATGCAGAGGAAATGAGATGCTGCGTTTGCTTGCCATACTCTTTAGTATGCATAGGCTTGTACCTTCCTGCAGAAAATCTGATGTGATGGCGCCAAGGAAGCGCCTTTATGGAGCTTGTGACGTAGCTCACTGGGGGCATCACTTAAGCCACATCAGCCAATAAATTGGCGTGATTGTATAAGGGCTTCCGACCATGTAACACAATGACATGTACCCATAGCGATTATGCAGTGTCTCGTTCCCTCTCAGGGAACCAGGGATACGCTTCACGGAGACATTTTGGTGAGTTGGCAAGCAACTTTAGAGGAACAGCGACATACAGTAATACATATCTCAAACTGAATTGTAAAACTTAGTGTCTGACCCTCACTGATGTAATAGAAATAAGCAATTCATTTGCTCAGGGATTAGACTACTTAGTTTATCTCTAGCCTATTACGCTGTGTGTGATGTAATGGCCTGCATTGTTTCTAAAATTTTCAAGGAAAAACCAGCTAGATAATTGCATTGGAAAAGGAAAAAACACTTGCGCTATTTTGTCGGCACGAGGAGAACCAACATATATATATATATATATATATGAATGACAACATGACCTTGCTGAACAGTCACGGTCACCCATCATGATTTCTCCGCACTAGCTGACCCCAAGTTTAAATCAAGTTTAAACCAAGTTTAAATTAAGTTACAGCAAAGATTGCAAGGAACTGCAGAGCTTCTTTAATATGCATAGAAAACACTTTCAATGTAGAGAAGACTTGATCTGCAATTCCGGCCTGGAAAAGAACATCTCTGAGTTATATTTCACTTTGATTGATGATTTTGAAATGAATGCTTTAAATTAAGGATAAAAAGCATATTCTCTGCTTCCTTTCAGGAAAGCTTGCTTTAGACATTGTAGAGGAAAAAAAAATCAATTGTGAGTCTGTGATCCTTTCAAAAACCTTTAATGTTACTTTCATTCCTTTTTGGATTAACTATTAACTGTTATGATCTGAAAGGGCAATTGCCAATCAGTATGGCAAATCTGTGCAATCACACACACACACACACACACACACACACACACACACACACAAGCAGACACACACACACACACACACACACACACTAAAGGCACAGTTTGGTGTATGGTGTGTATGCATTCATCCCCACTGACAGTTTACAGACTGCACAATAGGTTGACATTGTAAGCCATTAAAACACCTTGTTATCTGTAACACACACACCATATTTCAAAAGGTGTGAATGGAGGCTTTAAAATAACTGTTCAGTAACACAAAATATGCTTTCTAAAACAGTTTGTGCATTTTCTGAAGAAGAAGAAAAAATAATAAGAAAAAAAGTGAGCTGTGCTTGTTCATGCAAAAGTCACCATGCAGAGGGTATTCTGGGAGGTTGATAGGTCATTGCTATGCAGTTGCTAGGGTGGGCTGGGTGGTTGCTAGGTAGTTGCATACTGTCCAAAGTCAAAAGAGATCACCCCAGATCACCGTGATTTTCTATCTAATACTGAGTAAAAGTGATGCTTTCCTTAGCAAGCACCACTAAATATGGATTTATATACATGGATGTGCAACAGGTAGTCAGACATATGTTTTTTGGACATATTGGAATTTGTATACATCAAAACCATACAGTTTACTTGAACATGTTGAACATGAAGTGTCCTGTTGTTAAGATTTGTACTGTTCATTCCTGTTCTGGGTCATACAGCTCTTTATTTATAGTATTGGGCTGTTGTTTTGCAAATTGATTTCTGTTCATATTCATGTGAATGAAGATTAATGCTTTGGCACCACTGTATTTGCATATCAAATAAAAAAATAAAAAAAACATTTGGCATGTGTGTGATTTGTGTATAATACTAAGAGACAATAACTATTCTACGATTCAAATTCTCTTCTGCCATCTCAATCTATGAGTAATTATGTTGTAAATCAATTTATTCAACATGTCCAATGCAGTTACAATGGTTAGATGAGTTCCCATCACATTTCAATTGATTTTTTTTAAACAAAAATCAACACTGATAGATTATATTATAAAGATAAGATAAGATTTGCTCAAAAAAATTTAATTCTGAAATCATTTGCTCACCTTGATGTTGTTCTAAAACTATATGCAGTTTTTTTTTTTGGTAGAATATTCATATAGATCTTTTAAATTTAATGACAGGTTCAGAGTGACCATGTCTATCAAGTTCAGAAATTACAAAAAAGTACTATGAAAGCGCCACAAAAGAGTTACAAAGTTCCAAGTGCGTTAGTCATTACGAGACACTTGAGAGTCAATGATGTTCGACGTTACTGACATCCAATCTGTGCCATATTTGATTCGAAAGCTGCAGCAGAGGTGAAGATTTCCAGTGAAGAACAGCTTGTGCTGTTCCTCACACAAAGCTACTGTTTGGCTTTGGAAGACGTGGACTATAGTGCAAGACTTGTATAGACTTAACTTAATGCTGCTTTTAATCTTTTTTCAGGTTAAAAGCCCCTGGTCAATATTAAATGTCCAACCTAGTCTCATAGACTGAACGTTACTATAACTACATTTTTGCAAACTGACTTTCAAGTTTTGCCGCAGTTACGTCATTTCCTGCTGAAATTACACATAACAATCAGAGGAGTGAGTTTTATTCACTTACACACAAATCACAACTACAACGTTTGATTATGACTTTATTAACACTTATTTTTCACACTATCACTCACACACTGCTATGGTATGATATCGAAATACTTTTACTATAATGCACCATTTAAAAAATTATACATTTTAACACTTGTATTACAGACCTACATTTATACACGTATTCCAATGAGATGAACTTCTGCCGTAGATTTTGAAGTATGCGGATCAAGACCAGTAAAACTAAGGCAAACTAACACGTGAGATGAGTGTGTCATTGAAGTGACACGAGTTGACATGTCATTTCTCATTTTGATTTTGGACACTATCGTTTAGGTTTTGTTGTTGGTTAAAGGTAAAGATGTCTGTTTTGTGTCTACCACTCGTTTGAATTTAAATTACTATTGGTTAGGTTTAGGTTGAAGTTTTAATTTAGGGAGCTACGCATTACTCATTAAAACCTACAGTAAATCAAATATTCAATGTTTGATGCCCCTTGCTGGATATTTATATAAATAAAACAGCAGCCAAACGTGTTATAAGGCACCCACTTTATTTGCAATAATGTTGCCATGGTCACGTAATGTTTATGAGACCAGGATGAAACTGCCATTGTATGTAAAGAGCTTAGTAATGATTCTTTACAAGATCCCCCCCCCCCCCTATTTTAATTATTTCTGTTTCCCTCCTCTTGTCCCCTCCCTCATCCAGGTAGATGGGGATGACCTGCCGGCAGAGGGAGGTCTTTCTCCCCAGGGAAAGAGGGAGGTGTACGTCATGCCAGGGGCTCCCCAGCCTGAGAGAACGAGGGAGGAATGTGGGAGGGCGGGGCCGGGTGGTGATTCTACACACCCGGTCCCTTATCAGGCTAATCAAGCCTCCGAGAGATAAAGGCTGACTGCGGAAGATGGTGCAGTGGAGAGAGATCGTTTACGGGCATGTCCGTCATGTGTGTGTTTGTGTCTTTTTGTTTAAGTTTCACATTAAACTATTATTTATATTGTCAAGCCGGTTCTCGCCTTGCCCATCAAAATCCCTTTACAAATTAAAACCATTAATAAATGGCAGAGGCTATTAGAAAATAGTGATAGAGGTTATTTACACTAAGTAATAAAGACACTTGGACATGCAGTTTGCCTTTAATTTCTGTGTTTCTCTAGAGTAATTGAGTACAGCCACGCTGTGAGGCAGGCGATGTTAATGGGCATTCTGTTAATAAATCCATGAAATCAATAGGATACAAAATCTATGTTAAACTCAGAACGATTCATAGAGTAAACCAAATACATGACCAGTTAATTCCCTTGGAGGTGTTTTTTCAGTGGAGAATGAATTCATACTGCATTGTCAGCTGCTGACTTCATCAAAAAGACTCACAAGAGCTTATAAACCACTGTGACTGGAAATCGACCTCCTTTCAATATCAAGAGTGAGTGACTCTGGTAATAATGAATAAGAGAGGTGGTTTCTAACGAAAGCATGAAACAGTGTTCTTCAGAGAAACAGAATGAGAAAAGAGCATGTTAAGAATCATAAATCATGTTCTGGGCATAAAAAATAGACTTTTTTTTTAATCATTTCCAGTATGGTTATTCCCTCTGTAATCAAAAAGAGTAATAGAGTTAAAGTACCTTTTCTCATTTATGTTTTAAAGCAGCCTGTCAGCAAAAGCTATGTTGATGTGTGAAATAAAGCTGAATAAACCCAAACCACAAACTTAAACCTAACCATCATTGGAGTGAAACTATTATGTTAGAGGCAAAAATAAAACCTCCAAATCGAGCTCCTCACTGATTGTGAAAATGCAATTACTTTCTGGTTTTGAAGTACGAGGTCCTTTGAGATACATTGGTGTGTGCACGAGTTAATGGTCACATGAGCATGAGGAACTTTCACGTGAGCACAAGAAGACTTCTATGTAAATCTTGTTTCCTTTTGAATCACTACCATCTTTTTTTACAGATTGCGTGATGAGCATGGATGCGCATGAATAGAGAGAGAGAGATATTTTAAACTTGGTCTAAAGGGATAATATACTTGCATAATTTTTATGGTGCCCATTTACTTATGACAGTCCTTGTATGTGACCATTTATATGGATTCTTGGTAATCCTGAGGTAACAGATGACATAATTGTTTTAACCAGGGGTGACCAAACATCAGATCCAAAGATGCCATTATTGCATCATCTTTATATTGTAGGCTTAATACAATTTTTGGGTGTGATGCACAACAATTATCAGAAAAGTTACATTTTCCTGCTATGTGAAACGTGATTCAAGGAATAACTGTTTATTTGTCAGTTAATCAATCATAGTTTCTGTTCTGCTCTTGTATTGCAAATACAATTTTTATTTGATCCAAATTATTGCGCTCCCCTTTATTTGGTTACGCAAGTGCGAGCTGAGCGCACAGTACAAGCGGAGATGTGCAAGTGTTTTAAGAGCTCTTTCTTATGTCTTAACTCTCAAATGGTGCTGTGAAGTTTTAATAAAACACCAGAAACCCCAATTATACCTTGGAAACAATAGCAAACTCACTGGAACAAAGAGTCAACAACCCTTTCCTTATTTAAACACAGTGGGAAGCAGTGGCTTAACTCCTAATTACACCAATCTTTAACAATGTGAAACAGCACATAGATCTACTGCGCTTTGATCCTGTCTCCAATTATATGGATTTAATGAGACAAATAATAGCTTTTTGAAAAATGTCAGTTTGTTCCTGCTGCATTATTATTATAGTATTTTGCATAAGTGTAATATACAGTGACAGTCAGCCGGATGATATCGCAAAATAAACCAGACAGGGTGATCAGAATATTGTCTTGTTAGGGATTTATTTTGCAAACTGGCTGACTGTACATTATCCCACTCATTACATTACTAACAACCAAATAAATAAATACATGGACATTTTATACTGATTAGCACTGAAGTTATGTAATTATGTGAGAAGAAAGAAATCACTTTACTGCTAAAATCCACCTCCGGTTTGCATCAGAGTTCTGTTGGGACTTTTTTAATTCTTTGCAAATAGCCATCTGACTACTTATTATTCAGCTTATTACAAGACTACTTGCCAAATAAACAAATAACTGGACATAAAACACTAATTTGCATTGAAACTCTGTAATCATGTGAGAATAAATAAATTGCTGAGCTGCTGAAATCCAACTCCGGTTGGCACTTATTTTGTAAATGAATGTCTGTCTGCTCATTATGCATCTTATTACAAGACTATTTGTCAAATAAATAAATACATAAATAAATTAAACATAAAAGAAACATTGATTTGAGATTAAATTATTTTATTAGCTTACTTGTAGAGAACGCACAGTGTCCCTAGAAGCAGGAAATATGGCTTGCAAATACCCAGATGAGCAGTCTGATAGGTGGATGTGCGTTTGTTACAGATAAATATCAGACCTCTAGATGGCGCCATTGACCAATCAGAATCGAGTATTCCAGAGAGCCATTTATACAGAGTAGCCAAAAGTATTTTGTTTTACCTAAAGGGATAGATCATCCAAAAATGAAAATTCTATCATCATTCAATCATTCTCATGCCATTCCAGATTTGTATGACTGTCTCTCTTCTACTGAACACAAACAAAGATTGTTTAATGGATATCTCAGCTCTGTATGTCATTTCAATGCAAATAAGCTCCAAAAAGCACCTAAATGTAACAATAATGTTATCCATTTGACACCAGTAGTTTAATCAATGTCTACTTAAGTGATCCATTCTGTTTTTGGTGTAAACATACCAAAATTTTACTCCTTTTTCATCTTATACATCTTGCCTATACATCTTGCCAATCTACAATCATAATTTCAAGCTTGATTATACTTCTTAGTGCTTGATGCATGCACAGAGCTCTAGATCGCGCTATAGTAAGTGTAATCATGCTTGAAATCATGATCACCAAGGAGAATGATGTCATGATTTATAGTGAAACAGGAGTTATATTTTGGCCTGTTCTCTCCCAAAATTGATTGGAGTGCATCAGATGACATTGATTAACCCACTGGAGTCGTATGCATTACTTTAATGCTGCCTTTATTTGCTTTTTGGAGCTTCAAAGGTCTGACCATTGAACTGACCTACAGAGCCAGCATACTGTATTCTTCTAAAAATATTTGCTTGTGTTCTGCAGAATAAAGAAAGTCATACACATCTTCAGGGTTCCCATTCTTTTCAAGGCACAACTTTCCAGGACATTTGCAGGACATTTTATATGCCCAACAAGTGTAATATTAAAGAAAAAACACATGCAACTATTTCAATTGAGCTATTATTTAGCCATTTCTGTGTGTTTTTCATGGTAGTTACTCACCTCCAGATAAGCAGTTCGCTACATGGCCCAGTGTGATTATTTATCCCCTCAAATCTGTAATTTAATTACTAAATACATAGTCTGTATATACAGTACGCTTCAGTGTATACTGCTCTATGCCATCTCACTCACAAGAATGCGCGTGATGATCATGATGTGGTGTTTTCAGTGTATGAGTGGCCGGCTTCACACATTCATTTTGAACCGTGCATCACAGATTATATATTTATTCAATTAAATCACAGACTTTTGATGTTTAATGATCAAGCTGGGACATATTGCAATTTTAACTTGATTAATTATGCATTCAAACATTTATTTTCATCCAAATACAGTATGTCATATTCCATAAAATTTCGTATTTTATAGTTAATACCATTTTTATGACTAGATTCCATGATTCTGCAAATGGTAACTGTGGTATAAGCAGACTTTGATAGTTGAATTATTAAAAATGAATTAACATCCCTAGGTGTGAAGGCCAAATCACTACGCAACCAACTCAGGGTGTGAATTTGAGAGAGAGAGAGAGAGAGAGAGAGAGAGAGAGAGAGAAAGAGAGAGAGAGAGAGAGAGAGAGAGAGAGAGAGAACAATCACAAATCACATAAAAACAATTTCAATTCAGAAAAAAACTAAATATTAAACAAAATACATATAAATGTTGACAGATTTGATTTGGCATCAACCAATTTTTTTTTAGATGTTTTGAGAAACCAACATGACTTGTTAATTCTATTGGAAGCCTATTTCAGTCATGGGTTCCTCTAAAAGCAAAGGATAATTGTCTTAACATATTTTTCTCAATGATATGCTACAATCACCCCTTGTACTAGCTCTTGTGTACCTTTCTGTTAGTTTATAAATATACTCCTAAAATATGGGTGGAACAAAAGCAATTCAAAATCTTAAAAACCATCACTAAATCAGCTAATTTGATCAGATGTCCCCAGCTCAAAAAAAAAAGAATACTTAATTAAAACACCACCATGATGGAACCTATTTGACTTTTTGTCTAATACTTTAAGGGCTCGCTTATAGACAGTTTCAATAGGCCTAAGAATGGACTTACATGTTAGTCATGTATTCATGCAATATGTAATATGTGGTAGAATCACAACATACATGAATAACACTGCTGCATCTTTAGTTAAACTGTTTCTAATGTATCTAAAATTGTCTAGATTGACTTTCACTCTATTCACAACTTTCTTCACATGTTTTTTAATAGAAAGCTGAGAATCAATTATTATTCCTAAATATTTCAAGCACACAATTGTAGACAATTGTAATTAGAGCATGTAAAAGATCACTCCACTTTGATAATCTTCACAGAGGAACTGTCATATGAATGTTATATTTGTGATCTATGATTTCTTGAGCTCTCATAATTCCATCTGTGTACCAGCCCAGCCCCCTTTCTTTGCATTTCCTCTATTTTTGTGCTGCAAGTATGACACCATGTGGCCAACAGGTTTTGTTGCAGGCCAAGTACACCTCAATGATACAGAAAGAGAGAGAGAGATACAGAAATAAAACAAAAGATGGAGCGAGGCTGATGCACAAAAACAAAGTCGAGGCTAAATATGGTCTAATGTGTGTGTGCCCATTGTCTATACGCCCATGTGATGCCATGGGGGCACAGTATGCCTGGAGTCATAGAGGATTTTCTGTACTGTCACCAGTTCTCTGAGGGTGACACAATGCTTCATTTAGGTTTCTGAATAACATCCGTAAGTGGTCAGATGCCTCTATACATCCTTGACCCATTCTGGATGTAAACAGGTTCACCTTCTTGGGATTGAGCCTGTAACATATGAATTAATAATCCAGATGTTTAACCATTTAATGTCCACTTTACTTTGATATATTCCACAGTACTGAATTATTACCATATCCATACCATTTTATTTTATAGTATATTCCAAGGTACACTACAGACACATTTTATTTGATCATATTTGACAGATTTTAAATAAATAAATTACATATATACATATAAAAAGCAAACGTATTTATTTATTTATTTCTAATTGATAAGTTGGACCAGTAAGAGAACAAAAAGCACCCAACAAGTGCAACAACATTGTTTAAATGTATTTAAACTTCTAAAATCACGATTTCAAATGTCCCGCCGTTCATAACCGTGTTGGAGCGCGAGTTAGTACGTTTTGGGAAAAATGTTAGTCCGTTCAAAGCGATCTCTCTGGGGCGCAAACATGCGGCTATAAAACATGTGATGTCTTTTAGGAAACAAGTTAACATGATTTTAGAGTCTCCGGAGTGAACGCTGGATATTTTCTTTCGTGTGAAACATGAAGGAAAAACATATGGTTTACGCAACAACCGGTATCATTAAGTGTTTTGAATGCGGTGATGTCGGGCATAAACGGCATGATTGCCCGCATAAAGAACGCGGCGTTGAAAGCATTGTTTCAGGATCAGATATTGGTGTTGTTTCTGAACTTGTGCCTTCCCAAGGAGTTCGGGGCGAGATTGAGGGTCCTTCTGAGGTAAGAACTTCATAAGTTAATGTATCTGCTTCTGAAAATAGCGAGGTGAAAACAATAGTGACTGTTTCTGATCTTAGTAAAATTCTGGTTGTAAATATGAATGGAGAAATTGATGAAAACGTCAATGGATTGCATTCTGCACCAAGTATTCGTGTGGTGGAGGAGCAGCAGATGGAGCTGATCTGCAACAAAGAATGCAATAGGGTTGCATGGATGAAACTTTATCAGATGAGACTGCATCTGTCATGACTTTGAGCTATGTTCACAGGAAGATTCTCCATGTAGTGGTTAGGTAAATTTTCAAGAGTTCTCACAAGATGACTCCTTGCTGTATACTTTAGAAGAGATTATTGATTTTCTGAATGATACTTTTGGGAAGCAAGTTAATGTGATAGATTTTTTTTCCAGATATTGAGAAGTTTGAGAAGTCTGTTTCAGTACATCAAAAGAATGTGGGTTTTGAGATCCTAAGTGAAAAGAAAAGATTTTGTTTAAAGAAACATTTCGAAAGCCACAATTAGAAAGTATAGAAAAGTGGATAAAAAGAGACTGTTAAAGGTTTTTGATTTAGCTAAACATTTTCATGCATCACATGGTGTCTTTTTTTGTAATGCTGCTTCTATGTTTTTTTTTCCCCCTTTCCCTCTTAAACATAAATATAAATGGGGGAAGGATATGCACAAACGTGCATTAGTATCTGAAATGATAGAACAGATAAAATTACATGTTATTTATCTTCAAGAAACGCATAGTAATGAAGTTGAGTGGGGATGGTGGTGGAAAGGGCAGTATAAATTAAGCCATAAAACAAATGTGAGTTTAGGAGTGGCAATTTTCTTTTCACCTGATTTAAGATTCACCGTTTTGAATACAGAAGAACCAATAAATGGTCGTCTCCTTTTAGTTAAAGCTGACATTGATTGGGACATTTATTATTTCATAAATGTGTATGCACCAAATGTAGGGTTTGAAAGATTAATGTTTTTGGGTGTGTTAAGTAATGTGTTACTAGGCAGCATTAAAGTGGGTGGGGGGTTGGAATTGCTGATCGAAATACCGAAGAACCCCATATTCAGTCATCATCTTGTTTATCAAGGTTAATAAGGGCAAATTATCTTTTGGATATATGGAGGGTTAAACACCCTGATGCGAGGCAATATACACGGGTCAAGGTGAATAACAATAGAGTTACTGCTGCTCGTTTGGAGAGAAGTTATGTATCAAATTATTGATTGGTCTATCACTCCAATGGGTTTTACAGACCATAATTTGGTTTTGGTTGTAATAAGTAAGTCTCAGAGTTCAAATATGACCTCCTTTTGGCATTTTAATATTAGACTGCTTCAAGATAAAGATTTTTGTAAGTATTTTGAAATATTTTGGCAATAGTGGAAAAGGGAAAAAAATAGTTTTGAAAACCTAAAACAGTGGTGGGATATAGTAAAAGTTAATATCAAAATCTTATGCCTGCAATTTACTGCCAATTCTACTAAAGTGTTGAGAGAAATAATTGAGTCTTTTGAAAATTAGATATCATCTATAGAAGAAGAATTAATTAATAGATATGATCCAATATTAAGTAGTAAGGTATAGAGGAAGAAAATGGAGTTGGGATCTTATTTAAATGAGAGAGTGAAAGGGGCCTTGGTAAGGTCTCGTTTTATTTCTGTTGCAGACATGGATGCTCCAAGTGCATATTTTTTTCAGTTTGGAGCATAAAGTGACAAAGCACAAACAGATGGTCTGCTTACGCCTTCCTGATGGGAAGATGACATATGATATCAGAGATATGCGTCGTCATGCAGTGGACTTCTATTCAAACCTTTATACTGTTGAGTATTGTGATGCAAAGTGTTCTGAAGAACTTTTTCAAGATCTACCTAAAATAGACGTGGACTCAAAGACTACTTTGGATATAGATATATCATATCAATAACTAACTGCTGCCTTGGGTCAACTTAATTCAGGAAAATCGCCAGGCATTGATAGTTTACAACCTGAATTTTATAAACACTTTTGGCATTGCTTTGGACAGGATCTTTATGATGTTTTTTGTGAATGTAACAAAGATGGTATGTTGCCTGTGTCCTGTCAATGTGCTGTTTTGTCATTGTTGCCAAAAAGGGGGATTTGTCTTTTTTAAAGAACTGGAGGCCAGTTGCTCTATTGACTACCGAATATAAAATTGTATCTAAATGCCTTGCAAATAGGCTCAAAAAGTACCTTCATTTAGTAGTACACAGGGATCAAACATATTGTGTTTCAGAAAGGACAATATCAGATAATTTTTTAACACGGGATGTTTTGGATATTTGCAGAGTTTAAAACAAAAATTGTCTTGATCTCCCTGGATCAAGAAAACACATTTGACCATGACGCTCACAACAATCTTTTCAGTGTGTTGGAAGTTTTTGTTTTAGGGGAAGGTTTTTTTTAAAATGGGTGAAATTGTTGTAGGCAGGTGCCTCTTGTATTGTCAAGGTGTGAGGTGGATTAAGCCATCCAATTTATGTAACAAGGGGCATAAGACAAGGGTTTCCTTTATCAGGACAACTATATAGTATATAAATCGAACATTTTCTTTGAAAATTACATGGAAAGTTGTCTGGTTTTATTACATCGGTTTTTTTTAAGAATTCAAGAATAGTTTTAAGTGCTTATGCAGACGACATCACAGTATTTGTTAAGAATACACAAGATGTTAAGGTTTTGTCTGATGTACTTCATGTTTATGAGAAGGCTTCATCAGCCAAGGTAAACTGGGATAAAAGCGAAGCTCTCTGGTTAGTCAAGATCTTTCAGAAAACCTTCCACAATTGCCTGGAAACCTCAAATGGAGATTAGAAGGTTTTAAGATACTAGGTATTTATTTTGGTTCTAGTGAATTTCAAAAGTTAAATTGGGAGGAAGTAGAGGAAAAAGTATGCACCGATTGTCTTGGTGGAAATGGTTGCTACCTCAGTTGTCCTAAAGGGAAGAGTGCTGGTGGCCAACAATTTGGTGGCATCTACTCTATGGCATAAACTCAATGTGCTGCAACCACTAGCAGGTCTAATTTAAGCGATTCAAAGGCACTTAGTGTCTTTTATTTGGTCAGGATACTATTGGGTCCGATCTGCTGCACTGTATCTTCCTATACAAGAAGGGGGACAGGGTCTGGTGGACATTAAGGCAATAATAATGACTTTTCGTTTACAAACTGCTCAAAGACTGTTATACAACAGCAATTCTGCTTGGATGAACACAGCAACAGCCCTTTTGCAGAGGGTAGGCGGAATGGGACTCGATAAACACTTATTTCTTATGCATTTACAAGAGTCAGAGTTGGTAGACCTTACCCCCTATTATAAATCTATGCTTGAGGCTTGGTAAGTTTTTACTTCACCTGATTTAAATCACATGATTTATCAGCCGTGTCTTGGCTGTTGGATGAACCATTGTTTTTCAACCCTCTTTTTTTCTTCAAGATTTTTATCATCTGCATTTTTACGTTCACGGTTGCTGGCTGCTGGATATACGAAGTTGGGCCATGTATTGAGTAACAGTGTGGATGTTATAAGCCAAAGAACTGAAGTGAAATCTGTAAGATTGATACAGCAGTTTGTTGCAGAAGTATGTGGGGAGTTAAGAGAGTAGTACAGATATCTTCAGGACAACACAAAGATGATTCATGAGTGGACAAAGGGGCATGATTATTTATTTCCCTCACTCATCGTTAGTGCTGCTGTGGAGAATTGGGAAGAAGATAATCATTGTTTGTTTAAAAACCCGTTTTCGATTGTTTTGAGTCAACTGGGAAGAAGGCCTTGTACTTGATTTGTATGAAATTGTCAAATGCCAGGTCTTTGACTGGTGTTTTTTCAACAAAATGGAGGGATTTTTTTTTTACTTGACTCTTCACCTAAAGGCTGCTGGCATACTCTGTACAAATGTCCAATTAATAAGCGGACAGGTGATCTACAGTGGAGAATTGTACATGGAGCAGTAGCTACAAACAGACATGTGGCGCATCTTAATCCTAGCATTGGCAGTATTCACGTTTAGGGGATATTTTTTCCCTTTTAAGCAATTGGTTTCTATCTTTGGGTGAGGAGTTCCAATTGTTTATTTATGGGCCTAGGTATTCAGTTCAAAGAAAAAGTACTTTGGTTTTAATACATTTTTTATCTGGCACTGCAAAATTAGTAATTTGGAAAACAAGAAAAAAAAAAAACTTCTAGGGCAAGATGCAATAAGTGTGGTTCCTATGTTCTTGGGACTTGTGGAAGCTAGACTAAAAGTGGAGTTTGCTTACTACAAGTTGGTGGACTCTTTACCAAAGTTTGTAGAAATCTGGGGTGTTAATGAGGTATTGTGTACTTTATATGAGAACAATGAATTGTTGTTGAATTTTTAAATATATATGTCTGTAAAAAATAAATAAAAAAAATGTTAAGGTTTCTGGAATGAAGTGTGTATAATTTGTGTAAATCAAGAGAAAATTGTTATAATAAAGATACATTTAAAATTCAAATTCTCTCTCTCTCTCTCTCTCTCTCAAGCAGCCATGAAAAGGTAATCCTGTTGTTCACAGAGCTCTGCACACCAACAGGACCTCAGAGAAAGAGAGTTTGAAATGTTAAATTCACAGTCCTGGTGCTTTGAAGTCGGCACAGCCAAAAGCAAATCAGAGAAAGCTGGCATGCTAGATTTGGCAGTATAAATGATTGTGATTATGTTTACTGAAACCCAGCGCTGGGACTCGTACCTCTAGGGCTTTAATTGAGTCTTCACAGAAGGCTGCCAAAATAATGCTAGAGAGAAGAGATCTGTTTTGGTAGAACATCTTCTGAGGTAGATTGGCAGATTAGTGTCTGGTTCTTCATGTTACCACATCCGCGCTTTTTTTTTTCCTCAAAGATTTAAGTATAACTCCCGACGGGCATTACATCAGTCAGTTGTAATCAATATTTTTCACATGTCAAGTAACTTACAAGGAAGGAATTTAAAAATATGGAAGTTCACCAAACCAGCCAGTCTAAATTATAATCCTACAGTATGTAAGATAAAAGCTGCGTTCACACTGCCAGAGACATGCAGTGACAAAACTACCTCATCTCATTCATTTTCAATGAGAGCTGGCAACTATGTGAGCGACCGGATGTGGGCGTGCCCAGCAATGCGACAAAATTGAAAAATGTTTAACTTTATGTCAACGAAGTCGACTTTCGGGAGCGACAGCCAATACGAGAGAAGATGGTAGAGCTCACGTGATCCTAATATTTTTATAATAATATTAATTGTAAAGAAACAGTGCTGTTTAGACTCTCCATACACACCACTAGCGACCTAACTGCCAGCCACTGGCGACATGCAGCGACAAATTAGCTGGCAGCGTTAACACAGCTTAAGACAACACAGCCTTGTGACAACTTGTAGTAATTCATACGACTTGGCTTGTATGACTTTCATTCCCACAGAGGCAACCCACGGCCATTTTTAGCTATAAGCAGTATGAGCAGCCACTTCGGCCCCCTAGCCACCAGGGCACCAGCCGCACAAAGCAAGGTCTTATTTTTATTTTATAAATATAATACAATTCAAATCTGTGAGTAAGCCTCAGGCAGCAGTTATGGCTCAATTAAACAGTTGTAGAGGTTGTTGTCTGGAAGGGAAGGGAGAAATTCTGTTGAGCAATAATGCTAACCAGCTGTTTTATTGGTTGTATGTTGAAAATGCTTTTTCCGTTTTACCTGTATATAGTTATTTATTGTTATTTAAGGTAATTTATTGTTAATTTGTATAGTTATGTATTGTTACATTTGTTGTAGTTTGTGTAGTTAAAATACTCCTAAATTAAAGTGATTAGAAATTTAGTTAAAAAAAAAAAAAAAAGTATTCTCTGGTCATTTACTCACCCTCATCCAATTTCAGATGTGTATAACTTTATTTCTTCTGCGGAGCACAAACAAAGATTTTTAAAAGAAAACCTCAGCTCTGTAGGTGCATACAATGCAAGTGAATGGTGGCCAGACCTTTGATGCTCTAAAAGGGAGACAAAGGCTTCATTAAAGCAATCAATAAGACTCCAATGGGTTAATCAATGCCACTTGAAGCGATCCAATAGGTTTTTGCTGCGACAGACTAAAATTTAACTCCCTTTTCACTTTAAATTTTGAAAGCAGTCTCATGGCGATCAAGATTTCAAGCTCGATTACACTTCATATATTGCCATCTAGCGCTTTGTGCATGCGTCAAGCTCTAGTAATGAAAGCATGATTGTGCCTGGAGATTGCAGTGGAAAGATGTATAGTGATAAAGGAGTTAATTTTTGGTCTTTTTTCACCCAAAAGCGATAGGATCACTTCAGAAGACATGGAGTCGAATGGATTACTAATGTTGCCTTTATCTGCTTTTTGGAGGCCACCATTCACTTGCATTGAAATGACCTGTGCTGAAATATTCGTCTAAATATCTTCATTTGTTTTCTACAGAAGAAAGAATGGCATTCACATCTGGGATGGCATGAGGGTGATTAAATGATGAGAGAATTTTAATTTGGGGGTGAACTACCCCTTCATTTTAATATATTCAAATTTGCTCAGAAACAGCTGGAACCAATCAAACAAACAAACAAATAGAAATTCAAATTTATATAATACAGCCATTCAAAAAACAGCCACATACGCAACACTTTTTTAAATATCTGTGAACAAATTTGGTAACTCATTCCATATTTGTTTATGCAGTACAAATGACTCGAATATGCTTCCTTCGTCTCATTTCATCTTTGGGATGTGGTGGAACGGGAGCTTCGTGCCCTGGATGTGCATCCCACAAATCTCCATCAACTGCAAGATGCTATCCTAGCAATATGTGTGTACACTCACCTAAAGGATTATTAGGAACACCATACTAATACTGTGTTTGACCCCCTTTCGCTTCAGAACTGCCTTAATTCTACGTGGCATTGATTCAACAAGGTGCTGAAAGCATTCTTTAGAAATGTTGGCCCATATTGATAGGATAGCATCTTGCAGTTGATGGAGATTTGTGGGATGCACATCCAGGGCACGAAGCTCCCGTTCCACCACATCCCAAAGATGCTCTATTGGGTTGAGATCTGGTGACTGTGGGGGCCATTTTAGTACAGTGAACTCATTGTCATGTTCAAGAAACCAATTTGAAATGATTCGAGCTTTGTGACATGGTGCATTATCCTGCTGGAAGTAGCCATCAGAGGATGGGTACATGGTGGCCATAAAGGGATGGACATGGTTAGAAACAATGCTCAGGTAGGCCGTGGCATTTAAACGATGTCCAATTGGCACTAAGGGGCCTAAAGTGTGCCAAGAAAACATCCCCCACACCATTACACCACCACCACCAGCCAAATTGAACAGGTGTTCCTAATAATCCTTTAGGTGAGTGTGTGTGTGTGTGTGTGTGTGTGTGTGTGTGTATATACATATATATATATATATATATATATATATATATATATATATATATATATATATAAAATAGAGTGTTGGTATAATGATATCTAGTTCATTATTTTCAGCAATTTTTGTATTTACTGTGAATTTGATTAAATTCACATTATATATATATATATATATATATATATATATATATATATATATATATGAGAGAGAGAGAGAGAGAGAGAGAGAGAGAGAGAGAGAGAGAGAGAGAGAGAGAAATAAACTCTCCAAATCAGCAACAGTTCCAGTTGTCCTGTGTCTACTCTCAATTAAATAGCACAACGCAGATAGTAACAGTGGTCAAAAGTGGGATGGTTACATTAACAAGGAAAAAAGTTCCATCAACCTTGTACATTGCATAAACAGATGAAAAACAGATTCAATCTCTGAACAAAAAGGACAACCCTTACTAACACTAGGTTGCAACACATGTCTGTTTGTAGCTATAGATCCATATACAACCATCCACTGGAGGTCACCAGTCCGCTTCACAGACATTTGTACAGGATACGCCAACTACCTTTAGGAGAAGAGTCAGTGCCAAAAACTTCTGTCCATCTCATTGAAATAATGTAAATTAGCCACCTTTACGCAGGTGACATAAAGGACTCTTTCCTACTGACTCAAAATCATCAATCTGTGGAGTTCTGAATGACAGTATACATCTCTCCTCTTCCTGCCAGTCCCCCACAGCAGTTCTTACAACCAGAGAGGGGAAGAAATACATGCATCCCCTTCTCCATTTGTCAATTATAGTTGGATTGTCCAAGAAAGAACGATAGTTAAAATGCAGTTCCCCAAGCACCTCTGTGGTGAGTTTTTGTAATAGTCGATTTGACCTCTCCCCAGCTTTCTTGCCTTAAGATTCCAAGCTGGTATGCAGTATATGACCCAGCTTTGTGCACCCAGCAGACAGTAAACGTGAATGCAAAAATGCTGAGGACAAAAGTCTCGAAGGCAGGAAGGAGTTAAAAAACAATGGTTCCTTCAACAGCCACATACCAGCAGATACTTCAGGTGATCTTGAAATAGCAAAATCCTTCCAGGCTTCCAGAACAGATTTGTAGAAAGGAGTAAGATCTTTAAACTTAGCCTCTTCTAGCTTCATCAGCAACAAATGCTTATCAAGAGCCATTACACCAGCTCTTTTCAAAAGTACAACTGCGGTGTCAATCCAAACACTATCATTATTATATAATAGTCTCTGGGCCGCTTGTAAACTAAAAGTCATTAGCCTGGACCTGATATCCACCAAACTGTGCCCCCCTTCTTGTACCGGAAGAAACAGTACAGAGGAACAAACCCAATGTTGTCCCGACCAGAAAATAAGTCACCAACTTTCTTTGAACTACTTGCACTAATCCAGCAGGTGGTTGAAAAAAGAATTGCCACTCCCGCACTAAAAATTAAATGATCTGTTGCCCCTTCCAACAAATTCTCCAATCAGCTTCATTATCTACATCACTATGAGTTTCCTGAAGCAATACAACATTTAATCTTTTTACCTGTATGCTTTCCAAGACCAAATCACATTTATGTCTATCCCTCCCACCATTAACATTAATGGAGCCCAAAATATCCATATATGTATTAAAGAGGGAGAATGACAGAAATACAACAAAAAGAATGAAAGATAGAAAGCCCATGTTTCATGGAACGTCCATGCATTTCTGGTCAGTCACTCAAAAACTTTTTTTTCCACTTTCCTGCATTTTCTTATCGCTGTAAGATGCTTCTTTAACCGAAAACGCTTATTTTCACTCAAAACTAACTGCCTTTTGAAAACCTGTAACAGACCAACAAACTTCTCAATGTCTGGGAAAAAAATCTTTAACATTCACCTGTTTGCCAGAAGTATCATCCAGAAAATTATTAATTTCCTCAAGGGTATAAAGGAAAACTCATTTTGAAGATTTCTCTGTGAACTATCAATGTCAGTAGAATCAGTTTCATCAGACATGGCATCAATCATGTCATTATTTGTACAATTTATTTACCCACTCTGGTTAATTCCATCAGATTCTTCAAGATTACAGTCACTTTGCTCAACATTGCTATTACCTGGTACTTCAAAATTAGAAACACTATTCCATTCAACAACAATAGTTACAGGTGTAACGTTCTCAGCATTACTGCTGCGAGTAACATCACTAACACCATTAACACTGCACTCATAAATCTCTGCCACACGTCTGATTGTGTCTGCACTTCAGGGACTGTTTCAGAGATGACACGCGATGCCGTGCCAGTATCTGATTTCTGAATTCCAGAAGGACCTGCAATTTCTTTCTCAACAACATTTGCGGGGGCAATCACAACATCAACCTCCCCCTCTGCAGCAGTATTTTCCACTCCTCCTTGCTCCCTGTGTGGACAAGCAAGCCTAATATGCCCTATGTCACCACAATCAAAACATCGCAAGTTACCAGTAGTTGCATAAATCATGTATGATCTTCCTTCATGTTTTACACTGAAAATAACATCCAATGTATTTTCTGGAGAGTCCAAAGACATATAAACTTGTCTTCTAAAAGAATGAACATGTTTTAAAGACGGATGTTTACAACCTAAAGAGATCGTTCTAAACGCACTAGCAAACTTTCTGAATCTCATCAAGTCACGTTCCAATGCCTCATTAGAAATGAAAGGCGGGATATTTGGAATTATGATTTTGCTGGAAGGTGCATAAAGTAGAGTAACATGCACAAAATTGTCACGTATGACAATACCATTTTCAATCAACCTGCTAGCAGTGTTTATCTCTTTTACAAACACAAAACTGCTTTATTCATTCAGGATGCAGAAAAAATACTTTCAAAAACTTCCACCTCTCCCATTGACATGAGATCATCCTCCACCATAAAATTGTCATCAGGTACACAACGCACACAGTGCTGCAATGACAGAGATGGCGTCTTTTCAGATGCCATCCTATCACACAACTTTGCTACAACTTTGTTACACTCTAATGAAATGCTTACAAAACAAAAACTACCAGAACATGCAAAAGAGAAAAAAGAAGGAAAGAGAAAAACTTTTGCAGCTCAATACTCACTCGACACCACTCTCACCCAAACACCACAGCATAGAGAGAGAGAGAGAGATAAATACACATACTGTATTTTTAGTCTCATGATCAACAAAAACATTTCATATTAATGTTTGACTATGGTGAATAATGATAACTTTATGTGTATTGAGAGAACAAAAAGTGAAATTATTAGACCTTGTTTTATCTTGTCTGCATAATGAGCACTTGAAAGTAAAGGGGCGAATTACTAAAAACACATCTGTCTGCTTGTCTGTCTGTTTATCTGTCTGGATAGCTGTATGTCTGCTAGTCTAGCTTCTGGGCTCTGGTTTGTTGGTCTGAATATTTTTGTATAATTTCTATGAGCCCACTTGATTGGTCCATTCATTTTTAACACCCTGCTTCAAAAACTTTAAAGACCAAATTTATAGGGAATGACAGATTTCTTGCAACTGTGTTCCATGGAAAAAGATGAAAAATACAACATTCAGATAACACTGTATCTCCCTCAGTGTATTATACTGGAAACATATACTCAAATATCCCTGCATATCCATAAAAGATATTGTCCTTATTGGATCGGTGCATTAAAAAAGCATTCAAGGAATTTTAATCAAAGCATATATCCATTAAGACTGGCGCAAGCATTATATTAACTCAGAGCTGGCAGAGAGGGGCCTGTTAGTGCTTATGTAAAAGGCAAGCTGCTCTCCCATACAGTATATGATCATTTATTCTGAGGTAAGACAGCTTGCACTGTAACAGGCTTTCCATAGTGAGTGATGAGTTTGGATGAAAACAACCATAAATCTGCCTGTATAGAAATGTAAAAGGCTTGCAGCATTAGAGAAAGATGCATATTGAAGCTAAGTGGCAGAAGTGTATTTAGAAAATCGTGGCACTGTTGTGATGACTACGCATTCAAGCTGTTTATATGTAGATTAAGTTAAAAAGCACCCTGATGTGAACACATCTTATTTGTGCACATACTGTTTAATTTGTTTTATTCTGGCCAAAACCACTCACTTAGACAGGAAGATAAAGTCTGACTGACAGGTAAAAAAAACAACTAGAGTTTCGTAGTTACATGCCATTTAGGGGTGGGTTTATCTGAAATTGTTCAAACCACAAGGCAAAATCTGGCAAATCTAGATGACTCAAAAATTTCACTCCATGTGAGCGCAGCGTAGTTCTAGCGGGAAGACTAGCAGCTGTACATCATCACACTATTAGCTGGGTAATTCCTAGCCAATCGCAGGTAAGCCATTGCTTTATAAGTCTGCTCACAATCTATCACATTGCTGTTTCAGTGCGCTAACACGGCAACCTCCACCACCCCACCACCACCAGTTGAGCCCCGTCCCGCACGGGGGTAGGCTCCTCGCCCCAGCCTCCTATCTCCGGCAGGATATGATGGTTCCGAGTACAACTCCCTCGGACCGCCAGACGGGGCCTACGCCAAAGAGAGACATTACTTTTCTGTTCTACATTCGTCAAATAAATGGCATCTTAAACTTCACTCAAGCCTGCGTGTCTTCCCGATAGAAATTTCCAGATGGACTGGTTGCTTAAGTTAGCAGCCTGATCTTACAGTGAAATCAAGAAAGTGTTGGTTGACTTTTCTTTATCATAAATCAGTATATGCTGACCGAAATGTAAAGCACTGCCCCCAGTGGCCACAGCGGGAAGTGTTGTAGGGTGTAAAGTCACAAGTGAGCTCCATTAATGTCCAAGAGAGGTCACCCAAAAATACTTCTTAATGAAAATCTTATTCTTGGTAACATTTTACAATAAGGTTACAGTTGTTAACATTAGTTAATTCCTTAAGTATCATGAACAAACAATTAACAATATATTTTTAAAGAATTTATTAATCTTTATTAATGTTAGTTAATAAAAATACAATTGTTCATTGTTAGTTCATAGTGAATTAATGTGGTTTTAAAATGTATTAGTATATTGTAACAAGGGAAAGGAGGAGGCGAGAACCATCTTGACAATATAAATAAGGTTTTAATAATGAACTTAAAACAAAGCACACAAACACATGACGACGGACATGTCCGTAAATGATCTCTCTCTTGTCGCACCACCATCCGCCATCGGCCTTTATCCCTCTCGGAGGCTTCATTAGCCTGATATGGGACCGGGTGTGTATCATCACGACCCGGCCCCGCCCTCCGCCCTGCCACATATATGTTAAAATTAACCTGAACTAAGATTAATAAATGTTGTAAAAGTATTGTTCATAAAAACAAAAAGAAAAAAAAAACTGAAAAGCACTTCAGCTAAGTGAGTGAAGGGTAGATGGGTCGTTTCTGGCTCAAAAGGTTCTGGAACAGAAATGAGATTAGACTAAGGGTGCTGATGAGCTAAAGTGTCTCTGAAGAATTCCCTTCTCAATTACGAGAACTGTGAAGGCAAAGAGGCTTAACAAAATTGGATACAGGATTTTATCTAGGGACAGACTGCTTTCATTTAGCATTAGAAGGGAGTTACTAGTCTCTTCTATCTCTCTTCTCTGTACAGAGGTGCCCTTCATAAACCTCAGCCCATGACTAAGAAAAGTATTTTGTTCAACTATACTTGCTCACCTGGAATTTTCATGCTAAAACATATTTCCGAACTCTCTGTACAATCTCTAAACCATCATTAGGACAATTCTCTGTTCTCTCTGATTCCTCTTAACAACATTAATTTGGCTCTATGCTATCATACAGAGACTCAAATGGGTCTCAGTCCCACAGCAGATCATGCCACTGTTCAGCACGGCAACTTTTACAAACTCTCTAATTGACTAGTCGCTCAACAACTGACAAGTCGATTATTGAGGACTACAGGTTTTATTATAGTGGACTAGTTGTATAGCAGTTTTGCTTTTAATGGGAGAGGCAATTCTCAAATAAATTAAAGATGCAACTTTTTGGTGAGTGTTTTTGTGTGTTGATAACTTGACTAACATTCACTATAAAACCCTCTCTATGAAGTACTGTCTCTTTTAATGTTATGTTTCATCCTTTTATGCAAAGCTGCTAAAGCCATCAAAGCACTGCTCTTGTACAAATTTACAGCATTAAATTGTGTACCCACAAGCATACACTTTTGCTGTCATTGAATGGAGAAGAGCAGCATCAACATTCTGTTAAACTCCTCCTTTTTTGTTCCTCAGGAGGAAAAATAAAACAAACCAACAATTTGCTTTCAAAACATTGCTCAGTTTGTTTGAGGATCTCAAATTTTTGGAAGCAAAAATAAGACATTGCATGGAAAATCATATGAATATGGTCCTTTCTGATTTCCATGTTTCTTTGAAAACAAATATTTATGTTTCAATTATAAAAATACTACAAAATTTGTCCACAAGGTCCTGTTCTATTAGATGCACTGAAATGTGACATTTCTGAAATGTTTTGTGATGTTTCAGGAGCTGAGTTTTCAAAAAGTGGTTGTGCTAGAGCTAGGTGAAGCCAGTGGTTGAGGGGGGTTTGGGGGGGTTTGACAAATAAAGTTGTCTAAGGTGTTAACATGAGAAATCTTACCTAACATTCATGTGAACACTAGGAAGCACAAATCAACCCGTCACTCATCACTCCGACACACCTGTCATTTGTTTTCGCAGTGGAGAGAGAGCTTGCCTGCTCATGGTTGCCAGATTGCATGTCTAAAGCATCACCCTGGCAGAATATTTCCTAACTGTTCAAATGACTAAGATTCGATAGGGGGATTTCACCTATAGAAATCTGGCAACTTTACACATGTCGAAATCTAATTCTGACTGGCAAATCACTGTTATTTATCAAGCATAGAAAATTAAACATTTGACTTGCATGAGTAGTTCTAAGTAATACATGACACAATTGGTCAAATGGGGATGGTAAGGGGGGATGGTGGTTTTACAAGGGGGATGCTTTTTGGTATTTCTTGCAACAAGGGGGATGCCATCCACTCACATCCCCCCTCAAATCGAGCCCTGAGAGCAACAACTATATTATTACAGAGAGAGAGAGAGAGAGAGAGAGAGAGAGAGAGAGAGAGTGGGAGTTTTGGCAGCAAACTGAACTTACAATAGAAGCACTTTGGCCTTAATTAATTAGAGAGTTAAAGCAAAAACAACAAAGCAGTGGTCTGTGTTATCCTCATTTTCAAACCTGCATAACTCTAGTATAAAGGGTAGTATGAGAGCTGCCAGGCCGGGACTTAAGATCAATCAATAAGCACGAGTCTTGCAAAAACACAGCATTACAATACAGGGTTGTGTGCCATCCAGACTGTAGAGAATGCCTTTTAATTCCATTTAAATTCTTGAATTTAAATTGAGGTAGCAAACTGGATGCAGAATTGTAAATCACATTTTAATTGCAATGGAATACAATTCAAAGAAATTAATATAAATGCTGTATGTGTATTTATTTTCATTTTAACCTTATTTCAATGTCTTACCATTACATTTAATGAAAAGCAATTAATCAATGCCTCCATTGATAGATAACCCTTGTTGTAAATATTTTCATGTACTTTCTCAACGACAACATTTGTCCTTGAATGAGCAGGTTTTTCCACGCATTTACTTGAACCGCTCACACAATTTAAATGGTATGACCCATTTTAGGGGTGGCTCAGATTAGTAAAACTAGCGGATTTGTGATTTATTATCGGATTTCTATTTATTTATTAATTGTGATATATTAAATGCCAAATTCAGAAAACACTTGGGTGACAATAATATAAATTAATAAGGAATAAAGTAAATAAATAACTAAAAACAAGGGGGGCAGCTGACCAAATCAGTCACCAGGCCCGGCATTTCCTCCACGGCTCTGGATGGCCAGACCGGGCCTGTGCAGAAACTACATAGTAGTTATACTATATACTATATAGACCCAAAAAGCTGTATTTTATAGACCCAAAAATCTTTCTCCGTTTGCAGCCATTTTATTACAAGCAACATATACAGGTGAAACTCGAAAAATTAGAATATCGTGCAAAAGTTCATTAATTTCAGTAATTCAACTTAAAAGGTGAAACTAATATATTATATAGACTCATTACAAGCAAATTAAGATATTTCAAGCCTTTATTTGATATAATTTTTATGATTATGGCTTACAGCTTATGAAAACCCCAAATTCAGAATCTCAGAAAATTAGAATATTACATGAAATCAATAAAAAAAAAGGATTTTAAATACAGAAATGTCGGCCCTCTGAAAAGTATAATCATGCATATGTACTCAGTACTTGGTTTGGGCCCCTTTTGCATTAATTACTGCCTCAATGCGGCGTGGCATGGATGCTATCAGCCTGTGGCACTGCTGAGGTGTTATGGAAGACCAAGATGCTTCAATAGCGGCCTTCAGCTCTTCTGCATTGTTTGGTCTCATGTCTCTCATCTTTCTCTTGGCAATGCCCCATAGATTCTCTATGGGGTTCAGGTCAGGCGAGTTTGCTGGCCAATCAAGCACAGTAATACCATGGTCATTGAACCAGGTTTTGGTACTTTTGGCAGTGTGGGCAGGTGCCAAGTCCTGCTGGAAAATGAAGTCAGCATCTCCATAAAGCTTGTCTGCTGAAGGAAGCATGAAGTGCTCTAAAATGTCCCGGTAGACGGCTGCGTTGACTCTAGACATAATAAAGCATAGTGGACCAACACCAGCCGATGACATGGCTCCCCAAACCAACACAGACTGTGGAAACTTCACACTGGACTTTAAGCATCTTGGATTGTGTGCCTCTCCATTCTTCCTCCAGATTCTGGGACCTTGGTTTCCAAATGAGATGCAAAATTTGCTCTCAAATTTGGAATTTGAGAGCGCTTGAGACGCTTCTGATGTTGTTTGTTGTTCAGGAGCGGCTTGACAAGAGGAATACGACATTTGAAGCCCATGTCCAGGACCCGTCTGTGTGTGGTGGCTCTTGATGCAGTAACTCCAGCCTCAGTCCACTCCTTGTGAAACTCCCCCACACATTTGAATGGCCTTTTCCTGACAATCCTCTCCAGGCTACGGTCATCCCTGCTGCTTGTGCACCTTTTTCTTCCACACTTTTCCCTTCCACTTAACTTTCTATTAATGTGCTTTGATACAGCACTTTGAGAACATCCAACTTCTCTTGCAATTACCTTTTGAGGCTTTCCCTCCTTGTGGAGGGTGTCAATGATGGTTTTCTGCACAACTGTCAGGTCAGCAGTCTTCCCCATGATTGTGAATTTAACTGAACCAGACTGAGAGACCATTTAAAGGCTTAGGAACCCTTTGCAGGTGTTTTGGATTAATTAGCTGATTAGAGTGTGACACTTTGAGCCTACAATGACAATTTTCACAATATTCTAATTTTCTGAGATTTTGAATTTGGGGTTTTCATAAGCTGTAAGCCATAATCATAAAAATTATATCAAATAAAGGCTTGAAATATCTTACTTTGCTTGTAATGAGTCTATATAATATATTAGTTTCACCTTTTAAGTTGAATTACTGAAATTAATGAACTTTTGCACGATATTCTAATTTTTCGAGTTTCACCTGTATATTGCAAATATTTGATTATTTTACATGAGATGTTTTACCAGTTCCAGATTCTGAAATAGCAGATAGCAAATGCCTTTGAGAATAATGGTAATGCTAATTGTACAGAATTCTCTATGTTTGTTCATATAATGGAGAGTAGCACGGAATAAGCGCTAGGCGGAGTTAAGATATACGCTACTTGCGTTGATACAGAAATGGTGTATTCAGTGAATGAGTGTAGCGCCATACTGTTGCATCAGCCATTCTGACTGGAAGATTCTCTGGATTGCTCATGTTTAGGGACATTGTATGAGTAACAGATGAAGTAAGATTACAGTTATTTACTTTATCACGTTATATATATTGTCTGAGTATATGCTAGAGATACTGTTTGTAAGTTCAGTTAATTTATATCAGCGTGATCAGTTTATCACACTTGAGTTAAGTGACGTAATGCACAATGTTGATTATCTGTGGAGTTATTAACATAATATAGCGATATATGAGAAGATAATGCTCTAAAAAACTGAGTTATGTAATTTACATTAAATGTGTGTAAATGATGACACTTTAGTAATACTTTGCTATTTGTCTATTCTCTATTGTTCTAGAAACCTTACATATGTCCTTCTTACATATGCATCTTCATATGTCAACATCAGAGCAATCATTAAAGAAATATATTATCTATCAGTGACTCAAGAGTTTTCTAACAGGAACACTGTGGCGGTCAGTGCATGCCGATCCAATAATTCAAACCTAATTTGGAACACTAATGGTATTATAGACCTCCAATTGAGTGACAGGATGTGGTGCAGAGAAACTTTCAGAAATCCAGTCCAATGATCCACTGGATAATACAGTGCCTGACACAATGGCTTTGTTGACTGGTCCTCGAAAAATAACATTTGCTTTTACAGTCCACATTCTGTAAGTCTTTTGAAGAATTACTTGCTCTTCTTTAGCACAAACCCAATGAGATAAACAGCAAGGCCGGCAATTCAAGGTATGAAATTGCCATTAGTCCCTGAGAGAGCTGGTTGAGTCTCAGTTATTGCTTTTCTTTGGGCAAACATATAAAATGTCCTGAAGGGGCTTGGAAGCCATGCTCCATTACATTGGAATGGATTATCAAATCTAATGTAACAGCCCCTTGAGGAATCGATTCCATTCTGTGCAAGTCTCTAAAATATTTTTTTTAAAATGTGTCACACATGAGCACTGCTCTCTGGGATCACTGGCACATCTCAAAATGTACTTTGCGATACCCAACATTGACAAGTGAGATTATCGAAGCAAATACATTTTTTGGTTGGCAAGGACACTGTCTTGGAAGGGCTTGACATTTTGAAACAGCTCTCCATAATCTGAGCACACTCTTGAGGTATGCATTCAACAAGAATTCTGCCTGTTGTACAACATGGAGAATTATTGACTAACAACAATGTCGGGTCTTTGCAGGTGAGTGCAAATAAAAGCTAGTCTAGGACAATGACACGAAAGTCTGCTGTGTTCTGTGTAGAGTACTTTTGTTGAAAATCATACCTCTTACATTTTGCATCAACAGTCCACCTTTTAAAAACACAAGTGCACATCCATCATTTTTGCTAATCCGTTTGCCTCAACATAAAAAAAAAAACACTTACATTTCCACAACTTTTCAAATGAAGAAAAAAAAAAATAGAGAGCGGTGGATAACGACAGTCAGAAGAGAGATGGCACATTTTCTGTCACTCTCTCATAGCAGCTGTATTAGAAGCCTCAACGGAGCTGTGGTAAATAGTTTTTTAAAACTATTTCCAGGGTATTATTATACAAAGTAACATTTTTTTAAATTTGCATGAAATAACAAAAAGTCTTTTTGAAAGCAGAATCATTACAAGTTTATATCCAGCAGTTGCAAATTTTTATCAGTGGTGGAGCTAGGGGTGGCTGTGACCACAATGGACCGAAGGCTAGCCACCCCACTCGCAATTGCTGGATTAATAAATTTTGTTTGGTAATTTTTTGGCACAATTTTGTTCTTTAGAGGTGAAATAATGTGCAGGGTTGCCAAACCTCTTCTCCTCAGTGTCATTGTATCCACCCCACCACCACCCCCCACAGTCTGATGATATAAAAATGCTGCTAGAACATTTCTGTGCCACTACAGACTGATTACTTGCCCCTGCCTGGCCACCCCTTTGGAAAATCCTGGTCAAAGCTGAATGAGCTAAAATTCATAATAACTTTTTTAAATTGTTTTATTATGTGGCGGGAGACCTCTTCCAAAGTTTTAAGTCCTGGTGTACTGTAACTTAAAAAGGAAATCCTTGGCTTTCCTTTTCTTTAAGTGAAACACAATGTTTGGGGGTGTGTTCAATATAATAATAATAATAATAATAATAATAATAATAACTATTACAATATTTTTATTTGAACAATTATTAAGTATTAGCAATATTGTTTATTATTTACTTTGTTAATTATCAAATATTATTATTATTATTATTACATAATTATTATTATTTTATTATTATTAATTAACAAGCACTATAAGATGTATAGCAGTATACAGTAAATGTTTACATGAAATTAATTTAATTTAATTTTATAATAATTGTAAAAATATATATAGTTAATTATTCATTGTGACAGGACGGAGGGTGGGGCCGGGTCGTGATTATACACACCAGGTCCCTTATCAGGCTAATTAAGCCTCCAAGAGTGATAAAGGCCGACTGTGGATGGTGGTGCGACAAGAGAGAGGTCAGTCTACCATCAGCTGACCAGCATGTGTGTGTTTGTGTCTTTTTGTTTAAGTTTTTAATTAAACTTTAATTCAAGTCAAGTCAAGTGGTTTTTATTGTCGTTTCAACCATATGCAGTTCGTACAGTACACAGTGAAACAAGACAACGTTCCTCCAGGACCATGGTGCTACATAAAACAACACAGGACAAACACAGAACCACATGAGACTACACAGACTAAATAAAATACCTATATAAAGTGCACGTGCAAAAACGTGTGCAAAAGTACGGGACAGTACAATAAATTTCTAACAATGAACAGGACAATAGGCACAGTGATAGACAGTGCAGCGCCGATCAGTACACAGTAGTGCAAAAAGATGACAGTTACTAAATGCCAAATGTAAACATAACATACTATGAGATAGTGTTCTATGCACATAGCAGTTATTGAGGTAACAGACAGTTATAAAGTGGCAGTTATTAAAGTGCACCTCAGGACACGTGTGTGTGTGTGTGTGTGTGTGTCAAACCAGTCTCTGAGTATTGAGGAGTCTGATGGCTTGGGGGAAGAAGCTGTTACACAGTCTGGTCGTGAGGGCCCGAATGCTTCGGTACCTCTTGCCAGACGGCAGGAGGGTAAAGAGTTTGTGTGAGGGGTGTGTGGGGTTTATATTGTCATGCCGGTTCTCGCCTCCATTCACTCAGGATTCCATTAATCCCTTTACATTCATATATATATATATATATATATATATATATATATATATATAGTCATTATTATTATCTTTATTATTATGTATCATTATATATCCATGTTTAAATGCATCCATTTAATAATTTTTTATAATAATTGTAATTTATTTAACTATTTTAATTTAATTTGATTTTGTTGTATTACATTTAATAATAATGGGTTTTTGGAAGTTATAGATCCAATATAGAGCAATCCTCAAGCAGTATCTGTGTAATGGGACTCTTACCTGTGCTGTTGTCTGCTCTTCCCATGTGAGCTGCTGGATTTCTGGAGATGCGCAAAGGGTCTCAGAGTGTTCTTCATCAAACTATCTTCAAACACCTCCAATTTCAGCTGCATTATAAGGTATCCAAACACCATCAATGCAAATCTCCTGTCTGGACTTCACTTTTGTACATCTCAGGATTAAATAGAAAAGCAAACAAATTTAGTTTTGAGTAGCGCAACTGTCATGTGCGGTTATGGATCTTTTGTGCTATTGTGCAGAGGTCACAACAAATATTATTCTCCACTGTGGAACTGCAAGGGATTAAGCAGTGATGCGATTGTCTGCTGACTCCGCTCATCAGCTTGTGTGTGGGGGGGGGGGTTGGGTTTGTTGGTGAGTGCAGGAGAGTGCCTGTGGTCACCCACACACATGAGCATCAGGTGAACCTAATTTCATTAAAAAAAAATAAATATGTTAAAATACTACTAAAAATCTTTCAATGTGCAGAAGCAAATAATAAGTTAATGCCCCCCCCCCCCCCCCCCCCCCCCCCCCCCCCAAGGCTTTGGCTTTCAGTATTGCTCTGTTCGCTATGGAATAAGCATGCTGCCTAATACTATTGCTATTTCTGAAGTATATAGTATGTATGCTGTCAATACAGTAGTATACAGATTTTATGTAAATCATGGGCTACCCAGATGACCCAGATATTACAGTAATAGGCTACTGCATTTGCTAAAATATGCAGTACACAACAAAGCACACTGCATTTGTGCTGCACGCATTTGACTTTACCTTTAATTTCACAAGTGCACCAGAAGTAATTTCATTTGTGATTTTGTAACATGTCTGTCTTGACTCATTATTTTATCTGATTGCCAATGGTTTTTACAAGAGATAATTTTTTTTTTTTTACACAAAATGGGATTTAAAAAAGAAACATAACTGTAGGCAACTCGCTGAATTAAACATGCAATGTGATTAGATAATGTTACAACAATAATACTGTTTAAAACCTTTATCATTGCATAATGTTTTTGTTTTCCAAGTAGGCCTACAATCTTTTAACATAGTATGTGAAACAATTCAGCAAGTTGTAAACTTGTGTTCCATTGCAAACATCCTGTAGCTTTAGTTTGAGAGGCCTAACATTGGCTCAACCAATGGTATACCAGTGCCAGACAAAAGATGTGTTTGCGAAATCTTGTTATTTCGACATGAAAATATATGATTTAAACTTTTGATGACATTTGTAACTATTTGAATGAACATTTGTTATACAAATATTTAAGCATAATGTAATGTAAATGTGTTTGCTAATGTTATAAATGATATCATGTCAAATACATTTTTTGTTTTTTAATACTGTAGCACATTAAACATTTACATGCATTTTCCATTTATAGCTCATAATAGAATATGACGAATGCTGACCATATATATATATATATATATGTTTATCCTGTTGCTGATTCACTGTTATAGACAGTAAATTAAGACACCTTTTCCATTATCTTATGATTGCCTTTTGGTTGTTTGTTTTTTTCCTCTACAGTTCAGGCCAAGGGGTCGGATTAATTAATAGATCTACATTTAACACCACATTCTCTCTCTCTCTCTCTCTCTCTCTCTCTCTCTCTCTCTCTCTCTCTCTCTCTCTCAATTAAAGTGATTTAAACAGTATCCTGTAATTTCTACATTCTACATATATATATGGGATTAATGCCCATATATATAATATATATATATATATATATAAAATTGAGGTGAAAATTTCAAGGTAATTTCAAATTGGCCTCAACTCTCAGATGACAGCCCACTAAAACTGAGCTATTAATCGTTATAAATGTACGGCTTGAAACCAGCCAACCAACTGAACTCAATGAGCCACTGTATTTTCCTGATCTGACAGAGTTGCATTAATTTGCTCATGACAAGCAATAAATGAATTAGACTGAGAGGTGAGCGAGCAGAACGCTGTCTGAAGTGTTGGATAGGTTTTTAAAAGGGAGGATCATGCAGACAGGCTGTTAAATATAACATCCCATTAACTTCTCCATTTGACTTTATAGCTGTTGCATAATTAGAGGCTCTGCAGACGGTGAAATGTGCTTTAATTTGGGTCACAAAATATGATCTTCATCATCCGTATGTCACAGAAAGTGTAAGCCTATCAATGAACAGAACAAAAGAATGGCATTCTAAATTCTAAGAAATTAGATTTTTTTTCAACTTCTCCCTCAAATTATTGTGCTGAAAAGTGATAATATACTTAAGTAATTATTATTCTTTTTTTATTGATTTAAAAAGAATGTACAAAAGAGGCACTTGCACCAGTAGTCTAAAATGTTTGACAGCATGTATATCGATATTAGTAAAAAAACTGAGATAAAGAGACATAAGTTATTTTGGCTTATACTGCTTATAGTATTTTAAAAAAATTATAAATATAATAATAAAAAAATAAAAAAATAATATATATATATCTAAAGCTAAAATACATGGTTATATTTTCACCAATTTTTACTCTTTTCCTAGCATAAGTTTTATGATTTTTGTCATCCAAGAAATTGACCCTTAAAAGAACTGAGAGGAACATTGTTGTTTGTTTTATTTTAGCATAGCAGTGTATGTATTAATCCTTTATGTTCTTAGAGAATAATTTATGTGTTGGTTGTTGTTCATCACTCTCTAGTGTGCAGTAATGAGACACATAACTGGGAAACATAATCCAATGAACTGGATTTAGTTATAATAATATTGCTTTATTTAGGACTCACTCTGCTATTTCAAACACTAGGGAGCAGATTTTTACAACAAATGTGTGTGACAGAGAGGGATAATATAATTCAACATTTAATCAATCTATCTATCTATCTATCTATCTATCTATCTATCTATCTATCTATCTATCTATCTATCTATCTATCTATCTATCTATCTATCTATCTATCTATCTATCTATCTATCTATCTATCTATCTATCTGTCTGTCTGTCTGTCTGTCTGTAATCATCTGCATACTGTGTGTATTCAAAATCTTCTGTTGCTTGTCCATGATATGCTTTTTTGCTACAAATATGAATTTATATAATAAAAAAAGTTCCAATTGTAGAGGGAGCACCACTGGAATTGCATCTGGAGAATTAGGTAAGTAGAAGGTAAGTGAGTCTGCATTCTGCGATGATACCAGACGAAGAAAGTAGGGAGAGCGGAGTGTTATATACAGTAAAGGAGCTGACTGACACTGTGATCGGAGGCAGGTGCAGGTGATCAGCATTCGGGGGAGCAGGAAGGTTGAGTGTTGAAGTATTTGGTGGGAAGGTCAGGTGGATCCGTGACAAAAACTAAAAGTTTATCCATTTTACATCCGTCGTTTTAACTACCAGTGAATCCAATAGCAAACAATGCAAGATACATGTTGCAAATCGCCCTTAGAAGAGCTGATAGTAATATGGTATAGTATTGTAAAAGACAGATTATACAGTTTTTTACATTAGGCAATACACTTACATTACTCAACATTTACAGAATCTTTAATTTACATAATATATACTCTATGTGTAATCAAGTTGTGATCAATGAAGACCTCCTCTACAATCATTTGGGCAAGTTGTGTTTTCAGATGTAATTGTAACATAGGCATTGGTGAATTCTCGGGGCCAGCAAAGCCTTCTCTGCCTGCCTAACATGCCAAATAAATAAATATTTTTCATTCTTTCATACTCAATCACCTTTTTGCTATGTATATTTAATCACAATCCACTCTTAATTAATCTACAAACAAATAGAGAAAACTGTGACAGTAACCCAGACTTGAAGATGGTGGTAAACCCATATGCAGGTATTTATTGGAACAAACACAAACACAGATAGCAATTAGCAGGTGAGTGAAGAATGAACAGATCGATTCAGGAACAGACAACAGTACTTGATGGTGGTTATTGTATTGCAAGTTGAAGTATTACTTGGGTTGGAGAATACAGGTTGAGTGTATGTGGCGGGAGGGTCAGGTGGATCCTTGACAAAAACGAAAAGTTTATCCATTCAGAATTTATTCCTTGATGCTTATAAGCAAAGTGTTACAAATGTTTCACAAATGGAATGCCCGAAGCAGCACGTGAGTCTGAGCTTCACCCCGTCAGGCCTTTCTTAATTTCCACAGAGTCCCTCAAAATTGCAAATGAATGAGCAACTAAAGTCAGATTGTCAGATTCATCAGCAAATCAGATTGATTTATCTGTTCTTGGTGGGGGTAATCTTTTGGATGTGTCCCGGATGAGGCCTTCTAGCTGGCCTTGAGTGACGCAATCATGCTTTAAGTAATGTGTGTATTCAAGAGCGAAGAGCGCAAGATCTTGCTGACGAGTCGGTTGGCACTGCCGCATCACCACTGAGAAAGAGATCCTTATTGAGATGTTCTACATGACCGTGTGATTGCATAATTTATTAAACAGGAAAGGAGGACTGATTTTCACTTCAAGTAAATTGGTAAGTGCTTTTTGCATTGTTATAGCAACATCAGGTGTTTTCTATGTGTAAATTAGGCTGCTTGAACATTCAGTGTCGGATCAAGTTTTGAAAATTACTGCTGCGTTCCATTCAACTCGGAAAGTCGGATTTTACAACTTCTTACTAGGAAAAGTGCAAAGGAAAGCATCTTGAAGTCAGAATTACAACTTTTAGGCTTGTGCAGAAATTCTCAACTCGCCGAGATGCAGGAGCATAATGTTACATAAGTATGTCCAGATTCAGGGAGATATACAAAGTAAGTGATAAACATTCACTTTATTAAGTAATATCGATAAATGAGTTAGTTTCCACTTTACATATTAAAGCTTGTTTAACTAACACCTGCATATATAATATCTTTTGATAATCGTACACCTGAAGCACAAATGCTAGCGCTGCAGCATTGTTTATCAGTTGGGTTGCTAGGAGACATCTCTAATGAAAGACAAACCCCTTCTAATCTAATGGGAGCATTGCAGTTTTGTTTCCATAAACATCATCTTCCGAATATCGGGGAATAGAATGCATTTATGGTCGGAGAAATCAAGTAGGAATATCCCACATCCTACTTGAATAGAACGCAGCATAACCGTATACCATGACGAAACGAAATGTAATGCAAGCAACTCATTTATATGTTCATACCAACACACATTGTGTAGTTCTCGAAATCCACATACTGTATATAGCTGACCAATTTACAATCTATAGGTTTACCAAATGGTTCAGTGGTTAACCATTTAGAGCAGTTGGATTATGTGTTGGTCAAATGTGTTTATGCAAATCAGATGAGAAGCATATCAAAAGTATTGTGAGCATTGCATTGTGAAAGACAGTTACTTCATATGAAAGGTATTTCTTTGATGACACACTGATTGGGTATGGAGAAAATGTTACTGTGTCATTTGTGTGTTGTACTTAGTCAATTGGACATGTGATTACATGTTTGAAAAAACAGCCTTTTTGATGATCTGCTTTGATTTTTGTACTAAGAGTTGTGAGGTTTCACCACATACTTGTGATAATAGTACCAAAGCGATCAACAAAAATTATAAATGATAATTAGGTGAAACAATGATGCATGAAACTGGAGTGTGGGAACATAATCATTGCCTAATGATGTCACATGTTTCACTCATTTCACTGTGTCTGCATACTGTAATAGTTCAAATGAAATTACAATAGTTTGTGTTTTGAATAATATTTGAATTACGCCTCATTTGTTTTAATTTCCCATTTATACAAATGCATGTTTTTCTTTGGACTAATCAAGTAACAGGGGCCACCATATATCTTGTCGTTGAATATTTTATTTGCAAATTAAGTATTAATAACTCAGAGTCCGTAAAAATATACATTTTTTAAATTGTAGTGGGACATATTTACAAGAATGAATCTTCTTCCAAATGAATTTACTGGTTCAGAAAACAAAAAATGAGCACAACAGCTAAAACAATGAAAGAAAGACCATGAGTAATTTTATTTCCATTATACCAGAAGAGGACTCTCAGGCAAATACAGGGCCTAAGTCTCCACATTCCAAAAACAAAAAACATAGAAACAGAAAGAAAACAGAGAAAAGCGCAGAAAATATAAAAAGAAAAAAAGGGAAAAAAGATAATAGTGATGTGAACCTAAACAATTTTTTCAAACAATAAGACAAACTTACAGAGAGATCATATTTACACTTACATATTTAGCAGAATACAGGTATGAACACAGAAGCGAAGCATTCTCAATATCTGACGTGTAGACCATAACATGCAATTCCTTTGCTTTTCCACTGGAAAAGAGTTCCCTTTTTACTCCCATCAAAGTGACACATACTGCTACAGTTTCTTAGAGGAGTCAAAAGAGCCATTTTCAGACATCCAACATAATTTTTCTCACAACCAAACTGAGTAAAAATTATCGGTTTGAGGCTACACAGACAGTCAAATACGTCTTTTAACAGAGCAGTATTTCAAAAACACATTGCAGATTGACCTTAACAATTGCCCTGGCTTAAATTCCATTCAAAACAAAATATCCTTAAGTAATGTGAGCACTACTTTGAATGTATTGGCAGCTATTGGAGTGGGTTCCCTGGCGGTGGCGGAGTGTTGAAATAAAAGCCACTAAAGATTAACTGTAAGAAAGTGGACCGGGTTGTCTTGATGGGAGGAGAGAAGATGCTGGAGAGAGCTTAAAAATAAATTAAAGTGAAAAAAAATGCACAAAAGAACAGAACAATGGAAGGGGAGGGGCATGCTTTCAATCAGCTTTCCTGATTTTCAGACGATACGGTGGGCTGCACTTGGATAGTACGCTATAATTGGTGCTGCAAGTCCCAAAAACACTTAAAATGTTAAAGGATAAAGGCACAAGTTAATGAGTCAAATACTAACTGACAGCTGAATTAAATTATTTTTAGTGTGGACGTGGCCTTAAGTGTAAATAATATGCTAAGTGCCATTTGTATGATGAACAGAATTGTTACCAATGTATAATGTTCCAACTTTCATTTCCATGAAGCCAGTTGCCTATGTATGCTATAGAAAGCAAGGCACCTCACTAGGTTTTGGAACTATTGATTGAGTTTCTGGTACAATATGAGAACAATATTGTGATCACTTAACATAAGGGGTGCTGGAAAAGCATCTTGGTAACTCCACACACCTGCATGCACATCATCTTTGTTCCTGATTTGGGGGTAAGAGTATTTGGAGAGGCTCTGTGGGGTTTGAACGCACAGAATTCTGCCTGTGTTCTCCTTCTGAGTCCCATCATTCACTCCCCACTCTGGGTGACAGCCCATCCATCACACTTACTGACAACACTTCACAAAGCAATAATGCCTACAATGGCTCATGGCTCCAGATTGTGTGTTTCTATTTATGTGGTTGTGTTAGCCTTCTTGTGTTTGTGTACCCATGGAAAGCAGTGTGTGTGTTGTGTGTGTGTGTGTGTGTGTGTGTGTGTGTGTGCGCACGCGTGTGTGTGTGTGTGTGTGTGTGTGTGTGTGGCAAATACAATCATAGGGGCAGGTAACAGAAAGCCATTGAATCAGAACTCGGATACATTACAGAGTCCATCATTACTGCAACCCAATAAGAATGATGAACAATGTGTCTTCTACTTGACACATGTGCTTGTGGAAATGTGCCACTGAAAGTAATCAAAATCCTGAAAACTGAAAAGGCCGTTTGGATATGCACAGTTGGGTAATTGTGTCATTTATTTTGCTTCCACACCTATTATGGCTAGACACACAGAATATGCAAGCAGATTTCCACAGAATTGGAACACCCATCCTTCACACCCCCTTGCTTATTTGTTTATTAAATATTTTAATGCTTTCAGCTGGCAATAAGATGATTTACTCTCAGTAAAGTTTAACCCTTTCACACGTACGATCAAACTGGTGTAATTACACTAGGCTGGGCTCGCATGATCAAACCAGTGTGATCTGCATTCATGCTGCTGTTTACCAGCTAAATCAGTTGTCATAGTGACTGAAGCGGTTGTCATAATGATCCAGCTGCTGAAATTGTCTTATCAACATCACAATATTTTTATATGTTACAAACTTTAAAACAATCACTAAATAAAAGTATAAAGCCTTTACTGTTGGAGCACACAGTTTAGATGCAGCGCTGCGGCCATGTTTTCTGACATCAAAGAATATACACACTAGTCAGTCCACTCAAGCCTTCTCCCACTCCGTCCATCACAACCACTTCTGGGGCTGGGTGGAAGGGCTAGGTTTTATCTATCATAAACAATCATTATAAAATAAAAAAACACATAATATGTTTGGTAATATATAATCTGACCTTCAGTGCACCCGCTGTGATATAATCTGTGATATCTGTGAGGTAAGATATTAAAGAACTCATGCTGGGAGATCCATTAGTACAGGAGAAGCTCATGCGAAAAGGTTAACATGTTTTTCTATTACAGTTTTGACAACTCTAAGAATAAATTTAAGGTGTTGTTTGGTAATGAGAAGCTCGTAAATTTGGTCTTGGTGGAATAGATCTGTTTATGCTGCTGCAGAGCAAGTACGAAGACTTGCTACCGCTAGAACATAAGAAATTCTGCTGCATGACAAGTACACATATATAAACTCCCCTAGCTCTAGATAGTGGTGCTGGGGAGGAGGAGAATTTCAGAGAGAAAACTCTTGCAGAGCGCTAAAGTGAGACCAGCTAACCTGCAAACAACAAAGGCTATTTAAATGTTAGATAAAGAGAGAGGGCACAAGTTGATTGGCTTACAGATTACATATTAAATGGCCTATCAGTTAGGGTCATGGAGTATGCAAGTCGATTGGCTAAGAGCATGTTTAAAGGACAAATCAGCTTGCGACATGTGGAGTTTTATGACTGAACTTGAATCATGTTTAAATTTATTCCATAGATTTCTCCCCCAAAGCAGTAAAAAAAATATGGGAAATATTTGCATATTTTATCTGGGCCTGCTTATAGCTTTTCCTCTCTTAAACATTTTTAAGGTACATCAATGGCAGATATATAAATTGCTAAAAAAAAAAGTGATTCTAATTATTAAAGGGAGCTTAGCAGGTCAAGGGGTACAATGACCAATTATTACTCCCTGAAAATGCTTAATACCACATCTACATCTTTATTATGACCTAACTCCAGTCTTCAACTGATAAGGATAACTAAAAGGATATTGTGTGCGTATATTTATATGTATATACAATATAAAACAGCATCATGACTATAGAGTGTACATTATTTGTGTGGTGGCGTTTGACTGCCTCTTTCTGCCAGAGCGTTCTCCCTCCACTGACGGGATTTCAAAGGGGTCGCTTTAAACATGGCTTCCAAGACACATCAATTTTTCATCTGGTACATTGTGAAGAAGGTACTGAACAGGAAAAACTATCTCAGGGGGGAAAAATACAGTGAAGGCTCACAAAACAGGCAACTTGTCCATTTCAAAAATCACAAATGCCCCAAACAAGGTCTTCCCGGGGGATGGAGGCAGCCATCTTCCCAGCTGAAAATGCCACCATTTCTGGTCACCAGCTTATGCTTTGTATGTTGAATATGTTGGTCCACCAGCAAATAGGACAAAACCAGCTTGAAACAGTATAGAAATTTAAGCTGGGCTTAGTTGGTCTTTTCAGCACGGTTCAGACAGCCTGATGTTAAGGGGGTCCTAGGAAAGCCCCATGACAGTATCTTGGTGCATACACAAACTAGAAGTAGAGTACCGTGGTGCATACACAAATTTGCACCTGCAGTGCACACAATAACACACGCATTAATTTGCACACATTCACACAAGATCTGTACATAAGTCCCTGTTATATCATTCCCTTTTGATTACTTATCAACAGTACTGTGAGATTATTTTTAAATGTTACTTGTGCCTCATATGCAATCATGTAGTGCCACTGGGAATTCTAAAAGAAATAATAAATAAAATCAATAACTATCTTTGTCTTATACACATTCAACGTATTCATGACAAATTTAGGTTTCAGTACCATTGTAAGTAAAGCTGTAAAAATATACAATTCAGTATGCAATTCAAACTAAAGCACAACTGTCCATCAAACGGTGAGGATGACATCCGAATCCAGACCACAGAATGTATTCACTAATAATTAGCTAAGAATGTATTACATGCTGTTTGTGTTGTTTTAGCTCCAAATTCACTAAAGAACTTAGGCAAATCAGGTAATGGTGCAATCATATCTAAAAAAAATTGCAAACACAGTTTTCACAGTGTTATTTGAGGATGCAGCAGACTTCCATGATGTGCATAACTTAACTGCACCAAGCAAATAGTGCTGAGTTTTGTCAAATGCGTTTGCGCTTATAAGTATGATAGTAAGTGCGCTTACATGCACAATCTTGAACCAATTAAGCTTAATAAGCTGACAAAGTCTGTGGTCATGTCAAGACCTTTATATGGCACTCCTTTATTTTGGCCATAAGGTCATAAACGGTTTAAACAAAAATGATCGGGACACATAGATATCTGCCTATTACCTAGATTTTGTGTTGCATATAAACACCTTTACCAGCATTTTTACCGACTTATCCAATGTGCGCAGGTGTTGTCACATGCCTCTTTTCATTTTGATGTCAAAAGCATCGAATCATTTAATGCTTTCCGGTCTCATGTAAACGCTGTATTCTTGCTGTAACGGGTTTCACAGCATGGGCAAGGAGGAGGCGGGAACCAGCTGAACAGCAACGTAACTTTTAATTACATAAATAAACGTAAAGAAACAAAAACGCATGGAAAAACACACACACACACACACACACACACACACACACACACACACACACACACACACACACACACACACACACACCTGTCTCATCTTTATTCCCCTCCCGGCTGATTAGGACAATTCAGTGCCAGACGTGCATCCTCACGGCCTGGACATGCCCTCCTCCTCGTCACACTTGTGTTGTCAGATTTTTTGAGTAAGCTGATTCTTGGTAGTTATCAGCATATGGGTGTGCATGCAAATGTGCTCATTGAATTAATTTGAATGGCACAGCCCTGTATTAGAACATATGGTGCCTGGTTAAACTGGATTGTGGGGACTTATTAAATAAGACAGGTTCTTGTGCCGAAATATTGCACACAAATGTGCCGTACCAATTTAGTGAATTTGCCCCATAATGTGGTATACAATAACTGAACTTTAAAAGTCTCTCTGTGCTGCCAGGCCTCATACGCATCTCATATACATCTTTATGTGCTGGAATGTCCATCGGGAGTCATCCTTTCAAAACATCCCATGTTTTCTTCTTTTTGATGGGTCGTTTAGCCTATAACACAATTGCTTCAGATTTTCATGTCTGGGAGAGGCCAAGGCCGATGGTAGCATTGCATATGTGAAAGGATGAATGGGAACATTTTGAATGAGATGGACTGGATATCTTTATAAACAGTCCATTTTCCAAGATATGCCCAACATCTATCAACAGGCTCTCAGATAATATTGTTAATTTCTCTTTAGATGCTGGCTGTTCCTTCAACCCCTCTCCATCATTTCTTCATAAACCCAGCATGCCCTTGGTCCTTTAGCCTCTCTGATTCAATAAATAAATAAACTGCACTTGGGGAAATCTTTCTACACCATCGCTCACAAAGCTTCCAAATCCTTCAAGAGTTCAAAAAGACTAAGAAAAAATAATAACATTATAAAAGGTCAGTCTGCACTATGAGATCCAGAAAAAAAAAGGAGAAGAATGAGACCAAAAAGTTTTTTTTCAGTTCTACTCTTCTTTGTTCTTGTAAAACTTCAGAAGGGGGCAAGCAAATAGTATTTGTCTCTTGTAAATATGCATTCAACTTTTTAGGTTTAATATGATTGAATTTATTTCAACTTACATCATTTAATTATGCTTTTATTTTATTAAGTGTTTTTTTTTTTTCTTTTTCTTTTCAATTGAAGTTGTAACTTTAAGAAGAGTCACTGCAAGTTTCCTATATAGAATTGCTTTACACTTCTTTCTAAACTGTCTGAAAGGCTTTACTTTGGGTGGGCACAATGACTCCCGTTGGGATAGTCAAGCCCACTGGTGGGTTGGGGGGTCTGAATTTTGGGGTGGCAGGAGGTTCTGGGGTCTTGGTCACCGCCTGTGCGTAGGAAGGGGGAGACTGGGGAAACCCATGGGGCTGTCCGTTCTCCTTAAGGGCATTGACGGCAGGTGGCCGCGGGCGTTGGATTCGAGGGCCGCTGTTGTGCACCATGGATTGTGTAGAGGAAGCACCAGAGCGGGAGCTGCCAGAGCGAGATGAGGAGAGAGAGTTGGGCTTCACCAACTTGGCTTTAGGAGCTTCTGCATCCTCCCTACAAACATTATATGAACAAAACACAGACATATTAGTTAGTAGGAATGCTAAAAAGATTTTCAACAGTATCAGTTGTACAAATTCAATTTAGTCTCTGTAGTCAAGCCAATTTTTTTAAATAACTGGCTTATGCCTATTTAATAAATTACAGTAATTTGTATAGATAGCACAAAGACAGTTCTTTCGTACTGTTTTTGAGTTGGCCAACTTATAGGCTAGTCTATAAGCTATGGTTATGAGTTTCTGCCCTTACCACATGCATTTTCAAGCTTTTCAGTGGGTGAAATGTGGTAAAATGCATCAGTTTTTTTTTCATATATATCTGTAGCCAAGTGGAAAAATTTCATGTAATTTATCTCATCATAAATGACACCTGCACTCTCGTGTTAGAGAAGACATAGCATTCATTGTGCAGGAGAGCTCCCATTTTTTTTCATCATTTGATAATTCTTGAGATGCATATGGATTTCATGTGTGGAGTTTGCATTTTTGCATACATCTGAGGACTGGCCTCTGCCATATTTAGTTTAACCATATTTCATTATGTATTTTATTTCCTTTTTTCCCTTTTTATATAACATGGCACCATCGACCACTGTTTTTTCCTTTTTAATAAACATCTGTCAGAATAAAACCCCTGTAAAAGGTCTGTATCTTATTACTGAATGTTTACTTGGGTACTTGATTCTTGAATGTTTAATTAAGAAATATTTTAAGGCCATGTGCCTTTGTGTTATTTTATGTACAATAAAATGTAATTTTTTTTAATCGAATTTACTAGTAATTTAAATAAGGGTACAATCAGTATTTTAGTTTTCGCTGTGGTATTGATTTTTGGTATAGAGCATTTCAAAATTTCACTGGTATTGGTGTCGACTACTGAAATTTGGAATTAAGACATCCCAATAGGTTGGACATCAGCAATTAAGGTTGCAGGAAATGTAAGTGCAGCATAGTTCTAGCGGGATGACTTGCAGCTGTACATCATCACAACAGTAGCTAGGTAACTCCTAGCCAATCATTTGTCAGCCATCGCTTTATAAGTCTGCTTATAATCATTCACATTGCTGTTTCAGTGTGTCAAATGGCAACCTCCGCCACCCCACCACCACCAGTTGTGTCCCATCCTGCACGGGGTAGGCTCTTCATCTCTGCCTCCTACTGTATCTCTTATAAGTAAACTTATTTGGACAGGGCCAGACGGGGATTACGCCAAAGAGAGACATTCATGTTTCATACTCATCAAATAAATGTCATCTTAAATTTTACTCAAGTCTCTGAGTCTTCCTGATTGAACTGCCCTTACTAGAATTTTATCTGCAGAATGACAACACTAAAAGTCAAATACATGCTAAAAATCAGATAATACTCCAAATACTCCATAACAATACTTCAGTGAATTGGCAACAAATGCACAAAGGAAGTGCCACCTTGTAGAAATTGTTCATTTCTGTGTACATAATTCATATATATATAGCCATGCTCCTTATCTGCATTATTCATTAAAACACATACAGAAAAGTTCTATTATTACAGGCCTCAATAACAGCTGTCTATTGGACTATGAAGATTGTCCTGGACAGATTGGTATCCTGAATGTGCTGCAGAAAGCCATCGTGAATGTACAAATTAACATGTATATGCACATATGCATATATGGGCACAGTCACAGGACTACCTGCTGCAACATACTGTATATTAAGAGGTAAAAGGGTACCATAAAATCACAATCTGTATGGATCACACTGCACAAAAATCTCACCTGATCTCATTAGGTGTCTCCTCCTCCTCGTATTTCTTTTTCTCTTTCTTGCGGAAGACGAGCCAGATGATGAGAATGATGAGCAAAACGCCAAAGGAGACACCCACCACTGCACCAGCCACCACACCCATTCCCCGCACATCTAAACACACATAGAAAGGCTTAAATATCGATGGGGTTTTACATCATGTCATATCACATCACTTTTGCCCCATTCACATGATGACTATTAAAATACACAACTATATATATATATATATATATATATATATATATATATATATATATATATATATATGAAATACAGTACATATTCACACTTTAGAAAATAAATTGTCCTGACTCATTAGATGACCTACATTGAAGCCAATGAAAAACAAGAAAAAAATAAAATATCTGTGGCATGCAATGTTGGGTGTTGAACACATATAGTCGTTACACTTTTTTGAGTTCTTATGAACAATGAGTTTCTGAATAAAACTGAATAAGACAGACTACAGAATAAAATGTTTATGCTGATCTGTATTATTAATCATTATTAGTATTCATATTCATTAAGTAGCATTATTGATCATTTATATTACATTATTAAACATGTCTTTATGTTATGTAGTCAAGGTATGTCTAAAATCTAGTGTAAGTTAAGGTTGCATATGTATGTTTATATAGGGTGAGTTGCCTTATATGAGTTGGTGTTGTATGTGTAATACACATAGCCCCACATTATTAGGGGAGGGGAAGATATTTTAAACTGCTATGGTATGCTTAAATTCACCCAGCAAATGTAACTCATTCAGAGAAAGATGAGAAAGACTGAGCAAGACAGAGAAAGATGGGAAAGACAATGAAGACCATCACATAACATCATTATAAATAAAATGTCACTTTCTCTCCTATGTCTAATAACTAACAGAATTAATAAATGTACTTTTTCTTGGCAAATGTCACTGGTGTTGCTCCATGACTTCACACAATCTTCACAGACATAAATTAAACTTTGAACAACCACAATTGCAAAAATTCCACTTTAACCCAAATGCTTTTAATTTCCTGTGCTGTGAAAGACCCAGAGCATAGGTCTTGTGCACAACAGTTGTCAGTTTATATAACTCTCTATCTTTTCCTCTGGTGAGCATTCAATTCTTCTGTCTCTTCCAAAACCATTACACACAAACACTGAGATATTGCTATTTGACCAAGAACAATGACAAATAGCAACACTCAGGCTCTCTGTAGTCCCTAGTGCTCAGTTGTAGAGACAGTGTGTATGTGCACATGTGTGTGTGTGTGTGTGTGTGAGAGAGAGAGAAAAACATGGGGGGAAGTGTATCTGGATGTTTTTTTTCCCCTGCAAGACAACAAGTCTTTTATTTTTAAAAAGAAATCAGTTATAGCAATGACGATAATAAGAAGAAAGAATTTAAAACAAACTCTTTAAAAGTAAAACCAATATTTAAGCTTCCTAGCTATTCTTCACATGACAATAATAAAATGCAAGCTCTATGCAGTGTGGAAACAGACTCTGTCCATCACACTGGGTGGTAGCTTTAAGCTAATAGCGCCACTACTGAATGAACCAAGATCAGAGTATTAAAACTCCCATATAAGGCCAATGGCAAAGGCTGACCTGAGAGCTGCACTCACATTGCATTGTGACCTCGATGATGCAGTTCTCCTCTCCTACATCGTTGCTGGCAGTGCACTTGTAGACCCCTGAGCTGTCCTGTGTTAAGTTTCTCAAGGTCACAATCTCTGGATTCTTCAGATCTGGACATGGGAAATAATTTATTATTAACATGAGATCATGTGATGTGTAATAATCCCAATATTTATGACACATATATGACACAAATTTCCTGGTAATCTCTCTGTCTGTCTGTCTGTCTGTCTGTGTCCATCTGTCCTTCTAACAAGTAACTACAGTATGTAGATATTTTTGTAAAATACTTATTGAGGGTATAGTACAATTAGATTTGTTTTGTTTTCTTTTAATTTATAGCTGTTCCTTCTTGTTTTTGTTTTAGATTAGATATTTGTAAAAATATTGTTGTGTTTTTCTGACTTTATAGCTTGTCTTCTTGTTTTTTTTTAAATTATTTTAGATTAGATATTGCTTAAACAATTGTGGTTTTCCTGATTTGATAGCTTTTCTTTGTTGTTTTTAAGTTTTAGATTAGACATTGTGTTATACCTGCAGCGCCCGCTATCTCTCTTGCACGCCACCAGAGGTCACCATCCCCTGAGTATTAACACTTCTCGAACTACATTTCCCATTATCCTCCAGTCAGACTGATTACTCATCCACCTTTTCCACATTAACTCTGGTTATTTAAGTTCCCTGTTTTCTCGCATTCAGTGTGAAGTCTTGTTTGCCTAGCCAACATATCTGAGAGTCATTTATCCATCCTTTTTGTGCTATTTTTTGGGCTCCTGCCTATTTCTCGTATTTCCCTACTTGCTTGTTAGTTTTGTGGATACATTGCCTGTTTACTGGATTACCCCCTCTGCTTCTCGGATTTACTTAATTTGCCTTTCTGGACTGTCTGCCTGTGTAATGAACCTTTTGTTGTATTGTTTCCCCTTTATTTTGCTACATTGTTTTACTATTTATATTGTTAGTAAAGCTGCACATGGATCTTAAAACAACTGCTCCGGCGTCTTTGCTACACATTGGTACTGTGTGTTCTCAGATTTTAGCTTTTCTTTCCTTCTTGCTTTTTTTAAATTTTAGATTACATATTGGTGTGTTTTCTCTTTGATTTATAGGTTCCCTTACGACTTGATAATGCAAATGTTGAGTGTCCTTCCACACTACCTAGTTGGACCTTCTCTACAATAACTATAGAAATGTATTTCATATTAAAAGGTTTATCCCCAACTACCCCCTTGTGGAGAAGGTGGTAGCGACACTTCTGCCCGGCGAGTAGCAGGCCATAGAAATCATGCCCCATTCATCCTTCCAAGCTGAGTCAACTGACGTCCGCACTGGCTGGAAGAGCATACCCCGCAGCAGGCCAAGCTGGTTCAGCACCCCACATGATGGTGGGTGCTCCGGGTCTTTCAAGCCAAGCTCATCAAGCAAATGGACGAGCAAAGCTACGATCCAGAGACATTCAAAGAGCTCCACTACGGACTTAGTGATGCGTGCCATGAAAGTCACTGCACAGGCTATGTGTAAGTCAATGAGCAACCTGGTAGATCTGGATCGTCATCTGGCTGACCCTCACGGTAATGCGTGACAAGGAAAAAGCCACCCTGTTGGATGCTCCAATGTCTCCAGCCGGCCTCTTCGGCGGCTATGTGGATAAATATGTCATGCGTTACCTTGCGACTAAGCAACGCTCGCAGAATATGAGACATTTTATGCTGAAATGGAGTATTATATCATAACTGGATTGCTCCCGATCTGTTTCGAGCCAATGCCTGGCCAAAAGGCCCATACCCGCTGCCTCAGCGCCTCCACCTGCCGTCGCCGAGCCACACAAGCCAAAACCAAAATGGAACCAGCCATATCAGTGCACGCCCCGCACCGATGGTTCTGCTCTGAAGATGGCTCGATTGGAGATCTTCCCACTTCCCATCTTCCCACTGTTGTTTGTCGGGGAAGGAATACTGCTGTTCACAATATTGTTCAAAATATTGTTTCTGTCTCTCGCATTCAAATAAATGAAAAAAAAATGTAAAAAAGAATACAGTGCTCATTGCACATGCACGAGATGTTCACACATTCTCAATAAAGAGCTCTTTTCCTCTTGAAAGCCCACAGATTGTGCACAACCCCTTCCCACTTAAGAGCAGCACATTATATCATACATTGAACAAACCAAATTGCCCTCTGTCCCGTTATGCAGACGCCCTTACGGGTATTTCAGATTGGGTGACAAAACGATCGAACATGGGTATACGATCCAATTTGGACGTCAGCCACCACATTTCAACGGCGTTCTGTCTTTCGCGGTTTCATCTGAAGATGCCCAGTGTTAAGAGCAAAAATACATAATCTCCTGGTAAAAAACACGATAGAGGTTGTTCCAGATTGTCAAACCAAAAAGGGTTTTACAGTCATTATTTTCTTGCCCAAAAGAAAGACCAATCCTAGATCTGAGAAATTTTAATTGCGAACTCGCAAAGCGGTCATTCAAAATTATTACACAGAAACGGATCTTCTCACACATCCGCCCACATGATTGGTTTGCGTTGATAGATCTGAAAGATATGAACTTTTATGTTCAAATTGTTCAACATCACAGGATGTTTTTGAGATTTGCTTTCGAGTGAACGATGTATTGACTGCCCTTCGGCTGTCTCTGACTCCTTGCAAGTTCACAGCGGTTCTTGCTCCTCTGAAACTGAGCAGTGTGCACATTTGCTTGACGCCATTAGCGCATGTGCATCACTATATCTCGCTGTTGCATAGCTTCTCTAGCACCTTGTACAGCTCCTGCCTTTTAACAGCGCACGTTGAAAAATGACGCCAAAGGTATACCCAGTGCGTTAAAAAGTGACGCCAAGGGGTCCTGGCAAAGCGTCCATATGTGACGAGTTGGGTGTGAGAATGTGTTGGGCGAGGAGGGCATGGCACATAATTTGGACAAAAATATTCGTCAAAGCAGAATTCGATCTATTTGCCTCTGTGGAGAACGGCCACTGTCCCCTCTGGTACATGAAGTCCCAAGCCCCGCTGGGAGTGGACACAATGGCCCACAAATGGCTGGCAAAATGCAAATATGCCTTTCTCCTTTCCTTTTCTTTGCTTCTTTCACTCTGTAATTTGTAAAGTCAGAGAGGACAAGGAAATGAATTACTTGCGGCATACTCATGTTGGTGGCAGTCCTGGTGTCATGTTTCCTTTCTGGAAGGTTATGACGTGTAGTGTGGCATGATGGGATTCTGTTCCCCATATGCATTAGCAGAACGCATTTCAAGTGTACTGATTCTTAAGGGAAGTCTCTGTTACGTACATAACCTTGGTTCCCTGACATGAAGGGAACGAGACATTGCGAATGATAGCCACACTACAAGACTGAGTTCTTGGAGGTGTGAGTGATGCACTCTTTGTCCCTCAGTCAGAAAATTCTGAAGAATGGTGTTTGCGCAACTGCTTTAATAGTGGATAGCTTTGCGCCTAAAGGGGTGGGGCTCACACAACATAGCCAATATTAGAACATTGGCGTTATTGTAGAGATGTTTCAACTAGGTCGTGTGGAAGGACACTCCCTATATGGTTCAGGAGAACACAATGTCTCGTTCCCTTCGTCTCAGGGAACCAAGGTTACATATGTAACCGAGACGTTTTTGATGTTGATTTGAAGTCTTCCTTGTTTGTTTGTTTTTTATTAGATTAGATATCAATGGGATTATGGAGATTTCTTTTTTTTTTGTCTGATATTATAGCTTTTCTTTCTATTTTTTTTTTTAAAGTTTTAGATAATATGATGGGAAAATATTGGTGTGTTTTCTATACATTTTTAGGTAAATATTTTTGGTAAAATACTTATTGAGGGTAAAAAAAAAAATTAATAATTTTATTTAATAGCTTTTCCTTCTTGTTGTTGTTTTTAGAATTTTTTTTATTTTTAGATTAGATATTGTTTTCTTTCTCTGATTTTATAGATTTTCCAAATTTTTTTGATTATATATTGGTGAAATATTGGTGTATGTTCTCTGATTTTATATCTTATTTTTATTTATGTATTTATTTTGTGTATTGGTTTGTCCATTGCTCAAGGACACAATAGTGATAAAGCAGGATTAAGGTATTAGTGACTCTCCAGTTCCTGGCTCACCCCTGAACCTGTAAAATAGTGTTAGCAGACCAGATCCTCAGCTATCTCTATTTACAGTTCTACGTCTTTTACAATCCTACTTTACAAGCTTCAATCAAACACAGTGTTAATCAGAGGAAGAACGATTTGGTTGCTTCTGAGAACACGCCTTGTGAAGTGTGCGTGTGCCCACAGATGCCTATGTCATATGGCTGTGTGAATTAATTAATGCTTGCGTGAGTATGTATGTGTGCGTGTGTCAGTCTGATGCATGTCTCTTCTAAAACTGCAGCAGATGAGATGAACTGTTAATGTTTTCCTGTAGCCTGTGAGGAAGCACTTGTGTCTGTAGCAGTGCCTTATGATGGAAGAGGAGACACTGAGCGTGCTCAGAATCTCTCTTGCGTCTTCAGCCAAGGAGTGTTTGTCAACCAGAGTGATTCCGACCATTGAGTCACTTGCATCATTTACTCATTCAGGATGTAATACCTCCTATTTCCTCCCTCCCTCCATCCCTTCCTCTCTTCTCTCCCATCATCCCAGTCACACATCTGCTTTAAAATTTGGGGGTGGTGGAATGTTTATCAGTCAAAGAATGCTAATTAGAATGAGCAGGTGTCTGTTGATGAGAGTGTGTAATTGTTGCGCTTGGGCAAGGTCAGGGTCCAGCATTCCTGCAGCACTGACTGCAAATGACTAAATAGATTGTAAAACAATATGGTGCTCAGATTATCTGGTATCAGCAGGAGAAATAGTTTTGAAACAGTGCTTGAGCATTGCATTGCTCTCTGTTCCATCTGCAGCTGTGATAAATAAATCATTTTGTTTTTATACTTTTGTTGAGTTGTTGTTCTGTTTTCCAAGCAGAAATGAATAAGATTGCATTTTAACATAAGAACTGCCAAAGACCATTGAACAACTCTTTTGCATCTTTGTCATTGTTTAGTCTCAGACAGGCTAGAAGGCTAATATCTCAAGAGCTACTGAAATCTGTTCTAAGCTCATTGCCTTGTCGCTTAGGCAGTTTCTTTGTGTTCTGCAGAAGAAATAAATTCATGCACATTCTTTTTGGGTAAACTTTTCCTTTAACCCTCAGAGACCCAAGAATTGATATTGATAAAAAATAAGGATTTTTATGCATGTTTTGTTTTGGGGGTGAAATTTGATAAAACAACGGTGGGTATTTCAGGTGGCAAAATTCACCAACTGTTTGACAGTAAATGGAAGTTTTGAATTCAGAACACAATTCAAAACACAAAATTATATGAAACAAAATGTATTATAAGCAGTAAGGGTGAATTCATGAAAAGTTAAGAAATTTGTATATTTAAAACCAATGAGGAATATTGATACAATGATTTAATAACTGGTATAATCAAAGTAATAAAAACATACCAATCCCTATGCAATTTTGAATATTTAATATACCATGAATACCATAAAAGTATTTTTTATTTTTTTTTCAATGATTGAACAGCAAATAAAACAGCTAAAATCATTTGAAATCTATCCATCTATGATTTAATGAATAGTATCATTTGTGTGAATATAGAAAAAGTTTGACCATTAAATGCCAATTATTGTATTTTGGCTAAACTTAGAAAATTGTCTCAAACATGTGAAAGTTTAGATTTTCCGAGGATGTAATCATCAGTAAACATGTTGGGAATTAATAAAAAAAAATATATTACTACTCAAATACTTGTGTTTTGAATGTGTTAGAAATGTTGGCTGAACATTTTGTGTTACTATAGCAAGTAAATATGCATTTTGTCCCCCTTGCCACAACTGTTGTTGCGATAACTGACTGTACATTATCTCTTACATTTTTGAGATAGTTAGAAGGGGCAGCTCTTGGCCAGAAAAAGGTACAGTACAACACAGTTCACCAGACTTTACGCTGACAGTCAAAAATCTGGCTCGCAAGACAAGTGAGTGTCAGACTCACCAATGAGGGCAAAGGGTGGTAGTTTTCCAACACTCTTGCCCTTATCTAGCACTCGCTCCCATTTGTAGTGGATGGGGTCAGATCCATCTGAAGACTTACAGCTGAGCTTCATATCACTGCCTTCCAGCAGCCGGCCTTCCATCCAGCATCTGGGCTTCGAGGGCTTCACTGTAAAGAAGGGGACAGGAATGTTTGTCATTTTAAAGACCTAATGAAATAAAAATAAGAGTTCTGTGGCTTTTTTTTAGTTTAGTTCTATAGCTTTAAAGTGTCCATATGTTGCTTAATCTTAGAGGTAGACAAAATTCACTTTTTGCAAATATACACATTTCAAAGTTACAGTCTCTCTTTTTTTGACTCGTGGTGTATGACTAATCTTGCACACTAATTGATGACTAATCTTGTCCAATAAAATGCTCTACAGACACAGCTGTAGACTTGAGGATTATGTTTGACATTACACACAGGCCCAGATGATGGAGAAACCCCCCCCCACATATTAATGTGGGTTGTATCTGTTTTGTATAAGCCCTATTTCATGCAGTTTTTTGCTATTCAGAATACAAATTACTAATCGGTTTTGATTCAGATATGCAAAAAATCTGAATTTTGCTGCCTGTCTGAAAAAAGTTATAGTGTAGCTCAGAAGTAAAACGTCTTGCAAGCATGACACTGACTGGTTTGAACTACCCTCTGACCTAGCATTGCAGATCTGACAGAGCAGCCCAATGAGTGAGCTCACAGTTACCAGCTGAACTCAGGACAGTTCTGGCATTCTGCTTACCCCAGCACCGCTCTAAATTTTCAAGGTTCAGTTATAGGGGCATATCCACAGGGACCATTCTAGAGGCAGAATGGCAGTTAAGAAAGACAGCCCGTAGACTTCTGTGGCCCCTTTTGTCCCCTATTGACCCCAACTATAAACAAACAAACATCCTAGAAGGTAATAGAAACTAAGTTTCAAAGCAGTCATACAGCACATTCACATCACCATTTCACTTGCTGTAATAAGTTTATTGTGTGGTGGAAAGAACAGAGAAAAGTAGAGAAGGAAGAGAGACAGGAGGTGGAGAAGTGGATTATGGGAAGGCAGCATTCAGCTAATCAGCTGTGATGTGTTAAAGGAATCTTCCAGTTTCAGCACAAGTTAAGATCAATCAACAGTATTTCTGGCATAATGTTCATTACCACAAAAATGTATTTTGTCGCGTCCCTCCGTTTTTTAAATAAAAAAAAAGTCACTTACAATGGAAGTGAATGTGGCCAATTTTTGGAGGGTTTAAACGCAGATATGTGCAGCTTATAATTTTACAAGCTAGAACTGCCACTGTTCTAGGGTTTGTTGACCAGGGACTAAAAACGATTCAAGGAACAAAAACAAAAACCGAAAATGAACTAAATGTTTAGCAGAACATACCCATAAACCAGAACAAAGTGATTTTCAATTGTTCCGGAGTGAAAAAGCTACTTTTAAATGCTGTTAAACTGTTATAACCGGTTCATTTTGTTTCGATAGTTTTTTCATGAAACTAAAGGCCAAAGGGTTTATCACCCCTTCATGTTGCCTGAAAAAATGAAACTTGCTTTGATACTGAAGGAAACTGCTACATCACACATTTATTTGCCTAATTCCCCACTGTTGATGTCACATTTTCCAAATGAAGACCTTTTTATCAACTATGTATAATTACTACTACTGCTTTTTGCAGATGATGTGGTCTTCATGTCATCATCGGTCCGTGACCTTCAGCTCTCACTGGACCGCTTGGCAGTCGAGTGTGAAGCGGCTGGGATGAGGATTAGCACCTCTAAATCTGAGGCCATGGTTCTCAGCAGGAAACCGATGGAGTGCGTACTCCGGGTAGGAAAGGAGGTATTGCCCCAAGTGAAGGAGTTCAAGTACCTCAGGGTCTTGTTCACGAGTGAGGGGACAATGGAGCGGGAGGTTGGCCGGAGAATCGGGGCAGCGGGGGCGGTATTGCACTTTCTCTATCGCACCGTTGTCATGAAAAGAGAGCTGAGCCGGAAGGCAAAGCTCTCGAACTACTGGTCAATTTCTGTTCCTACCCTCACCTATGGTCATGAAGGTTGGGTCATGACCGAAAGAACTAGGTCACGAGTACAAGCGGCCGAAATGGTCTCTCAGAAGGGTGGCGGGCTTCTCCCTTAGAGATAGGGTGAGGAGCTCAGTCATCCGCGAGGAGCTCGGAGTAGAGCCGCTGCTCCTTTGCGTGGAAAGGAGTCAGTTGAGGTGATTTGGGCATCTGGTAAGGATGCCCCCGGGTGCCTCCCTAGGGAGGTGTTTCAGGCACGTCCAGCTGGGAGGAGGCCTCGGTGAAGACCCAGTACTAGGTGGAGAGATTACATCTCCACACTGGCCTGGGAACGCCACGGGGTCCCCCAGTCAGAGCTGGTTAATGTGGCTCGGGATAGGGAAGTCTGGGGCCCCCTGCTGGAGCTGCTGCCCCCGCGACCCGACTTCGGATAAGCGGTTGAAGTTGGATGGATGGATGGATGTATAATTACTACATATACATGCACAGCTAATCCAGGTACAAGGAAAACATTATTAGAAGTACAGTAAAAAGTACTTTTCTCAGATGTTTCCAAGTCTTCACTGAATTATTACTAGATTTTTTGCATTGTTTCTCTTGCATTGATCCGGCAACACTGTAATTGGTATTTAACCAACCTCTTTGTGCAGAGTTCTGTCACATAAAAAATTACTTAATAAACCGTTTTTGTACTGGCGACCTGTCCAGGGTGTACCCCGCCTTTCACCCAATGTTAGCTGGGATAGGCTCCACCCTGTACACAGGATAAGCAGTTGACGATGGATGGATGGAAACCGTTTTTTTTCTAACGGGTAACCTTTTGGAAAGGAGGCTGCAGAACTATAATGAAATTTTTGCTCAGAATGAACCTTCATTTCGGTTCATTCTGAGCAAAAATTTTATTTTATTTTTTTCTAGCACAAACATTTAGTTTTTAGTCCCTTTTGTTGTGATTACATTGTCATGGTAACAAAGTTGTAAAATTGGCTATAACTTTACACAGAAATGGTTATTAAGTGATTTTATTGCACTAAAATAATTATTAGTCTTGTGACTATACTTTTGAAACATCAGATATTTTAATTTTTAAAACTTGGCCCCCATTCACTTCCATTGTAAGTGCATGGAACCAAGATTTTATTTTATTTGTTAAAGAAAAGGAGGAACGAGTCAAAATACATTTTTTGTGGTAATGAATATGCCACAAATGCTGCAGATTGAACTCAACTTATATTGAACCCAGAACATTCCTTTAATAAATGAGAGAAATTCTAACAAGGAAGCTGGATTTGCATCAATCTATTCACCCCTTTCTCTTTCACTCAACTTTACATAAATTTCTTGTCCCTCTGTGGCTAGAATACTAATATGCTAATAAAATGGTTGGAGAAATAAAATGAGATATACAGCTTCAATCTGTCTTAAAAAAGACAACTTTGAACCAAGAAGCAATCAACTCCAAAACATAAGAAAGACATGAGTTTAAATAAAAAGAAACATCTTGGTTTCCAATTCTTATCCTGGCTGAGTGCTGTGGTGTCAGAAATATTATGTTTGAATGATGTTTGGAAACACTGTGGTCTAATAATGGAAACCAGGCATAGCAAAATATCAAATCATAAGAAGCTCATCTGAAGCTTATTTGGAATGACAGTAAACTGTTTTGGTAGAAGAAGAGAAATTGCATAAGCTCCTAATTCTGTCTCTTCTGTTTTTAAGAGATAGAGCTCAGTCAAAGCTCTCTCCTCCCACCATTTCAAATTAACGTCTTTTCGCATTACTATCCAAAGTGACGCAAACTTCAGCAACTTCCAGAGACTCTGTCAGACTAATGCAACAAATCATATTTCAAGATTAGGTCAATAATTGAGAAATTGTATAATTTGCATGATCATCAAATTGAATCTTGGTGAAGCAGGCTGATGGAGGAAATGGTTGCGAGCTGATTGCTGGAAGATGAGCACACTGGGATAGAGACAGGCAGCCTTACCCAGCACAATGAGGTTGACTTGGCTCCAGTGGTATTTGCCTCCGGTCTTGACCTTGCAATGGTATTCTCCAGAGTCTGTCAGCTGCAGATCGCTGATCAGGAGAGAGGCATCTCCGTTCAGGTAGTCGCCCGCAAAGGACAGGCGACTGACATGGTTGTCGTTAGTGTATACCTCATTGTTGAAAAATGTGATAATCTGAAATGTAACAAAGATAGAGATTGTTTCATGTATATAGATTGAATAAATTTGTAACCAAATCATATAGACTTTATATAGAGCAGATGCAATTTAAAGGGAAAGTTCAACCTAAAATGAAAATTCACTCATCATTTACTCACAGACATGCCATCCCAGATGTGTATGACATTCTTTCTTCTGCAGAGCACAAATGAAGAAGAATATTTCAATGCAAGTGAATGGTGATAAGAAATCTGAAGCTCCAAAAAGCACATAACGGGAGCATTAAAGTAATCCATACTACTCCAGTGGTCCAGTCTTCTGAAGCAATCTAAGTGATTTTGGGTGAGAACAGACCAAACTCTAATTCCTTTTTAACTGTATGTCTTTCCATTGCAGTCTCTAAGCAAAATCATGATTTCAAGCTTGATTACACTTCCTAGTGCTTGACACATGTGCAGACCACTAGATGGTGCTAGGAAGTGTAATCGAGCTTGAAATCATGATCGCCAAGGAGACTGATGTCAAGATTTATATTGGAAAAAAAAGGGTAACATTTTGGTCTGTTCTCAAACAAAACCGAAAGGATCGCTTCAGAAGACATGGATTAAACCAATGAAGTCGTATGGATTACTTTTATGATGACTTTATATGCTTTTTGGATATTTTCTTCATTCACTTGCATTGTATGGACCTACAGAGCTGAAATATTCTTCTTAAAATTTGAATTTGTGTTCTGCAGAAGAAAGAAATGTTATTAAAAATGAACAAATTGCAATTATTAAGAACATAAACAATCAGTGTTCAAAACAATGTCCTTACCATTCCCTGATTTACTACAGGACGCCTATAAATTTTTTTTTGTATTTTGAGCTGTCGGGTCAGATTTGGCGCATATTTGGAGTATATTTTCTCTAAAAGAGTGAGCATTGACAGAGAGCGTCTTTTTAAAGATGACTTTCCGTTTCTGTGCAGTTCCTGGGTGCTGTCGTTATCTTTCTCCCTCTGACTGCCAAGATCGCTGCCTCACGTGTATCGGCCCTAGTCATGCTGAGACAGCGTTCGAGGGTGGCTCATATTCTCACTGCGAGAGAGCGACCATGGCAACGTTGCGTTTGCGGCTTGCTTTCTTTCATAGAAAGAAAGCTACTCCAGCCGATCCCCTTCCTGGTCCTGCTGCTCAGCCTCAGCTCGGTCTCAGCGTAGAGCCTCTCGCAGGAAGTTGACGCCCTCCGATCCTTCGGACCTGAAGGACGCGCACTTTCATATCTGCGATTCTGCCTCGACGCAGACAGTTTCTGAAACTGGGGCTCCTAAATTCACCTCTTAAATTGATCAATGTAGTAAAATACAAACATTAATAGAAGATTAAACACTTGAAAAATAATATTAAAATATTCTGGTAACTGGTGGTGATTTGTAATTAGTGTAAAAGGGCTGAATGCACACAGCACCGACGTAACCTTCCCAACAGCCCAGATAAGTTGCATTGTCCCTCGTACCCCAAGGGTCGGGACAAGAAATACTTAAAATGGGAATAGGTCACACCAGCCATTTTGATCTTATATCTCTTTTCCTCTTTGAAAATAGAAAGCCCCAACGGCTGAGGTGTCCGAGCACCAGGTCCCCATGTGCACACAGCACATTTTCGAGAGTAAGCTAGAAACAGCCAATCGTCAAGATAATCGAGGATGCGGCCGCCCACTTCCCTTAGCGGAGCAATGTCTGCCACTGTGACTTTCGAAAAGAGGTGACAGGGACAAACGGAAGGGGATGACTTTTTACTGTTATGCCTGACTGCCGAAGGAACTATTTCAGTCTGTGTCGAGGCAGAATCGCAGACATGAAATTACGCGTCCTTCAGGTCCGAAGGGATGGAGGGTGTCAACTTCTAGCAAGAGGCTCTATGCTGAGCCCGAGCAGAAGGACCAGGACAGGGAGCAGATGGAGTAGCTTTCTTTCTATGAAAGAAAAAAAGGCGGTATCGTAACGTTGCCATGATCGCATTTTATAAGTGTAAAATTAATTAATTCAAAATATGTAAATGAGAGTGTTATTTATCTTCACCACAGAAATTTTACATATTTTATTGTATTTATGCAGTATATATAATGCAATCTTTGCTTTCAGTATATGATTTATGTAAATAAAAATGTTGTCCCGTTTCGGAGAGATCATGTTTATGGACAGGGCTCTGTCGAACTGAAGAGAGCCCTTGTGATGGGGATGGATATTTGCCAGCCCCGGTTCCAGATAAAAATCACTGAGGGTGCTTCTGAAAATAGTGGGGCTGTTCTGTATAAAGTGGAGATGTATCGTATTTACACATCTTTTAATAGATTAAATCATGTTTAAATGCAACTAAAACAACGTAAATACTGATTTGCAAAATCATTCACGTTTATAGGTTTTGATGCAGCATTTTGCAAGTTCACAAAATGCAGGGATTTTTTTGTGTTTGGTGGGATTCAAGGAAATCTGCTTGCCAATTTACAGAATTAGTCTTACATATTCAAATGAGCAGAGGTGTGCAATTATTAGTGATAATTTAGTATTCAATTTAACACTCTACATCAGGAGTCTGGTTTAATTGTAAAATAAAATATTCGGAAATTATAGATTCTAAAAGCTTATTTTAATGTTTGCTGCAAAGTGAACAAAGTTGTTTTATTCTCAAAACATTATCAACCTGTTTACACGCCCATGTGTCAAGATGTGCATCTCGTCAATAGTTTGTTTATCATCCCAATCAGCACACAACTGAATAAAACATGCTGCATGACACTGATAAATAATTACTGCCAGAGTAACTATCGCATACAGGTGCAAGGGACTTCAGGATTTTACAAATAACACAAAGAACAAACATTTTTCTCTCTCACTTAGTTTTGCTCGTGTGTAACCTCCATGTGTGAATAATGTGAAGATATTGTGATTTTACTAAAGTTCATCACTGAAAAGGTTTGCTCGCAGACTTGGCATAAAACAGCACACACAGCCTCACGAATGGACTTGGAGTGGCTGCATCACACATTTCTTTATAATATAGCACTATTAAGCGGTAAGTTTTGTTTTTTTCTCGAAGAGGAGAGAGAAAGTGAACACACTCGCATACATGGTTGCCAGATTGCTTAAATTAAGTATCTAATAAAAAAACGTTCATGATAAATCGACCTGCGGGCAGTAGTTTTAAGCACTCCAATAGAACCGGGCCTGATTCTATTTTAATTTCCCTTTTTTTCCTCTTATTTGCACAAAAGCATAAAAAAAGTGATTAGTTAGCAATGAAACAGTAATTTGAAAATAAATGATGACTATATTGTTTTATTGTATCATTACTGTAGTTTAATAATAAATACAGTAGTGTAATATTACAGTTTATGAATAAAAACAAATTATTCAATCCTCAATATTATGTAGTTTTTTTTTCCAGACGAATATTGTGCTACTTTACTGATGTGTAAGCTCATCCTTTGAAATTATAATAATTTACGCAAAAAAAATAAATTAAATAAAGTACAGGTTAGAGCTTTTGTGTTCTTGTGTTGCCCTGCGGAACGTACTAAAACCTCATCTTTTGGTGTTTGTTTGTGTTTGCTAATGGCTGTCACACACAGACACAGCTGCCAACACACACAGTTTGACTGTGACAGCCTCCTTAATGCCTGGAGTGAAAAACTAAACACTGGTGCCACTACACATCAACAGACCTGAAGTTGGGTCCACCTGCAGAAGCTGTCTGCAATGACTGCTTGTACTATCCTGAACTATGATTATAAACCGAGAGGGGAAATAGTGTAGTTACAACATCTATCAGCAGGGGACCATGTAACGGGACCATGTTCACTTGTCAAACTTGAACCATTTGCATTAACGATACAATTCTCATTTATAGAGCCCCTTACATTCTACAACACATTGATAAAGTAAAGAATGACAAATTAATTATGCCAGGGACTGGTTTTATTCCTAATCATATTTTCAGACATTTGGGCCCTTACTACTAGGGGCCCAGGGGGTCCCTAGGCTGCAAAGACTCACAGCCCATCAACTTTGAAAACAAATGTTTACTTATAGACTTAAATATGTGGGCCCCAGAGTGTATACAAGGCCCCCTCAATAGGGCCCTGTTACTATGTACTGTATACCTCTTATAAGACCCTTTTGCCATTCTGTGTCTAATTACATTTACATTACATTACATAACAGCAACTCTTTAACCTTATAATGCTGTGCATACCACATGACTTTCTAAAGCCTCTACATCATCATCACGATATATATGAGATGTCCGCTATCTCCTGGTGAAAGTTTTCATGTTGTACTGGAAGTATAATGCCTTGTTATATAATTATCCAAAAATAGCTACCATCATGTTTTGATGTACTCAAAACAAAAACCTTTTATTGATATTTCAAAATTAGTATTTACTGAATTCAAGCAACATATGCTTAAAATTGCATTATTTTGTAGAAAAAAATAGGTTTAAACAGGCATAAAAAAATATAATTTTTGGACTATTATTTCATATGTTAGGCTTTATTTGTTTAAGCTTATTCATTGTTAAAAAAAGGGCTGTCAAACAAAAATGTTTATTATAATATTCATTGCTATAAATGCATGTTTGGCCTACATACAAACAAACAAAAAACAAACAAACAAACAAACAAACAAAATGGCTTAGGTGGTTGGGGAAAAGAAAATATAGATATTTTACTTTGCGTGGTTCAAAAGTACTGATTAAACTAGCTTTGTAAAGTTTGTTGAGACAAACTATAATGCTGGCCTGACAAAACCTTGTCTGGAAGTTTAAAATAGTTTTAAATGCTTGAAGTTAAACAAATTACAGGTTTAACAGAAAGAAAAAAAGAAAATAAGAAAGAAAGAAAGAAAGATAGATAGATAGATAGATAGAAAGAAAGAAAGAAAGAAAGAAAGAAAGAAAGAAAGAAAGAAAGAAAGAAGAGATCATCTTAAAGCATGTTAAAGGGCTTGTGTGTAAGTTTTGACAGCTGAAGTTTGAAATTAATAACATTCCAAAACAGACTCATTGCTTATTTCAATATTCTGTCAATTTAATATAGTCTAGGGGATTTTTGGAAAATTTAAGGCTTAAATTATGCCTTCGCGAGCTTTTAGATAGAAGAAGAATAATGGTAGCCAAGCTGTAGGGTCGTTCCAAACAGAATTTCCCCCCCAAAAAAACAAATAACCACTAATTTTGAGCCCCATACATTTCAGCCCTTCAAAGTGTGGAATACACATAAGCCCTTGTGCTTGAATAAATTATGTATTTATTTTTAAACAAAGGAATTTATGTAGAAAAATAATACTTTTTTTGTTTAAAAATGCATATAGTTTTAATTCTTATCACTATCGTTGTTGTTTTTTTATCCCCTTTTCTCCTAATCTGGAATGACCAATTCCCACTGTTTAGTAGGTCCTCACGGTGGCGTGGTTACTCACCTCAATCTGGGTGGCGGAGGACAAGTCTCAATAGCCTCCGATACTGAGACAGTCAATCCGTGCATCTTATCACATGGTTCAGTGTGCATGACACCGCAGAGACTCCGCATGTGGAGGCTAATGCTACTCTCCGCAACCCAAAAACAATTTACCATGCGCCCCATTGAGAGCGAGATCCACTAATCATGACCACGAGGAGATTACCGCATGTGACTCTTCCCTCCTTAGCAAACGGGCCAATTTGGTTGCTTAGGAGACCTGGCATCACTATTGTTGTTATTTTGTTGTAGCTGGTTGATAATTGAGATATTTGTGTAATCACCATGAGGGTGATTAGTGTTACCTCTGGAGAAATTGGAGCCGGTTAAGATTAAGTCATTCTTCTTTACTAAATTGTACTTTACAAAAGTAAAGATTTGTATGCACTAAGAAGTACTGAGTAGAATCCAGTGTGCCATATGGCTAACCTAGAGTCCAGACATAAATTCCTTTACACTGTATAATACATGTTATAACCCAATTTAAATAATTTAATCAACAGAATGATACTTTAATCACAGATGAGTTAAATTTACTTGTATCTAGCTAATGTTACTTTTTCAGTAAAAGTTCAGTTTACATGAGCTAAATAAGTATGTTTACTTTGCATGAAAAATCATGCAAACCGACTGCCTTGAAAAATCTAAGTAAGGTCAACTAATTAGATTTTACAGTGTAGGTACTGTTGGAGCCTACTGTATGTGTTAAATTCATCAATATTTAAAGTGTTTGAGAAAGTTAAAATATTTCATAATTTATTATGGCCCCTGTAAAGTATGGCCCTACTGTATTTGTTAAATTCATCAATATTTAAAGGGTTTGATGAAGTTAAAATATTTCATAATTTATTATGGCCCCTGTAAAAATATGCATTTTGTATGCATAACTTGTAGTATTAACATTGAGTTCACATTATGTATAACAAACGTTACAATTGAACTGTCTCTTTAAGAACAGTGGCTGTTATCAAAAGTGTTTGGGTTGAATGGTTTCTTTACCACATCCATGGTGTGTGTTTGAATTACAGACTGTACATTTCAGAACAGGTATTAAAAGAGACATAAATCAATGAAAAGAGATTGAAAATATCTAAACTTTAAAAGATAATTGGACCGGGGGGCCCTAAAAGAAAATTTGCCCGGGGCCCTTGCTAGTCATAATCCTCCCCTGCTCCATCCTCTATATGGGAGAATAAAAAGCCTTATCGCAGTCAGATAATTAATTTCATCTGAAAGTATAACGCAGCAACTGACACATATCAACTTTTCCCTGATGAATTATGGTGCGCTGCTACATAAAGGATATTTAAAGTTGAAGCTGTGTTCAAACAAGGTTAGTTTCACAGTGGGAGATTAAGACAAAGCTCTTATCAGATAAGGCAATGCTCTGTATTTATGTGAGAGTGAGATAGAGATGGGGAAACATCTGTTAGCTGTGCTGATAAACGTGTCTAAAGTGAGTGTGTATATTTCAGAGAGAGGTGTATAAAAAGCTGATGTAAAGGTGTGACTGAAGGCTGGGAGATAGTGATGCATGGAGAAGTGCTGTTCTTGCAAGTCTTAAACCATAAACCATTGTGCTTTTGTGAAACCAGATTTTGACATTTCCGACTTGCACACTATATTCCAAGTCTTCTGTACCCATACAATAAAACCACTAGATAGCGCTCTTGGCTTACTTTTGGTGACTGTTCTACAATCAGCAGTATTTTTTGCTGTTTTTGTTTGTTTGTCCTGTGTTTAGTAATACAGCACACACATGTTTACACCTCCTGCCATCACCCTCCTCCCCTCTCATGCTACCCAACATGCACTTAAGATCTGTGAAGATGATGTGCGTCGGGACTTCTGGAAACAGAAGAAAAGAAAAGGACAGGGCCCAGATGATTTTTCACCCACTTATCTAAAATCCTTTGCTGAACAGCTGACCTCCACCTTCACACAGATCTTCAACAGATCACTGGAGCAGTGTGAAATTCCCTGCTGCTTGAAATGTTTCACAATCATCCCTGCCCCAAAGAAACCCAAGATCAAAGGATTTAATGACTACAGACCCGTCGCTCTGATGTATGTGGCCATGACGTAATTTGAGAGACTGGTGTTGGCCCACCTGAAGGACCTCACTGAACCATTTCTGAATCTCCTTCAATTTGCTTATAGAGCAAACAGGTCGATGATGCAGTCAATATGGGACTGCATTACATACTTCAACATCTAGACAAACCAGGGAATTATGCAATGATACTGTCAGTTCGGCTTTCAACACCATCAAATCCGCTCTCATATGGACTAAATTAATCCAGCTCTCTGTTCCCAGCTCTATCTGTCAGTGGATCACCAGGTTTCTGATAGACAGGCAGGAGCCAGTGAAAATGGGGAAATTCACCTCCAGGGATGTGTGCTCTCCCCACTATTCTTCTCCCTCCACAAGTGACTGCACCACCACGGACCACTCTGTCAAGCTCCTGAGGTTCGCAGACGACACTACATTCATCTGCCTCATCCAAGATGACAATGAGTCTGCATACAGAAGGGAGGTTGAACAGCTGGCCATCTGGTGCAGTCAAAACAACCTGGAGCTGATCACATGCTTAAAACAGTGGAGCTGATAGGAGGAACACCATAACATTAACCCAGCTCACCATTCTGAACAGCACTGTGGAAGCAATGGAGTCATTCAGTTTCTTGGGCACTACCATCTCACAGGGCCTGAAGTGGGAGACCCACATTGACTTGGCAGAGGTTCTATACTTCCTTTGCCAGTCTAGGAAGTTCAACCTGCCACAGGCGCTGCTGATACAGTTCTACTCAACAGTCATTGTGTCTTTCCTCTGCACTTCTATAACTGTCTGGTTTGGTTCAGCTACCAAGTCAGACATCAGATGACCTCAAAGGATAGTCTGTACTGCAGAGAGGATTATTGGCGCTCCCTTACCCACCCTGCTAGAACTGTACACATCCAGAGTGACTGGCTAGTAAAATCACACATGGCCCCATTCACCCAGCACACTTCCTATTCAAACTGTTGCCCTCTGGCTGGTGCTACAGAGCACTGAGCACCAGAACAGCCAGGCACAGAAACAGTTTTTTCCCTCGGGACATCCACCTCATGAACAGTTAAAACTGTCTCCAAATACTTTACATTAGTTAATACAACCATATGCAATATTCAGTCCAGCCATTCCTACTTATATCTATATTTTATGTATATTCTTTAACATATCCTAACTCTTCTTTATTACATGACATCACCTGCATATAACTGTCTTTCTGTATATTACTAACCACATTATTGTGCTATTGTATATTATTTTTATTATTATTATTTGTTATATCAGGGTTTTTTTATGTCACTATATACATATATGTTTAAATGTATACAGTATGCTTGTATGCATGTATATAGGTTGCATTCTCTTGCACTGGAAGCTTCAGTTACCATGACAAATTCCTTGTGTGTGTATGCATACTTGGCAATAAAGCTCATTCTGATTGAGTACATAATGAGAGAATTTTCCTTTTTGGATGAGCAATTCCATTTGACTTTCTTTGTGCCATTAAACATAAAAGGAGATGTTAGGCAGAATGTTAGCCTCAGTCACCATTCACTTTCATTGCATTTTTTTTTTTCCCAAACCACAAAAGTGAATGGTGACTTAGGCTATCAATACCCACTTTGTGCATAATATCTTGTTCCACGAAATAGAGAAAGTCAGATGGGTTTGAAAATACATGAGAGTAAGTAAATTATGACATATCTGGGTGAACTATCCCTTTCAATTTGAAACTTAGGGTTAGGGGTCTATAATTTTATTAATTTCAAAAGATTTTTCCAAAAGAAGCCTCTATTGTAGTGTACTCAAATTGTCATTGCTGAAAATATGTTGATTGTTAGCCCTAAAAAAGAATTTGAATACTATTTCTGGAACAATTCCTCCTTGATAAATGACCATTTCCAAACGGCAAAACAGAACAGAACAGTTCGTTTTTTTGGCTGGGAATTTTCTGAGAGAAAATGGGAGAAAATGTAAACTTGGTTCCCTGAGGGGAATGAGATGCTGTGTATGAATGCCATGGGACACTGTTTGAGTATCACATGGTCTGAAGCCCTTATACAATCATGGCAATTTAATGGCTGATTGTGGTTAAGCGATGCCACCTAGGCAGCTACGTCATGGACTATACAAAGGCACTTGGTTTCGCACCATCTAGTCAGATTTTGCAAAAGGTACACGCCTATGCAGCTGCTAGAGAGTATGGCCAGCTACACAGCATCTCTCTCCCCTCAGGGAACCAAGGTTACATACGTAACTGAGACGTTCCCTTTCATGGAACTTGAGCTCTGTATGAACACAATGGGAACGATATACATTCAAATCATGCGAACAGTAGCTGCTAACTGTCTAAGCCTGTGTGGCAAGTATATAGTGGCGCACAAGCGAGCTAAAGCATCTTGATAAAATAAATTATGGATTTGCTCCTGTTCTAACAACGATGAAGCAGGTGTCAACCCCTCATTCAGATTATAAAATATAACAAATGTATGCGAAGAGGACCACCATACCACCATACAAATGCCATCCAAGGACGCACCTCTAGCCAAAGCCAGTGAGGATGCCATGCTCCTCATAGAATTGGCTCGAATACCTAAAGGCAAATGTAAACTCTGCGCTTAATAGGCACTCAAAATTGCATCAAGTGATATTGCATCAATGAGCCAATAAGACAGTCTTTGCTTGTACACCAAAACACCTCAAAGCACAAAAACAACTGCTCTGACTTAAGCCACTGGCTAGTATGGTCAACATAAACTTGCAATGCCTGAACTGGGCAAAGTATATGTAACCTTTCATATTCCTCTGACTAAAATGGGGAGGAGAGAAGAAGGGACACCATGGATGTGGTAAAGAAACCATTCAACCCAAACACTTTCGCTAAACAGCCACTGTTCTTAAAGAGACTGTACAAATGTAATGTTTGTTATACATAATGTGAACTCAATGTTAATACTACGTGTTATGCATACAAAATGCATATTTTTACAGGGGCCATAATAAATTATGAAATATTTTAACTTCATCAAACCCTCTGTGAGCGAAATTATGTGAAATAACCTTGGGCAAATAGCCCATACAAGGTCTTAACACAATCTTTGAACATGAAACAGGAAAATGTCTACCAACAGAGACTCCATTGATAAGTGCATGTTAGCCGCTATAGCGATAACATAGATTTTAAGCATTGCTGGGGTAACCCTGGCCCCAAAACACTCCTGCATTAATTCCATCACTGTACCAACAGTGCAGTAAACTGAAATTTCACTTTGCGTTGTACAACAAGAAGCGAAAATACGCCACTTAAACTTAGATAGCCTCCTTGTTGATGGAGCTATATCATTTAGAATGGTATACAGCGCCCCATCCAATGGAGGAGGCTTCTGTCATTACCATTTAGTGGTGACAAACTTGTCCCAGTGGAATGCCCGATATCAAAAAGCGGGTCTTTTTTCCATGGCAACAAAGCCTGATAGCAACCATGTGTCACTCTGAAGTGACAAAATGCATGCCTCAGTGGTTGATGTCCATTTGTTGAGTTCATCCTGGACTGAAAAAGTTCTTTCATGCCACAAGCCCAGGGGAATTACAGCGGACGCTGCAATCAGGAGTCCCAAACGTCTGTGAAATGTTCTCACAGGGAGAACATGTCCCACACTAAACATCGCTAGACACCGGCATAATGACAGAATGTGAGCAGAAGACAGATGTGCCTGCATCGTCCACTTAGTGGGCTAAACCACATAACTGTCAATCAGAAGGTCGCTGGTTCAATCCCCGCAGCCACCACCATTGTGTCCTTGAGCAAGGCACTTAGCTCCAGGTTGCTCCGGGGGTTTGCCCCTGTAATAAGTGCACTGAAAGTTGCTTTGGATAAAAGCGTCTGCCAAATACATAAATGTAAATGTAAATGAGCCTAGCTCCATAATTAGAAACAGAGTCTGTTGCCTTGGAAACAGGACGCTCTTGTTTAGATTTACTCGTAGCCCTAGATTTCTCAAATCACTGAGAATGACATCTCTGTGTTGGGCAGCCAGACTCTCTGAGTGAGCTAACACCAACTAATTGTCGAGATAATTCAAAACGCAGATGCCTTAAAGCCTCAGTGGCATTAGAGCTGCAACCATGTATTTACTTTGAATGTGCGTTGTGCCAGAATTATAATTTTTAAACAGATGGGCGCAAAACTGGTTTGTTTTGCCCTCAAAAGCGAATCTGAGAAAGTGCCTGTGCTTCGCTCAGGGTGAGGGTGACAATCACAAGGAGGATTCCGGTTCAGACTCCTATCTTCTCAGACACAATGCCGAAATCCCAAACCACTCCAGCACTTCGGAGCTCCAAATCTGGAGGCCGTAGAACTGAAACAAATGGGAATAATGCCTCGTGGTGAGAAACTGCAAACCTCGACGAAGCGCTGTTGTCCTCATCGGTCCCTTGTAATGTTTGGAAACCACATTCAATTGCTCTAAAATTTATGCTGTAAATTACTCAATTACATGTTTGTCACTCAAAAGGGAGAAATAATCCTTGCTTCGACGTAAATCGCTTGAAACAAACGTGGGCTTAGACAATTTGATGGTACGAAAGTGAGCCTTCATGGAGCATGAAACATAGCTCCTTAGGGGGTGTCACTTAAGCGCAATCAGCCAGGCGTGATTGTATAAGGGCTTCAGTCCACGTGACACATGGATGGTGTCCCATAGCGTTCATACGCAGCTCAAGTTCCACGAAAGGGAAACAGACATTTCTGATTCGGATGTCAATAAATTGATCACTAGTATCTAAAAATTCCGAAATTACCTCTCCTTCCTCAAGTAAAAAAACAACTACATTCTGAGTAAGGTATAAGACAAAGAAGTGTACACAGAAAGCCCAGAAAGCAAACATATGGTATAGAAGAGTTGAAAAGAGTAAGACCGAAAAGACAGACAGACAGTATGAAAAGTACAGTATAATTCAAAACAAAGCTCAAGTACAGAGATAAAGTAAAGAGGGTTGAGAGGTTAATAAAGACAGTGAGACAGAAATTAAATAAACAAGATTGGATTTTGTAGAGATCTCTTACCACACGCTGTTTGACGTTGGGTTTCTGAAGGAGCCATTCAATGTCCAGCGTCTGCCCGTTCGACTGCCAGAACTGGTGATGGCAAGGCAACGTGGCATTTTCCCCAACAACCTGCTTCATCTCGGTCTGAGCCCCGGCCGAGAGCAAGCTCAACAGCACTGTAGAGAAAGATGAAAACAGAACATTACTATAACAATATGTAATTGAATGGTGGGTTCTCGGGCACTCTAAATCATGATCTAAATCGTAAAATGACAAATGGGACACTTTCTCATTCAAAATAAAAATTCTAAATGTTATGTGATGGCAAGAGATGAGACAATATTTTAGAGGGTGATGTACACACACACGGCACACAGACAGAACATTCATTGCATACACGTTTAACGTCACTACTCCTGTCACACTCTTGAGTATTAATCCTGCACATGTTATCCTTATTTCTTTGTTCACTCATTGGTTTAAGTATATACATTTCATTACATTAGCAATCATTACAAACAGACTCCGATTCAGTTAATTTCTTACTTAAATACTTAAATTTAATTTCAGTACATCATTGACTAGTTTGCTGTGCACACATTGTAGTTTATGTTAATGTACACTTTTATATTAATTATGTTTTCTTTTTTTGTTTAAGTTACCGTTGTGTGAGCTGGAGAATGAGTGACGGGTGACTGGAGCTGCGCAACCCCCAGCTCGCTGCTTATGTCACTGTTTTTTGTTCCGCCCACCAGTACCAACTGGCAGATTAGCTCCAGGGAAAGTGGGGTGTTTTTTGTACTTTGAAATCTCTATTAATCATTCTTATATATTTCTTTTTTTATTTCCTTAGGACTTAACTAAGTCTGTTCTTAATTTTATTAGATTTAACTGGTTTTTGTCTTCAATGTTGTATATAATGGGTTAGTCCACTGTGTCCATATATGTTAGGTCAGTTCCCTTTCAAAAAGCTACACTTATGATGCTGTGCTGAAAAAGCGCTTTGGGAACAACTTTAGGTGCGACCAGCTGTGAAAATGTGTGCAACACGTCAATGAACATTGACCGGAATTTATAGCATCTGCCGGTGTAATCATTGGATGCACCTGTGGCAGGGCTATAAATTGATGCATCACAGGCACATCGTCAGATCTTTTGTCTTCAGATCACTCTGTGTGTGTGTGTGCTTCATGAGCCTGTCAGAACTTTCTTTCCTCTGTTAGGAGTTAGAATTTGTTAGGCAGTGCGCAGAAAACCTTTCTCTTCTTTCTAAAAAAATAGAAAACAAAAAACAAAAGGATAAAAAAAGAGAGAATGACTGAAAGTCAGAGTAAATGATGTGTGTTCCCTTGTCTACGCTCTATGGCTGAGAGGGACACACATCAGTTTTTCTTTGTTTGTTTGGGGGAAGAGCATGCTGCTCTCGCATTGGGGCCTGGCGAGTGCGAGCATTGCGATCTGCTTTTGGTCAAAATGCTTCGCGCTCATCTCGCTTACTTCCGAGAGTCAGCACCCACATTTCGTTCGTGGGGCTCTCGTATGGATCTGGCTGAGGAGCGAGAGACGGTCCGCCCCTTTCACTTGCTCTCTCCCCAGACCCAGCTGGTCCTTCCTGTGATCCTGAAGTGCATTCTGGCGCCTCTTCGGTTCATAAGAGGGACCTTGAATCTCTTGAGTCTGCGGACTTTGAGTTACCCACCTCCGAGCATTCCGAGCATGATAATAAATCATCGGAGGAATTACTCAAGGTGATTACTTGTGCGGTGGCCAGGCTTCAATTAGACTGGCCACGTGAACAAGAGACCCCCAAATGCTCCAAGTTGGAGGACAGATTTCTCTCTGGTGGCCAGGGGAAGGGAGCGCCTCATCAGTCCCTTCCCTTCTTTGATGACCTCCATGACGAGCTCTCTCGTTCATGGAGGAAACCTTATACTTCCTGTATCCACGTGCCCAAACACTTGCGGGTTATCTCTCGCCGGGTTTGGCATCATCTCTAAAAAGACCCTATCTCCACACTAAGCCATGCAGGGCAACCTCCACGCTAGTTGGGAAGGCTTATCAGGCAGCGGATCAGGCTGGTGCTACTCTGCACACTATGGCAGTGTTACAGGCATACCGGGCTGATCTGCTGAAGGACCTGAGTGCGGGTACCATGCTTGACGAGGAAACTTTCAATGAGCTTCGTCGAGCAATGGATCTATCTCTCAGTGCGACCAAGCAGACAGCCCTTGCCATTGGCCGGTCTATGTCTGCTTTGGTCAGCACGGAGAGACACCTATGGCTCAACCTATCAGGCATCAGAGATAAGGACAAAGTTTTCCTTCTTGATGCCCCGGTTTCGCCTTCTGGCCTATTTGGAGACGCTATGAATATAGTTATCTCCAGGTTCCAGGAGGTTGAAAAGCCATGAGGAAGCATTTGGGCAGTTTCTTCCTCACCGCACTCAGGGTGCGGGGCCGTCGGCCACCCAGAACCACTCCGGTCCTGCTAGAAGGGAGGCTCAGAAACAAAGCATGACGAGTCGTGCTTCCCCTCGTAAAGACTGGGGACAGGCTCGTTGCCCTCGGCAGCCCCCAAAGCAAGACCTCAGGGGGGTAATTTCTAAAAGGAAGAATTTGCTCGCCGCCTTCCGTATTTCAATGGCGTGGTCCCCACTACCGTAAAACCGGAGCAGGCATGTCTACTATGGAAAGAACTGCAAAATCTCTTGGTTCAAAGGGGCCATAGAACGTGTTCCCCTTCCAGGGAAAGAGTCAGGATATTACAGCAAATACTTCCAGGTTCCCATTAAGGGGGGGGGGGTCCGATCTTAGATCTTCGAGGCTTGAATTGCTCAGTCAGGGGGTTCAAATTCAAGATGCTAACTATCAAGATAGTCGTGCAACAGATCCAACATCACGATTGGCTGGTCACGATCGATCTCATGGACACATATTTCATATAGAAATTCTGCCGCAGCACAGGAAGTTCCTGAGGTTTGCTTTCGGGGGTGAAGCCTTCCAGTATCGGGTTCTTCCATTCTGCCTAGCCCTATCACCCCGCACATTCACGAAATGCATGGATGCAGCACTTGCTCCTTTGCAACTCTGGGACATCCGCATTCTGAATTACATAGACGACTGGCTGATACTAGCACAGTCTCAAGAACTGGCAGTTCAGCACAGGATATTGTCCCACCCAGGGAATTACCTATCTGGGAGTTATATAGAATTCGATCACAGTGCGGGCACAATTGTCTCCCACTCGAATCACATCCATTCAGAACACACAGAGCAAAGTCAGGCTAGGTCAAGGTTGCACTGTTCATCAGTATCAACGAATACTAGGTCTCATGGAATCTGCGTCCACGGTGATCCCTTTGGTCCTTTTTGCACATGAGACCGTTTCAGCTGTGGCTAAAAGCCAGGGGATTTCATCCAAGGGCCAGTCCCCTAAGGCAAATAAGGGTGGTTCATACCCCGGTTTCTTACCTTGGGTCCCACTCTAGGTGCATCTTGTCGATGCAGGTTGCTAACGACAAACGCCTCCCTGACGGGCTGGGTAGTGGTCTTAAGTGGTCATCCAGCTCAAGGGGAATGGGAGGGTCATCAGCTCGATTGTCACATTAACTGTCTCGCGTTGATGGCTGTATTTCTGGCCCTGAAATACTTCCTCCAGAGGCTGCCATGTCTTGGTGCGGGTGGACAATATAGCGGTAGTCTCTTACATAAACCATCAAGGTTCACGCTACGTTCATGTCAGCTGAATTTTCTGGCACGTCGCATTATCCTTTGGGCCCAGGGCAAGCTTCTGTTACTCAGGGCAGTTTATATCCCTGGATGCCTGAATGTGGGAGCAGATTTACTGTCCAGATAGAAGATACCGGCAGGGGAGTGGAAACTCCACCCCGAGGTAGTCGAACAAATCTGGTTGAGATTTTACAGGACAGAAGTGGACCTCTTCGCCTCTTAACAGACAGCGCAATGTCCCCCCTACTTCTCTCTGAGAAGGTTGGCAGGTTGGTCCTTTCCGCACACATTCATCAGTTTTATAGTTTGGATGTTCCTGCCACTCATTTCTGAGACCTCAGCTCATTTCTGAGACCTCTCATGCTCTTGTCACACTACACAATCGTAGGGGGTCCAGACAGCCACAGTGCGGCAGCGTGGGTATTCTCGTTCCCAATGCGCTTTTTCAGCGCAGCATCATAAGTGTAGATTTTTGAAAGGGAACGTCTCGGGTTACTTGAGTGTAACCCTTGTTCCCTGATAAAAGCGGAACGAGGTACTGTGCTTCATTGCCGAACTGGGATGCCCCAGGACTTTTTCAGCGCAGCATCTCCTTCCACTTTTATCAGGGAACAAGGGTTACACTCAAGTAAACAGAGACGTTTTTGCTCTGTTCAGTTCTGCCTAAGTTGATTGAACATTTGAATTTAAGTCTGTTCAGTTGACCTCTTTTATAGGCCTGATTTGTAACTTTGTAAATATATTTTTTTTGTTGGAAAAACCCTGTGCTCCTTGTGCCAGGACTGCCTGGTCCCTTACACATTATAAAAAAAAAATAGAAATTTTAGAAATAGACTAACATCTTTTGAGTGCACTCTGTTTTTTTTATGCATTTCATTGTTGCACATTCGTGTTAACATGTTGTTTGTTTATGTTTATTTAAAAGTCTCAAAAACACACACACACACACACTCACGCACGCACGCACGCACGCACGCACGCACACACACAATAATATAAAATATAAGTTGGATTGTAAGTCTGTTCATCTTTACAGTTTGAATGTATGCTCCTTTCTGCCACTGGGGTAATGGGTTGTTTACAGCAAGCTATTGGACGTCACCAGAGGCTTGAGTGGCATTACAGACAGGCGTCATGAGGATTTGTAGACTAGTTAGGTCCCAGGGGGAGTAAGAATAGGATAAGATACAAATTCCCTCCACCTGGTGAAACGACCTTGCACTACAAACAATACCACATATCTTAAAGCACCACCAGTCTTACATGTGCAAAACCAAGATATTTATGGATCTCTGGCATTAGAATAACATTGCACTTAATCTGCTGTTGATTTTCTCAAATAGTTGGAGACGTTTCACCCATACAACAGAAGCTAAAATGAGGCCAGAATGGCGATACGTCCGGCTGGTGTAAATATTATGACATTTCCTCCTTTTAGCATTGCGACCCTTGGGAATGGACAGTGTATACTGGGCTGTATTGCTAAGTACTGGCTTAGGCTTGACAAAAGTGTTGGAGGAGCACTCGTGTGCGTTTTAAGTGTGTTTTGTGTGGCTGTACTCACTTGGCAATCAGCACTTAATGTTGAGAATGTGTGCGCCACGTGTCGTGAAGGAAGCATGGCTCATCATTTGATGACTGAGTGACTTTCTGTTGCCCATGATGCCACCTGTGTCATTTCAACACTCAGAATGATTTAATAAATGCTTATTAATGGTTATGACATGTAAAGGTATTTGTTATTGGTGGACTAGATCTGCTTACGCTGCTGCTAATAAAGTACCAGACCTGCTATTGTAAAAGATACATAGCCATAAGTCCTATTATGCAACTATACTGCTCCTGCTGATGCTGAAGATTGAACAAAATAATGTAAAATCCCTTGAAACTGATCTAGACACGTGGAGCTGGGAAGGATGTGGGAAAGTAGATTTTATTCCCATTGTGCACTGCAAAGAGACCAGACTGCTACCATAGATGAGGCATGACTAAATTTTACTATAATGTTTGACATAATAAAGCCTACAATTTGGTTGTCTGGAAATAATTGCACTGCTGGAACCTTTCAGTTTGCACCCTGCAGAGTTTCGTGACTGAACTTAGATCGTTAATTTCATGATTCCATGCTAAATGTATTGCAACGAATGCTGGTGACTCTTCAGACTTTGACAGGGATTTTGAACCTACAAACAAACGATTCTGGAGTCATGATGTAAAGCCACATATGCTCCAAAAATATATTGTTTGTTAAAGCAGTGACCTAGCTGATAGCACATGAGCTCCAGTATTGATGCTAATGCAGCCGACTTGAGTTTGACACTTTTCATAAATCACTTTTCAATGCATAAATCTTGAAATGCATATTGTTAATCTTTAAAATATTTTTCCTTTGGTTTAAATGTACAAATATATATATATATATATATATATATATATATATATATATGTCAGTAAATGTTTACGTAGCCGACTCATCTTTGATGAACTGAATGTTTTTCAGGATTTACTTTAACAGTCAAGGTGAAAACGATCCAACATCCAAATGAATTTCAAATAAAGATAATTTAAGACTCTTAAAAGTAAAGAGTCTTAAATTATCTTTATTTGAAATTCATTTGGATTTTGGATCGTTTTCACCTTGACTGTTAAAGTAAATCCTGAAAAACATTCAGTTCATCAAAGATGAGTCGGCTACGTAAACATTTACTGACATTTGAATTGTGCGTTGACTGCTTGCTGACAAGAATAAGGTAGTATTCAAAGGTAACGTGACAGACATATACATAATCCCTTAACTGGTCCAAACATACAGTAATCTAATTCTCAAGAGAACAAAAATCTATTAGAATTTAGAGCAAATTTTTATGACACTGGACCAAGTAGGATATTGCCAGGTTTGGAGCTGAAAATCATGGAAAAACATACAAAAGACGTTTGGATTGAATAGCTCAAACACTCATATATATATATTTTAACTTTCAATTTCATAACTATATCACATTAAATTAAATTGAGCACTCTTAAACAAAATAAAATATAAAAACTAAATATTTCAAGTTGTATTGTAAAAATTATAAACTGTATATTAATTTTGATTATAATTTTTAAAGTGTATCTTAAAAATAGGCTAAATATATAGTTTTCACTGTATTGATGTTATTGTTTGATTGAATCAAGTGCTGTGTATGCGATTATTTCCATATAAAAGAATGAGTAAACAATAGTAAATAACATGTTTTATTTATTGTACAATGGCAGCAATATGTTTTTCAGTCATATTTCAGTCCAGGAACTTTCCAGGGCCAAACTGGCAACCCTAGGAGTTTCACATCTTCAATTTTGATTTTGAAGCTTGTTGTAAAGCTACAAAGCCATATATTTTACACTCTAATACTTAAGCATATGGATTGTCTAAATAGCAGTTAGAGCATGTACTCCGACACATTGAGCATTGATGCTAATATGGACAATTTGAGTTTCTAATTTGACTCTGCAAATAAAAGTGAAAACAAGGCTTAAAAGTTTATATCTATCAAAAGTAATATTTCATCTAATCGCATTGTACTCCAAACAGTGCAAGCTCTTTTGCAGAATTAATGTAATTAGGTAATGTTAATATATACATACAGTAGTGCCTTCAAATGCTTAGAGCTGTGTGGCAGGGTGGAGCAATTCAACAGTAGAACCCAAATTACATCTGCATTTCTCTCTTATCCAGGAGTCATTATCATTAATGGTGAGTTTATTATTCAGCTCTATGGTTTCAAAGGCTCCAGGCAGTGGGGAGAATTAGAGAAATTACCATGTTTCTATGGCTTTCCTTCTCTTTCCGTAAAACTGTCAAACTAAATCCATGAGTCAGCCAAAAAAGAAGCAGCATGGAGCACCCCTGCAGCCAGCACTGCTCATGGTTTTTTAATGTGTATCTTGCACCCTCCATCATCTGGTGTAATCTCCATTGAGTCAGAATCACAAGGAGAGATATGTGTGTGCTGCAGAGGTAGTGTGTAAGAGAAGACTAGAGATTGTGAGTCTTTATAATAAAGTTTTTTCACTGCAAAAAATGACATAAGGCATGAGTTTGGGGCGAGACTATGTTTTTGTTTGACCAATGGCAGACAGGAGGCATATTCATGGAAGCTGTTTAAAATGTATTTATTAGTTTATTTTGTTTGGTGGAACTAGGGGGACAAATTTACAAGCATTGTTATTGAAAAGCCTTCAAACTAGCCACAAACTTTTCCCAAATGCCACTCATTGTTTTCACACGCAAATGTGCTTTGGGGTAAACTCTTTATTGTTGCAAAGGCTTGCTGGAGGTTGAACACTACCAGTGAAATGTTGCAATCTCATTTGCATGTTTAATTAATGGGAGTCAAATTTACAGCAAGTTTGCAGAACTCAAAATTTTTTGTAAGGGCCATGTTGGTCAACCACTATTTGTGATTTGTCCTAATTGTCTGTAATGAGAATAGACAGAGACAAAATGGTTCTTTTGGAGTCTGCCGGGTCACACAGTGCCACATGGGACATTCCCTTTGGTTTGACTCTTTGCTGCTAGGAGCTAAATCCCCCCTTTCTCTCTCACTTACGTCTAAACTGAGCTAAGTGATTATGCCTAAATATCAGTCCCTTCCTCTTTGCACTCCCAAACTGCATATTTCCATTCACACAATGTGTCTTAGCTTGCTGGGTCACTTCTTGTTACCAGTTATGGAATGACATCACAATAATACTAGAACAAGCTGGCAAGATATAAAAGTAAAAGATCAAAAGCTGTTTTAATTTCATCCTCCTTCAAGTTTGGTAAGCCTCAGCAGCAAAAATATCCAGTATACTACCAGCAAGGTGGTTTCATCCCTGCTGAAATGTCTGGCTTAAACAAACCTGCTGATCTTAGCTAGTTTCTGCTGGTTTGGCCGGTCTCCAAGCCTGCCGAAGCAGGTATTATCTAGTCTAGCTGGTATCACAGCCTGGCAAAGATGGGATTTAGTAGGTTTAATTGGTCTGAAAGCTGGCTTACCAGATTGACTAGCTTACAAGTGCCCCAAACCCCTTTAAAACAACCAAACTAGATCAGCTAAGACCTATAACCCACCTTATTCAATCTGTTTTAAGCTGTTTTCAGCAGGGATAGCACTGTTCCGGCTAGACTGAAGGGCAGTGTGATGTTGGATTTGGGAATCATGATTTCTGTGCCCTTTTTACTCGTATAGACAGCATGAGGTAAAACAAATTGACATTGGCATGCTGACAATGGAATATTGGTGCATTATTGGTTTCTTGAAGTTAAAATGGTAGAGCATGGCACAGCAACACCAAGGTCATGAATTTGATTTCCAGGAAAGAAACATACTGTGTTGATCAAATGTATTCATTGAATGCACTGTAAGTCATATTGGAAATAGCAGCTGCCATATGATTAAATGTAAATGTAATGCAATCATGGACCACTTATCAAAGCTTCTCCAGCTTTTATCTTAAAAGAAAAGGACAGTTGCCCTCTTCCTTTGCTTCATTTTGCACATCTGCAGCATGTTTTTTATGTTTGTTTTCTTTTGCTTGTGTTCATGTGGTCATTTTAACTGCATTTGGTCTTTTTTGGCTCCATGACATCACCTTAAAAAAATAAAAATAAAAGAAAAAAAGGAAAATGTAAATTACAAATACATATTAGAGCGAGGGAGGGAGACAGAGATTTCTGTAAAAATGCCCTATAGGGGGAGTTGTGCTCCAGTAAATTCAACCACTCTCTCACACATCAAAAAGTATCTCCTGTTCTAGTCACCCTGTTCACCAACCAATACCTCAAAATCCATCTTAAACCTTTCACCCACAAGCCTGCAGATCTAATGTACAGCCTCACTGTTCAATGGCTTTCCTTTAAAACAAAGGTAGGCACAAGATGATTTCAAACAAGTCTAAACAATGACTGCTAATTAGTATTAATCTAATAACTGAATCAACAGTGCTGTCCAACACACCAGCTTAGAGCCTGGTTGCGTCAGAATCTAAACTAAATTTAATACTACAAAACAAACCCTCTTCAACCCACATGTGGGATAAGACATGCTTACCTGGTAACCGACACAAAAGGATTTCAAAATCAACTCATTCAATTCCGTGTTTGACTTATCTTTTGTTAAAAATTAGCCGCTCTGCATCAGTTATCTGCTAATCTGAGAACCTCTAAGACAATTGCTCTAAAGAGCCTTACTTTAAGAACAGATCAAGAGGGGCTTATGCGCCTTAATGCTGCTTGTCTTGTTAGCCATGATCTCTCGTGAGCTCTCTGTCTGTCAAAGCTCAGGGACAGTTGCAGGCATGCAAAGAAACACAATGGAACTGATTTCCTCCTTAATTAAACACAGTAATCAATAAGTGCTCTTAACAGGCTGTTAAGTGAAGTTTTGTTTAGCGTGATGTACCTTTAATGCAGGTACTTAACATGACAGAGACCAAGTCAAGATATGATTTAAAGATGAAGTATCCAGTGTATTGTGTGTGAGGTTGTGTGTTATGTTAAATATTTCCATGTTCAATTGGTTGTGGTTGTTGCTCTTTGGATTGCTCAGGAGATTTAATTCTCAGTCATGTTTCACAAAGGATCACATTTGTTTGACAACGCATCTTTTTCTCTACATTTTGGCCTTCCGTCCACTCTGAGACAGCATTTCTGACAGTTAAAATAGAGCTTTTCTCTGCGTCATCCACGCTCAACACACCATGTGCCCCACCAAGTGCGATAACCACATTGTTCTTTTTTAAATGAACCTTTAGAATTGATTGAATTGCACCTTTAAGACTTTTAAAACAATTGGGTAAACCCCAGTACCAGCTTTATTCACGTTGTTCATCAGAATATTCCATGTATGTTCTAAATACAGACAGTTATGTTTGACAAAGTATCAAGATAACTGATTATAATGCTTGTAACTGTGGGCGGTCATCTGGTCTGACATCATAACCATAGGTAGGATGCATTGCTTTGTGCATATTTTATGTACATTGAGCTCTTTATTTAAAAAAACAAAAAAAAAAAAGCAAGGAAATTCCAGTTGTCTATGATATCGTCCTTTAAAGGATGCAAGGAACCATCTAACCCTTCACTTCAGTTCAGGACACCCAGCTTGATTCTTCAGGACTTTGCTTTGCCTGTGTCTTACATCTTAACTCAGTTCAATTAATTTATGAAAATGAAATAATTGGCACTGCTAAAATATAGCACGCATCATCTGATTCTCTCTGGCACATGATAATGTGCCGTCGCAGATGAGAAAACACGGAAACTTTCGGGCCTCTGGGACGACTCTGGGAGGAGTTCTTTAGTGCTTCCAGACATGTGGTAGAATTAACAGATAAAACAGCATTTATTTTTTGTCTTTATCTGCTTGGCTGGATATGTGTAAGAGGTTCGGACAAATCCAGGTGAGCAAAAGTGCTGCAAAGCAACAACAATTGTAGTATAATTGTACAGTACATGTTAGTGTGCATCTTCATGACAAAGATTTTACTTAGGGCATTAAGTGGTAACCCAGCCACTCCTTTTTATCATATAAAAGTAAACACAATATGTCATGAAATTAAAAAGTTCAGCTGCATATTCCAATCAATACACCAAATTATTAACATGACATAGGCTTAATAGGGAAATTGACATTTGCTTCTGAATGTCCCTTGAATTTTGATGGTTTCGTGGTCTTGGCAGCCAATCACTGTAAAACACATTGAAAACACATTAAGACATGTTTATCTTTGCTACAACACAGTCTGGGTTGTATTTTCTTTACCTTGTGTAGTTTGTTCAGTTTTTGGTCATGATGGCATGTTATGCAATCTTTCCAAATGGGCATCTGTGTAATTTGGCTATCCTCATGATTCATATGATTTTGAGTAGTGCACGAATGTTAGATCGAATATGTATGTGCTGGAAATGACAAAATAAAAAGTTGCATGCACATATGCAAAAACACATCAACTCACACAAACAGACTTTCCATCTGCTGTTTTGAAGCTTAGAACTTGTTCCTCACACTGAGTTCATCTGTAGACTTCATCTGTTAAAAGCTCTCCAACATCTTTCATTCAGTTTCTAAAATACACATTACAAGTGCTCTCCAGACTTTACCAGCAGGCACACCCTTATTCAAAAACATTTCGTCACCCCAATCATCTGCTATGCTACACACACTCATTATCTCCTACATGAAAACGCACACACACACACACACACACACACACACACACACACACACACACACACACACACACACACACACAGATTAGTTCTCCTTCTGACTGGACAACTATTCCTTCAGACTGGAGACAGTTTTGCAATTACAGGGGTCTCAGGAGGTCTCAGACCCCCGGATGGAACCAGAGATGAACTGTATTTCATCTTTTTACTATTATTATTATTTTACTTGATGGACAAACAGATTGATACAACAATGATGGACACAAAAAGTTATGTTATATTAAGAAAAAGAAAAAGTAAAATAAAAGTAATGATTACCATACCAAATTAAATGATTATTCCAGCGTCTGTGCAAAAAATCTTTACATTATGCAACATGAGTTAAAAACAAAATATTAAAAGCTTAAAATGAATCTTATAAAACTGTTCAAATAATTTCAGTTCTGTATTAACTGAACAACTTGAAATGTTGCTTGGTATCCGTAAACTGCTAAACTCGTACTACATTGTGCATTGTATCTGACAACTCTCAATAACAAGTTTTTTCTCATCTTGACATTTTTGGGACATGTCCCTCTCTGTATTTTCATTTCATCTTTGTTGTTTTCACATCTAAAAACCGTAAAGCAGTCATACCCACTAATAGATGTGTTACCACAGTATAATAATATACCAATTATTTTTAGATTTCTACCATAACATAGTATTTGTACTGTCATACAAACCAACCTTGGTGGAGGGTGTGAGTAATTGTGGCACTTGTTTCTGATGTCTGCATGACAAACACATTCAAACAGCTAATAGAGCAGACTGTTTTCCCCACTGGAACTTTCAAAACCTCATCTGCTTCTCATTAAAGCAACAAATAACTAAACGACATTTTTTCCAACACATGTTAAGCTTGAAACTTACATTCAGTCATACATAATGATTATGGACTGAAATGACAACAGATTCTAACTAATCTAAGACTGTGCTTAATCTGGGTTTAATATGTTTCTAAGAATCCTGTACTTGTTTTCACTACAACGAAACCAAAGGTGTCTGTCCCCGCTAGAATCCTGGGTGATGGAAAAAACCAGGCTTTGTGGACAAAATTGAATGTCTCATTGAGGAGAGAGCAAGAGTTGGAACTCATATAAATATTCCCAATGTCTGCTTCCTTCACACAGTCTCTGTAAACCAAAGTCACGCACATGACTAAATGGAAAAGGGGTAGAGGACATTTGAAGCTCAGTCCTCACGCCTACACCAGGATTCCAGCTCCCTGCCCACAGGCGTTAGGCTGATGTACTGCCAGTTAGACGTTTTGGAATGGATGTTTGGCATTTCCATTTTAATTATGCCTTTGCATCTTTGAATATTCTGTCAGTCTCAGAGACTAATCGGTAGATGCTTTAGGCTGAGAAATCCTTGAAACAACTGGCCGCCAAATAATGGGTGTTGTATAGAATTTAAAGTTGCTGTGTGTAATTTCTACTCTACTAATAGTTTTCAAACAGGTCTCCCAAACATGCCATTGGGGAAGCTAAAGACTGTTAAAACACATAAAGCAATGTTGTTCTGGGAAATTCATGGTTAGCTTACTTATAGTTGTTCTGCACTCAAGTTTGAATAGGAAAAATTATTTAAACATTGAAAAAATGTGATTGTGTGGGAAATCCAACTTGCTTAAAAGTCTAGAAGTGTGGCATAAAGGTACACATACCCAGGCCACATTTTACTTAAAAAAAAAATTAAATAAACAATTATAAATTGTATTAAAAATATTTAAATATTGTCTGTTTTGTAATACAGAAATTATACGTATATTTTAAATATAGTTAATTCATTAAAAAAAAAATTCAGTTATGGTAAATAATGTAATAATGTAATAATATATATAATGCACCCAAATATTCCCTATAATCCTACCTCACAATCCCCAATGTACAGAAGGCTTAAACCATTTCTTTGTATGAAGTGACTATTTGCAACATGGTGTAAATATCATCTGCCACACAGGGCAGCAATTTATTTATGACAAACTGTACAATAGGTGTTGCTTCAGTGACGTGGGGTGTAAAGTCGGTGTGTATGTGTAGTGTTATCCCAGAGACCCTGGTTCGATTCTGCCTTTCCCCATCCGATTTCCTGTTTCCACTCTTAACATTTCCTTCAATACTACATAAAGTAATAGATAAAAATAAATATAAATGTTGATGTCATTACAGTGATCTGGTCACGTTGAATATTGGGGAGTGTAGAGAAGAGTTTGATCCATAGTCCCTTCCTCCTAAGTCTCGTGGCTCAGCATAGGTTGTGTGTAGATTGCATCACTGTAATACTATAGTGTGGATGTGGCCTGGCCGTGAGGGTGCACGCCTGGTGCTGAGTGGCTCAATCAGCTTGGATGTGGAGCAGCCGCTGCCGTCCGCCAGGAGGCGAGGTCCAGTGCCATCTCCCAGCATCACAGAGCACCTCAATCAGCTTGGGACCGCTGCCCAGCTGGCCGAGGACTGAATGGCAGCGTGGTTGGGAACCATAGTTTTTCTTTTCTTTCTCCCTCCCTCTCTCTCTCTCCTTCCTTCTTTTCCTCTCCCCTCCCCTCCCCTCCCCATGTCCTACCCAGGTACCCAGGAGGAGGGGAGAATCAGCCAGTGAGGACATGGCCGAAGGGGCAACTCCTCCCCTCCAGAGCTTTTCCAAGCGGTGGGGGTATGTGGTGAGGAGGAGGGCATGACCGAGCCATGAGGGTGCACACCTGGTGCTGAGTGGCTTTATCAGTGGGAGAGATATAATAGGAGGAGTCAGGAATGCCAGTGAGAGAGACACACACGGAGCTGTGTGTGTATGTGTCGTTGTGTGTGTATGTGTCGTGTGTGTATGCATCGTGTATGTGTCGTTGACGTGTGTTGTTATGTTCCAGTTCAGTTTGATGTTAAGTTACAATTAAAGTCTTGTTGAATGCTGAGCCCGTTCCCGCCTCCGCCTCCACCTTTCCCGAACCCCGTTACATTATGTAACATTATAGTAACCAAGTTTTTTTGCAGAAACCGCAGTTTAAATGTACTTTAATATATATATATATATATATATATATATATATATATATATATATATATATATATATATATATATACATACATACTCACCTAAAGGATTATTAGGAACACCTGTTCAATTTCTCATTAATGCAATTATCTAATCAACCAATCACATGGCAGTTGCTTCAATGCATTTAGGGGTGTGGTCCTGGTCAAGACAATCTCCTGAACTCCAAACTGAATGTCAGAATGGGAAAGAAAGGTGATTTAAGCAATTTTGAGCGTGTCATGGTTGTTGGTGCCAGACGGGCCGGTCTGAGTATTTCACAATCTGCTCAGTTACTGGGATTTTCACGCACAAACATTTCTAGGGTTTACAAAGAATGGTGTGAAAAGGGAAAAACATCCAGTATGCGGCAGTCCTGTGGGCGAAAATGCCTTGTTGATGCTAGAGGTCAGAGGAGAATGGGCCGACTGATTCAAGCTGATAGAAGAGCAACTTTGACTGAAATAACCACTCGTTACGACCGAGGTATGCAGCAAAGCATTTGTGAAGCCACAACACGCACAACCTTGAGGCGGATGGGCTACAACAGCAGAAGACCCCACCGGGTACCACTCATCTCCACTACAAATAGGAAAAAGAGGCTACAATTTGCAAGAGCTCACCAAAATTGGACAGTTGAAGGCTGGAAAAATGTTGCCTGGTCTGATGAGTCTCAATTTCTGTTGAGACATTCAGATGGTAGAGTCAGAATTTGGCGTAAACAGAATGAGAACATGGATCCATCATGCCTTGTTACCACTGTGCAGGCTGGTGGTGGTGGTGTAATGGTGTGGGGGATGTTTTCTTGGCACACTTTAGGCCCCTTAGTGCCAATTGGGCATCGTTTAAATGCCACGGCCTACCTGAGCATTGTTTCTAACCATGTCCATCCCTTTATGGCCACCATGTACCCATCCTCTGATGGCTACTTCCAGCAGGATAATGCACCATGTCACAAAGCTCGAATCATTTCAAATTGGTTTCTTGAACATGACAATGAGTTCACTGTAATAAAATGGCCCCCACAGTCACCAGATCTCAACCCAATAGAGCATCTTTGGGATGTGGTGGAACGGGAGCTTCGTGCCCTGGATGTGCATCCCACAAATCTCCATCAATTGCAAGATGCTATCCTATCAATATGGGCCAATATTTCTAAAGAATGCTTTCAGCACCTTGTTGAATCAATGCCACGTAGAATTAAGGCAGTTCTGAAGGCGAAAGGGGGTCAAACACAGTATTAGTATGGTGTTCCTAATAATCCTTTAGGTGAGTGTGTATGTATATACAGTATATATATATATATGTCCCAAAAAAGTTCAGCTTTCTTTCAAACTATGTCATCCAAACAGATGGCCTGGACTCAGAAGTAGAATGAGTTGTGAAAAGAGAGAGATAATTAGAGATACTCTCTCTTGCTCATCAGGACTTTACTTGCCAGCCAAAAATATTGCAGGTTTTTATGATGGAAAAAAACAGAAAAAATGTGAAATACATAAATCCACAAATGCATATGTGCAACATAAGCCTACCCATAGGAAACAAAAATCCCAAAGAGATCTCTTTAATATCTTAATTGCTTCATCTAAACAGCAGTGAGATTAAAGTGAGAGAAAATAGAGAATTAAACAAAAGGAGAGCAAAAAAAAAAAACATATTTGCAATTTTCAAACCTGGATGCAATATCATATAGTTTAGCTATCAAGAAAGATGGAAAGTAGCCTCTCAATTGTCTAAGAAGACTAAGAATAAACCAAAAACAAAAATAAAACAACAACAAAATAAAAAATGACTTCTGAATGTCTCTGAACTTTTTCATGACTTCAGGAGAATCGTCACAAAGCTGATTCATAACCCAGCACAAACATACATACACTCAAACCACTGAAACACGCAGATCTGATTCCATCCTCTGCCTGATGTTAAAAGCCACAATGGGCACCATTCCACCTGAGCTGAGACACATAAAAGGAAGGCCACATCCATCTTTTTATTGATGCCGTCTCATTTCCATATTTAGCTGGCAGCGTCTGATCTTCTGTCACATTGTCGGAGCTATATTTCAGCGAAGACCTTCCTGGATTGATACTTAATAAGCTTTTGAGCAGTCAGGCCCAATTGGCTGCAATCTGCAATTTTTACTATGGGAAATCCAACTGACTAGATATACATCACACGAAGTGAAGTTGCAGAATGCAGAATGTCTCACAGCTATTGGCTGGATTGGATGGATGCCATTTAACTGCAGTTGGCCAATACAAACGTGAAATACTATCTGCCTTACTCCCATGCCTCATGCTCTTGCCTGGTATTAGGAGTAATTTAAAAATGCACCACTGGCACAACATTCATGCTCATAAATAACAAAATAAAAAAGATGAGTTAAAAAATAGTTGTACATAAAAACGTATACGCAATAAGTCTGGGTATTCATTAGGGATGGGTCACAATGGTGGATTAATCAAGCAATCATTCAACAACTGACTAGTAGTGAGGTCAGTTAGTTTTAGAATCTCTCTTTTAGTTGTAATATTATAGCTGTGGTGCTTTGATCAGGGTGCTGACAGTGTGCTGTTCTGTTAGCTGTTTGACTGTTTTAAGTAGGGCTGTTGATTTAACATGTTCATTCAGTGCGATTAATTATTTTAAAAAGTGTCAAATAAATTAACGCAATAAATCAGACCTCCTGACTCATATGTAAATTCTGTAATAAATGGGTTGCTAATATTGTATAAAGTGATGTTATATTTAGTATTATAATATATTGTTATTGAATTGCAAATGCATTTATCAATACTGCATAATCGGATTGGGATGCAGATGTACATTTACTGAAATGAACAACAATAAAATAGTTGTAAAATAGTAAAATAGCAGTAATCTATGTTAGGCTATGACTGGATCTCTTCACTAATATTTCTCTTTCATCAAGATCTTAAGTATTTAATTACATTTTCCCTTTAAAGTTAATTAGAACTGAACATATTTACAGAGGAAAAACTCATTTTCATCCATAATTCACTGGGGTCCAGGCTTTAAAGCTCTTGTTAAATTATCCTTTGTACTTGCCCTTATGAACATTCATCAACTGTAGTTCTTGCATAGTATCCATGGTATTAGGAAAAGCATGGAGATCACAGGTAAAACCATGCTCCTTATTACCAGACATAATTATAGTTTCTAAAAAACAAACTTCTAAAACAAGTTTCTAAAAAACAATTTCCATGTAGAGACTATAAAACAACCTGCCATAAAAATGACACATCCCCCTAATATACTGTACAATATGTGTGGACTGAAAAGTATACAATTACCATTGAAATGACACAATGTGTTGTTTACCTTGTCACTGATGTATAGAATGTCAGGGCTGTTTAATCTGGTTTTAAAGAGCTTTGCATGGGGCCTTTAATGTTTTCTTATCTCACGCTGTGTTTGCAAAGGGACTGAAATGCTTGGCTCTCGCGCTGCAGCCAGTGCATGCATTGGTGTTTTCTATGCACAGCAGTAAATGGTAGTTCTTAATAAATAAGAGTGGGGTGATTAACCAGCCCAATGCTTGACCGGCACACTGGGAAAATGTCCAGTGTGCCAGATGGCCAGTCCATCACTGAGGACAGAGGAAGCTTCTCGAGAATGCTTGAGTGAGGAAGCACAGGAGCATCCTATGCAGAAGACTTTTTGGTCAAAGCACCTGATGCACACTTAAATTCTCTTCCCCCTTACGTCTGACACAACAGTTTTAACTAATGTTTCACCTTTGTGGTTTAAATCAACCATAAATTTCACATACTTCAACAGTGCATCTTAGATAATAAGGGTTTAATCTAATGTGGCGGCTGGTAGAACGGGTCGGCTGCTAATCGCAGAGTTGGTGGTTCGATTCCCAGCCCACATGACTCCACATGCTGAAGTGTCCTTGGGCAAGACACTGAACCCCAAGTTGCTCCCAATGGCAGGCTAAAGCCTTGCATGGCAGCTCTGCCGCCATTGGTGTATGAATGTGAGTGTGGATGGGTGATTGGGACACAGTGTAAAGCGTTTTGGTAACCTCTAAGGTTAAAAAAGTTCTATATAAGTGCAGACCATTTACCATTTAATCTAATGACCTCGTTCCTTTCCATGGACTTTTTCCTCGTTTCCTGAGATGGAGGATCAAGGAAACGAGGAAGGGAAGCAAGGAAACGAGGATGAACAATTTCAGAAATGAGAAGCACCCTTTGAGTATTATAGATTTTACAGACTGTCCCAGTTTGCTTTTATTTTAAGTTCCTTTCTGTAGCACATTTGTTTTATCAGCATTATGCCACAAATGCTGTTGATTCAGCTTAACTTGTATTGACTGCTCCATATACCCCTTTTTTAACATAAGTGAAGACCTCCAAATAAACACTGTTTATTGAGGGTCAGGTGAAACCCAAACCTACCTAATTATAAAAGGCTTACCTAAGAAGAATAGTCGGCAACTAGTCATTGGTCAGTGACTAATCTATTATGAAAATATTTTTTGAACATCCTTAGTATTCATCTCTGGCCGATTGTATAGCAGACAGTTACATAACATGAATGGCCCTTCCTAAAAATAAGCGTCACTGTCTGTACGAGTGGCCAGAGTATCATTCCAACCAATGCTTATAAGTAAGCTCTCTGCCAGAAAAAACGCAAACTGCTCTCCGGGGATTTCCAAAGTGCTCAGTTCAATTCTTGTGAGGAGACAGACTCTGAACAGGAGTGCTGTGCTTTGGCAGGACAGGAGAATGAGACACATGACAACACGCCAGGGCAGTTTCCATGTTGCACATCTCATTGGCTAATTAGCAACAGATGGAAACCCAACATTTCCATTTGTTGGCACAAGGCGAGATGCAGCATTGAAATATTGAAGCTGTCCAGTTATCTGTGGATCATTTTGACATAAGAGATGGTCACCTGCAACGGGAGCTGGATGCAGGGAGTAGCATTGGGAGGAGAAAAGCAAACAAGACTGATGAGGCGTGTTCAGTCAGAAGCTTCACTGGAATTAGCTGTTCCCCTGGAGTTGAGCCAGTGTCAAGTCTTTATGTGTTACAAATATGAGCGTGCCTTTGATGTGAAGCAGTGTGACAGTGACAAACTGCCACCTGTCTTGTCGATGCAAAGCAAGGCTTATATGAAGGTCCCATTAAAGCATAAATTATCGCTAATAGAGCAGGTTACCATATGTCCTGTCAACTACACACTGAATCAAAACAGCCACTTTCTTTCTCTTTTTCACATGAGATGAAGACTCCAGTCATGTCAGAAACCTTACAAAAGCTGTTTTATTTTACATGCAGGGGGTCTCCTTTGGGGGCTACCATGTTAGGATCACATGACCTGACAAATACTTAGAATTTTCATTTTTGGTTAAACTATCCCTTTAAATGATATCATCATTTACTCACCCTCAAGCTGTCCTAGATATGTATGACTTTCTTTCTTCTGCAGAACACAGAAGTTGGTCATCACAATGCAAGTGAATGGTGACCAGAATTTTGGAGACCCAAATGGCAGTATAGGCTAAACGTAATCCAAGACTCCAGTGGTTAATTCCGTATATTCTGAAGTGATATGATAGGTGTGGTTGAGAAACAGATCAATATATAAGTCCTTTTTTAAACAGTAAATCTACAATTTCACTTTCACCTTCTGGTGTGGAAGTGACTTTCCCTTTCAGCAACCTACTTGTTGGGGCTGGTCAAAGGTGCAGATCGATAGTAGAAAATACTTAAATATTGATCTGTTTCTCACCCACACCTATCATATTGCTTCAGAAGATATAGATTTAACAAATTGAGTGCAATTGATTACTTTATGCCTCCTTTATATAATTTTTGGACATTCTGAGTTCTGGTCACCATTCACTTGCATTGTGAGGACCAACAGAGCTGAAATATTCTTCTAAAAATCCTAATTTCTGTTCTGCAGAAGAAAAAAAGTAATATACTTCTGCAATGGCATGAGGGTGAGTAAATGATAACATAATTTACATTTTTGGGTGAACGATCCTTTTAATCTTTGTTATTGTTAATGGACACTTTAATTCATGGATTATATTAATTATGGCTGACTGTGAATAGTGATTTTCAAAAATGGCATCTGTAACTGCAAGGTGTCAGTGTAAGTACTACGGTAGGTGACGAAAATAAATAACTAAAATACAGATATCACCTTTAATATGTCCATCATTTAGAAAGTAAAATAAAGCACAAACTAGCAATGTATTATAATATCGACTTGTTCAAAAATGGCATTTTCATTTTTGACTGATACAAAAAATAATCTGCTATTTTCAGTTACAGTGTTTTACCCCTGTGTCCAGATTTGGGGTTTTTAGTTAATAATTCACTAAAATCAATAGGATTCAGTTTTAATTGCATTTAATAAAAATTTTCAATGGATTACAAAAATATATATTTTTTTCAGTTTCTAACTTTTGAGTTTATTCTGTTCCTATTCCATATTCTGTTCCTGTAGTTGCACTACTGGTAGAGTATGCTGCTAGCAGTACCAGGGTCATGAGACACAGTGCAACAAATAGATCAGAATGCGATGTCTCGAAATGTGTTTTTAAAAATTGTTCTTTCTAAACTGATATGGCCATTAAAAACGACCATGAGAAAACAGTGAAACAGCACAATGGTCAAAGACAACTGTCTGGTGCATATTTACATAGAAGCACTATTAAAAACAGTGCACATAGACACAAATTCATGTTTGGTGTGAATGGCCCCTGTCAATTAAACATTCCTGTAAGATGACTTTCAAATAAGATGCTCTGCTAAATTAGAACTGATTTAGCAGTTTTGCCATTCTACTCCATACATGACTGGCCCATTCTGTGCCACTGCTCATTGACGTTCATGATATTTAATACAAGATTCTTTAAGTCAGTCTGTCTTTCGTCTGTTCCACTCCTCACTCCCACCAGGCAGTGTGATGCTCCCTCCCCCTCCCACTCCCCCTCTGTTAAATATGCCCATACGGCCACATCCAGGGGAGAAAAGGAGAGAATATCGAAAGCAGTTGAACAAGGCGCTGGGTGGCATGTGAGGCAGCCTCATATTTCACTCCCTAAAGGCTGCTTAAAAGGCCAGGCAGAGAGACTCCAACTCTTTGTGCAGACTTCTGCTTTCTGACTGACAGCCATGCTGCTTTGATTCTTCAATGAGCCAGGAGGCCTCACTCACTCTCATTCACATTCTCTGCCTCTTTGATTGGCCCCTTTGACCTCCTATATCAATCTGGATGGATTATAAAGACTAAGAGAGAGAGAGAGAGAGAGAGAGAGAGAGAGAGAGAGAGAGAGAGAGAGAATAACTCTAAATTGAAAACAATGCTTCTGCATTCCAAGAAGATTTGTCTTGTTCTTGAGAATATACTGCATATTTAAAAAATTTAAACATTGCATCATGTTTTGCTGAAAATGCACTGATTCCCCCCCCCCCAACCCACACACACACACACACCGTGGGACACATGTTTTCCAGCCTTGTGGCACAAATTTCGACAAGCAAGTGTTCTGCAATCCACAACTGCAATGGATTGAGCAACTTGGCCCATTTACTTCTGGCCTGTACATTCCCTAATGGACAGAAGAAAACAAATAAAGAGTGGAGGTCTTGTTTTTCCAGTGCAGGGCCGAGCAAAGGCTGCCACGTGTCCCTGTATGGAGCCTGGCATTGTGCCTGTGCTCTTTGCACAAAGAGTAACAGAGCTGGGGCTGGGTGTGGGTGGCTTAACATCTTGTTTGAAATGCTGTTCCACAGCTGACTGCCTCTCTAGGGAGGCACTGCTGTGCCACCCCCACTTCCAGCTCTGGATCCAGTACTCTTTCCTTCATTTACTTACACAGCTGGTCTGAGCAGCAACACTGTGCAGATCACAGTGTATACACACCAGCCAGCCATGCACATTCCCATGACATTGCAGCAATGTCACCATGCAGCAGCTGCAGCACAGCAACAAAAATGCTGCCATCTACTTTATCTAACGCTCATGGAAAACTGGTTAATTTGAAATATGCTATCATTTTATTTGTGTTCATTTAATTTAAAGGAATAGTTTACCCAGAAATTCACTCATCATTTAGTCACCCTTATGCCATCCCAGATGTGTATGACTTTCTTTTATCTGCTGAACTCAAATGAAGATTTTAGAATAATATCTCAGCTCATTTTCATTTTAACACTGATTTTAAATCAATGTCTTCAGAAACAGATCAATATTTAAATCCTTTTTTACTATAAATTCTCCTCCCTGCTCAGCCAATCTCTACTTTAACTTTCACATTCTTCTTGTGTTTTTGGTGATTCACATTCTTGATGCATATTGCCCACTACTGGGCTGAGAGAATAATTTATAGCAAAAAAATGACTTAATTATTGATCTGTTTCTTAACCACACCTACAGTATTGGATAGACAGTTAATTAATCCAAGTGGGGGAAGCTCATTTGCCACCAGTTCAACTCATACATATACAAACAGCAAACTGTATAGACAATGCATTCACAGAGACCAACAAATTGATTAAAAAGCCATCAAATGCCAATTGAGACATGATTATCAGCTGTAGGAACTATAGATCTATACCATATCTACAAGTGTTCATTGAAAAATCTGACCACTGCTGTGACAAAAGACCTTCTAAGTCATTCAGTAGAACACTGAGGCATCACTAGTCACTCACTAAATGAGCGTCTAAGTCTAACTAACTGTGTAACGGATGACCTTCAAAATACAAAACAATTTTTAATTTGGCCCTCTTTTCTACATTGACCTCAAGTGAGTTTGGGATAAGGCCAATCACAGAGCCAGCCTTCCTAATCATCTTATTGATCCTGTATTTATCATCCGCAGTGATGCTGCCTCCCCAACAGAGCACAGCATAGAAGAGGATACTAGCTAAGATTGAAGAATCTTGCTAATATAAAATATCTAAGCTTTCTCAAGAAGAATTTTGATTGCACCTTCCTGAATATAACCTTACTGTTCTTTTTCCAGTTTAATTTACTGTCCAGGTAGACACCAAGATATTTGTAAGACTGGACAATCTCTATCTGCTGACCCTTAATTATAACCTCTTTCTTCCTTCTAAAATCAATAATCAACCCATTGATCTTCCCAACATTCAATTAAAAATAAAATTGCATCACACCAGCTGTCAAATAAGTCAACCTCTCTTTTGTAGGCCAGGTCATTGCCTTGATTAAGTAGACCCACTAGGGCAGCATCGTCCGAAAACTTTTGGATTTGACAAGACACCTGACTATGCTTATAATAAACCCTACCCTGTGGGGCTCCTGTTTTAGTTAAGTTTAGTTCATGTCAGACAGTTTATTATCAAGTCTGACAAACTGAGGTCGGGATAAGAGATAATATAGGACCCAAGCAATAGTTGTGTTGTACAGTCTAAAATTCAGTAATGTATTAGCTAAAAGATGTGGTTGAATTGTTTTAAAAGTATTTTCTTTTAATCCTAAAAGAGCTGGCTATTGTTTCCAGGTGGCTGTAAATGCTGTGAAGCATAAAAAGTAGTGCATCATCTACTCCCACACCCTTCCTGTATGCAAATTGCAAGGGGTCTTGAAATCTATATACCTGTCCACTCATATGACCAAGGATAATCCTTTCAAATCATTTCATTATGTGTGATGTCAGGGCTATGGGTCTAAGATTATTAAGATTAATACTCAAATTAATTTTCATTTTTTTTATCATGTTACTTCTGAAGATATACATTAAAACACTGGAGTCATATGGATGACTTTTATGTTGCCTCCATGTGCTTTTTGGTGCGTCACAATTCGCTTGCATTTTATGAGCCTACAGAGCTGAAATATTCTTCAAAAAATCTTAATTTGTGTCCTGCAGAAGAAAGAAAGTCATACAACTCTGGGATGGCATGAGTGTGAGTAAATGTTGAGATATTTTAAATTTTTGGTTGAACTATCCCTTTAAGAATTCTTGTCTCATTCTCAAGAGTCTTGTCTCAGACTCTATATAATATATTGCATTGAAAACAATTTTTATTCTCACAATCTTCTTTGTGCAAGGACATGTGACTTATTTATATTATGATAATGTATTTATTATATGATTATTTATTTCCTTGTTTCATTTTTATAAATCCCCTTTATGAGGACTTTGCTCACCAACCACTCTTTGGCAATCAGTTTTATTATTACTATTTATTCATTATTATGTGTGCAATATTTGCTTTGTAAATGGAAGGTTAATCGCTTTAGCATCCAGAAAAAACCCCAGGCATGCTTTTTCATGAGGCTCACAGTGTGCAAAACAAACTGTTGTATTATATGTGTGCTACAAGTCACAACCTCTTTAGTGAGCCTTCACATCAGTTCCATGGGCACTTGATCCAATAAAGATCAGAGCTGTCCATGCCACTGAGCCAAAGAGAGATTCACTGAGCCTAATGACTCATTACAAAAGCGCAGTAGAGAGAGAAAGAGTTTTCCTGAAGAAGTGAGTGGGAGAGTGGTGCATGTGTTTCCCATCAGGCTGAGCTAAAAGGAAGCCCTCCTAATATTCTACCTGCTGGTAAAAGCTGTTTTACAGGAAACTTTTTCCCACAAAGTATAGGCCAATTAGTCTCCTAATCAACTTAACAGGACTAAAGGGCTGTTTCTCATCCACCTTCCCAATCCCTTTCTTCTCCCGTCCCTCCTGCTATGAATCTTAGACAAGCCATGAAGGCCCTATGGAAAAAAAAATTGGGAGTTTTGAGGCTTTTAGTCCATGTTCATTGACTCTGAGGCCATCTATATACTAGTGGAGATCTAAAAGTTGACAAAAGAAACATTCAGCAGACATACACATTTAAAGTTTACCTTCTCTTCCAAAATAATAGGTGAAAAAATGTGATTACTCATCTCAGCTTCAGCAGTTATACTGTGATCCATTCAAATTCAGATGCTCGTTATTGCTCTCCGAACTCAAAGTATAAAGACATTCCATTGCACGTTACTCTGAAAATCACAAATGTTACTGCTCTGCGGCCACCTTCCAGGCCTCCTGACTCTACCCCTGTCTTATGGTCACCTCCCTGGCATCCTGATCATGCCCAGACTCCTCCCAGGCCACAGGATCATTTGCCAATCCCTCCTGGACTCCACAATCTTCTCCTGGATCCTCATCTGTTTCCTTCTTCCCTCCTTCACCTTTAGGCACCAAGAGTTGTAAGGTCACAGTCACCATTATTCTAAGGAATCTTATTTTGAAATAGTTTTTGTCTTGTCCCCAAACTACATTTCCAAGGATTCACTGCACTCAACAAAGCCACCTGTTCTCCATTTCCTCATCAACACCTTTTTGTATAAATAGCCTCTAGTTTTGTTCCATGTTTGTCAGTTCTTGTTTGTAGTTGCAAGGTTAAAGTTACCACACACGACTGTCTTGTTTTGTTAACTTTATCGTCATCTTCCATGTATTCCCATCTTTTTTTTGTTGTTGATTAAAAGATTGCTGCATTTAGATCCAGCTCTCTCACCTAATATCTTCATCTATATCAAAACGTGACACTCTGCCCCATCGTGAAAAATTCAAATATGCCCACCTTCATTTTAATCAACAGTTGATCCCAAATAAATCTGTCATAGCTATATTGGTCTGGTTGTTTTTCCAAGGAGAAAAAGTTTTTACATTTCATCATTATATTGTTGTAGATTCTTTTTTTATTTAATTTTTTTTTAGCTCTGTTTACTGCATGAAAAAGCCATAGTTTATGTGTCATCTGTGTTCTAATTTAGGGTCCATGCATACAGGGGATGGACATTTCAAGTAATTTTGTAGTCGAATAATTTTGTATGAAACGAAGGTGAATCTCATGCATTGTTTTACTCTCAAACGTTAATAAGAAGATTCAAAATAAGATAACTTCAACAAACTATGCTTTTCTTCTGGGAAAAATATAAAATAAAGGATATGCATTATAAAAAAATGGATTACAGAAAAAGATTTTAAAATAACAGTAATAATGACAATGACAGCATAAAGATAATGCACATGCATTATCTTCCTGGAAAGAAAGTGCCCTTTTTTCTGGGGTGCTTTATATATATATATATATATATATATATATATATATATATATATATATATATACACACAGCTTCCCTGACAAACAAATATATTAATTGAATCTAAAATTTAAATATCAGGTTGGGAGGCGAGACTTTGTCGAGTTCCAATGCGCTCTCTCTCTCTCTCTCTCTCTCTCTCCTTCCCTCCCTCTCTCTCTCTCTGCGTTTCCACGCAGCAGTGCAGCACACATCGGCACATCAGAAACACAGCAGCCCCTCCCAGCTCCTATCCCAGTTGTGTTTTTACAGCTAATTAGCCAAAATACAAATATAGTTAACTTGTGTCTTGCTAACATGCATGACTCACGAGCTACTAGCTAATGCAATAAGTTAGCTAAAGCTTAGCTAAGGCAATATATCATGGTCATACTGGCTAATGTACTGTATTTAATGGAGACACTACAGGTGATTACAGTCAAATTTGTGTCTAATAACGTCATCACAATCGCCACATTGAAATGCAAATGAGGCGTTAACTAATTAAAATGCTCTAATTTGCATACATTTGACAAGGCACTGCAGGTGAATAGGATAAACAAAATAACTAAAGCACATCACATCACAACTTCCCCAGTTATTGACTTACATCAAGAGTCTTTTCCCCTGAAATGTTATGTTTAAATATGCAGATTAGCTTGTTTTGGTTAATTTAGAAGAAATCTACATATGCAAACAGACGGAGGGTGGTAGGCTTAAAACAAACACCATCTAAATGTGTGGTTTGGAAGTTTTCTTTCCATTAGAGTAAAAGACAACATGGAAGCAAAATAGACCAAAATCACAAAATTGACCACTACTCTCTCTCTGATATTTTCCTTTGCTGTTGCCTGCTCTTCTGATAAACCTAGTGAATACTAAACAAGACCATATTCTCTGTGTGAACTGATTATTTTGTAGAAATCTGTTGAGTATGAAACAATAGCATGAGTGTGAGGGAATTAAAATAAATTGGTAAGGAAGTCAGAGTTGTGTTAATATATTTAACGTTTTGTTTAAAAATTTTGTTTTAAATAAATAATTATTAGAAATGCCCTTTTTTCCACTTGTGCCCCTGCCCTCCAAAATGTCTGTGCACGTCATTGGTGGTGACTTAAGGGTTTGGTCTTTAAAATAACTGCAATTCAGAACTCACTTTTAAATCATTTGTGTTTGGAATAACCCTTAAGTTTAAGTGATTATTGCTCTCCCTTCTGAGTGCCCTGTGGAGGCAGTACTTACATACAGTACTTAATAGTTGATATTTGCATACGATATTCAGCATACGATATTCAAATTCCATTAGGCCTGTTGTTTGGGAAAACATGCTACATATATGTAGAGTTTTGTAGCATTTTTTAAATATACTGCATTTTGAATTGCATTCAAATCATACATTTTCAGATAAAAATTGTTGTGCATATGCCATATATCAGATTTATGTATGTATACAGAAATGAGTCATTGTAACTTCTCACTCTTTACATGTTTATAAGATACAGTTTTCACAAAAAGTAGGCACTGGCCATCTCGTCTTATCTCTCAAAAATGCAATAGCCTGCAGAGCATTCAGGTGCGGGTATGCATATACGAGAGCGCAAGTTTTGCAAGAGAATGCAACGTTTTGCAAGAGAACGCAAAATAATTTGCGAGAGAATGCAAAGTTTCCCTGGGGAATGCAAAGGTTCGCACAAAGTTTTCCTACACCACACATTTTTTTCCCCACAACCTTGGCCCTTTATGGGCTCCGTAGATAAGTTGCAGATTTCACTTCACATCTTTTCCATCTAAAAGTAGATCCTCGTCAACTGGTCTGAGTGAGTCCAACTTGACCCTTGTGAAAATCGAGAGTTCTTGTCAAATTTGCCACAAACTTGGGGCATATTAGCCACTGATAATTTTCACATGCAAATGAGCTTTGTGGCAAACTTGCGGCAAATTGTCCATTGTTGTCAAAGGTTTGCTAGAAGTTCACCATTACCAGCAAAGAGCTGCAAACTTATAGCAAACATTTGCGGCAAATCAAAAGCACTTTTGCATGTGAAAGTAACAAGTGGCAAATTTGCGGCTAGTTTAGATTTTTTTTATGGGGAACCTAATACAAACAGAATAGAATTCAATAAGAACTAAAAATATTACAAGTAATGCCTTGTAACATAATTTGGCTTTGCTTTAGAATCATAGACGCCATTACACATCTTTTTCTCTCATCCAACACCTCAACACCACACGTGTACCCCCCAGTAGACTCAATGTTAACTGCGAAATTTGGTGAGAGATTCAGGCAAATGTGAAAAGGAAAATGAATTTTCAATATTTGAGTAGTGTTTTTAATACTTTAGTAGCTGGTGTAGAACAAGTACTCTATAACTTGATTACTTGATTGCATGCGTCAGCCAGCAACTTCCTTTAAGATGAATGGCAATCCCAAAAAATATTTTTCTAGATATTTTATATTACTCCTTGATACACCTGCCTTCAGCTAGAAATGGCAAGTAATGTAGCAAATTATGGTTCATGAAATTATCTTCTGGCTATTTAAGAACATGGATGAGCCCATCGATATTTCCTGCCCCATTTCTTGTTTCAAAAGCAAATTAAAAAAATACCAACACAGGACAGAAAACTGCATATATTAAGCCATTTGATATATTATATTTATTGATTTATTTTAAAGGGCTAGTTCACCCCCAAATTTAATTTACTCAACACAGTCAACACTGCCAAATTTGCAGGCTGATTTTTTGCCGAGCATCTCCTTTTGTGTTTTTGTGAAGAAAGAAGTGAAACAGGTTTGGAAAAATATGAGGGTGGGTAAACAATTGTAGTATTTTCATTTTTGGGTGAACTATCCCTTTAAGACTAGCAGCCTGTTTCCCTGTGACACCACAGAAGAAAGATCATTGAACAAAACTAACATCTCCCACCAAATGAAACACTTGATTATTAATGAACACAGCTTATGTGGGGTGGAGGCGTGCGGCAGGAATGAAAAAGAATAAATTTAGAGATGATTGCATTTGAGACGCATTCATAATGTTGGCTTATGAGAGATAAAGGAAAACATAATTATCTCTTCCTATCAGACTCTATCTTTTTCTTCCCTCATTTATGTCATCCCTTCACTTCTACTTTTTCTATGTTTACTGTCTCTCATTTGATAAATTATACATTTTACCTTCAATCCCATCATTTTAATATGGCTCCCTTGCCTTAGGAAGACAGAATCGAGAAAGAAAAGTGCATAAAAGACAGACCAAGAGGAAGAGAGAGAGGGAGAGAGAGAGAGAGAGAGAGAGAGTCATGTTAATCAGAGCAAGCCCCCTCTCAGCCACAAGAAAGCATGCCCTGGAGTCCTACATAAATGAGGTTTATTTTTGGCATCAGAATAAATAATCTTATTTTAGGCTATACATGTTAAATGCCTTGTCTCTTATGTGTCAGCCCAAGGGTAATATTTTGGGCTGAATTGTAAAAGAAATAAGGTGCAGTGGCTTGCAGACGAAAAAAAAAGTAAATGCATCTTTGGACACAGTCCCCTCTTCCTCCTCAGCTCAGGCCTCGATTCTGCTGATGCAAGAGCTTTTATCCAGAGATTACTGAAAGGCATTTGGTTCCCTGAATCCAACACAGAGGTTAAAAAAAATAAAATAAAAAATAAATAAAAACATTCTAGAAGAGCTCCACACCCTGCTTAACACCCCACTGACAAAATAATACAATATCTCCCTCTCCACCATTTTATATCTCTTTCGAAAAAACGGCACTGGACCAGGTCTGCTTTAGAGAGGAGATGTCTGTTTGATGCAGGAAATCTGATTTGAACCCCATCGAAACAGCAATGACAGTTAGATCCAATTATGTTGGGATGCTTGGGGACTTTCCTTATAACTCCATCATCTATATGATATCAGTGGACATATGCAGTGTTCTATCCAAAGATGGATGTGGGGTATTCTTATTTGATAACTGAGTCTTCCAACCATAATGGTGTTCTGTCATCCAATGCACAGAAAATTATGACTAAAGAAACAAAATTGTTGCTGAAAATAATAGTCACATTAGTCACATTTTGGATGCCTAAGTAAAGGGATGCTTTTGCTAATAGGAGGCTTCATGGCATGACATTCTTAGTTAAATAGAATATTTCAGCTCTGTAGGTCCATACAATGCAAGTGAATTGGTGGCAAAATTTGAAGCTCCAAAATCCACATGACTCCAGTGGTTTAATCCATGTGTTCAGACACAATATGATAGGTGTGGGTAAGAAACAGATTTAAGATTTAAGTCATTTTTGGTCATAAATTATGCTCAGTAGTGGATATGTACATTGAATGCGACTCACCAAAGACAGAAGGTAAGGTTAAAGTGAAGGAAAAATGACTTAAAAATTGATCTGTTTCTCACCCACACCTATCATATCACATCTGAACACATGGATTTAAACACTGGAATCATATAAATTACTTGGCACCCATTAATTTGAATTGTATGGACCTACAGAGCTGAGATATTCTTTTAAAAATCTTCATTTTAGTTCAGCAGATGAAAGAAAGTCATACACATTTGGCATGGCATCAGGGTGAGAAAATAATGAGAGAATTTCCTTTTTTGGGTGAACTAACCCTTTAACCAGCATCCCCAAAAATCATGCTTATTTCCTAACTTTGCCAGTTGTTTAGTTGCTTAGCAGAATGTCTATTTTGTTCCACCAGCCAAACCAGCACCAAACAAGCACTAAGTACAGTAGATATAGGTATGCCAGCATTACAATAGATTTGTAGGTGTGCAATTTTCAACAGAATAGATTTTACACACCTGTCTCTGCAAATATTTGTTAATTATAGTTATTATTTTAATTAGGGCTGTCAATCGTTTAAAATTTGTAATCAAATTAATTCCATGGTATCCCGATTAATTAATCACGATTAATCACATTAAATCTCATATACAAATAAGCCCCTCATATAACAATAACTCAATATATAATGATTATACATATTTATATCAATATATAACTATACATATTTATCTTTACATATTTAAAAATTATATATATATATATATATATATATATATATATATATTGGTCACTGTGTAATGTTAAAAATAGTTTAATACTCAATCTTTAAACACATCTTGAGATCCCTTAGATTGCATTTGCGCCCCTTCAAGTGTTTTGAACGCAAGCATGTTTGTGTAGTTCTGCCTACTGAAGTGTTTTCTTCACTGTATAAACTGTGCGTTGCTCATACAGTTGAAAGTTCACTTACTGCCCTCTGGAGTAAACAGGTGGTACTACAAGCTTTCTCAGGAATTTTCCTTATTATGGTCCGTGGGAATGCGATTAATTGCGTAAATTTTTTTAACGCGTTATTTTTTGTAAAATTAATCGCACTGAATTAACGCGTTAAATCGAAAGCCCTAATTTTAATGTGATGTAGGTATTTTGATACATTGATGCATTTGATTTACTTTTAAAGTGTTTACTATTAACTGTTTAACTCCTTCTGTGTGATACCTTGTTCGTTTGACATAATACACCCACATCATCTGTGCATTTTCCCAGTGGGCCAACGCACTTTGGGGCCGATCATGGGAGAACCGAGCAGGCTGGTGGCTCGGCCGCGATAAGCTAAAATGAGCCAGTGCGTTATGCAGAACGGGCCACAAAATGGCATCGCGATATGCAGAAAAGGACAACGAACACCCATCCCCTCTCCCGCCCCCACTCAACTTTTGGGCCAGTTACTATTTAAAATCCCGGGCCAATTTCTCTTCCCAGTCCAGCCCTGACTGTGGTGTATTTATTTCCTTCTCAGAGGGTGGCAGAGTCATACACATCAGTCTCAAAGGATATTTATTAATTCATCACAAAATAAGTGCAATGCAGAGATGGGGGAGATGGAAAATGAGAGCTCTGATCCTTATGCCATCATATAACTGAACCCTGGAGACTCTTGCTGCTGTGTCCTTCATGTATCAAGTGCATCCTGACTCAGCAATATATGTGTGTACATCTCTTAAACTCTCAGACCCATTTCTCATAGTAGAAACACTTAAGCAAACAATTAACTTTCATGAATTGTTGTACCCTGCATCCATGCTACTGTATTACTACATTTAGTCAAACATACTATTTAAACAAATCAAATCTGTAACTCATCCTGCACCAATTGTGTAAGCGTTCAAACATATAGTATACCTCAAATTGTGTGGCTTTCTAAGGTGTGCTAGGAGAGGGTAAAAAAATTCCCTAGACTTACAGAGGAGGGATCTAAGCTATATCTTAGTACCAAAACACCAAAGATATATGGTGGCTCTTTTAACTTGGACCAGTAAGCAAAAGGCCTTAGCAACTGCACAGAACATCCTAGCAACTGAATAGCAACACACTAAAAAACACCCAGATCACCTTAAGGTGCAGTCACATTTACTTTTTCTGAGTGAAATTCAGCACACAATGAAGGCGTGGGCGAATGTTGAGTGTGTGTGAAACCAGCACAAAACCAATTTCCAAGCTTTTTAATGCTGCACTTTATGCTCTGTGAGAGTAAAGTTGAAAAGAAACTCACCTAAAATTATATCCTTGTTCATTGTCAACATTAACATTACTTTGGCTGAACATGCATGGCTTAGTCTATAAAGACCAGCATGTAGTTCACGCTGGTCCATTGACAATATTCCCAGCGGGTGATTAAATACTCTTTAGATGCAACAGTTCTCTGATTGGAGGATCTTTTCTCTTCTGGATCATGGACAGTGTAGTTTTCCACCAGGAATTCTGCTATTAATAAGATGAAATAACAAAAAATTATGGCTTCAACAAAGATACCAGTATACCATCGATTAGAAGCCTCAGAGCTCTGTCTTTAAAGGTTTACAAGTTATAGTACAGTAGATCTATTGCCTATGGAGAAAATTAATAGGATTTGTACTTCCGAAACCAGCCTATAGCACTCTGTTAACTTTGCAGATATGCATATTTCAAATGTATGTTCTTTTTGATCTGGGAAAAGACTGATGATGCATCTTGCACCGGTGAATCCAGATTTTTGTGTAATAAATTTTTGCATTGTCTAATGAAATGCTCCCTAGAATGCGAATGTCCCGCTAATACCACCTGCCTCCAGCTTGCAATAGCAGTTGCAAGTTGTGGTTCATGGCTGTGATGTGATCCTTTCGATATACAGTATCTTGCCCAAACTGTGATTTATCTGACTCTCTAATGAATGGAATCAGTGGGTGTATCAAAATGTACCACTGTACCAGTCCCTGTTCATATTAATCACATGGCTCCTTGGGTACAATTTAGATTACCCTAATTCTCTATGGATTAGCCGGGGCCTAATCTGCTCCATCGCCAAACCATCGCTCCTGTATTTGTGTTTTCATCAGGGCAGGATTGCAGTACATCACAAGTCACCTTGTGCAGGGGCGGTCTGGGAAGAGCAATCGGCCCTGGATTTTACATAGAAAATGGCCCAAAAGTTATTTGGGGGTGGGAGGGGTTTTGTTGTCTTTTTCTGCACATCACGGCACCATTGCGGCATATTGCGGTGCCATTTTGCAGCCCTCTTCAGCCTTTCGCATCCTTTTCGCATCCCTTTCAGCATAACACGGTGGCCTGTTTCAGCCCTGTTTGGCCCTGTTTCACGGCCAGCCCACCTGGAAAATTCCTGGTTCTCCCTATGGCCTTTCCACCCCTGACCTCGCATTGAGGGGTCTGCTAATGGGGACATGAGAAGAGAAGCTATACGTTACAAGAGACACAATTTTGTCATATGTCATTATCTCGCTGCCTTTTTTATTAGCTGTCTTTCTTTTGGGTCTATTTCTGTCATTCCCGGGGTCTCGCTTACAATCCATCTAATTTGTAAACATGACTATACACCATTAATTCTTTCTCTCTCCTTCTTTCTCTCTTTTTTCAAATGTAGCTGACTTTGTGAATGTGGCTTGAGAAACATGACTCCTTAATTCATGCTCACAGTCTGATATGACTGAGATGACCAAGAATCGCCCTGTGAGGATTAGGGAGATGCAGAGGGCATGATTTAATGAGCAATGGAGGCTTCCCTAGAGCTAACACACATACAACTATGTTTACACACGTGCACACATACACACACCATCGGCCAGAGCTGTGCTGAAGCCCCTGAGCAAAGAGCAATAGAATTCATGATATGACCTTCAAGCCCCACTGTCTCTCCTGATCCAGATAGCGGTGGGATACTTGTAACCTGCCAGTCAAACACAAAGGCAGAGATATTTGCATAAGCGTGAAGGGCAGGGCGATCTTGACTTCCTGTCATACCATGAAAATCAAACTATCAGGCACTGCAGATACAGACAACAAGAATCATGGAACGCTGCCAAACAAAAATGAGTGGCCCAGAGGGATATTTTATTCAGAGGTTGCTCTTCCTTATACTTAATAGAGTTCTAGCTGTTTAACTTAGGTATCAAATTTATCCCAGATATTCACATTAGTTTTTTACTCCACAATCAACAGCATCAAATGGAAAAATATACATAGTGTAGGTAGGACTGGGTGATATGGAAAAAAAAAAAAAAAACTGACTTTTTTTCAACTTTTAAATGTACTTCAACACGATTCAAATTGTATGTTATTTATTAGAAAGCAAAATCCAAGTTCTTTTCATCATAGGAAACAAAGGTGAGCAAGAAAAATTTACAAATGCACCAAATGCACCACAGGGGGAAGTTGCCAACAGAGTGTAAATGTCAAATAAATTAAAATCTAATAAACCCAGATGTTCAGAAATAATAGAATAAGAAAACTGCAAAATAATGATCAGCCAGTGTAGCTATCTATTCGATCTAAACCAAGTCTATCTAGAAAGTTATCTAGAAATCAATATCTATAAATGATCAAGTTTATCTTGAAAGTACTCAATTTGTAACAATTTGTGTGTATATTCATAAACCCTTGCAGATAGAGACGCGCCCTCTAGCACTTCAAGCTTGAATTGTATCATTACAATTCCACTAGCAAAGTTTGTTAAAATGATTGCTTGCTAAATGCTGGCTATAGATGCAGTACACTTTAAACACGTCACAGAACAGAATCATCATAGCAAAAGGAGCGATGGATGTTTGATTCTCCCATATATAGCCTCTCCATGATTTTAAATGAAGTGCCCATAACTGTCACTTAACTAACACTTTTTTATGGGACGATCATTTGGAGCTTGCACACACATGTAGCTTATCAGATAGGGAGCGGCATTAAGACAAGCGCTATTAATAATTTTTCTCTTTAACTACCATTTGTAATATTTTTTGCAAAATCTCGAATTTCTCGATTTAAAAAATAACAAAATTTTTTTGTCAAAATGTAAATTCAAATTAATCAGGAAAATCTGAAAAAATGTCCAGCCCTAAGTGTAGTAGTAATCCAATTGAACATGGAGTGAGAGACAATGCCGATGACTTCAAAGAAACCGCTCACTGACTGACATGCGCTGACTCAAACTGAACTGACCACGTCACCACTTGCTCGCTTATATCTTTAATGTTACAGAGAAAATAAAAAGACACACAAAGCTCTTTTACACATATGCGCAGGTCTTCAGAAGTTTAGTTTAGAAAGCCACGAACACAAGCCAAGTGAAACAAACTGTTGTATAAACTTACATTTACATTTAATTAACATTTACAAGAACGTTACGTAGAAGCCAAAATGCTCCAGATAAACTCTAGATCAGGCATGCAGTCACCCGGGGAGGGATGGTGGTAAAGGTGTGTGTGCGCTCTCAGCGAGTGATCAACGCCATAATGTCACTGGCTTTTATAAGAAATTAATCTTAATGTCACTCTAACCGCATACTCTGAATGTCAGTAGAGTTTAATTGGCTGCTGAAATGGCACTGTTGTTTGTGTCCAAAGGCAACAGATGAGATGTGGGAAAATAAGGAATCTTTAAAAAAATTATTATAAAAAAAACTCTATATTGGGCTTTCTGGCATAGAGTCATATTGTGAATGTTTCACTGACAAAACCAAAGGAAAGTGTCACTGTTCTGCTATGATTAAAACAAGGGTCACGTGTGGTTTAAAAGAGCCCAACAGGGCCTGACAACCATTGATTTGTATGAGTGAACTACATTATTACTGAAATGTTATAACCATTTAAGGTGTTTTTAGACACAACTCAAAGCCTATACATTGTTACATTTATTAAAAAGAAGACCAATATTTAGGTCAAATAATTATTCTCCCAGTTTTTAAAATTCATTAGCCTAACTGAACTTAATTTACAGTTGCCAAGCAATGTTGCAACTAAATATAGAATCGCATGCATTAATCTATAATTCAGTTGCTGTGCAGTCCAAGCTACGCATAGCAGCTATTTTACAAATACAGAACTTTATGATCTGTATGCAAAAATATGCATAATAAAGTACTGATATGCATGAAGTGCTGATAATAAAAGCAAATCATGTTAAATATGGCCTGTAGGGGTATTTACCAGTCATATACTGTAATGATCTATTCACCGTACACTCTTATTATTCTTGTACATCAAATGGCTCCTCACCTCCTCTCAAAGTCTTTGTTTGATATGTGCTTATGGGTCCTCCTCACTGCACTCGCTTAATGTATTCATAATGCATTCTTTTGTTATTAATGTGTTCTGCTACCTCCAATGAAAGTTCCTTCCGTGTGTGAAAATGGAATAGAAAGAAGACTGATTCTGTTATTCATGTAAAATGCAACATGGGAGATCTTTTATGACAAATTAACTCCATTAACCCCCACAACATCCCCTAAATCCCAAAGAGTCAGAGGTTAAGGGCCAAGCAAAACAAATATGGCAGCCTTGCCAGTGCAAATCCGTCAGATTTGTTATACTTCACGCATTGAAATATGTATGTTTACAATACAAATACAATCATGACAATGCCTTTAAAACTAGGAAAAGCAACAGACATGAACTGACCAATCAGTTAGAAGAGGTACTCCACTAGACAGTTCTACCATTGTAAAACATTTTCAAGTTCCTGCAGCAGAGGGTTAATTGCACCCAAAATAGTTTTTTTTTTAGCAAAGATGAGCAAACTATCTTAGGCTGGCTTAAGCAGTTTTTCCCCCCAGCAGGGAAAAGCTTTGACGGAAGATTGAGTCAGTCATTTGAACACAACACATTCTACATGTGAAAAACATAAAATGGTAGAATGGCTTCCAAGATCCATACAGAATGACACAGCATGCTGAAAACATATACATTCCATTTGAAAGCTGTTGCTGTTGGATTAAACAAAGCAGACCTGAACCTGTCAAGGGGAATCGTGTGGCTGTGAGCAACACACATTTCCTGTTAAGTTTCAAAGACAAACACTCTTGTCATCCAGCAGAACAGCTCCTCTCGATTCGAACCTTATACAGGCATGATGGGAAGCCCTTGCCTTTCATGGGAGAAAGAGAGTGAGAAGAAGAGTGAGAAGAGAGAGAGAGAGAGAGAAAGAGAGAGAGAGAGGCTTGATCATCCAGACCTTTGCCATGTGTTATTTTCCATGCTCATATCAGTCACGTCAAGGAAAAGTAAGAGTAAGTAAAATAGAGAGGATTAAAAGAAACATACTCCTGCCTTTCTTTCATAACCTCCAGTAACACCTTACCCTGATTAAAAGTTAACTATGGTTAATCGATCTATGCATACTGAAATTCAAACCACTACCCACAGTGGATGAAGCAGGAAGTGTTGTTGAATGTGTGGGACCATGTGGGCTCCAGTTTCCATGTGAAAAGTCCACAGAGTGGCGCCAAAAGTGAGTTGTATAGAAGAAAATGGTAGAAAATGATTTATTACAGTCAACAAGAATGCATATTTTATTAACCATACACCTTAAACCAATCCACAACCCTTAACCTATTTGTCAGTGGAGTAGAAGTGTAATGTAAGAGTCTGAACCTCTGAATCGTGCTCATCGTTGATTAGGTGAACTCATTTACTTACCGGTTTTCCATGGGACCAGAATTGCACAAGCAACACATGATAGTGTGTTGCTTGTGCAACACACTATCATTCTCACTACAGGCAAAGTTATGTTTTGAATGCTATGTAAAAATGACATGGAGCAGATTCCTCAGTCCTATAGGTGGATCTGCCTGACTGCAACTTTTGCACTCAAGCAGCGGCCCTGATTATAAATGGATGAAAATAACAGCTGCAACACACACATTAGATTTGACATAACTTAATGGAGGCAGTTAAAAAGCCACAACGTTTTAAAAGTTATGGGGATTACAACTGACTTGTTTATTTTTTGCTCACTTGTTACTGCAATGATAAGATATGATCGCATAAATGTAGATAAGGCATATGCAGTGCCCTTGACAAACAACGGCATGATAAAAATAACTAAACAAGAACGCAGAGGAAGAAAACATATGTGCGTCTGAATTACACATCGGAATTGACCGCTGTCTCGTAATCGGTGATTTACTCTCTCCCTGCAGTTGGTGTTGCCGCCGTGATCTGTTGCATGTTAGTTAATATTATGTCATAAGGGTCCAAAAGGGAAAGAGGTGTGAGATGTATTCCCAGCCAAGAACACAACACAATGTGAAAACCCAAGCAGTGACCCATTGTGACTCAAAATGATGTGGCAATCGAATGAGAAAAACTCCACTCTTGTGTAAACCCAAAGTCCCCATTCTCACTCCAAGAACTTCCAGTAGGCAATCATCTTCCCACTTGCCTCCTCACTTCACTCAAAATGAAAATTTGGTCATCATTTACTCACCCTCATGTTGTTGCAATCCAATATGACTTTGAGAACAAATCATTATTCTGATTCAAACCTATTCAATGAACCAGTTGATTCGGTTCACAAAACAAAACAATTTGTTCACAAATCAGACATCACCTCTGCTCTCATTAACTATTGCGGTTAAATTCTCACTCAAAGTTATCATATGACTTCAGAAGACTTGGTAAATTGAGCACAAGTCGTGTGGTGGTCCTTCAGTTAAGATGCTTTTTTTGTGTCCCCATACATCAAGTCCCCATACATTGCATGCAAAAGCACATTCTTCAGAATTTCTCATTTTGTTCTTAATAGAAGAAAGAAAGTCATGCTGGTTTGGAACAACATGTAACAAATTGTTGGGTGAACTATTCCTTTAAAACTTCCCTGCAGTTCATATAAACATTTGGTCCACAACCTATGCTATGCATGTGCAGTGCATCACTGGAATGCCAGCAACGACGAGAGAGAAGTAGACTATTTTATTTATATAAATTCCAGTCCTGCAATTCCAAACTACATCTTGATGTAATCCTTCCTCATGATCATGTTTTCATGATTTCATGTGATGAGACTGCAACAGACTCGAGCAGAGCGTGCAAGCCATTCACACATCACGAGCCGGCAGCGCTTCACTTTCGGTGAATCACACGAGTAAATGCGCTGCTTTGCTTTGGTCAGGCTGCGCGGATGACAGCCTACATTCCATGTTTCATTAGATTATTTCTGCTTTCAGAACAACACGTGATGTAATAAGGAAAACACCACTATTAATCCTTGAGATTTCCAAACCAGCATACAGGTACACTGTCCTAAAACCATGGTCACATTCAAAATTACATTAAATGATTAAAAGTGAAAACATAAACACATCATGGGTTTCAAAAATCTGAATCTATTTAAAATATAAATTAAACCTGGAAATAAAGTTTTAGGATTTTGCAGGTGCGATTCATCAAAGAGGGCTAAATATTTGATCGGGTTGTGATGCGCGAATGGCACAGCCATTGACCAGGAATCTCCATGTCAAAAAGGTTGCCGACCCCTGATATAAACATAGCAACAATGCATCGTTCTAAAACTACATTTAAACAATCAAATTAGTCTAATATAGAAAGCACAACCCCATTTACTAGAAAGCACCACCAAATAAACATGATTTTTGGAAATGTTATTTGATATGTATTAGGTTGATACCATGTTTTTGGCCGAGAACTGTCCCATGATAATACCATGATATTCTGTTAACTACCTAGAGTACCATGAAATACCATGCTATATCAATATAGTAATCATGTTGTACCATGATATTGCCAGCTGAAACCAATCACTGCAACAGGATGATACCAAAGTACACAGTTCATTAGTTGCATTGGCTGTTTCATCTACCATAGTAACTGTGTAGTCTACATTTCCGCTTGCAGTCCTGTTGAGAAAATAATATACCTTCTCATCAGTCATATGAATCTGAGTTTCCATGCTGCCCTTCCCTAGATTCAAGACCATCCATCTCTTTAGCTGCTGCTTGGTGAGCCACAGCAAGACACAAGTCTCTATCTTCCCCCTTAGTGTCTCCCTCTGGCTCTCTTTCCCTCAGTGTGTAGTGAACTGATGAAGAGCTGGCATCAGCAGTCTGTCTAGAGCCACAAACAGGTACATGGGACCACAAGGAGGCTGAATTCACACAGTCAAAACTGCTTTGACCTTATGTCTAGCGTGGGTGTAAGGGATATTTTTACTTTTAAGTCTGAGACCCATATGGCTGAGATGTATCTGGCTGTAATTTAGTTTGAATTATTAAATTAGCCCTTAGATTAGAATCAATATTTCTTCCTCTTCACCAGCCTTGTGCCTTGTTACAGGATAGGTTAATCTGATAACAAAAAAGATTATACAAAAATTGCAGTACATTTAGAGAGAATAATAATAATAATAATAATAATAATAATAAAGTTTGGGGGTCTGGGGTAGCTTGATAATTTCAGGCAGGTATTACACCACTTCACACCATTTAGCCAGCTGACAACTGTTTAGTTAGGCAGCCATCTGGTATCCCAGCCTAAACAGTTTACAGGTGCCCAAAACCATAAACACTGTATGCTTTATTTATTTTTGTGTAATATAATAAAACATCATTATTATTACAGAAGGGCACCAGGCTTCTTAACTTTCATTTGTTCAGTTATCTCTTTTCACCCCCAGAATTCCTCTCGTTATTTCATTCTTTCATAAGCTGTCACACATAGGTGTTCCCCTGAGAGCTGCAAATAAAAGCTAGTGAGCATTGCATGTTGCAGTGACCCTCCCGTAACCACGTGAACCATTATCAGTGACAAGCTTTCATCCTCAGACCTGCTCTCACCTCGCCCGGAGCCCAAGGGTCTCATTCCCACCATAAATACCATACTGCTTAACCCTGCTAGCATTAGTAAGGCTACAGGGCTAATGGAGTATGGCAATGTGTTTTTCCTTTGTTTTATCTAGTGGTGGAAAGAGTACTGATTTTTTATTACTTAAGTAAATGTACTGCTACTGTAAAAAGTACTGAGAAATATTATGACTCAAGAGTAAATAAGTAGTTTGCCAAAAAACTACTCAAGTAATCAAAAAAAGGTTACAATTTACTGATTTGGTGCTCAAGAAAAAAAACCCTTTTAGAACAATTGAAAATTCTAGCTCTACCATGCGGAAATCACAATATAGTGGGTTTTTTCCCACTTGCTGAGATATTGAGTTCTTAAAAGTTGCTTTACACTTGCAAGTCAAATTTGCTTTTAAAAATAGGCAAAAATAAACACATTTCTCCTTAAATTATATGTTCACCTAAAGTCTATTGTTTTAGAGGGATGAAGGCTACTCCATACATTACTGTTTTGAAAAAATAATCTCTAACCAGGATAGAGAGGGAAGTTGACGGCCAGATGCACAACAAAAAGACAAATAAATCACAGTCTCTAGTTTGAGAAACAGACTCTTCACAGGTCCTAAATTAGAAGCTTCTAAATGCCAAAGACCTGCATTGCTGCAAGAGGTTTCTTGGACAAACTGAAAATTGTAAGAATACAAAACTTATGTGTGGTACCCTTGTGTGGTGATCACTTTTTGGACCCTTTGGTACTGTTTGGGTCAAATTGGCCTGGGACATTTTTGGGGTTTTAAAAGCAATACAGAATTAAAATGTACATAAAAACGCCTTAACATTTATTATCTCAATTCCAAACAATGTAGATAACATAAATGATTAATGTTTACAATTAATCTCTGCTAGATCACATTTAACAATGGAAGTGTCATTCGTTTTTTGTGATAAAGTTATAATTTATGTAAAAAAATCCACTATAATAAAGACTTGGATGTCCTCAGAACAGAATGTCTTAAGAGATTTGCGGATTAGCGCCTTTGAGTCAGGTTAGAAAGCAGCCAATAAGAATCACTCTGTTTAATGGTTAACAACTCCCTAGCAACCATTTTGAGCACCCTAGCAACCAACCCCTTTGTCATCCATTCAAAAAGGCTGAGGGCTGAGAGGGATATCTTCGGATCAGAATGTGCTAGAGACATGAGAGTTGGCTTGTTACCTTGGGTGAGCGATCAGTTTTCAAGTATCATATTGGAAACTACTTAGCCATGCACAAGCAACTATTTCGAGCACCCAATCAAACAGACCCCATTAACTTCCATTCCAAATTGCATAGATGTGCATCTCAGGATCAGAATGTCATAGAGACTTCATTGTTGGCTTGTTTGACTCAAGACAGAAAGCAGCCTTCTTAGTATCACCCTGACAACTGCCTTGCAACCACATTGGCTTAACCTAGCAACCAAATTGAAAAAAAAACCAACATATCTCTGCACCAGAAAATCGTAGAGACTTCCGGGTTGATCTATTTCACTCAGGCAAGCAAGGAGCCTTGATAAATATCTGGTAAATGCCTAGCAACCAGATATGGTTACCCTATCAACCATAACACCAATATCTCTGGACCAGATCATTCTACTGTCATGTGGGTGGCCTTTTTCAACTTGGGGAAGTTGGTGGGACATCATAGTGAGGCATTTTGGATTGTAACAGTGTAGCAGGTGTATGTGTGTGTGTATGTCTCTCTCTATCTGTGTGTGTGTGTGTGTGTGCACTCTCTCTCTATTTGTGACTGAGTGAGCGTGTGTTTGTGTGTGTGTGCGTGCTTGTGTGGATGTTTTTGTGTGTCTGTCTGTGTGTCTCTTTGTGTATGTGGGTCAAATTGACCCAAACAGGGACGAAGGACATGAATGTGTAGGGGCATTGTAGAATGTGTACTCAAATAATTTGTTTTTCTTTTACAGGTTCTTCATAGAAAATAAGCCAAGGCCATGGGGTTTCAGGTTGAAAATGTGTATCCTTGTATAATTTTTATTTTAGGAAAAATTTTAAATGGGTAAATTTGACCCAAACACCAAATAAGGGTTAAATAGAAATAGCCATTTGTAACATTCTAAATGTCTCTAAATTGTGTCTAAACTACATAATGTGCATTGTGACTGAAACACATTCCTATTTCAGGTTTATTCTCATTCAGGTATGTCTGTATGTATGAAATCCATCCTCTATGATACTGCATAAATTATCCAGCTATGGAATGAGATTGTTAAGCAAACTGTTATCAACTCCTACATGCCAACTGAATAAAATAAGGGAAAAAAAAAAAATTAACACAGTGTTTAGTGAGAGATATGATTGATTCAAACACTAACAGTGGTTGTTCTGAATATGTGTTATTGTATTAAAGTCATAATAATAAAGTCTTAATTAACATTATGGTTACTTAACGTATTGCGATATTATTATTAAGTAAATTGTAGCATTTTGTTACATTATGTTTTGTTACATTATGATTTCTCATACCTTCTTTATATAACATCCATCCCATTTGGCCTCTAGCGGGAGAGGCTTTCCAGACAGATAAACAGCAGCACAGGGCAGGGAAGTACAGTACAGCACCGTGAGTGAGAGTGTTACCTGCTAGTATAGTTTATTTTGAACAAGAGGGGTGAATGGTTATGGAATTTAACATGGGAGTACAATCCGAACTGATGCGGATTGATAGAAGCGGAGAGCCCGTCTTTGCACACGATGGTGTGAGGAACCACATAGCAGGAAGAAAAATTATGTTCAGTGAAATGTCAAAAGAACGTCGCAATGTATGTAATTGTAACTATATCAGATATTATTGATAAAACACGAGAACACGTTGCTTGGGCATTTTTTGCCCCCACGTTACAAGTGAATATAAAACAAGTGAAGTTTGATCTGTGGTTAAATGTGTTCAGAATGTTCACTCATACCTGAATAAACAGCTCCTTTACAGAATAATATCACAGTATTAATATTCTTGTATATTGACAGGGCAGAAAGTCTTGGACAAGATAGAGAAGTGAGAACACCAGCGGCAGTTTATTAAGCTGCTGTCTTCCGCTGTGCAGCGCACAGACCGTTTTTCGTTTATAAACAGATTTAGCACTTATATCCAGAGGTGGGTAGTAACGCACTACATTTACTCCGTTACATTTACTTGATTCACTTTTTGAAAAAAGAAAATACTTTCAGAGTAGGTTTAAAAGTGGGAACTCTCACTTAAATAAATTTCTAATGACATTTCTTTACTTTTACTTTTTTACACTGGGTGGTTGTCGGTACATTACTGGGTTTAATTTTAATTAATGTGTAATTTATTGAGAGATAATTGAATGGGACTTTTACGAGAGCGGAAGTTCACACAGCTGTGCGCATTGAGCCGCTGTCACAGACTGTCACTCGATCACTGCAGCAGCATCAAGCTATTCAAAGTGAACATTTTCGCTCCGCACAGTGAAAAAAATCATAGTTTCATCATGCAATGCCTTCATTTAACACCAAGACAAGCTATTTCAAGATTAAAATCACATCTCCAATTTAAGGCAGCATGCTGAGGATGTTTTGGCTCTAATCCTAACACAGGATTTTCTGTGTAATGAGATGGTCATTTTCAAAGTGATAATGTTACTGGGCTCTTATGACACCAGTTTTTAAGTGTACATTTCTAAATCAGTGCAGCAATATATCAGTGCACTTTATCCCACGTCCCGCATGTCATGAGCAGTATTTATGCATTTACCATGCACCCTCGCAGGGGTACTGGAAACTATTGCAGCTGGTGCAGTGGTGGCTCAGCGGTTAAGGCTCTGGGTTACTGACCAGAAGGTTGGGGGTTCAAGCCCCAGCACTGCCAAGACACCACTGTGTGACCCTTGAGCAAGGCCCTTGATCCTATCTGCTCCAGGGGCGCTGAATCATGGCTGACCCTGCACTCTGACCCCAGCTTAGCTGGGATATGTGAAAAATAAATAATTTCACTGTATATATGCAGAAATGTGTGACAATTGATCAATTTAATTTACTTCAGGCAGATTAACTGTATAAATCCATGTGCACATCCAAGTTAAATGTAAATCAAGCGCGAACAGACAGCATTTCTGCACATACACAACGAGAAAATAATACCCCTACTGTCTAGCAAAAAATGACACATATTGATCTGTTTCTCACCCACACCTATCATATCACTTCTGAAGATGTGGATTTGGCCTACATAGCTAAAATATTCTTTTAAAATCTTAATTTGTGTTCTACAGAAGAAAAGAAGTCATACACATCTGGGATGGTATGAGTGTGAGCAAATGATGAGAGAATTACATTTTGGGGGTAAACTAGCTCTTTAAAGTGAAAGCTCAGCTATAAATTAAATATTCTGTCATAATTTCCCTACCCTCAAACTGTTCCAAACAGTGTGATGTTTTGTATTATGTTGAACACAAAATATGTTAGACAGAATGTTAGGGACTGACAGTCTCGGTCACCATTCACTTTCAAAATATGGAGAGAAAAAAATGCATTCACTGAAAGTAAATATTGACTCAGGCAAACATTCTGCCTAAAATCTCCTTATTGTTTTGCACGGAAGAAAGAAAGTCATATGGGTTTGGAACAACATGATGGTGAATAATGACATAATTTCCATTAATAATAACAATTATGTAGTACACGTTTAATGTGTATTATGTAATGGAATATAGGGGAGTAAACATCTATTATGTCATTTGTGAAAGTAATGAGTTACTCACTACTTGAGTACTCTTTTAATTGGACACTTTCTTACTCAAGTAATTATTTATGTTAGTACTTTTACTTCTACTTGAGTATTTTTTTAAAGTAATTATACTTTTAATTGAGTACAGTTATTGACTAGTCTACACACCTCTGCTTATAACTTGCCAATTTATTCCCAAAAATTTAGAAATATTATGTTTTTTTTATTTTCACTTTGTAATTGTGGTGAAAAATAACTGTAGCGAAGTTGAAAACTTTTATCAACATTACTTCCACCTCTGCTCTTATCAAAAAGTGACTAAAGCTGCAGATGAGCACTGTATGATTTTGGCCATGTTTCTGCTGTATGAGACAAATTTTGGGAATTCTATTGTGGCATGTTCTCTCACAGCCGATTAAATGCATTTGCAATGTCTTAGTCTTCAACAAAGTTCTAGCAGTTTCAGAAATTTTGCATCAGTTTACTTGCAGTGTGTTTGTATATATTAGTTATATTTGTTTCTATTTGGTATTCAAAGTAAGTATCTTGTTATTTAGTGTTCTTTTCACAATATAATCACAATCACTTGCTTTCACTCAGTAGAATGAGTACAAATTTGCAATTTAGCAAAGCCAAAAAAGACTCCAGACACTCCAATTTTAATATTATTTATAAATTTTGTATTTTAGGGTTCATACAGCTTTTTAAGAGTTAAATTCAAGCACTTTTTCCAGCACTGACATAAACCAACTTTTTCCACCAAAAAAAATGTAAAATCCTAACATATCAAATGCTCTCATTATTTACTCACACTCATGATAACCCAGGTGTGTATGACTTCCTTCACCAGAATAAATTTAAAGAAAAATAGAAAAATATCACTGCTCAGTAGGTCGTTAAAATGTGAGTGAATGGAGATATCTCTTTTGAAGCTTCAAAATCTGCATAATTGCATTGTTATGCCCTTAAAAAATTTTAATGACAGAAATAATCACACAGTGTGCGCCCAGCTTTAGTGTGGCAGTCAGATGGGGGTTGGGTGTATTGTGGCGTAAGTCCTTGAGCTTTGGTAATAAATGCAAGGCTATACATTGTGTTCTAATCAGCTGTTAGGACTAATGGCCCCATGCTGTCACATATATGGTTACCGTTTATCACACAGGCAGTTAGGGCTTTCACATTTATTAAGCACACTTAAGAGACACTTGTGACCCCAAAGGTCAGCTTTGACCCTCAGGACCTACAGTGCAGGTCCAATAGCCAGGCAACAAAGATCAAATCTTGGGTTGCCTAAGGTGACTCTGGCTAACAATCATTTCATCAGCTAATTCATCACATTTCATGCAGTCTGAGGTGCTTAGCTATTAGGGCAAAGAGGTCTGTGATGGTGAGTCTTCATTTCTGATTAATTCAGTTGCTGCACCAGGGCTTGATGGGACTTGAATCAGTTTAATCACACAGACCAGAGAGCTAGCCACCCAATTACTGCATTTAAGGGCACCTGGATCAGCAATCAGAACCTCAGACCTACAATGTGGTGATTAAAGGGAGCATTCACCCAAAAATGAAAACTCTGTCATGCTATACTAACCCTCAAGTTGTCCCAAACCTGTATATTATAATTTTTCAGCAGAGGGGCACATTTTCAGTGAATTATAACTTCCAGAAGACTTGACTCAGAACTTGAAGACATGGGATATAGGGCATAATTCATACAGACTACTTTAATTGTGTCTTTATTGTGTTTTTTTTTTTTTTCATTTGAAGCTTCACACCCATTCTTACAAAGATCCATTGCTGTTTGAAAAAGAGCTACATGAAGGTTCTTTAAAAATCCCCCTTTTTGTGTTCCAGAGAATAATACTGCCTTCACGTGCAGTATCGGAATGATCCTACTTCCCTCTTCTGAAGTCGTGACTATGTGCATGTCAAGTGTTTTGTTGTTGGAAACAGAGGATGCCAGGTTCATTCATGTATATTTTTTGCCAACTGGCTGGCTAATAACATTTCAGTCAAATACATGCTATTTTCTCTGTGTAAAAAATTATAAAATGCATCAAATCATTCCTGATATACATACATTTATATGACTGAAAAGGCTGAATGAATCAAACCATCATTAATTACTGAAACTGTACTCTCGTCTGTTTACGTCTTCTCCCAATTTGGAAACTTGGGTATCTACATTTTCTCAGAGTTTCCCAATCGTAAATTCAATTTAAGGGGGCATTCATGTGCAACTTCCGAGTAGGAAACTCATCTTTATGATAATTCCGATAGCACATGAAGGCAGCATACATAGGAACAAATAGGTCCAGAACAACATGAAGGAAAGTAAGTAACGGCAGAATTTTCATTTTTAAAAACAAAGGGAATGATTTGGCATCTTAACTGCACTGCTTAGACAGAGAGAAGGCCTTGCACTGCCAAGCAGTGTGCTGTGCCAAACGTTCTAACACCTGGGACAGAGAGTGAGCGGTCTGCATGCAAACTTCCCCTCCCATTTAAGCACAGACTCCTCCATCCCTCCTCACACCGTAAACATCTGGTGTCCCAACCGCAGAACTAAAACCCAATCCTCAGACTGGGCCTCCAAGCCAAACCGAGTCATTTTATTGTCTGAGAGCGGGCCAGAGCATTCCAATAATTCACTCCTACCAATAAGACATGATGGTTCTGAAGGGCCCAATTGGAAGGCTTGTTTTTTTTTTTTTTTTAAATGGTCTAGGCATGAAGAACTCATATTCAGAGAAGCAATGAACCAATGAAACATTTTCTCCAAGGACAAATGCTATTTAAAAATAAATAAATAAAAGAAAATGAGCAATGAATCCAAGCATGCCTCATTTTAGTTAGACACTCTCACACTCAAATGAATGTCAATTTACAGATGTAATTTTCTAATTTCCTCAACTTTATTTCATTCTGTACTGATAGTGATGGTAAATACCTTGTGGGTTGAATGGCTTCAACAGTTATTTCTATGTTATTTCAGTTCATTACTGTTACTTCCACATAGACCAAGCAATAGGAAAACCGTTTGTTCAAACTGCAATTGGAATTCATGGTGAAAGCATCTGGAGACAGAGGTTACCACTGTTCTTTGTCAATCATTCCCAGTTTTTCAACGATTAGCACATTCATTGTGCTGCTGATGAGGCACAGCAGTGGTGTCATGATTATTTGCCTGAAGTCTGTGCACAAACTGAACTTGTGTGAGAGGAAATAAGACTGGTTTACTCTGATGACATGAAACAACAGTCATCAAGAGGCAAAATATCAAAGTCGTTCCATTTAATCTATTTTTATCTGAGTTCAGACTAAAATATTTGCTAATCAAGGTCTGAGAGCTGACTACAGCTGATTAATTTATAATAGGTCCCTCTTAAAAAACAACATTTTATAATTTGATTAAAACAAGAAGTCTGGGAGAAAACCGGGTATCTGATTCTCACACTGAACCATTCAAACTGAGGTCATCAAGATGAGATTTGTATTTTATTATAAAAAAAAAAAAAATCTGATTTAAAGCAATAGTTCACCCAAGTGTGAAAAATGTGTCCACCTGTATGCTGTTTTTTATCGTGGGGCACTGTTTGTACTCTTTACATACAAAAACAGTTAATTGTGATCCTGGTGTTCCATACAGGACAAAAAACATATGTGTAACTCCAAGTCTCCTCAAGACATTCGGTAGCTCTGTTTGAGAATAGGAAGGTTTTCTATGAATAACGACACAAATTTTGGTCTGCTCTGCACATAAAGCTTCATGTTTAGAAGCATTTAAGTATAGCAGATAAGTTGTATGGACTACTTTGTGGTGTTTTTTGGTCCCTTTTTTTTGTGGTAGCCATCAAGTAAAGTGCTGCATAAAGATTCTTCAAAAAATATCTTTTGTCTTCCACTGAAATAATAAGAACATACAGGTTTAAAATAATAAACAAATACATATAGAAGCACGTGAAACAAACACTAATAGGTAGTGATTGTAGACTTGAGCAGAGAGACAGACACATAATGACATCTTTCTTAGGTTGCTGTCTATGTTGTCTTGTGTTAATCTTTTCATCACAACTCACTGTACAATTTCATTATCGGCATTTTCAGTTATTATCCTCAAATCGCCTTCACAGTTAAATTAGCAGCTGGGGTTGTGTGATCTTCTGAATACACACACAGACACACATTCCTGTAGATTGGTCCAGGGCAAATACTGTGAGATTGATTGGGAGGTTGGTGAAATAGAGGTGTACCGATATACTTGTTTAGCCTGGATTACTGCTGTTTGCACTCCATTTAGTGAGTCTGAGGAGAAAGGTGACCTCTCACACCCCTCACAATACCAAAGAACAGTGTGCGTGTAAGTGATGGAGCTTTACAGTTTACTTTGAGTGGGACGGAGTTATGTCAAACAAAAAAGAATATCTTGAGTAAACACTTAATTTGATGATGCTTTAGAGAACATCAGATTTAAAGGGGTCATTTTATGAGGAATCAAAATACATATGGTAACTTCCAGAATTTAAAACTTCCACCCTAGTCCAAATAGATAATCTACAATCTACACTGTTCATGGTTATGTGTGCATCATTATTCCTACTGAAGAATCCTAATAGAGCACAATAGAAATGGCCTTTTATCAGTATCACTGATCATTGCAGTCTGATCAGTCTGATTCAGGGTTGGGGAGTAATCGAATACATGTAACAGGATTACGTATTTAGAATACAAAATATTCTATAACTGTATTCCACTATAGTTACAATTTAAATAATTGGTATAGAATACAGTTTCATTCAAAAATTATTTTACAGCATGTATTCTGTAATATGTATATATCATAAATTAGCCTATATGCACATAAATTTTTTACATGAGTGTAAAATATCACCCAAAAAGAGTTTATTGAATTTAGTAAAAGTAATTAATTTAGCTTCTGGTTCAATTAATAGAACTTGGATCTTCTAAAATTACTTCAGAAATTTCTCCTGAAAAAACTGAAAACCTTGTCAGTTTAAAGTGTGTGAGTGTGTGTGTGTGTGTGTGTGTGTGTGTGTGTGTGTGTGTGTGTGTGTGTGTGGTGTCCTTTTAAGAATTATGAAATGAGTGAACAAACAATCATAAACAAAACATTCCAGTGTTTGGCACTAATTCATTAAGAGCTAAATTGCACAGTTATGAATGAATCCCATGGGGTGACTCTCCATGAAGCTAATTGAGCACTTGAGGAACTCAAACTTTCAGCTACTCTTGATTAATGTACCTGCGACCATTTGTACGAAGCAAAGATCTGAAGGAATATGAATGAGTCAGAGTGCCGTAGGAAAAGGGGTCATTCAGACTGTTAAGAGACAAATTAGCATTCCTGCTAATCGCACAAAGAAGCAGACAGGGAGACAGAGCTTTCTCGAAGGCGCTATCATTAACAACTGCTAAATAGCTTTTCATTAGCGTGTTTAGTGCCGAGGTCCATGTGTATCTGCATACACGGCCGACTGCAAATCTCTGTGACCTAAGAAGATTCTGAATTGGATAGTGCCCTGAGAACCGAGTGATATGATCACTTTCCCACTGTGAGACATTTTGTTATCACACCATCATAATACATGGCTTGCTGCAACACAGCAAAGCCAAGAACAAGCACATAATACAGGCTTTTTCTCTTTTCCCTCTGCCTCAATAATTTGACTATTTACTTTGGTTAATGATGTTACTTTTAAAATGTAATTACACACTTCTCGCGCACTATATTTGACAGCAAATAAGGAAGCAGCTTAATCTGTTCATTGCACAGGCCACCTGATTTTGTGCTCAGAGACAGCATGGATGTAGACAAAATAATAAAAATGGTAATATGATGACATCTTACATTTAAAGTAATTGTAAAATAGCCAATATATACACACATGTCACTGCATATCAGTTAAATTCTATATCACAGTAATGCACAACTTGAATGCATGGGAAGCTGACACGTAGTTAGCAAATGTAACAGAATCCTGATGTTGGCCCCATTCTGCCAAGTGTCTGCAATGTGCCATCTCCCACAAGACATATTTGCATGAATTCAAATGTGTTTACCTTTTCCTGTGGTGCTTATGCAGCCTCATAGACTCGGGAACTTGTCTCAAAATCAATAAGAAATTCCTTTCACATAATCAATGTTAAGTGCAATTCAGAGGTTGCCATTTTCGCTCTAAGTTTATATTTTTACTCCACTGATGGTTAGTATTAGATTTAGGGTTTGGGTATGGGTATATGGTTAATAAAATATGCATTCCTGTTTACTTCATTACAGCAGATACAACTAAAAACAACTTGCTTTACAACTCGCGTTTGGCGCCACTCTGTGGACATCCCTAAAACTGGAGGTCACATGTGCCCAAACATTAAACAACACTTCTAGCTTCGGCCACTGTGGGCAGTGCTTCGAATTTCAGTAGCTTCGACTGATTTCAGCAGCAAAACTTTTCACCTACCATTACTGACTTGACTTGTCTAAAACCCATGTTCTCAAAAGACCCCCAGAGACAGACAGAAAGAACAGAGTGCTGTGACTGCAATATGTGGTAGTTAGGTGAACAGAGAGGGAAAAAGCACACACACATACACACATGCAGGCAGAGGCTCAGACATGGCTCAGCTCTTTTTACCGGTCTCAGCTCTTTGTCCTCTAATGGAACTCAGTAAGTTACAACACCCCATAAAACACCATGGCTGTTTTTGTTTAAGATAGAGCATACTTCTATAACTGTGTATTTGTTGTGTGTTGTGAATTGCTCAGCATGAGGTAGCAGGTGCACCAGTTCCATTCATTATAACTGACTGACTGAGCTGACATCTCCCACTTAACTGATCTTGATGTTTCATGCTTACTAGTATTCACTCTTTGTTCTCTTTGTCTGTGATTGAAACTACACCAGGGTTGCCAAGTGGGCTACTTGAATGAAATGTTTGTACTGAATATTTTGCTCTACCCAATTTATATACTACCAGTTTGAAAGGCAGCCAGTCTTCAGGAATAATGATTTAACTTTTTATGGAAACAGACTATACTGTGAACTACAACAGTGTATAGAGAAGTAATACTTAGATTTCAAATTTCATTGCTTGTAAAAATCATGAAAAAAACATTGAAAGGATAGGAGATTTTGCCTCAAGATCAGCAGCCTTTTTACTTTTAGATAAAGATTGCAAGTTGATGCTGTACTTGACATACAAATTTGCATGTCTTAAGTATTTGCAGGTACCCCCTTTTCAATATTATTCCCAAAAATATGATCGACTCACTCATTGCTCTCCCCAGCCTTTTAAATATGTTTCTCCGCTAGGATACACAAATCTTCTTAGGGTTACTTGGAGTAGAGGTACATTTTGAGTTTTGGCCTTGGGTTTGTTTTAACTAGTCACTTGGCTGCCTTTGTTACACAGACCTGGCAATCCTGTAGCAGACTATTTTCTGTATGCTATTTCTGCCATAAAAGGTATGTAAACTGTGCACAATGTGCACTTTTTTTGTTTGAATGGCATACACTGATTGCCTACTACATAATTTGCAAAAACAAAATGCAGAGCATACAGTGCGAAATATTGTATACCACATTGCAATGCACTGGACAGTCTATTTACAATGTTACGAGTGCCAAAATCTAACACACTTTACACAAAATTGCATTTGAATGAAACCATGATTACTGTATATGCAATTTTTCCCATATCATTAAAAAACAAAATAGCAGCATACAGAAAACTAGTATTCCTTTCTAAACATTGTTATTATTTTACTGCACCACAAGCCATGTGGATACATAATTCACTCTTAGCTGTTGTCCAAGAGATGCCCATGTTTTCCTTACATTTCTATACCTGTTAAATTTTCAGTGGAGAGAGATGACTAACAGAGCAGGAAGATTTAAGCACCGATCCTTTAGCTTGTATCATGGCCTTAAATTTTTTAAGTGTATTTTGGATTATTGAATGAAGTGACATATGCCACCCAATAAAATAAAGTTAGCGTTCCTCGATTAGTCAATGGCATGTGCTTTGTTACATATGGATGAAACATGTAACCTCTTACTTATTAAGTGGAAACTCATAGCTCAAATATGTGTGTGCATTATTTATTCTAGAAGCTGTTTCACTGTGTAAGAAATATTCAGATATATTAGCACTCCGATTTTGATGGGAAATTCATAGATTCTCTAGCCCTGGTGAAGATGAGTTATGGCGATCTGTTAGTGATTCACAGACAGGAAGGAAGTCTTTTGAAATTACTCCCCTGATGAACCAAACACAACATTGCACTTGAATCCAGATCAATTCAAACGACAAAATAATTTTCTGTAGTAAAAGGGTGGGCAATGGAAAATTAATTCAGTGTCTATGTGTTAAAACAGGAAGGCTAAACTTGACTGAGATGTCTCATTCTGACCAGATGTAATAAAATCGGTGAAGGCCAGGATGGTTGGCAATTTCAACAGTCAGGTCACGCAAGCATCTTTTACCCCTTACATGGAAAATGATATGGTTATTGAGACAGAGAGAGAAGAGACAGACAATGCTTGACAGAGAAAGACAATGAAAAGAAAGGACTTCATAAAAAGGCAAGGAGTTATCTATCTATCTATCTATCTATCTATCTATCTATCTATCTATCTATCTATCTATCTATCTATCTATCATGGTACTAGGCATAAATGAGTACACCCCCTCTGAAACCTAACACGATCAGCTCTTTCTCTTTACAAATAAGACATATTTGGCGTTCTAGTATAATAAAATTGTGGTGATGGGGGCGTGGCTGAGCTACATCTGTGGAGAGCGAGGCCAAGAGAGTGAGTACGGTAAGGATTGACACCTGTTACCCATTAGTGACAGTCATCATTCAATTTAGGGGACAAAAGCAAAGTGTCAAGGCTGTGGTTAGTCCCGCCTCTCCCATCCACTAATCTTGAGTACATATTGGCCATCATTTACTGATGAAAATGATTTATTGAAGGCAAATTGTGTGGATATGTCCTGTTATAAAGTGTCCCGGTGTGTGGTTTGCGATTCACTGGCTGGGGAGGCTGAGCCGGGGCCATCTATGACAGCTCCATGTCAGGATGATGCAAGGGAGGGGGAAGTTTCGGCTTCCCCAGCCCTTAGAGATTCCTGCAGGGCAAATCCCTCTGGAGCAGATACGAGACAAGACACTTAGGCAAGCCTCTGACCGAGTGAAAGTGATTGATGGTCAGAACCTCCAGCCAGAAGATACACTCGCATATCTGTATTTTTCAATTATCAAGGATCAGTTGTATCCAGTGACACAGGAGGCTCAGACAATGGAAGATACAACCCAACTGTTAGTACCGAAAAACTGCCGGGAAATGTTATTCCAGATGACTCATTACAATCCGATGTTAGGTCACTTAGGGCAGGAAAAAACACTGAAAGTCTAATGGCCCATTTCTCTTGACCAGGCATTAACGGGGATGTCCGCAGGTTGTGTGCGACATGCTGTGAATGTCATTTGGTGAATCCGGCGGCCACCCCAAGAGCGCCATTGCACCTCCTTCCATTAATCAAGGTCCCCTTTGTAGGAATTGGTATAGACCTCATCAGGCCATTAGAGAGTTTTGTGTTGGTGGATTATGCAATGCAATATCCAGAAGCAATGCCTCTGTGCAACATCTTCAGAATAATCTCCTGAGTAGGTATTCCGAAATAAGTCCTCACTGATCAGGACACTACGTATATGTCACACACACTACATGAACTGTATGAATTATTGGGGATTAAATCAATTCGGACCAGCATTTATCATCCCAAAATGGATGGCTTGGTCGAACGATTTAATCAGACACTAAAAAATATGACATTTGTACACGAAGACACGAAAATGTGCCTTGAGCCCCTATTATTTGCAGTTCGAGAGGTCATGCAAGCCTCCACGGGGTTCTCCACATTTTAATTATTGTACAGGCATCAACCATGTGGCGTGCTTAACATCCTAGGGGAAAATTGGCAGGAGGGACTTATACATTCATACATCCAATACATTCTTGACCTGAGAGCAAAACTCCACACACTGGGGCAATAATCAAAGTAGAATTTGTTCCAGGCTCAAGAACATCAAAGCCAGCTGTATAATAGGAGTACTCAGCTGTGGGAATTTACATCTGGATATAAAGTTTTTGTATTAATCCCCACATCAAGCTCTAAATTTCTCAACAAGTGGTAAGGCCCTTTGAGGTCACACGGCAAGTCGGGGAAATCGATTATGAGGTTAAACGAATGGATAGAGGTGGAGACCATCAGATTCACCACCTCAATCTCCTTAAAGCATGGAGAGAGGCAGACCCCAGTGACTTTGGCGATTGTGGTTCCAAAGAGGGAGGAGCTCGGACCGGAGGTGAACTTAAAAGCCACCGATCGAGTCACCCCGTCACTTGCAGAGACCTGACCATCTCAAGTCACAGAGGTTGTCAGGTTGCAAGGAGAATTCTCCAACATTTTCTCGCCTCTTCCCGGTCGTACGAATCTCATAGAGCACCATATCCAAATAACCCAGGATTAGTGATATCCAGTTGTCCCTACCGATTACCTGAACACAAAAAAGTGCTTTAGGAAGAATTAAAAGCCATGCTGGATATAGAGGTAATAGAAGAATCCCACAGTGACTGGGCAAGCCCGGTGGTTACGAAGAGTGATGGCCATGTCCAGTTCTGTGTCGATTATAGAAAAGTAAATGCGGTGTCCCGATGCCACAAATTGATGAACTGCTCGATCGGTTAAGCGTCGCTCGCTTTTATTCGACACTGGATTTAACAAAGGGATTTTGAAAGATCCCCTTAACTCCCATGTCCCATGAAAAATCAGCATTTTCCACACTGTTTGGCTTACAAAAAATTGTCACCCTTCCTTTCGGTTTGTTCAGGACCCTGGCTACATTTCAGTGGCTCATGGAAAGAATCCTCAGACCGCTCACCACTTATGCTGTTGCCTATCTGGATGACATAATTATTTATAACAATGATTGGCAGTGAAACCTGCAGCATCTGAGGGCTATCCTGAAGTCGTTGAGATGGGCGGGACTCATGGAAAACACTAAGAAGTGTGCAATAGGATGGGTGGAATTTGTATGATCTTGGGCTTTCACCAGATCCGGTCCAGTGGATGTAGCCATGTCAGCAGGCGTTCATGCAAGTGAGAGCTACACTTTGTGGTGGGCCATTATTGTACTCTCCTGACTTCTCTTTCCCTTTTATCTTGCCGACAGACGGATCAGATAGGGGGTTTGGAGCAGTAATGTCCCAGATGAACACCCTGTGCTGTAAATTAGTCACAAGCTCTTGATGAGAGAGACTAAGTACAGCAAAATTGAGAAGGAGTGTTTGGCCATCAAATGGGTGGTCCTCACCCTCCAGTGCTATCTGTAGGGATGTGCTTTCATCCTCTGTTCGGACCATGCCCCACTCCAGTGCCTCCATCACATAAAGGATGCCTACGTGCAGATCACCTGTTAGTATCTAACTCTCCAGCCATTTAAAGTTTGAGGTGGTCAAAATGGCTGTTGTGGATTGTGGCTGGATAACTCCTTGGCCTGAGTTGGGCGATGGGGGTATTTGGTGATGGGGGCGTGGCCGAGCGACATCTGTGGAAAGCAAGGGTGAGAGAGTGAATAAGCTAAGGATTGACATCTGTGGGAAATCACCTCTAACAGCTGTTTTGTGTTTACAGTGAGAGCGGAGAGGGATTTAAAGGGCAATCCAGACTGCCAGTGGCGAGAAAGAGAGATGAGTTTAGCCTGAGCATGTGTGAATTGTTTGTGTGCAGAAAAGACAATTAATTTGGTTTAAAGCTGAAAAGCACTGAGAATAAAGAAATAAGTGTACTGTTCACCTGGCCCCCACTTCCTTCTTCACAAGAGTGCAAAAAACTTTTCACAGTAATATTTAAGCAACTAAATGGAACAAAATTAACTTAAAAGGCCATGTTGCACAAATAAGTACACCCTCCTGAAAGTTACAATATTAAACAGAAAACAAAATGTTTTCTGGTGCTAGTTGAGGGACATTGATTAGCAGATTATACTTTGGAACCATCACACTCAAATAGACACAGTTTGCTTAAGTGTAACATTTTTAATTATCCCACTGAATCACTTTCAGACTCAATGCTGACAACAAATGGAACACATGGGAGAGAATTGTCAAGTAAATGTAGAAAGAAAATAATTTAATTGCACAAAAGGGGACAATGGTACAAAATTATTAGCAAGTCACTGTTATTGAGTTAAAACAGTAGCAAAAGTGATACAGAAATTCAAAAAGGATGCTCTTGTGACAAGATTCCTGAAATGTTCAGACTTTCACTGCAAGCTTTCACTTCACGATGAGCGATTTTTGCCCAGAATCGCAAAGCACATGCCTCAGAGCTGGCAAAAACTGTTGGAAGCCAGACTTGAGTGACTGTTCCATCTCACACAGTAAGACACACTCTGCAAAGAAGTAGAATGCATGGTGTCATCCACACTGGAAGGCACTGCTGAAGCCAAAAAAAAAAAGCTTGTTTTGCCTTTGCCAAGGCCCATACTGATAAGGCCCATACTGATAAAGGTGCATACCTTTGAGAATCTATACACTGGTCTCATTATTTTTTTTCTTTATTTTTTGTGTGTGGATCTGATCCAAAATGCATGGCATCACAGTGGGTAGTGCATGATACCCACAGTAATGTACAGTGATGGTAAAGTTCTTATACAGGGATTTATGAGTGCTGAATGTGTGGGGGAATTGTACTACATCAATGGCATCATGAATTCACAAATGTTCTGCAAAATCTTAAAAGAGAAGATGCGATCCTCTCTCCCCACCCTGGGCTGTCGGGCACTTTTTTTACTATGACAATGTAATCTATCTATCTATCTATCTATCTATCTATCTATCTATCTATCTATCTATCTATCTATCTATCTATCTATCTATCTTTATTTTTTTCATATCACCACCCTAATCAGAACCAGTACAGCACTATGAAGACAAGAGCGATGACAGAGACAGGTGTGATATTGAAAAAATATATACTTTACATTTCATGAATATCTGTTGATAGTTGTTGATCGGTATTTGTGATGATTTTGCAGAAGCTTGAAAATTAAGCAGCACAGTGATTAGGCAGGTGATATTTACAACTAGTGCAAATAGTCACTCCATCACAGACTGTCTGTCTATCTATCTATCTATCTATCTATCTGTCTGTCTGTCTGTCTGTCTGTCTGTCTGTCTATCTATCTATCTATCTATCTATCTATCTATCTATCTATCTTTGTTCTAAATCACCCATCCTAATCAGAACCAGTACATCGTCATGAAGAGAAGAGGATATTTTTCATGCACAAACGCACACATTGACACATAACTTTTCACACAGTCAGAAAGGACATCGGTACAGTGTGTGTGTGTGTGTGTGTGTTTGTGTGTTTATATAATTTCTCTAAAGGGATCTCAGGCAGGCCAAGATGCCAGGTGATGGATGAGGTTACATGCCACTCTCTCTCTGTCTCTCTCCCTGAATCACATCCAGGTATCCACACACAGCCTTGACTCTGCGGTGCCTGTTTTCCTCCCCATCAGAGCGACACATGAGCAGTTCTGGTTGGCAAGACTCAAAGCGAATATGAGGATCCATCATTTTCCTCCCCCTGCACCTTACAGCATTGCGTATCAAACATAGGGAGGGCATCAGAGAAGGGGCTCCATGTTTGAGCTCAGAAAAATGGGGTGATGAAAACATTTCCTCATACAGGCAGATGTCAAAGGGAACAATACCAATTCATAGAGTGAATAAGGCTGTCCCAGCAGATTGATGGGGTGAGTTGTGTGAATTGAATGGTCTGTGGGTGTTTGTGAGGGTCACAAGAGTGTTAATGTGGACATACTGAAGTATGGCACCTTTGCAGATCCATGCCTCAGGCAGATGTTCCAAATACATAGAAGGATCAGATCAAAACAGATACCCTGCTGCCATTGAGGATAGCTACCTGTAAAAGGACAAACTACAACGACCCTCATTTATCTGTGTCCTTCACGTGAAAACACACATGTAGGCTACACTTGGGACTTCTCAGGGTGAATTTTTCTTTTCGACCAATATATAAATTTTTAGGCAACAATTTATTGTCAATCTATAAATTACCTCCAAGAGTACCTATGATAAGCTGAAACTAGCTTTAAATGGAAAAGAAAGGGAAATTGAGAAAAAAGTTATGGCTGAAACAATGGGGTCTTTGAAATCCCAATGTATCTAGCCACAGGGTCAATGGGTACTAATGCATTCATATGATAATGTGTGGATTGATAAATGAAAATGTACACCTGCCGGATGGTGATGGGTTAAATGCTTTTCTCTATGGCGCACAAATGTCCTGCAAAATCAATAGTAGGAATTGATTAAGTATATGAAGGACAAAATGCCAGGGAAGAGAAAAAAAGAGGGAATAACAATGGAGAAAGGGTATTTGGGTCAACGTAAATATGATATGCATATACAAGCCATTTTACTTCCATATTCAGTCATATTTGCATGTAAAACTGGATATTCAACGGGGAAAAGATGTATAGGGTGGAACTTGATTTTAACCACCTGGCACTGACTGGATTGTGAAAAGTGGGTATTCCATACCAGAATGGAGCATAAAGTTTTGCTAAAAAGCTCTCTTGGTTAGCATAAAAAAGCCTGCACAGCTGTGCAGAAGAAGTTTTTAATTTTTTAGAATTTTTTTAAAACTATATAAAAATGTTGACCTCAAAAGGACACGGTTAGCAACATTACCATTCCTTTATCTCTGCATTGAGGATGCTTTTGTTGGAATGAGTTTGATTCCTCATGTAGAAACCTAGAACTTTAACCAGCAGGTCAATATTCATGTCCCCTTCACACCTCGATGTGCCTGCTACTGATACAGCAGCTAAAATGGCACCATGTCTATCCATCGTCCAGTCGATTGTTAGATCTTACTAACAAGAATCTGTCAAGCACTCATTACAGCTAACAGAGACTTCAGAGTCTGGCCTGGACATACCCAAAGAGCATGTAATGTCTGACATTGTTAAAGCATCTATCCATTGCTATAAATATACTGTGAAACCAAAATTGGGGTTTTATAGCTTTTAGTCCATGTGCATTAGCATTTAGGCCATTTGTATGCTGGTGTACTCCAAAAAAAAGTTTTGTGAACCTCTTTTAAAAGTTGAAGTCTTTCTTTTCTGAGAAAACAGACAAAAAATGTTGATGACTCATCTTGCACTCATAGGCCTATACATATTTTTTGTCCAATAAAATGCTTACTAAAAGAGAATATCCCTTCCATTAATACAACCTGCCTCTGAGTAGCAAATCATGGTTCATGTTTTTGGTATAATATGAACACTGTTGGTTATTTTAAGACAGGGACAATCCCAACTTCCTGTTTCAAAAGGAAATATGTAAACAGCAAAGAAAACTGCACTCGTCAAAAGAGTCTTTTCCTTAATATGAAGTAAAAAAGGTCAAAACAGCTATGTTCCAACACAAAGCAGAACCTTGGTCAGCAGTCAGAAATCTCTGTAAAATTCTGGAGGGAATAACTTCCCGGCATGCCCTACAGAGCCATAAATACATCTATGCTTGACCAATGTCCTTTAAAATTTATGTTCTCAGTCATTGCAAACTAGAGCACTTTCAAGGTCCCGTCCTTGCGCCTAACATGCAACCTTTATAAAGACCTTCACCACCAAACCCAGATTTCTGGGTATTGATCCAGGTCACATGATCCAAAAATCAATACTCTCTATACATCATTCTATAGGGCATTCGCTAGCCATGCTAAAGGTAACCAATAATGAGTTCCTCTTGAGACAAGAAGAAAAAACAGATATTTCAGTTTAATGCTGATTCAATTAAAGGACACTTTTTTTTTTATTGAACCTAAAAAGGTGCATAAAGACACATACATTACAAGCCTGAATAACACATTCAAATTAGTAAAATCTTTCAAATGTGCTTTATGGAAACAGGTTCACACACGCATACAGTAAAATGTGCTTTATGGAACAGGAGCACACATGCATACAGTACTTACAAAGGAACATATAGGTCAAGAGTATGCAAGCAAGGGGAATGCAGAGAATCGAGCAGATTTTGTGGATCTGCGGGATTTTTGCCTGAAGCGAGGAGCAGCGTTTTTAAAAGTTATGCACAATATACATATTAATGGCTGAAAATCTTAATTCCTGCAAGAATTCACCAATTCTTAAAATGTGCTAAAGCCTTTTTGAATTCAGAATGAAACAAGAATGAAATTGTGAAATATTATCAGAAAGACAACCATTGAAAATATTTTCTTTTGTTAAATGTTAATGACAGTTTACAGATGCAGATCAATCTTTTCAGTATTGATAATTCTGATACTTATGTTTGATTGGTACTTGTTTAAAAATATTGATAATAAAGGTTTTCACAAAATGTGTCATTTTATGTTTTTATGTACTATGAAATAAGATTCAAAGTGAGAAAAAATTTAATACAAACATATAGTTGCATATGATTGGATCTATTTCACCTTCTGCTCATCCTAACACACAGCATTGCTGAAAAACACAAGCAGTCGAAGGCAGTGTTCATTCACAGCACTTATTTATTTTGAATGTATTTAAAATTAGAATTTGTGAAAAAATTGAAACTGTTCTTTGTTTGTAAAATAATAAAAACATATAATAATAATATATTTATTTCTAATAATAAATAAAAAAAACAATAATATATGTGTCATTTAAAAATTTGTATATTATGTAAAATGGCTAAAATTAGCCATTTGTGCTCAGAAATAATAAAAACACACACACACACACACACACACACACACACACACACATATATACATATACAGTATCTCACAAAAGTGAGTACACCCCTCACATTTTTGTAAATATTTGATTATATCTTTTCATGTGACAATGCTGAAGAAATTACACTTTGCTACAATGTAAAGTAGTGAGTGTACAGCTTGTATAACAGTGTAAATTTGCTGTCCCCTCAAAATAACTCAACACACAGCCATTAATGTCTAAACCGCTGGCAAAAAAAGTGAGTACACCCCTATGTGAAAATGTCCAAATTGGGCCCAAATAGCCATTTTCCCTCCCCGGTGTCATGTGACTCATTAGTGTTATAAGGTCTCAGGTGTGAATGGGGAGCAGGTGTGTTAAATTTGGTGTCATCACTCTCACACTCCCTCATACTGGTCACTGGAATTTCAACATGGCACCTCACGGCAAAGAACTCTCTGAGGATCTGAAAAAAAGAATTGTTGCTCTACATAAGATGGCCTAGGCTATAAGAAGATTGCCAAGACCCTGGCACTGAGCTGCAACATGGTGGCCAAGACCATACAGCGGTTTAACAGGACAGGTTCCACTCAGAACAGGCCTCGCCATGGTCGACCAAAGAAGTTGAGTGCACGTGCTCAGCGTCATATCCATAGGTTGTCTTTGGGAAATAGACATGTGAGTGTTGCCAGCATTGCTGCAGAGGTTGAAGGGGTTGGGGGTCAGCCTGTCAGTGCTCAGACCATACGCCGCACACAGCATCAAATTGGTCTGCATGGCTATCATCCCAGAAGGAAGCCTCTTCTATAGATGATGCAAAAAAACTGAGGGTGAAGGTGATGGACTGGCCAAGCATTTCTCCAGACCTAAACCCTATTGAGCATCTGTGGGGCATCCTCAAATGGAAGGTGGAGGTGCACAATGTCTCTAACATCCATCAGCTCCGTGATGTTGTCAAGGAGGAGTGGAAGTGGACTCCATGAAAATAATGGTGGCCACACAAAATATTGACACTTTGGGCCCAATTTGGACATTTTCACTTAGGGGTGTACTCACGTTTGTTGCCAGTGGTTTAGACATTAATGGTTGTGTGTTGAGTTATTTTGAGGGGACAGCAAATTTACACTGTTGTACAAGCTGTACAATCACTACTTTACATTGTAGCAAATATATATATATATATATATATATATATATATATATATATATATATATATATATATATATTTATATATATATATATATATTTATTTATTTTATTATTATTATTTTTTTTTTAGCAATTTAATAGGAGGTATCACATTTGTATGGTTATCAGCAAAATTGACCTTGACAGTACTCAGTATCGGATCAAAAAGATAGTAGGTATCACCCATTTCTCATGACAGAGAGAGTGAAAACATGTATATGACCACATTTTACAACAGGTAATTTATAGATTGTATCATCAGCGTTGGAGACCTGGGTTCAGATCCCATGTTGAAACCAGCAAAGTTTCCAATCAGTGATGAGTCTAACCAACAGGTTGCATTTTCCACTCTAACATTACATTTTTTACTTCAGTGATGGATAGATTTAGGTTTGGTGTATGGGTTGGGGGGAACAGTTATGGATTTCTCCTCATTGTTCAGACCTTATTCAAAGCAGTGACTTTTAACAGGAATGACAATGAGGCTTTGGATTGGTCTGTGGACAAAACATTGAAAAAATAAATTTTTAAGAACAAAAAAGACAACATGAGTTGAGTAAAATCAGATGGGATAATTGTGCTTTACACAGCTTTTTACAGTAGGTACGATTGAAGACATGGTAAGTCAATCCTCGCATCCTCATTTTCATTACAGTTAAATCAAGGCGCTACTTTAATTAAGGTATATTACAGCCTATACAGCAACAACACTTACCACTTTGGCCATTGGGGGCAGTGTTTCACATTTTGGTAAGCAAAGACCAATTTTAGTTAAAGAAAAATCAACCTACTGTTTCTGATTTCTCTCTGTGATCAGTTTGTCCAAATGACTAGCCAATTCAAAATTTCAAGGAATTACATAATTATACTAATGCAGCTATATTGAAGGAAAAAAAATGAAAAAAAAAAATATATATATATATACTAAGAAATTTTAATTGGAGTAGTAAATGGAAAACATGTAAGGAGTGAACTCAGAGCAGACTTTCTTTCATCATGAGCAGGGAGAGAATGAGGAGCAGAAATTGGATAACACAGAATGAAGCTGGAGCGGATGGATTGAATGCTTTTAGCAGGGAGGAAATTAATGTTGCCTCAATCCGCTCACATATTCTGATACAGATATACTGTAAGAAGAACTACAGACATGGATAAAAGATAATATTGTGACAGAATCTTATGAGATAGACAGCAATTCCATCTGATTCTGCCAGCTTATCCAGTTCTCTACTCTTCATACTGTACTATACTGTACTGTCCCCCTGTGTGCCCATAATGAGCCCTGCTCTGCATCTCAGTGTGAGACGTTGCCTTTCATACTCTCTGCCTAAAGATATGCCACATCAGCCATTCATTACCACCAGCAAAAGAGAGGGAATCTGCCGGATAAGCCACACATTATGAGACAGCTATACTCCATAATTCCTTTAGAGTAGCTGTAAGCCTGTCGTTATCAGGCGGAGCATTCATTTTAATTGTATATGCTTTAAACACATTAGTCTGGTACACTAATGCGAACCCCTTCATGGTGTAACATTACAGTGAACCACACTACTAGCAGCTAATTGATGTCACTCTAATTTAATTGGACAAACCAGGCACTTTATTTTCACAATTCTCAACTTCTGTGCTGTGTAAACAACGAGTTTAATGAATAACTCCAACCTCCAGGGAATACAGCATGCTGTGCACCCTATATCTCAACTGCTGCTCTTTGTGTCACCTGAAGTTTGTTTGTCTGCAAAGTGCAGCAGAGGTGAGAAAGAGGTGGGTAACAGATGAGATGAAATAGAAGAAACTTGCTTCCCCTGAACAGTGAGGTGCAGTCGTTGCTGTTTACATGGGCACACGTTGTCTCTCTGAAGTGTAGCAGCCCTCTTTGTGCTATCAATAAGTCATGGGAGGAAGTGTGAAGGAAGGTAAACACTACTTGAGGAGCGTAGAGCTTGGTGACCACTTTGAGATTCTTCGGCAGTGTTTGCTTGGGTCAAACGTTCATAAATAGCCAAGTACACAGAGACAAGGGCAGCAATCAGACACTAAAAGCGCTGTGCAAATCACTAACTGTGATGCTCAACAACTAAGTGATGGATGCCCCAAGCAAAAGTCACCTGCAACAATCTTAGGGTGTTATAAGTTGTTGTCATTATGTTGCTATGTGGTTTTTAAGATGTTCTGAATGGATTTTAAAGTGTTGCTATGTTGCTAGATTGTTCTGGTAGGACATTGCTAGGTGGTTGCACACTATATAATGTCCTGGTCCCTAGATATTGCTTGGGTCCATCGTTCAATGTAAATCTAGGGAATGTATTTGTTCGTTGTATCACATGCTAAGTAAAAATCAGTTGAATGGCTTAGAAAAGTACTAGCAAACCTCTCCCTAACATGCCACATGACTTGATATATCATTAATGTGCATAGCACAAAACAGGGTGAGGGTGCAGGTGGAGTCACGCATCACTAAGCGTGAGGTGTGTGTGTTTGTGTTCTTACTTGTTAGTACTTGTGCAGTGCAAATAACCATGGAAGTTTCACAAGAAAGGGAAAAGGTCAATAGAAGGTTTTGAATCTCACCAGCAAGATTCATTTCAAGTACTAAGAGGACATTTGACAGTAGTGTGCGGCACCCAGCAGAGTTCCCTTTCTACATTCAGATGGAATTTAGTGGGCGCTCTGGGCTGTTGTTTGCTGAGACAGCACACTTCTTTTTCTCCCTCTCTCCAGCCCTCTGCATCATGACACCAGGGATTTAATTGCCTCATTGCCTCATCTACCACATTGCTCAATGTCAAAAGAGCATCCAAGAGGAAAGGTTAACCAACTAAGAGATAACATGACCTTTCACATCACAGTGTTGGTTTTCTATAATCAAGGCAGGAAAACCAGTTCACATTGATGTAGCAAAACAAAAAACAGAAAAACCATGAGTTAGCAGATGTGTGAACTACTACGATATATTAAATTGGCACTGGTGCTCCATATGTTGCAATATATCAAAATACGAGTTGGAAAGACTGCTTCCTGAAGCTGTAAAGCATTGTTTAAGGTCTCGTGCAGCCTCAGCTCAGGTTTTAATTATGCTAAAAGCCTCGTTTTGCAAACGTAGCTATTTTCTCCTCCCCAAGACTCTCTAGACCTACGACAACAAATCATGCCTTATCTGAGCACTCTACATTCCTCCTCTTTATGAAAATACACAGAACAAAATGCTGCAATTTAATGATGGGGTTCAATTGTACTTCAGCTAGTCCTGAAATGTGATTGAAATATAAGAACCTGTCACAAATCCAATTGCTTGTTTTCTCTAGCAGTGGCTTTTTTCGAGTTTCTCCTTTATTTAAAACAAATCTTAACATCAGATGCACCGGAGGACAGATTATATCACAACAGTTGCACTGAAGGTCAGATTATATATTACCAAACATATAATGTGTTTTTTATGTTTATAATGATTGTTTATGATAGATAAGTTGTGATTATGATCGCACCGCTATATTTTTGTTGCAACGCAAGATAGGATTTGGAGTTTGTTTCAATATAAAAGCATACAAGGGGGAGCATAGAAGGTTCTAAAAAACTTGCCCCATTCTCAGACAGAAGTGGTTGTGACTGATGGAATGGGAGAAGGCTTGAATGGACTGACTAGTTTGTATATTCTTTGTTTGATGTCAGATAACATGACCGCATCGCTGAATCAAAACAGTGCTCTCCGACAGTAACGGCTTTATACTTATATTTAGTGATTGTTTGAAAGTTTGTAAAATATAAAAATAAATATACTGTGATGATTGTAACGGTTGGTGTGCTGGAGTGTCAAGAGGAGACGTAGGAGAAGTAACTTCAAGTTCTTTAATAATAACACTGGAGCAAACATAACAATACCAACATTACCGTTAAATCAAGGACTGACAAATAATGAACAGGACTAGAAGGTCTATATACACATGGAGCTAAACGAGGGGATGACATACAGGTGTGGATAACAATGGAGTGATTAGGGCAGTGACTTGTGGGAAATGTAGTGAGGGAGAGAATTTCAAAATAAGAGTTCTAGAAAAGGGTGCAGACAGACTGTGACAATGATGCAAAAACTATTTGAGCTGCTGGTTCATTATGACAAGTGCTTCAGTCCCTCTTTTGCTTTTAAACAGCATCATGAATGCAGACCACACCGGTTTGATGGTATGCGTCTGTGCCCAGCCTAGTGTAATCATATCGGTTTGATCGTACATGTGAAAGGGTTAATCACAAAGTAATAAATAACTGTAATATAAATACTTTTTAGTACAAAAAAGTAGTGTAGAGCAATACATTTAAAATTCTTGAATGAAGTTAGATCATTTGTATTGCTTCACCTGGGTTACGCAAATTTAAAATCAAATAAAAAAATATGAAGAATACATTTAAAACATGAATTATGGTAATGTACATCTGTTTGCATTTTGTGACAGCTGAATAGTGTGTGCCCCTTAACAAGTTAATAAACAAGGAGGAAATTTAGACATTATTTAGAATTATTTTATAAGAAAAACAAAATAAAGTAATTTATTTAATAAAGTATTTAGTAATTTTTTTTACTTTTCTTATGAAGTAATCCCTAAATTAAGTAATCTGATTGTAAATTTGGAGTAGTTTTTTAGCAATTCGCAATGAATTACTTTTTTGAGTTAATTACTAAACACTGATTCAAAGCTATCATAAAGTAATTTTGAGAACTCTGTCCTCTAAACTAACATACCTACACACACACAAAAAAATGCATTTTGTTAAGTTTGCTTAATTAAAATGAACTAAAGCAACACAATTCTGGAACATTTTGTCTTAACTAGATTTCATTACATTCTATCCAATTAAATTAGTAAAATTGATGTTAACTTAATCAATTTGAGTTAGGAATACATTAATGCTTTTTGTAGTATTGATGAAACTGGGAAGGGGATTTCAATTTCCCAGCATACTTTGCAGGGGACTGGATGAGTTGAACAAATGTTGAAACTAAGTTTTATACGTTTTTGTAAAAAAACTTTTATACGTTTTTGAGTAAGATACGAATAGGAAGAGATTTAATGTTTAATGTTGCGTTATATTGGTATTTTAAAGGATTGTTTGTTAGGCTGGAGTCTTTGGAGTTAGCATTGTGGTGAAGATTGGTGCTTGTTCTTAGATTGAGGATGGACTCTCACTTTGGGTGATGATTGATTTGAGCGCTGCTTAGCTCTATAAACAGTTGCTATCAAACTGACAGTACAACAGGTTCACTGTTGTTACATTTGCTAACCAGGCATTTACTAATGGTAAAGTTTTTATACTTTTTTTTTGTAATAACTTGACGCTGTAAAAAGCGTACATGACACTGTAAAAAGAATAGAGGACATACAAGTGTAACAGGTGCTGCTCCACCTGCTACAAATGGGATTTGAACCAGTGTCTCTGGCATGGGAGACAGGCACACTAACGAGGAGGCTAAAGGCCATGGCCTCTGGTGTCAGTTGCTAGTGCGCCTCTTGAGGCCAAGGTAGTGAGGTTTACACATACAGCACAGCTATCACGTACCAGCGGTCTCCTGTGACACAAGCAAAGGTCATCTACAGTATATAACAAATGTTGATTTTAGCTGAAAGATTGAACTGTGTTCTCAAGGGTATTTTTTATTATTATTAAAAAAGCATTGCATTAGGTCGGAGCAGGTTGTCCCAATTTCTCTTGACCAAAACAATGATTTGATATTTTAAGGATTACCTTTTTTTATTTTTGCTGTTTCATGAATCATTTTTTGCTTTATAATTATTTTAACTTTTTGAATTTAGCTGAAATAACTTTAAATAGTCTTTTATATGCTATGTAAGGGCGGGTCAAACTACCCCATATAATTTAGTCAATATATTAAAATTACCTTTATTTTTCTGGGCAATAACCGTGAAAATCATCACTGAAGATTTTTATTTATTTTTTTACTTTATTTTGGAGGTACCCAAGACTTTAAGGCATGTGCCTAAACAGAAATTAACTAAAAAAAATAAAATTATAATTCACTGGAGTTAAAAAAGAGACAGTCATGCTCTATTTCTTATGTCTTTATTGTCTCCTTTGATTGATGCAAATATAAACTAAACTTTCTGACAAGCAAAATGCCATAGCTTATTTCCCCCCTTTCAAATCATACTTTTCTCTGAACTTTTACTTTTTTCTAGTTTGATGGACCGTGGAGATATCTTTCCTGCATGGAAATCATAGATAATCAGCAGGAAAGAGACACAAGGGAGGGCAAGAATGACTGAACAATTAAGCATGTACAGAGGAATATGGCTGCAGGCTTGGGCTCAGGAAGAGATTGACTTTAATGTTCTTCTCCCTGAGGTGCAGTAAGCTTGTTATGCCATGCACAGACCTACTCTCAAGGTCTCAATGTGGGAGTGTGTACGTTTCAGTCAGAGTAAAAACCAAAGGCTTTGGCTGCATCTCTGAGTAAATCTGCTGTGTTTCAGCCATTCCAGATGCTAACAGTGAAGGCTTCCTGATAACAATTCCGTAATATACCATGTTAGGTAAACAAATAATGTGCAGATGTGCTGCTGGCCGTATAGCAACTTCTACACCTGGTATGCAAGGACATCTTCATTAGCAGGCCAATGGAATGTTTCCATTTCATCAACAAGTCGTCTAACGACTCATACAAAAAAAAAAAAAAAAAAAAAAAACTGAGGTGGGTATGCCATCTGGAACGTTTTCTGTGGAATAAATACGAAAAATGAGAGGGAAGCTTTTTACATCAGGGCAGCTTACAATACTGTTTGTTTCAAGGTGAAAGCACCTGAACATGGGGCTTGATCTTGAGTGCAAAAATAAACCTCTTCCAATGAGTGTGTGCAATGACGGGTGTTTAAAAGGTTGAGTCACTTAGTTAAACTGCCATGCTGGGGTCAGAATAATCAGGCACATTAGGGAGTTAATGGTAGGCAGCCTTGCGACTGATCAGCGATACTCCTTTATGGAATGTTTTGCTCTACTATGAGGAGAAAAATGTTTGACAATGAGGCCTTATAATTAAGTCATTCATAACCTATGCCTATTGCTCCCTAAAAATAGTACTGTACCATCGCTTAAGTTTGAGCTCTGCATACACATGTCAGAAAAAAAAGAAAACACTAAATAAAATTCATTAAAATTTGATTGAAATAAAAGTAACCACACAGGGTGATCCACAATTATAGTCATCGATACATAAAATATACACAACATTTGTATAGACACTGAAATGTATTTATATGGAAACTTTGCTGAGAAAGATACCTTTTTGATTGCATTAATTTAGAAAGGTCTATAATTTATAAAATCAAATTATATACAATTTATTTTTATTTTATTTAATCCAGATGAGACTAATGAAAGTCATTTGCATCCTTTGGATGGTGTAATATAATTATCATTAAAGCTCAACATGTATGAAATATAAGTGAAACTCATATTCCAATGTAACATTAATGTGGGTTTCACTCATTCACTCCTTTATTTTATCAATAAGGTCCATTAAGGGAACAGCAAATATACAACAGTCATTATGTGCACATCATTCTCAAAGTATAAACAACTCAAGTCAGACAACAGCCATTTGTGCGGTATCATATAATCCTCAACCCTTGCTTGCATCACATCAGTCAATTCGATAAACAATCAATGTAATCATATTTCGCTTATGCAGCTCTCCAGCACTAATTAATTACCTTTCAGTGGTAAAATAATGCATTTGTCAACAACAAATTCTTCATTTCACCAGATCATGTCTTTGATCTGTCTGGTCCAGACTGGTCCGTGACGAGTGAAAGCACGGTGGGGGTGATTTTGGCTAGAGAGAGTGAAATGAAGTGAGACAATGGAGCAAGCCAGTTCAAAACAGCAAATGGAGTGGCCTGCTAGCAGAGCTAATAGACTGTTTCAAATTAAAATAAACAACGGGTGTCTAAACAGAGCGACGTGGAACATTTCCCCTCCACATTCTGGCTCGAGCTCATCCCAGAACAGAGAGAAAAAGATACAGAAAACAAATAGAGTCTAAAGGCCGGTCTCTGTGTGGAGAGACATGTGCCTGTAGAGGGAATGATATTTATCTATCTACAGTATAATCAATTCAATTCAATTACAGCTGCATGTCAAACAGGTGGAAACAAAGCTCAGGTCTTGAGCTAATGAATTCCAGCTGGGAGACAGAAGATGCTTTCCTGCCTGAGGATGTAACATCCTTTCCTGTGTAATAAAATATCTGCATTTGAGGTGTTCTTTGCATTGGCAATGAAAACATTAAACAATCAAAACACAAGAAGCCTTTTCAGATTGTGTCTGAATCACAAATTACATTCACGTGTAAATCTGAAAGGAAATAGAAATATCTAATAGTAGCTTTGTTTGGACTAAAACACCAGTTTGGAATAAATTGTATTATCGAAATAGACACCACTGCAGGTTTGTGCAATATCAGGCAACAAATACAAAAGCACAATTAAGGTGGTAAGCGACAGATACAACAAAGAGAAACTCCAAACTTGGCAAGTAAGATCAGCAAAACAAATCAGCCTGGTCTCATGAACATTACTTGATGTACCATCATTTTTGCAAAACAGAATTGCATACCTTAATACTTGTTTGGCTGCAGTTTCTGATTACAAAATGCAAAATGAGTGGTGGCTCAGCGGTTAAGGCTCTGGGTTACTACCCTAAAGGTCAGGGGTTCAAGCCCCAGCACTGTCAAGATAGCACTGTTGGGCCCTTGAGCAACCCTATCTGCTCCAGTGGCGCTGACCCTGCGCTCTGACCCCAGCTTAGTTGGGATATGTGAAAACTACTCCATTTCATTGGCTCTGTACCTGCACAATGACAAAAAAGTTGAATCTTAATCACACTGGAATACGTGTGTACATGTTGCTGGGTCTGTAAGACAAGCGATAATATGTATTGTTTTTTCAAATGATGCATTATAGTAAAAGTGTTTTGATATTATAACAGCATTGTGAGTAACAGTGTGAAAAATATGCTTTTATAAATTCAAAATTGTTGTAGTCGTGATTTGTGCAAAATTTAATAAAATGCACAGTTGTTGTAGCGCCTCTAGAGTTATTTTCACCAGGTAATTGTGACGCAAATTTGCTAATTTTTTTTTTAAAGTAACGTTTATTCTATGAGACCAGGTTTAAACAAATTGATGACTCTTTAAAATAAGATTATATTCAGTAACATTGGTTAACTAGTTTACATGAACACAATTTTATAAAAAAAAAAAGACCTATTAACCTAATCTTGATAAACAGTCATTTCAACATATATTAGTAGCATACATTTTTACCATTAAAAGTTGTATGTGTTTAATATTAGTTAATGCTTTGTGAGGTAACATGAACTAACAATGAACAAGTATGAAGACTTGGAGTATTACACGCTAGTGTTGCGGATTAGTTTTATGATACCTTATCATATTTATATTTATTTATTTATTTTTGGAGCTTGACAGGCCCAGTCATTTTCCTTGTATGGAAAGAAGCAGCCTGGAAATTCTATCAAATATTTTACATCGAGTTCCACAAATGAATAAAAAGCCATACAGGTTTGAAAGAACTGAGGGAGAGTAAAAGATAACATAACTTTCATTTTTGGGTGAACTATACTTTTAATGGCTGAAAATATATTGATAAATTGTAAAACTACTCTTTTCTTGTGTTAATGAGTGAATGAATCAACACTAGTTATCATGGTACAACAACGAAGAACACTTGCTATTACAGCTGTCTCTAGCTTCAATTATCAGACAAACCCATCTACATCTCTCTGTCCCCATGCTCCAAGCTCCAACAAAACAGCCTTGGTGGATCATCAACAAAGCTGTATCTCTCAAAGTAGATCAGGTTATCTCCTGTGTATTCTTTCCTTTTATATCCATGATCATTATGTACACTATTCAAAATTTGATAAAACAGTTTTTTTTTTTCCTACAGCAGATTTTACGTTATCTTTTTAGGCAACCGGATTATATATTTATTTATGTGTCTCTCTGAATAGACAGATCACTCCTTCTTATTGAAAACAGAAATATACCTGCTTCCCTCTCAGTAAAGTATAGATCAAACGCTGCTTGAGCTCAGAATAGACAAGCATGCCAGCCTCATCCATGCCTGCATGGTTTCTGCTTCCTTTCTTGAGAGGACGTCAGCAAAGCCCCAGGCTCACACTAAACAAATTCAAGTATACACCCATGATGAAATCACTCCAAACAAAATGATGCAAAAGCTGAAACACTATTCTCATTTGGTCTTCTGGGATGTTTTAAGAAAGCGAATCTACTGTATGCGTGACAGTTGTGTTTTGTATCACCGTAAAACTAAGTAAAAAACAAAAAAGGTAATAACATTTTAGACACACAGGAGAGATTTCTCTTACATGGAATTGCACTCACCAATAGCATAATTTACAGTATTTGGAGACCCTTTCTGCATTGTTTTAGCACCCAGTTCACTGAACTTGCAAGCCAGCTCTTTGTGCCCAGTTGTGGAGGATGCAACAGAGTACTATGATTAGGCATTCTGGGACTGTATAACATCACTTCACCAGTGAAATCCAGAATAAGCTCTTTAAAATGCTAAAAATGTGCTTGTGTACACTGTGTCTGATTATGTGCCTCATTATATCGTTCTTCTTCATCATTTGGTAATCGTTTAATGAATTACTACTGCCATGATTGCTACAAAATGTACACAAACTTGTATTTAATAAAATTCCATTTACCACGTTTTTCTGCAGGTAGTAATAGCACATTGTTAATTGTGAAGTTTGTAAATGGGCCACAATCTATTAAGAACCTATACAGATGTGTTTATGATAAAAAAAGTGAATTCAAATTATGTGCAGTGCTTTTTCAGCATATTTTTAATGGCTAATTAAACTGGATTCTGATTGATTAGTGAATATGATGTAGAGTTTTGCACTGAAATACCTGTACTATGTTCAAAAGTAGAACAACTGTTTATTGACCTTGTCCCTCACAATTCGTTTGTTGGTTCAATTGGCAATTCTTGTGGTTTTATTATTTATCATCCTGCTAATCTCAGTTCCTCAATGAGGACCCTCATCAAAGTGTTTACATTCAGTACAAGCAAAGTACTTCCAGGAATAAAGAAAAAAGTAATTGCCCATGCTCCATTTACTTTCATAGTTATTTACCGTAGCAAATAATACTATTCTTTCTCTTGCAAAGAGGCACTGAGGTGGTGATTAGCAAAATCATGGGAGTCAATTCATAAACCTGCATATGAGGGCTGAATGAAAGGTGGGGGCCTCGTATGACCAATAACTTATGTAAGCAAGCTGGTGTTTGTTACGCCATGATGCATCTGGATTGAATTATTGTCAGCCTGAACCATTCATAAATATCTGTCAAAGGTTAGCTGTAAAGGAAAATAGGCTGTTCCTATTGAGCTGGCTCCAAAGTAATCTGGGAGTAATTTAGCCAAGGGAGTCAAAAGAGTCTGAGATTTATAGGCCAGAGAATGACTCAAATGTGGTGTTTATTGTGGCTTACTTTGATTTTTTATTTATTTTTTTTCAGTCAAGGAGTGCATGTTATACTTGTTCACTGTTCTTTGTGTGCAAAATGTTTTTCATATTTACGGATTTCTTTCAATAATTAATGAAAAAAAATAAAAAATAATCTGACACCTACGTGAAACGGACCAAACACTAAAATATTCTAGACGTTAAACATAAAAAAATTCTAAAAGCCTAAACAGTAAACATAATTAAATAAAAAAAAAATCTATATTTTATAACAAAATTCCATTGAAATAAGTAATTTTTAACAAATGTAATAAAATGAAAATTATTATTATTATTCAATGTAATTATTATTATTATTCTTAATGAAAATAATAACATTAATAATAATAACAATAATAATTTGTATTTATTTAATTTTATTTAAAATTACACAGTTCAATTTGATGGAATTTTGTTATTTTTTTAATGTAAAATCCCGCACACTAACAAACTCTAAAAACCCAAACAATTAACAGTAAAATAAACATGATTTTTTTAAGCAAACCCTAAAAGATTCTAAAAACACAAACAATAAACTACTATAAAAGTTTGAACATAAAACGATTCTAAAGGTTCAAACAAAAAGATTTATTGGAGAAAAAATAAAAAAATCATCCACTTGCATTCTGGCTGTTTTCAAACAGGTTTTCCAAACACTTTCAATCTGTCAAACAGATTGCACCGCCGCAATCTCACATCATTGGTTGAGCCAGTGTTGCTATGTCAGGCTGGTTGGAATATTCAAAGAAACAGAGCAGTGTTTAGATACCACCACAGTGTTTACTTTTAAATCAACCTGCAATGGCTTATTCTATTTTAATATGTATTATTATATATGTCTCTGCCTTTATTTTAACGTCTAAAAAAATTATGCACATTACCGTTAAAACATTTCAAGCAAAAAAAAAACAAAACAAAAACTAAAACCTCCCACAGATTTAGTCAAGGCATATTTACAAAAAGAAAAAGCACCACATGTTTTTCAAGGCCGAGCAGGCAGAATAACACATCTGGAGAACAGTTCAAGCTGTTTATCTGCACTGTAAATGTGGGGTGACAGCACAGGACAAATATTACATTTCAGTGCAGAGTTTAAACTGAGACAATGTCAGATGGATGCACACTGTTTGAACAACTCTGCACCATCTAAATACAGACTAAGAGTCCATAATTTAGAGGCCAGTCATTTCATCCAATGTCAAAGACAATCATCTTCTCAAAGCTTAATGGATAGTTCTTGGATGAGATGAGAAGAAAATATAGTGTAGACTCTAAATAATGTTTTTGCAAGCCATATACATATATAATTGATCTGCATGCTGACTTGATGTAAAACCTAAGGAATGTACATGTCACTATGGAACCAGACACACAAACCAATACTGGAAAAGAGTTGTTACATATGTTCCCTAACCAAACATATGAGCTTCAGTAAACAAAACAAATAAAACTCAAAATGTCTAGATACAAATATCAGCCACTTAAGCCCATTAAAATCATTCTGCAAATATCAATTTCAAAACGGTTTCTCATGAATATTTACTGGAAAACATAATCCTCTTAAAATGTAATGTATACCATAAGCCATACAGTTTACAAGGAAAATGTATTAAAATGCCAAAGTTTTTTTTATCCGCTTTCTTCCTTAGACAAAAACACAAAAACAAATGACAACTTTTATACATAACGTGTGCACTGTGTGTGTGTGTGTGTGTGTGTGTGTGTGTGTGTGTGTGTGTGTGTGTGTGTGTGTGTGTGTAAAAGTTTGGAAGTGTTTTGCATGCTTATTCATCCTGCACACACCTCCTGTGATTCAGGGACGAAACACATTGAGATGACGTTTTACATTGTAACCAATGGGTCTGCAGTGTCCTGTCATTTTCAGATATGAGATATCTTCTTTCAGCAAGTGGTTATCAGCTAAATATAGCACAGAAGGAGAAAATTAGTTTCTTTAAGCAAGAGTTTGTTGTTTCCTTAACTAATGGCAACCTGCAATGGATCTCCTCAACTGTAGGCCTACCAGATTGAATTCAGGCACTGTAAATTGATGGAAAAGCCAAATATCTACTGGTCAAAGTGACTTTGTGGGAGTCTGCGCTGGGTTGGGAGAGTGTAGTGTCATCATGTGACACTGTGAAAGTTCTTTATTATGGTTCCATTACATTTCTGACAAGTAAATTACAATCTGTTATTACTGCCCAGAGTTCCCATTTAACATTGTCCATTCAAATCTGTCTCTGTGAGGGGTTAGACAAGAGATTTATAATCCATATGGGTGTGATTTCTGCACAGACTGACTTTGGTTGTTTGCCCATTGTTAGCTCATTTTCTGATAGCAGTTCACAGCAGCTAATTCGTATGATAAGACTATTGACTATATACTGTAATCCTCTGCAGTGCTCAACCTAAATAATGTTAGATCTTCAAAAGCATCACATCAAATTAAATGGAAATTACCCCATTACATACTATTGATTCATCATTGAGGATGCTCAATGTACTCTACACAACAAACATACCAGTTAAAATCTTGCTTCTATTCATAGAGTATTGCATCCTCAAAGCACTATTATAATGACAATGCAAGGCTCTTTAATTTAACTAATTTTGTAGAAAAGCCAGTTGCACCTTCTGAGATCTCAATTCAGTCCTTTCAAAAATACTAAGTAAACAATTATTTACAACCAAACAACATGTTGAAATGGTCGAATATTATGTCTGAGAATAATTTAGGCTCAGTCGATGCCTTGTGGTAAAGACAAAAATAACTGAACGACAACAACAACAACAAATAAGCCTGACTTTTAATATCTGGTGATCTTATATTGATAACATGATTAACTTAGGCTTAGTTGTTTACAATCATAATCTACCTATAACTTAAAACCCATTTAAATAGACAAATATGATTGGAAATATCATTACTGTGAATCAAAAGTTATAATTTTTCTTAACATATCACCTGAAGCAAATGCGAAGATATCTGAAGGATCTACTTAATTGTTAGTAGCGTAGGTAGAAACTTTTCAGTGGGTGGGCCAAGAAAAATATAACAATTGCATGAGATCTGTAAACTTTTTATTTTTTTTTATTTTTAATGTTTAGCTAATTGAGTCCAGTGGCATATTTAGGACATTCAGCAAATAAAGGATGTTCACTTTAATAATATTAAAAGATAAATCAACATTATTCCTGATTGAGTACATTCAGATATTTTATTTTTATTTGTATCTTATCTTACATGTGTAACATATGGATTGTTAGGGGACCTTGTGGCTTAGAACATATATTAATTATTAGGCCATATAGCCTAATTCAGAAAAAAATTGACATTTTAACCATTGAATGGACCAATCTTTGTCATTTTTTCTAGCACATTTTGCTGGAGTGTATTTGGACGGATGAAAATGATGGATACAAATATTGCTTTCTCCGCTATGGTTTACTGTCCATAAAATGACTTTTTTTCTCTGATCGAGTCACTGCATCACAACTCTACTCTCATTAAAATGGGGCAGAGCTGCTGCGATGGTGAGGTACGAGAAAAATTTTAAATAGTTTCCAAGGTAGAGATCATTTTTTTCCTGAACAAAGTTGTGACAAAAAAATGAAATTAAATAATAAAAAATAATCCATAGCAATAAATTCACGCATAGGAAATTCGGAAATAACAATTTACTGTAGTCATATTGGAAAAAAAAAAGTTAGAATATTTTATCATCCAAAATAATTTATTTCAGAGTTATTTTTGCTGACACATATGATATTTGTAATTAACAATATTTTAGCTTAAAAACAAATAAGTGGATGGAGTTTAGAGTTTTAGGAGCTTGGAGAACATTTTAACGTCCAAAACTGTTTAATTCAGCATCTTATGTCAACTTGATCTAGCTTTGATGAACAGGTTAGAAGTTATTTCTAAATATACTGTTGAATATACTATATACTGTATCTAATTAATACAATTCATAGCAATCAATTAACATGTAGCCTATGAAATTTGATACAAATGTTTTAATTTGATTTGAGTGGTTGGAGCCACTGCACGACATGGGATGCCCGTCGAATGAATGTACGTCTCATTGCAACATAGGGTATTTACAGTTAAATAGCTTAGTTAAAATTAGAGCAATCTAGTTTTGATTTTTGAGCTGCTGTTGTTAAGCTTTGATGTTGACATTATCCAGCCCAACACCCTCTGACTTTAGCTGTAAGAGGCCAGCAAGCTGTTGGCTGTCTGAGGAATAGAGGCACAAGACAATGATTGGATGGGCCTGAATGCCAATGGGTGGCACAAGCCCACCCAGGCCCACCTGTGGCTATGCCAGTGTTCATTCTATCTACCAATGTACAACAATTCCTATGAATTTGTAAGGGCACATTTACACACTCTCCCCTTTTTTCTTACCATCATGCTAATGAGATTACACCAACTAGCAGCATCCCATACATGTGTGGGTTAAAATTTCACCACTTAAAGCAAAAACATGGGTCACTCTTTACATTGAAGTGTCTGCATTACATTTAGCACATGTAAAAAAAAGGCTAATCAATTAAAATAGCAATACATGTTTTACATATTAAGTACACATTATTCATGTGTATTACTCGGTAGTTACTTATGTTATCAGCTAATGTAAGATACACAATAATGTAAAGTGTGACCAATGATTTTAAATTCATAGGGGTCTTATGAAATGAAAACACTAATAAACCAGACTGGTCAAATAAGAGTCCTTTTGGTAAGCTTACGACATGGAGGATGTGTGGGGAATAAAAAAAAAAAAAAAAAAAAAAAAAAAAAAAAGGGGGGGGGGGGGGGGGGGGTGCACAATACCCAGGTACTGCACTAAACACACATCGATTTCTTAATGCATCTACATACTCGCAGTGGACACAAAAGATGGATGTGGGAACAAAGTTTGGCGCAGTGATTATAATAAACGATGGGACAGCCACGCGCGTGCGAATGTCCCGTCACAAGCACGCGTGCATAGCCGACTGTCGGACAATAGGACTCTGAATGTGACCGATGGGGGCATGCGTGCTTTCACGCGTCCTCCCAAGGTTTGACCCCAGCACATACTGACATGCGCGACCCCGTGCCCACCGGATACCAGAGCGGCTCGCGCCACCGGCTCATCTCTGGATGTTTAACATGAGGATCTATTTTTGCCATCCGATGTCACAACAAATTAAGCGATCTGGATTGGGCGACATGCCCTCTCTTTGTTCCGTTCTGGAAAGAACGTTAGATTGTGTGCTGTTACAGTTAAATTGCCAAACGCAACCATTTGTTTTCCCCAATAGTATATTGAATGATTCAAACATAATCCTTTACATGCAAAATTCATACATTAATATGCTACCTATAATATGTCCGTAAATGCTTATTTAGGGGGGCGCACACCTCCCTTTCCCTCTACCACTTGGGTCTCAGATACAAAAAGAAGGTATGAAACCAGTCCATAATAATTCACACCATTTAAATGGTGTAGCTCATCTTAACCCCCAAACCAATACCATCTGGATTTGATTTACTAAACAGACTCAGATGGGTGGGGGTTTTGTTATAAACTCTACTTCTGTCTATTCTGCCACCCTTTGATTGAAATGTGTTATTAAGGAAGACTCCTCGTAGCCTATTGTAAGCTGAAAACTTATCGAGTATGAAACAAAGTGAACAATTTATATAATCCACATGTTACAATCTATATGGCACGTGAAGGTAGAACTTGTGGTTAGATGTCCAAAAAATGAAACATCAAGTCATACTCCACATACTGTCATTTTGACTCACGCTAAAAGGAATAAAAAAAAAAACTAATTTTACTTACAAATGAATAAGGAGCGGTACGTGTCAGACATCGCGGATCCTGTACGATCTGGAAGTCCTTTAAAATAATGAGAATGGGAACAATGCGCCCTGGTTCCTTCGCTGTTGATCAGACGGATCCAAGTGTTCAATCACAAACTGCTGTAGTAGAGCAGAAGTACTTGAGAAGAAATTAGGATCGGATCTATAAGAAGACGAGCACAAGGACAGCATAGCTGAATATGTTGAAAGACGAATCCATCACCAAGGACAGGGACATCATCTCCAGGACCTTTCCATCTGTTTCACCGTCAAAAATCTAAGTTTCCGTTCGTTGTGACTGAGGACGCGCGTGTCAGGTTGCCGTTGCGCGGTGCTCTCTCTCTCTCTCTCTCTCTCTCTCTCTCTCTCTCTCTCTCTCTCTCTCTCTCTCTCTCTCTCTCTCTCTCTCTCTCTCTCTCTCTCTCTCTCTGTTGCAGATGCAGAAGAATGTACAGAGCGCTGTGTGTGGATGCGGAAGGATGGAGATCTCTAGAGTCTGAAGTACACTCTCGCTGTGTGGAAGAAGAGCGTGTGTACGCAGCGCTGAAATGTGTCCCGACGGCACGGAATACAAGGAGCCACAATGTACAATTTGTTAACAATAGTGTTACAATATACGGTATATAAAACATACATTATAACACATACTATTCCCGATAATACACATAGTCTATATTTTGCTATAGCCTGGTTTAAAACAGGTTTACATCTTTTTATTTATTTTTATTTGTAATTTTTTTTAATAAATGCACTTATTTTGACTTTTTTTTTTCACTTCATAAATAGCAACTTATGCTACTTCGTCATGTCAACTCCGTCAGCTTTGATCCATCCGACAAGAGTGTAAATTATTGAAATATTTAATAATGGTGTTCAGTAAAAGAGTTAAGTGAAAAAATACATTATTTATTAATATAGTTTCATCAATTCTGATGGAATTGACTAAATGTCATATTTTTCCATTTTAAATATGTACGGTATGCTGGAGCCATTTAGTTGATGTTAAATTAGGTAGGCTATGTGCCTACCTATAAAGGTGAATGGCCTATTTAATTTATCAATGTTAATATCATTTTTTTGTATGATATGACATTATAGGCTACATACCTTACAGGTAAGCTATGTGCAAATTCCCAAATTCAAAATGTTAAATTGTTTAACAGAAACATGCATACTAAAAGTGTTAAATAATAAATACAAATATAGAATATCTCAGTGTTCCTATAAACTACTCAGACTATATTTGATATAAAATAGGTTATAAAATAATACAGTACATATTGAGTGTACATTAAAGGTAGGTTCTTTTCAAAATGCACATTTTGTTTACCAAAAATATATGTTCTAAAACACCATTCTTTTTTCTTTTTCAGTTATGCTTGGGAAAATATTGCTGAAATGATACTCTTTGTTGAACTGAAGCATGTTCGTAAGTCTAAAAATAATAATGTAATTCTAATACTAGGCTATTTCTAAATATCAAAAGACTCAAATGTGCTAATTATGTTCAAATTATTCATTAATGTTCCAAAAATAACGGAACAGAATGATTGGACTGGATTTAATACGTCAAACAAACATTGGTATATGAAGCATCCTTAGATAAAAGATTTCAATTTACACTTATAATTAGCGTTAGGACCCACATGAACCACACGGTGAGCACCCCCTGCTGGCCTCCCTAACACCTCTTCGAGCAGCAACCTTAGTTTTCCCCAGGAGGTCTCCCATCCATGTACTTGCCATACTCAACGCTGCTTAGCTTCAGTGGGCAACCGGTCTTGAGGTAAAAAATGGAATAGCTACATTTTGTCCAATTATTGCTCTTTAGAATGAGAATGTTGCTTCTCCTAATACAACCTGCTTTGGGCTTTCAAACACATACATTATGGCTCATGACTGTGGCATGAACTTAAGACTATTGACAGGTCTGGGTGTAATCTAATTACAAAGTAGGCTAATATTTTAATTTAATCTAATTACTTTTTAGTCAAAAAGTAGGCTACACATTACATTTTAAATTCCTGAAATCAGATTACTGAATTTCAATTAGTTTAATTACTCTTACATCACTAGGGCGACACATATTTAAAAAAATAATATTATTTATGTAAATGTTATGTACATTTTAAACATGAGTTATGTTCATATATATATATATATATATATATATATATATAATTTGCATTTCTTTGACATCTGAAGGGTGTCTGCCCCTACAATTCATTGTACTGGAGAAATGTGTGGTGCTGATTGTATGACTGATGTGCAACAATGAACAAGGAGGAAATAGACATTATATTGAATTCGTTGAATGCAAAAGTGTTCTAGAAAGTAACTGAAAGGTAAAGTAATAATTAGTGATGCTCATGTTTTCAATAAAGTAATCGGTAAGGTAATCAAAATTATTAAAAAATATTTTTATAGAAATAATTAATCAATTATTGTGGCTTACTTTTTGAGTAACTTAATCAACACTGGCTATTTAAAAAAGGGCTGAGCCTTTTGGTATGTCTTGCCGTAACTTCTTGTTTCTAGAGGAAATACGGCAACACAAGAAAGAGAAAAGTCATTAAGTCATTTAATGGTGTCTTTAACAACTGTGGAACACGTCTAATAGCAGAAAACTATACTTATGAAAGGCATGACTTCAGCCCCCTCCCTTTGCAGGATTTTTGTATTGTCTGTCATAGTGCGTGTAGCCCACGATAAAAAAATGACAGCAAATTGAATCCTGCTTTGATCTCTATTCAACCTGATCCTAAGAGAGCCAACTTCCCGCACTACCACACTGCCTTTAAGGCAGTTCAGGCTTGTGATTTATTTATTCTGTTTCTTAGAGATGTGAGATGAAGGGTTTGAGCAAGAACAGGCTGAGTTAAGCACACAAGTTGAATGAGGAGAAGAACACAGCAGTGTGCATGTCTCAGGACACATAAAAACAACATTGCCATCTTAAAACAACCCTCTGCCTCTGCAAGAGGCCTGAGCCTCCTTATGCTTACATACACACATATTGTAAATGGATGCATTCATACATGCACTCACTTTCACATGTGCATTGTGTACACACACACTTATGAACATGCACAAACGTTTTCTTCAACCTTGTGTCATAGATCTGCTGATGATTGTCTTTCGTGTGGCCATTATCAGCAGAAAATCGCTAGGAGGATCATCACATATCACAAGGATCTATTTCGGCATCTTCGTCCTTATTTAACATAAATTGTACACTGGTGGCTATTTTTAAGCTTATGTCTGGGAGTACTTTTTTTTTTGGAAAGGATCTATTATGCTATTTATAGGAAATTGTTTTCCGTCTTCCATCACTAATCACATAGCTTCTAAAGAAGAAAGCACTCTGTGTGATGCGCATAAGTTATCTTTTGTTATTGATTAAGCATTATGGAAGAAGAAGCCCAGTCTTTCTATTTCTGTTCTCTCCATCCTTCCATAAAGAACTCCAGACATTTTGCTCTTTTGGCACAACCAAGAATACACTTTCATTACCAAATAAAGACATATTTGTTCTTAAGTAACTTTAAAGCCTTCATTTAGGCAGACGTAGATATGTTTGACTATAGCTATATGGGTCATATCTTTAAATGAATAATTTCATTGGTTTCGGTTCCAAATGCTTGCCCCCTTTTTTTTTGCAAGAAAAGTCCATCCTCTCTCTAACCCGGAGAACTAAACCACTTTTAAGGCTTCTACGGAAATGACTGATTCACATGTAACATGAATAATAGAGCTTTGCTGCATTCACACACAAGATACATGCTAGCTGCAGAGTCCAATACAGTTTTTAACCTCACCATCCATTAATAACAACCTATTTGCAAATCCAGCATTGCATTGTGATGGGGTAATATGAGTTGAAATGTGTCACAAAAACTGTTAATGTCAGACTGAAATCAATAGAAAGCGGTTAAAAGGAAAAAATGCTAAATATAGATGTTATATAATTTTATACTTATTTGCTAAGTCTGGAATTAACTATCAACTTGAATCTGATGACTTTGCATTAACAGTAAGTTGTATCTTCAGAATTTATATTTTACCCTATTTTTTAATTTTTTATTATTATTATTATTTTGTTTCTTTGAGTAATACAATCAAGTTTCAGAAATGATAAATGATACATTAAGTTGTCAAAATCGATTGCATTATCACTTGACATAAAGTTGGTGCTTAATACCTGGCATATTATAATGTCATAAAGCCCAGCTGGTTTCAAATTATTAATCTAGAACACATATGAAGAACTCAAGGACTGCTAGAAACCAATAACTCTTGGATCATTACTGTTAAGCCCAGAGGAAAATTCAGCCAAGTCCAAAGAAGAAACAGAATAACAATCAAAATAGTGCTGTTCACCTGTCTGAAAATGGAGGGCACCTAAAAATGGTAGCTGATTTGAGGGCTTTGAAGGTTGACTTGATGTAGCATTTGAATGCAGATGTTCACACAGATCATTTTATTGCAGATCTTGAAAACTCACTGGGGTGGAGAAAACTCTTAACAACTGATTGGTTTGCAATACAATGTGCCACATTTTAGCTCTGAACAGTGACTGTTGCCTTCTGTCCAACAACCCCAATTCCAAAAAAGTTGAGACAGTATGAAAAATGCTAATAAAAAAAAAGGGTTATTTTTAAATTAAATTCAGCCTTTGCTATATTGAAAGCACTACAACTACACATTACATGATGCTTTACCTTGATATTACAGTAATTTCAAATCAGTACTAATAACAATTGGGGGCCTGGGTAGCACAGCAATTAAAGACACATCTGGAGCCATAAGTTCGAATCCAGGGCATGCTGAGTGACTCCAGTCAGGCTTCCTAAGCAACCAATTGACCTGCTTGCTAGGGTGGGTAGAGACATGTTGGATTAACCTCCTCATGGTTGCTATAATGTGTTTCTTGCTCTCAGTGGGGCACGTGGTGTGTTGTGTGGGGATGCCACAGAGAATAGCGTGAAGCCTCCACACATGCTACGTCTCTGCGTAAATGCGCTCAACATGCCACGTGATAAGATGTGCGGATTGACGGTCTCAGACGTGGAGGCAACTGAGATTCATCCTCTGCCATGCGAATTGAGGCGAGTCACTACACCAGCATGAGGACCTAGCGCGCATTGGAAATTGCGGAGAAAAGGGAAGAAAGTAAAAAGACTATGTGGCACGGCGGCGGGCGGGGCCGAGTCGTGACTCGACACACCCGGACCCGTATTAGGCTAATCAAGCCACCGAGAGGGATAAGGGCCGATCGTAGAGGGCGGTGCGGCAGAGAGAGATCCTTACAGACATGTCCGTCGTCCTGTGTGTTTGTCTTTTGAGTTTTTCATTAAAACTATTATTTGTATGTCAAGCCAGTTTCTCGCCTCTTCCTTGCCCGTGAGTGTGAACTGTTTTACAGACTAATACATTTTTTTCAAGTTGAAATAACAATGAATGTGAAACAGGAGTTATTATACAGGTGAGGTAATTGTGTCATAGTATAGTATACTGTATAAGGAGCCTCCAAAAACAGTGTAGTCCTTCAAGAGCAAGGATCGTTCAAGATTTGTCAATTTGCCAAGCAATGCTTCAGCAAATAATCCAGCACTTTGAGAACAATGTTCCCCTAAAAGACAAACTGGAAATATTTTAGGCATTTCACCCTCTACAGTGCACAATATAGTTAAAAGATTCAAGGAATCTGCTCCTCTCTTGCACCCCATAAAGTAACCTTCTCCGCGCTTGCCCCACCGTAGCAACATTTGTGCCCAGTTATCTCTCTACTCAATCAATTCTTTTTTCTTCTTATCATTTTATATTAAAAGGTTGAATAAATAAATAAGCAGAAAATACTTGGAGAAAACTGTAAAACGTCAGCAATATGAAGGCATTATTCTCTGAAATAAATAAATACAGAGCTTAGGCTACAATATTAAAATAAATAAATTATTGCATTTTCTTGTAATTTTTCTTTACATTCATCATACATTTTCTTTACAACGTTATTATAATTACTATTTTACTTTTAATAAAATAGTAATTCATTTTGAATGTATATTGTGCAGTCTGACATAATGTCACACAGTGTGTCATGACGATATCAATGCGTTCAGTGCGTTCAAGCAACAATTGTAAAGGACTATTCTAAATCGTACAGTGTGCACCCGCCTTTAATCAACACCACTCGCTGCTGCATCCACACATGCAAGTTAAGACTTTACTATGCAAAGCAGAAGCCCTAAATCAACACTGTCCAGAAGCACTGACGACTTCTTTGGTCTCTGTCTTATCTTAGATGGAAAGTAGTGTAACTGTGTTTTTTGGTCTGAAGAGTCCACATTTCAAAAAATGTTTGAAAAACACAGCTGTCGTGTTATCCGGTCTAAAGAGGAAAAGGACCATCCTAGCTATTATTAGCATCAGGTCCAAAAGCCTGTATGGGCCAGTCGTGTGTCAGTGCCCATGGCATGGGTAACTCGCACATCTGTAAAAACACCATGAATGCAGACAGATATGTAAAAGTTTTGGAGCAACATATACTGCCATCCAGCACCATCTTTTCCAGGGACATCCCTGCATTTTCCAGCAGGACAGCTTCATACCACATACTGCCCAGATTACAAGAGCATGGCTGTGTGAGCAGAGAGTGTGGGTGCTAGATTGGCCTGCCTGCAGTCCTGACCTGTCTCCAATTGAGAATGTACAGTGCATTATAAAGCGCACCATAGTGTATGGGAACGAACAGGGTTGGGGAGTAACAGAATACATGTAATGGGATTACGTATTTAAAAAACAAATATAAGTAACTGTATTCCACTACAGTTACAATTTCAATAATTGGTATTACAAAAACTATTTTGATTACTGAAGAGATTACTTTGCATTTTATTGTCACTTGTTTCATTTAATATTTAGTCCTTTCAGATGGAAAATATAAATACATATAAATGATGATCCAAAGTGAATTTGAACAGCGATGAAACAATTTCACAGCAGACAAATAAGTACGTTTGAAGCAAGTTTGAAGCAGAAGAAATAGAAATAAACCTTGTGTAAATTGTCAGCATTTAAAAATAGCAAAGGATGATATAATTTACAAATCACAAATTTTTGTTTTACTCATTAGCATTTTTCATACTGTCCCAACTTTTTTAGGAACTGGGGTTGTATAAGCGAAGAGTAAGTTGTGTGTTCTCTGTTTTAGCACTGGTCTACACACAATCTCAGAGATAATTACTTTTGAGTGAGTATGTTTTTGTGTTAATGTTTGAAAGATGACCTCTTTAAAAGTCAACAATGCTTGAGAAATCTTTCCATGCATGAAAATATAATCTCCCCTAAGTGCAAAGGAAATTATTTTTTAAAAAGCCCCTGGCATCTATTTTAGTTTAGAACATGTTTTCCTTTAGTGCCATTAGTTGATTTACAATGCTAATTATGATATACAAACATTCTATATTTAACCTTAAAGGGTTCTATCTCTCACTTTATATTTGGAACCATATATAGCTATTAATAAAGGATCAATCAATGTAACCCTACAGGGTTCTTTATAGCCAAGTGAAAAGTATGTGGTTCTTTGGAGTTGAGTTAAGAATTCTAGGTTTCTATATAGAATATAAGAACCCTTTTTTTCTAAAAGTGTACTATTGATATTGTGACACTAAAAAGACTTCCTGTGTCCTCCAGCATTTACACACCCTCTTTGTTACATCTTTCATGGACATGTAAGCATTTTTCTGACAAGAAAACGAAAAGAGACACATTTGCACTAAGGCGAACGCTTGTCTGTGGTGACCTCTGGGACTGAGACAAAGTTCATGAACAATACGAATGAAAAAGTCTCTTTGTAGAACTCTATTTTTAGGCACCACTCTGATCTTTCAGCTGTAGAGTTTCATGGCTCATGGATCTTATATAATTTAATGAACGGGTGGCCTTCGGAGATTTATAGTCAGGGGCTTAAGGCCTCAGCAGCCACATGGCTATTGATCCACATCATTTTATTTGTTTATGGATCAGCAAAGCACATTCCCATCCATTGTAATATAGAAGAGTATGGGTCACTGCATATTTTCATCCAGCACCTTCAAATTCAAATTAAACCATCCTCCTTTCCAAGTTTCCTGAATCATGTTCCATATAAGCACACATATTAAGGCTTTGATTCTACTTCCATCCCCTGACATGCTGGTACCTTTTCACATTATACTTTTTGTTGAAAGCCATGGTGTTTACTTCATCAGTGTCAGTACCAACGTGACCACCACAGTGAGTACTAGCAGCAGCTCTACACTATCTTTATTAAAATCTCAGGACTAGAAGATGTGAACTTCCTTGTTTTATTCATGTTTTCATCGATTTGTTTTATCACCAAAACTTTGCATGCACATAATGTGACTTGTATTTGAAGGAAATAATGTGAACTGCTCTTTAAAGGAAATTTATTCAAAGACAATACAGTTATTCAGAGACAAGGCATCAAAACCTGTAGTGTGAAAGCACCCATAGTAAAGGAGGAAGATTTGCTTTCTCACCCACCTCAAGTCTGTAGGTAATGTCAGGTAGTGATAAGGATATGGGAAGCAAATGGGTTACTGTTGTTCTGATCATCGACTTAAGCTCTGACTTCAACGAAGAGGGAGTGGAGATGTCTGAAGCATTTCATGAAAGAACTACTGACATCAAAGGTCCACATTGTACTTCCATTTGCTTTCATTCAGGGATTATTCCCATATGGGAAATATAGGGGGGGGGGGGGGGGGGGGGGGGGGTGGATGGAGAGAGAGAGGATGGGATTCATGATGATCAGAGATAAGGAAGGAATGACATCCAAGCAAATGAAGCAGGAGAAACAGGCCAAAGTTCTCAAAAACAAATGTAATTGGCAATTAAAATGTAGATGTTGAGTTCAGAAGGTTTAGTCATGCCAGACTTTATATGTCTGTCTGATGTACTTTAAGATACTTCAATGAGAAAGATGGAGAGCTGCTTAATAAGAGGCACTGATCAATTGTTTAGGATAGATCATTTGCTTTTAGAAGATGGAAGGAGTCCACAGATTGTATTCACTTCTACAGTATATTTAATCTAAATCCAAATTCTTCTGCTGCTTCATCTGAATTTCTGCACAACTCAGAGTTTGTTAAAAATTAGCACAGCCTCAGAAGGCACACCCACCCGACTGATCTCACTCTGATGGACCTCTCAATCAAAAGGCTGCAGCCTAGTTATGCTGGATATCTCAGTTTCCAGCAAGCTGTAAAGCAAATTGATTTAAAAAAAAAAAGTAAGGTGTCTGTTTATTGATGTTGGCAGTGCGTGCTATGCCTTCATGTATCAATATAGATATTTACTCATTCAATGGTAATATACTTTTTACCATTGTTCTTACGTAATATTCCTCAACCCAATACCTAACCGTCAATGGAGTAAAAAAGCAATTTTATTTTCTAAATTGTGCTCACCATTATTTGAATAATATTGAATTTATTGAATATTGAATATTGAATTCTAATATTGAATTTGATTACTTCCATGCTACCAGAACCCATGTACTGGAGCATTCAGAATCAACAGTTTTTGTGTGATAATTTTGAGCCAACAGATAACCCACAAATTGCTCACTGTCTGTCTGATGCATGTTGCACACAAAATTTGGCAAGCAAAACACTTTTTAGCTCCATTCTCACTGACTGCAACAAAATTTCCAGGAGTTGGTATGCACAGGCCAATCTGTCAGGGAAGACAATTCTTTTTTAAAAGCCTAAAATAAGTACTTATGAGGACGAACCAATCACTGGATGTGCCAAATTGTACCAGATCCACTGCCTATTTATTTAAAGCAATTAGAAGCAAGTACATGAGATCCATTCATAAATGAATATTCTGCTTTTTTCTGTCAGTGAAATAATCAGTACCCATTAAATTTTGACAAACTGTAATTAATCTGAAGTCTACACATTTTTGCTAATTAATTATTTGTTTTCTGTACAAATGTTTGCAGGGACTACTGCACTGTTTTAATTGAGTTCAGTCCACAACAGCCTATTATTGCGATATCATCTATTTCAAATTTAACCACCCCCAAACAGCACACTAAACACAATCTCTGGTTTGTTGCTTTAAACATAAAAGAATGGCTGACCAACAATTATAGTCATTTTCAGACCTTGAGGTATGTTTGCTTTGTTTGTTTTTCAAAGGAAAACAGTTTTTTTTTTTTAAATAAATGTCACAAACAGGATGTTTTTGCGCTGTTCTGGGGTTAAGCTCATAATAGCCAGGGTTGGGAAGGTTACATCTGAAATGTTTTCCACTACAGATTACAGAATACATGATGTACAATGTAATTTGTAACGTATTTCATTAGATTACTCAAGGTCAGTAACGTATTCTAAATACTTTGGATTACTTCTTCAGCACTGGTAGATTTTTTCACTTCTTATGACAATGAAAACTGCCAGTACAGGAAGACAAAATACACGTTAAAAAAAAAATATTCTCTTAAAAACCTTAATATATTATGCAGTGTTGTTTCTAAAACAAGATCAATCAAATTTATCTTGTTTTAAGAATTTTTAGATATGTTTACAGGAAAACAATACAAAAATGATTATCAAGAATATGATTTTGCCCTAATATCAATGGTCTTACTAGGAAAAAAAAAATATAATCTAACGTGAATTTTCCTGATAAAAAATATGATCGTGCCCTGTAACGTGCATGTAAAATGTTTAGAAATAGCATTTTAGCTTAGCATAATGTCGACAATTTACACAAGGTTTATTTCTTTTTATTCTGCTTCAAACTTACTTTTTTGTCTGCTTGTGTGAATGGAACACATCATAAGAATGTTTTTCACCACTGTTCAAATTAACTTTGAATCGCATCATTTATATGTTTAAATGTTTTCCATCTGAAATTACTAAATATTAAATGAAACAAATTACAATAAATTGTAAAGTAATCTCTTCAGTAATCAAAATTCAATTTGAATGTAACTGTATTCTAATTACTAATACAACAAATATTTTGTATTTTAAATACTTAATACCGTTACATTTATTCCGTTACTCCCCAGCCCTGATAGCAGCATATGGGTGGGTGATCTACCATTTAAAACAATATTATGATAGCAACCGGAACAGATTTGAGGTTTGCCTATATTATGCCAAATGCTAAATTTATTATTGGGACATTGGTTGGTTCTTTCATTGACTGGGTTGAATTATATTCTCACCTCAAGCAGATTTTGCTTGCTTTGTTCATATATGCCAAAAAAAGCTATGATGGCAACCAGACTTTATGCTGCAATAATTATTAAAAACCTTTTTTATTAAAATATACAACGTGGGATACCATGTCTGAAAAATACATCCTTTACTTATTTTTGCAGGCTATATTTAGATTATGCCACTATATCTCATTCAGTTCATTCACTGTGACTGTAGCCTTTGTATTATATCAATGAAGTGATAACCAAATCATATTTTTTATAGAATTAGATCAATATTCTTGTTGGTTCCACACAAGTATCTTCTCTTCCACCTCCTTATTGTCTCTCTCTCTCTCTACATTCCTTATCCAGACCCTAATGGTGAACAGACTGCCTGAGCTGAAAGGAAAGAGAAACTAATAAAATTAGATCAACTGAGAGTGAGGCCAAATTGAATTACAGCTTTAGTGGAAGACCCCCAACACCAACCCCCAACTCCCAACTTCATCCCTGACCAGCAGATGCAAACCAAATCTCCTATATTCTCACCTGCTTCCCGTATCCTCTCTACTTGCCTCTATGGATCTCCTTAGTCTTTAGTTTAATAATTTTGTGAAACCTGAGTTCTGTTGTTGGCAGGAGGGAGTTTAGCCCCAAGTAAAATAATCACAGCCAATAATATTTATGTTGCTGAACTCAAAACCCCACTCTCTTAAGATGAGTAACTGGTTCCTGTAGCTCAAATGATATAGCATAGTGCCAACAATTCCAATAGATTTGGTTTGATTCCCAGGAAAAACAAAAACATATGAAATGTATACCTTGAATGAAACATAAGTCAACAAGCTGAATAATGCTAATTGCAAAAAAGGAAATATCTTTTTAAATCTATCAAGACTTTTGAGAATGAGTGTCGACTGACTGCACAGCTTAAGCTACTTGATTGAACAAAATGAAAAACTAAATTAATTAGCTGATTAGCCTTGGATTTAGATGCAAATTGAACACATGAATTCCTTAGCTGGTCTATTGATAAGGACTTGACTAAGCCAATGGGAAAGGTTTAAAGAGAATTGCGGCCAAAATCCTCCTTTCAAAGCCTCAATTACAGCAAGTCTTGTATGGGTATATGTTTCCTGATGAGAATGACACTACTGCTAATGCAAATTACAATGATTTTATAATTGAATCTCAGACGGCAGTTGATGTACAGAATTATTGCTCATTAAAAACTATTGTGTTTGTAATACTAGTGGTAGAAGGACAAGTGGCGCTTAGGAAAATGGACGATCCAAAAGCATTTAAATCAACAAACTGGCATCAGAGGTTAAGCAATGACACAACCAATTTCTTTGGTTTGTCAGTCATGTAATGAATCAAATGGCTAAATAAACCAACCAGCCTTGACCACAGAATAAGGTGCCTCTGATTTACACACTAACCAGGAAGTTCAGTCTAGTCAACAAATCCTCAGAAGCTCTCTCATAATTTATGGCTTTAAATAAGAAAATCTGACCTAGCCAAATCAACTGACTGAAACTGAAGAAAGCTAGCACAGCAATAGCTGTTATTTCAGGCTGCAAGTATTTCCTCATGTAATTTAGTCAAGGAAGAACAGTGCATACTGTCAGTTGCCTCTGCCCTGTAGTTTTTCTCTGGGGTCATTGAAAATTACCTGTGCATGTCCTCTTCATCTCGCTTAAACTGGCGCAGGCAGCACTTTTCTCTACCACTGTCTCTTAACCATCTGAGTCATAGAGGTTAAAGGTGAGATTGCATTTCTGAGAGGACTGACCCCATGCGCAATCACAATGTGACGAGGCTGGCATAAGGGCCAGCTTTCAAATTATGGGAACTAAAGAAAGACAAAGAAGCTCATATCTCTGTGTGTAGATGCTTAGTTTCACTGAGAACTTAAAGAAAACTGTAAGGTTCACCTTTGATCACCTCATAAATGTAACAATTTTGTATAGACAGGAGTTATGTATGGATTGAGTTAAAAGAGTAATTCAGCATATAATTATAATTCTGTTATCATTCTAAAAATGTTGAGACTTCCATCGATCATAAAAGGTCAAGTCAAGACAATTTTTTTTCATTAAGCACATTTAAAAACAACAAAGGTTAATCCAAAGAGCTGTACAATTATATCCGACAGGTCAATAGAAAAACAGACATACATAAAATATCAAAACAATTAAGCAATATAAAATCAAACAAAAGAAGACAACAACAAGCCAAGTGTACCCTTGACCTTAAATTGTGTCAAACGTTTCAGAATAAAGAAAAGATTTAAGAGAAGATTTAAAAATGGATAGAGATAGGGCAAACCTCACATAAGAAGGAATAATGTTTTAGAGTTTGAGAGTGACAACAGAAAAGGCTCGATCACCCTTTAACTTTCAACGACATTGGGGAACAGATAACAGAAGTTGATAACTGGATCTAAGCATTCTAAGAGACAAATATGGGTGCAGAAGGTCACTAATGTATTGAGAGGCAAGACCAGACAAGGCCTTATAGAGATAAAGAAGAATGTTTTATTAAATTCAACACTTGACAGGAAGCTAGTGAAGAGAAGCTAAAACATGTAATATGATCCCTCTTCTTGGTCTTGGTTAAAAAACTGCCTGTGGCATTTTGAACCAAGTGCAAACTAAATATAGCCGACTGTGGCAAACCTACGTACAGAGAATCACAATAATCCAGCTGTAAAGTAATAAGAGCGTGGAGCAATTTCAAGGTCTTTCCTGGAGAATAAGTGCTTCAATTTAAAAATAGACCTTAAATGAAAGAAGCTTCCCTTTATAACGACACTAATTTGTTTATTGAATAGTAAATATAGCTGCAAGCAGTGATAATGGGCCCAAGCACCATGGGTCAATTTCCACCCGGTGGCTTTCAGAAAACAATGCAAGGTGGACATATGCATTTGGCATTTGGAATTTGGGTAAATATAAGAGCCACACTGTTGTAAGAGCCACACTTCTTGCTGCCAGGAAAATTTCCCAAAATTATCCATTCCATCCATCCATCCATGTGAATAGCCCCCAAGACTAAACATATTTCTAAATTTGTATCTAAATCACACATTGCACACAGAAGATATATGACACTTCCTGTTTCCTTTTTCCGCCATTAATTTAATGTCTCGCCATGGCAACACCATTCGATATATCAGAAATATATTCACATTTTAGCCACTTCAATATCTTGGCATAATATTATTGTATTGTTGTCATAAATGTGGTGACCGTCTCATAAATCTCCTAGGAGGAGTATTTAAATGTTCAGAGACTGCAATATTAAAAAATAAAAAATGGCTGACTGCCTGTTGGGTTGAGCTAATAACTATAATTATGACAGTTGTTCGGCTTGATGAGAGTAATATATGTGCCAAGTTTGGTGACTAGGTTAAAATGGAGGTTAAAGACACCCCTTTAAATGCCCATTTTAAAGGGGGCACTACAGAGACCCCCCCCCCCCTTCCCCCTCACATGTGTGAACTTTTTCCAGTCCTAAAGGCCGATGACTCTGATGTATGTGCAAAATTTCATGACATTTTAAGCATGCAAAGTGCCTAAAAAACACCCAAATATATGATGAAAGGAATAATAAAATGAATTTGTTGCCATGACAACAGTATTTAAGATATCAAATATGCCTTTACAATTTTAAATCAGCAGTGTCTTGACAGTATTCTAAAGAATTTGAAAGCAATTCTTGTTAACACAAGAGGGGCCATCTTTATTGAGTTCTTGGTAGTGACAGGAGAGGCATGCTTCAACATAGAGAGATCATCAGTGTCATGTTTATACTTTTGGTGTAATGTTGTTTCATAGTCAAGCCATGTCAAGTTTAGTTTAGTTCATGCTTATGTTTTGTTCACGTTTAAAGTTAGGGTTCTTGGATATCACTTTTGTATATAAACTGCACTTGGGTTCGTAATCACATCTTCGTCATTGCCTGCCAAGAACGTTACAGAATACTCAACCTCACAATGGACCCAGCAGTTTGACTTTTGAGCCTCTTTCAGGGGAATTGTCCCCTGGATGATTACATTGAGGACTTTTGTGCCCTAGCCTGTCAGGTGGCTAGCCTGTCAGCTCGCCCTCAAGGACATTTTTTGGGTCAGACTTAATGATCCCACCTCCTCGTTGATGCCTGGCGGCCCCAGGCCCCTCAATCTGGCCCAATATATAGACCTCGCCCTGCAGATCATTGGTTCCACGTTCACTGTGGGGGAGGGAGATACCGAGCCAGAGTTCCACGACATGGCCACTGCCGAACTAGAGTTCCACGACATGGCTGCCGCCAAACCAGATTACCACGACATGGCCACCGCTGAACCAGAGTTCCACGACATGGCCATCGCCGAACCAGAGTTCCATAACATGGCCGAACCAGAACCACAAAACTGAACCAGAGTTCCTCGTCATGGACGCTGCCGAACCAGAATTCCATGACATGGCCGCCATGCCAGAGTTCCACGTCATGGCCTCCAAGCCAGAGTTCCACGTCATGGCAACCAAGCCAGAGCATCACGTCATGGCCGCCAAGCCAGCATCCCACGCCATTGCCAATGAGCCAATGCCTGCCATTGCCAACGAGCCAACGCTCATGTCTGCCACAGCCATGAGCCAACGTTGCCAGCCTCGTCTGTCCCAGAGCCTGCAATTATAGATTCAATAAGTAAAGAAAATGGCAAAATACATACAGATTGCTGCTTGTTCTCTTACACATAATTCCTAATTTCAAATTTAACACTTGTCAAATCTGCCCAGCAATCACATGGTTGATACAAATTTTCGATCCTGTTTCACTGTGTACCTATACTGTTAATTATGGTTATCTTATGTTTGTTCAGAATGTAAGAATGCATTATGAAAGTCTACAATCCTTACCATTTTGTGCCTTTTTAGGCTGAGTAGCCTGTCAGGAACAACTCGGGGCACATTTCCGGGGCGGGTGGCATGATTTGGGGCACCTTTCACCCATCGCAAGGCACGGGCGGGGTGGCACAATTCAGGGCATCTTTCCCCATTGCGATCTTGCAAGCTCTGTGCAGGGGCATTTGAACAGCTACCCTGTTTTTCCACCCCAGAGAGTGTTGCCACCCAAGATTCCTGCTGTGGGAGAGGGAGAGCGCATGCTTGCACAAAAATACAAAAATTAATGTCCATGCCCATTGATTTTGCACATATGAATTTAGCACATAATTTGCACTAGCATTAGCACTCTTAAAATAGATCCCCAAAGAGTTATGATGCCATTTGTGTGAAGAACTGACTAAAATATATAAAAAGTAATTATTTACTGACATTCTTTTCCTCCACCAAAGCTCTGGAAAAAAAAAGAAAAAAAAAAAGAAATATATATATATATATATATATATATATATATATATATATATATATATATAGAAGGCTACTTTTGGTGTTTTGATACTCTTTTTGATGGAAAACATATTTACTTTCAGTTGGTCATTCACAACCTGCACATGCATGCGTAGAACATGATAAAAACCTCCTTCATCACTTGCAAATGGTAGGATGAATTCTCAGGTTTTATTTCAAATTACTGTAGATTAATATCCTTGCTACAAGCGTTCTTATTTATTTATTTATTTTTCTCTGTTTTAAAGTATTCTACTTCCTTGTTAGAAAGTGAGAAACCATTCTAAACGATTCACCATGTGAACTGTGAACAAATGATCGTAAACTGATTCAAACAGTTTCGCTTTTTGACCAATTCATTGAACAGAACTTATGAGAAAGATTGATTCATTTGACAATTTAAAAAACTCTAAATCTGATTAAAAAATGCCAACAGTTGCACCGTTTGTCAATGCTGCACCAATACCTAATCAGTAAAATAGATTCGCAACTGAAGTAGCTTACTTTTTTTAAAAACTAAGAATTTTAATTAATATAATAGCTTCACTACTTGTCGTGACATTACTAGTCATCACTGAAAGAAATTAATGCAAAAAAAAAAAAAAAACACACCATTGGTTCTTTCATGTCTTCTGACCACATGTCATTGATGTCAATAAGAGGAAGAAATTTTCAGTCTATCCATTACACAAAGCAACCATATGACTTCAGAAGATCTGGAAATGATTGCATCATATGGACTACTTTTTGGGGGCTTTTCTTCTTCTTCTTCTTCTTCTTCTTCTTCTTCTTGTTTTGGACCATAATAGACCCAGTCCTCTTTTCTTCAATTATATAAAAAATGAGTGGCCCACGGTGGTGCAGTGGTTAGCACTGTCGCCTCACAGCAAGAAGGTGAGCCTTTCTGTGTGGAGTTTGCATGTTCTCCATGTGTCTGCGTGGGTTCTCTCCGGGTGCTCCGGCTTCCTCCCACCATCCAAAGACATGCAGGCTATTGATGTCTCCAAAAATTGCCCTAGGTGTGGATGTGAGTGTGAGTGTTGTTTGTCTATGTGTGGCCCTGCGATGGACTGGCGACCTGTCCAGGGTGTACCCCGCCTTTCGCCCAATGTTAGCTGGGATAGGCTCCAGCCCCCCCGCGACCCTGTATACAGGATAAGTGGTTGTCGATGGATGGATGGATTATTTTAAGCCAAGCAAGATTTCTTTGACAGGGAGAATAGCAACATGTAAAACTCAACAGGTTTAAAAGTTACAGTATCTCCAAACACTTCACACAACTGCAAGCTCTCATTAGACAGGTCTGCAAGATGTGATACATAAGATTATATGATTTACATTCACCCCTAATGAACGTACAGCAGAGCTGCTGTTTTACAATCCCTCTGTATGCTGAGCTTTTTCTTGTGAAGTAAAAGCCAATGCTGAGCTAAAAATAGATTTCCTCTTGTCTGGGTTCAAGGAGCCATGAATTCATTCTCACAGTCTCTGAAAATGCAGTGAACGGACAATTAACGAGGGAAGATTGGCTTTTTTGTGGAAATACCAAAGGTGGCTGGGTTTGGTCTTTCCAGGCATAAGAGATTTTCAAGATTTGCTATTTAACATTCTCAGCAGCCGTGTGTAGATCATGCAAGGAGTCCACAGAATCCCCAATGGCTTCCAGCACTCACACATTAAAAAAATCTATAACTCCACGCACACTCACAAACTCTCCTGGAGACCGCATACAGATTTTTTCCTAAAATAAGGGGGAATATGAACAATTTGTGACACTTGAATGTGAATCAGTTGACAGATAATGTGCATGTAATTGGTTGTTTCAAAGGCTTTGTGCTGGAAAATAGCACAGACGGGATCATTTGATGTCAGTAGAATAATAATGACAGTCTTTGCTCTTTCTGCCTAAACCACCACATGAGTGCCACCTTAAAAGTGTCAGGTATATACAAATTATACCACAGTTATGATTCTCTAATCTGACTGGACAGTCTGGGTGGACTCTTAAAGTGGTTTGAGTTTACATCTTCTGTCGCCTTCCTCATTCATCCTTTAATGTGTGAAGGACCATGATCCTTTTATTTATTTATTATTCATTTGGAGCAGTCCAAGGGTGCGTTTCATTCCGAATGGCTATTCCCTGTACCCTAATCCCTTCAAAGGGTTTGCACTCCAGAGGGATGAAAGGTGTAGGGCTAAAAAACATTGGACATTCGGAACATACTTTAACGTCATCTTTCCATGCTAAAGGAGCCACTGTAACCATCGCACAAGGCTGACGCTAATGAACAGAACTTGCACCTTATCAGTAAACGTTATACATTATTTTGCCTCTCTATTAATTGTGTTCATGATGCAAACCGGAAAAAAAATTATGCAACATTTTTAAACTTTGTAAAGAAATGTACGCTTCCTTATAAGGTATTTGTGTTTTATTTAATAATAATAATAATAATAAAAATATCCAGTAAACAAATGTACAGTAAACAAATGTTCAGTATTTGTTCAATTATTAAATAAATAAAATGCCACTGTGTATACTTATTTTGTTTCAACTCCTTTATTAGAATAATAGTCCAAGCAAATTTACTCTAAAATGAAACAAATAAAAGCCAATTACTCAAAGTTCCTTATAATAATTCAAAGCTTTTATAAACCATTAAGATGAAGGGATGCCCCTTTATTTATTTTTAGCTTTGAAGAACGTGTTTGATGATGCAGAATGTTTTATCTACATAACACTTGGAAAACCTACAAATTTATGATGGTTCTGGTCCACTTGGCAGCATAGTATCAGTTGAACCATATGGAAACGTTTGTTTCAACAGGTCCCTCGAAGCTGCTTTTGAGCACTACGGTTTGAAACAACGCTTTAAAATGTTGGCCATGGGAGGCTGATTTATCTCATTTGGAACGAAGGGCCACTCTATCCAAGGGTGAGGTTAAAAAATAGGCTCATATGTATTTATTTTTGATATGTACCTCTTTATCGTTCATGATTGTGACAATCGTATTCTAAAAATCAAGAAAAATGAATCACAGGTGCTGATTAGGGCTGTCGGTTTAATTCATTATTCAATGCAATATAAAATAAAAATACAATTAAGCATGCCGTCAGACCATAATAAGAAATGCTCCTATACCATCAAAGCAATTCAAACTTCCTTCATGTTTTTGCAAGTCCCAGTCAGCATAAGGCAGTAAGCACAACTACAGCTGTACAGGCAACAAACAACAGCGACAGCAGACAGCACAAGATGAGGGAGTTTTTGTGTTCACCTACAGCTGGATGGACTGTAACTCCTAATGCAGGGGTCTTGCGACTTATTATTCTAAGTTTCAGACTAAGTTTAACTAAGTTTGACAGAGTGTCCTAAAATGCTGTGTTTATGACACCACAGAACCAAAGTGAGATGCTCCTAATTTCAAAAATGTCCATCATCCATAGACACAACCTTAGAAAATCCTTTATGATACACTCTTGCAGTAAGTTTAGCAATATAAGTCCTTACAGAAAGACTTTTAATACATCTACCTCAGATGGATTGATGTATTTCAGAATGGATTTCCTTGTAAATAATCATGTTTTGCATTGTCTAATCAATGCTTAACCTGCCTGTCACAGTAATTGAATGCATTTGAATGATCTGAATTATAATATTACCTATTTATAATTGTTTAAATGTAATTACTGTATTTATATTTAACCCTTGCACAGAACTGTGCAAAAGTCTTTTTGTCTTAAAATGGTTATTTATATCTTCAGCCTGAATAACTTTAGACTGAAGAACTGTGGTGAATTCTCCAAGAAGCTTGGAACATCAAACTGCCAACAACCAAGAAAAACTGTGTCCAGGTGTACCTAGGAGTCTTTGTGCAGTTTTGAAGGCTAAGGTGGTCACACCGAATATTGATTTAGATTTTTTATGTTTACTCTAATTTGTATGACATTAATTGGTAAATAAAAAAATATTTATGGCATTATTTTTTAAGACATTATCACTATGCAACATTTTTCCAAGTGCCTAAAACTTTTGCACAGTACTGTATAGTGAATTAATATTTGAGGGCCTTTCAATTATTATTTAGCATATCATGTAATTAATTTGATTACAATATTAAACCAATTGATAGACTTAGTCCTGATATACAGTACATGTGCTCTTGCTCATGTGATATTGCTTAAATGTTTGACATCACTTGGCAAACATAGAACATATGATAATTTATTATTAATCCTATTTGAGACTATAACCATTTTGATTTACAATCTCAATTCTCACACACAAATTTGTCTCTCTTTTCAGTTGGACCTTTGGTTCTTGAACCAGTTTCATTTATCACCAAAGTAAATCTAGAAATCTCTATTGATTTTCTTTGTCTACCATAAAATCAGAATGTTTAACAGCAATATCTTGGTGATAGGTAGAATGGAGAGTTAAATCAAATCCGTTCACTCCTTCAAGCCCTTCCCAATGTCAGCTCAAATACCCTCCTGATTTCTTTCATCCATCTTTTAGCTTTTAGTTATCTTACTGCATCAGTCTTTTACACTAGTTATCTCTCTAATCCTGCATATCAAGCATAAGCACTACTAATGTCCATGATCTCTAATATTTTTTTCATCTAGATGGAGCTAAATGAATTTCATTGAATTTCACTCTCATAGATGTCCCTTTTTATATAACTGAAATCCGGCAGTTGTGACATTCATTGCAGTACTTTGGCTCTAGAGAGACTTGAAATGTGAAAAAGTCAAACAGGTAACAAATATGATAATAGCAGCTTTGCTCATGAGTGAGGGAGTGAGGGAGTGCTAGAGAGGGGGTTATTTGAATGGGCAACATACAGTAAATTGAGTCAGCAGCCTCATACAATAAGACATGAGATGGAGAGACAGGGCCTTCCAAGCTAAAATCCCAAACTCATTTAGGTGGAGCTCACCTGCTGGGATCTAAAAACACACTTTGAGAAGCTATGAGGTTTGAGGTATTGTACTTGAAAATAACAGCCCATTACAAACCAGCCCTGGTAACTTGCAAAGTCCTCCATTGTAGTTCTAAAAATCAAAAAAATTATTATTTTATACAAAGGGACCGAGTGCTGTTTAAAGTAGTGTGCTTTCAAGTCAACTTTATTTTTTGTTTCCTGGAAATCGAACCGATGACCATGGCATTGCTAGCATTATGGCTTATGGGCTAAAGCTTTTGAATACAAACAGGGCTGGACTGGTGGGCTGATTCACTTTTGGGGAGAACCGAGAGCCCCCCCCCCCACTCAACAAGTTTGGGCCAGTTTCCATGTAAAATCCCGGGCCGATTTATCTTCCCAGTCCAGCCCTGAATACAAATGTATATAATATATTATAACTAATAATAATAATAAATATATTATGCAATATTTATATTTGTAATTAGAAATAAAATTAATTTAATGTTCACAATATAATAAGACAAATTATATTATTATTATTTAATTATACAACTACATTATTATGAGAAATATATGCTTAAATTATGGACACCTGTGAAGGTCAAAGTGGAAGTAAAATATGTATTACAATATCTAATCAAAACAATCATTTTGATGTGACATAGATCTAGGGGTGCCTAAATAAAACCATTTACATTGTAATTACATGTTAGCATACAAAAATGCTAATAATTTCCGGCAACCCAGCACATACTATATATTCTGTGTGAGTAATTAGCTTCACATCAAATCATGATTAAATTTCTCTTCGTATTGAGTCCTGCCAATGCAACCTAATGACTGAAGTTTCCTCACACTGATTGCATATAGGAGCATCAGTCAGAACTACAATAGAGCTTTAGAGCTGTAGTAGAACTCAGTAGAACCCCACTTGGCAGAGGACTTCATCGGCCTCTCTCACACATAATGCACTTTTATAAAATAAAACACCACATGCCAGCAGATACAGAGCGTTAAGATAACAGAACACTCTCATTAAATGCTTGCTGTATCTCAAGTCAACTCAAGTGGTTTTTATTGTCGTTCAACCATATACAGTTAGTACAGTACACAGTGAAACGAGTACTAAAGTGCACTATATAAAGTGCACGCGCAAACATGTGCAAAAATTATGGGACAGTACAATAAATTACTAAAAATTAACAGGACAATAGGCACAGTGAGAGAAAGTGCAGCGCCGACCAATACACAGTAGTGCAAAAAAATGACAGATTTTAAAAATTCCAAATGTAAACATAACATACTATAAGATAGTGTTCTATGCACATAGCATTTATTGAGGTAGAAGCCAGGTATAAAGTGATAATAATTAAAGTGCAACTCAGGACACGTGTGTGTGTGTGTGTTAGTCCAGTCTCTGAGTATTGAGGAGTCTGATGGCTTGGGGGAAGAAATGGGCCCGAATGCTTCGTACCTCTTGCCAGATGGCAGGAGGGTGAAGAGTTTGTGTGAGGGGTGTGTGGGGTCATCCACAATGCTGGTGGCTTTGGGATGCAGTGTTTTTTGTAAATGTCTTTGATGTTGGGAAGAGAGACCCAGATGATCTTCTCAGCTGTCCTCACTATCCTCTGCAGGGCTTTGCGGTCCGAAACGGTGCAAGTCCCAAACCAGGCAGAGATGCAGCTGCTCAGGATGCTCTCAATAGTCCCTCTATAGAATGTAGTGAGGATGGGGGGTGGGAGATGTGCTTTCCTCAGCCTTCGCAGATATTAGAGACGCTGCTGTGCTTTCTTGGTAATAGAGCTGGTGTTGAGGGACCAGGTGAGGTTCTCCACCAGGTGAACACCAAGGAATTTGGTGCTCTTGACAGAGGAGCCGTCGATGTTCAGCGGAGAGCAGTCAATCTGTGCTCTCCTAAAGTCAACATCCATCTCTTTTGTTTTGTCCACATTCAGAGACAGGTTGTTGGCTCTACACCAGTCTGTTAGCCGCTGCACCTCTTCTCTGTATGCTGACTCATCGTTCTTGCTGATGAGACCCACCACGGTCGAGTCATCAGCGAACTTAATGATGTGGTTCGAGCTGTGCATTGCTGTACAGTCATGAGTCAGCAGAGTAAACAGCAGTGGACTGAGCACACAGCCCTGGGAGTGCTCAGTGTGGTGGTGGTGGAGATATTGTTCCCGATCCGGACTGACTGAGGTCTCCCAGTCAGGAAGTCCAGGATCCAGTTGCAGAGGGAGGTGTCCAGGCCCAGCAGGATCAGCTTTCCAATTAGGTGCTGAGGAATTATTGTGTTGAATGCTGAGCTGAAGTCTATGAACAGAATTTGAACGTATGAGTCCTTTTTATCTAGGTGGGTGAGGGCCAGATGGAGGGTGGTGATGATGGCATCATCTGTTGAACGGTTTGGATGATACGCTAACTGCAGTGGGTCTAGTGAGGGGGGCAGCTGGGTCTTAATGGCCTCCTTTGATGATGGGTGTGAGTGCGACGGAACGGTAGTCATTGAGGCAGGACACTGAAGACTTCTTTGGCATGAGGACGATGGTTGTGGCCTTGAAGCACGTTGGAACGACGGCGCTGCTCAGAGAGATGTTCAAGATGTCAAGCATGTGGTGATGGTCTTGGAGAAGGTGAAGGTGACACTTGCTGATGTAGCTGGTCACTGATGCTGTGTATTCCTCCAAGCTGGTAGAGTCACCATATGTTGCAGCCTCCAGTATATGTGCCAGTCAGTACACTCAAAACAGTCCTGAAGAGCAGAGATGGCTCCTGCTGGCCAGGTTTTCACCTGGTTCTGGAGCGGTGTTGTGCGTCTGACGAGCGGTCTGTATGCTGGAATTAGCATAACAGAGATGTGGTCTGAGTAGCCGAGGTGGGGGCGGGGCACCGCCCGGTACGCGCCTGGGATGTTTGTGTAAACAAGATCAAGCTTGTTCGCTCTTCTCGTTGCAAAGTCCACATACTGATGGAATTTAGGGAGCGCTGTCTTGAGATTCGCATGGTTGAAATAAACAGTCCGTCAAGGTGAGCGTTCTGCAGTTCGCTCATAGCCCCATAGAGTTCACAGAGTGCTTCCTTAGTGTTACGCTGGGAGGAATGTAAACTCCGGTTATAATAACAGTGGTGAATTCCCCTGGTAAATAAATAGGTCTGCATCTAACAGTCTCAAGCTCCACCAGCGATGAGCAGTAACTAGAGACTAGCATAGAGTTATTGCACCATTCCATGTTGATGTAAACACACAAGCCACTACCGCAAGTCTTACCGCACAGAGCTGCATTTCTGTTGGCACGAAACGAGACGAGCCTGTCTAGCTTAATGGTGGCATCTGGAAATCTGTTGCTGAGCCACGTCTCTGTGAAAACAAAGATGCAGCAGTCTCTAAGCTCACGGTGCGTAGTCTACTGGAGTCGGATGTAGTCCAGTTTATTGTCCAGGGAGCAAACATTTGAGAGCAGGATAGGAGCAAACATTTGAGAGCAGGACATTTGAGCCGGTCGGCTAGGGTTTGTTTTTAACCTAGCATGGACCCTCGCCCTCTTGCTGCGCTTTCGCTTCCTCGCACACCGCTTATGACGTCCCCTACCCCGGGGCACCGGCATCAGGCGATGCTGAGAACTGGAGGCCTGGTCTCCGCAGCAAGCAGAGTTTGCATAGCAGCTCCTGAAAATCATCATGCAGCTTGGTTGTTGCATGAATCTTATATATTAACAGTGTCTGGCGATGGTAGACACGAACAGTGGTTGCTCCGATGTCTATGTGCCATAAAAGTCGGGCTAAGTGACAAATATAGCACCATTTTGGATCCTGAGTAGCTGCTGCGTGCACGCATATGCTCACACACACACACACACACACACATACATACGCTCGCACACACTCATATGCTCGCACAAACACATATGCTCGCATACATACACACACAAATGCTCGCACACACACATATGCTTGCACACAAACATACGCTTGCACATACACATACGATCGCAAACACACACAATGTTTTTACTTCTATGCTGAAAAGAAACGCATCCTCCGTTGCTAGTTCTAACATGACGTTTTCGAATTAGCAACGAATGATTGAGCTATATAAGAGCTAGATACACTTGATCAATACAACAGTATCTATATTATCTGAAACATCTTTGGGAAACACCCTTGCGCCACCCCCCTTCACGGGTCCCCCTTTCACCCTGGGTCCCTGGGCAGCTGCCCACCCTGCACTGCCTGTAGTTAAGCCACTTAATATTGGAGAGAAATGAGAGAAAAGAATAAAGTATCAAATTAAATGAAAGGGAGAGGCTGTGTTTAGCTGAGTGTTTTATTTTCCCTCCCTGACGTATTGATACTTATTCCTCCAGCCTGCCCAGAGAATGAAAAAAATCACACTCCTGCATTACCACTGCAATGTCAATGAGGACTATATATCACTTGCTGTATGAATGGATTTTTTCTTTTTTTTTCTTGCATAGGTCTTGCAAGATGCTATTTAAAGGCAGAGCAGCAGCATTCATTGGCTTTGCAAACCTCAGCCCAATTCAAGCACATAAAGCAAAAGTTTTAAAATAGCTCCAGACAAGAGGCACCTTTACAGCTTCAGGCTTTGTTTTTCACTCACACACACACACACACACACACACACATATATATAACAAGCACTGTTTGTACTTACTATTGCTCAAACTTGAGATAAGGGATTAAAACAAACCCCTAGCCAAACCCTTAGACTTCGGTTTTTACTGTACAGTAAGTCACTCTGGGATTGTTAGTTTTTGGTTACTTTATTTTATGTATTTTTTATTTTAGTTTCAATATTTTTTGTTCTGCCAAAGTTAATGGGTTAACTGATATCACTTAAATTTGTTTAACTTGGGGCCATTCAATTTCATAGGGCCATATAATGTAATGTTTAGGCAAGGTGGATTGTAAAGTCCTTTATGTACTGTGCATCAAATATACTATAACTAAAATACATTTGTAGTCATTTTAATTGTATGTGACTTAGTATATTTACAACTTTTGGGTCACTTTGAGTCAAGCCTGCACTGAAAACAATGAAAAGCATAGTTTGCCCAAAAATCTAACTTCTGTCATAATTTACTCGCCTTAAAGTTGTTCTGAATGACATTTTTTCTTATGCACTTTTTAAGCACTTCAAAGCTTAAAAAGCACCCAAATATATAATAAATATTGTTATGGAGCTTGCGTGTCATATTCCAAGTCTTCTGAAGACATATGATAGATTTTGATGAGAAACTTGAAATTACAGTCTTTTTACATGAAAAATTACATCTGGGTTTGAAAAAAAAAAACACAAGCGTAAATTATGATGTAATTTTCATTTTATGATGAAATAATACTTTGGCATCTAAATAACTGGTTTGATTCAAGTCAAAGATATTAAAATATAAAAATTACTGAATCAACCTGAATACATTGTTACACCAACAAAACTAATGTTTAAGGATTATATCAGGTAGAATTAGCTTTTTTTTTAAATATAGGTAGGGGTGGGAGATTCAGCTATAGACAGTCCCTAACTGGCTTTGTCACTGGCTGTTTAGTCTGAAACAGCGTACGGTTTGCATGAAAAATTGGCAATGTGAAAGCTGTTTTGTGGACCGGAAGCAGACCGTGGTATATAACCCGAGACTACCTGTAGCAGGTGGTCTGAGTTTGATTGCAATGGAACTGTGGCAGGATTTGCACAAGAAAACAATCTCTACTCGGGTCTGCAATTGTTCAGGAAGTAAAATAACTTGCACATGTTTTTTTTGCAGATTTAATCATGACAACATCATCAGTTGCACAAAAATACTCAAAGATGAGATTTGCACTAAGAGTGACATAGGAACATGAGCAGCGCTGCAAATGCATTGCTCACAACCAACTGTCTCCTCAAAAAGAACCATTTGTGAGCATCCAATATAGTTGCCTTCTCCAATACATGCATGTCTGCTGAATTATGATATGTGACGCATAGAGGCACAAGTGTCATTCTCTCTGGTGCGCATAATGACACCAACTTAATAAAAAAACAGACACATATAGTGACCCACGTTGTGTTTTCCATCATGTGCATGTTTGTGAAGCACCGGGGTTAGACAGAATCATCCATAAGTCTGCGGAGGGCACCAGGAACAATCGCATTTGGATTGAGACACAAAGGAATAGACCTAGACTATGAGAGGGAGTTTTGCACTACTAGAATGTGGCACCACTAGGTGAGTGCACACATGGTAAATGGTCTGCACAATAGCACCTTTTTTAGCTTAGAGGTTACCAAAGCGCTTTACACTGTGTCTCATTCACCCATTTGCACACACATTCACACACCAATACCGGCAGAGCTGCCATGCAAGGTGCTAGCCTGCCACACTGTAAAAAAAAATCATTGCTAATATTGAAAAAAACAAGGCAACACATTGCATTCAGATTTTTATGTTTTCCCAACAATTAGCAATGTGATTACCCCAATTACAATAACCTTGTTGCCCTTACTAATATTATTTAGTTCTGTTGATGGTAAATTCCTCGTTCTACCAATTAATATATGTTTGCTCAGTCAATAGCCTCGTTCACAGCACTCGTTCACTTATTTTCCCTTGGCCTGCATCATTTTTAAATTCACAAACTAAAATAAATCCATAACATACAATGTCGTACATTTCAAGTATTTTATTTCACTGTGACCAAGGGTGTATTTTACTGATTAAAAACAAAAAGAGTGCCACTATGCCTCTTCAAAATAATATGAATGAAAAATAAACACAAAGGCCAGAGAGTGTATATGAGTGAGTGTTTGTGTGTACGTGCGAGAGGGTGTGTGTGTGTGTGTAAGAGAATTTTACTAATTAAAAACAAAAAATAAGTGGCACTATGCAGTTAAACCTCTTCAAAATAATATTAATATGAATGAAAAATAAACACAGAAAGGCTATAAATGTTACAATATATGCTACAATTAAGGTAAATGTCACAGTAGACAATGTCACAGTCTTATGGCACTCAGAACATGGCCCTAACAGCCCTAATTCACAGTGACTGAACATAAAAACATGTTGGGAGTAAATGTTACCATTGTAACCAACATAAATGCATGTCAAATGACATACCGTATCACTCCAAAATGAAACCACAGACATTATACCAACTTCAGAGGTTTATAATCCAGAACTGTCTGTCTTCTGGGGCTCAGAAACATGGGCCTATACAGCTCAAATGTGAAATGTGTAAATATGCAACCAACACAACCACCATAAATGAAAAACTATTAGTACACTTTGACATCAAATACGTCTCACAAAAACCTGAAACTCACACAGAAGTACTGTTTGGGCAATGCGAAAAGTTCAAACATTTTGGTTAGAAGAGCCCATCCACATTAGCGTTAGAGCATAAGGATACAAAATGAAGTAGTGTGTTTTGAGGCTGTGTGCATGTGATTGTGTGTTCTAATGTAATACTTGTAAATGTTTGTCTGTGGTGATCTTATGCATGTATTATGATGGTTAGTGAGCAACTGTAACCACACCTCTTGGGATGTGTGGAAGTTTGTTGAACATTTGGTTAGAAGAGTCCATCAGCATTAGAGTTGACAAGGAGCAACACAGAATAGAAGGCCAAGGCAGGAGAGATCTGTGATATTGTATGGTAAGCAATACTTACAAAAAATAAACTTGAAAGATATCCTAAAGATATCTTTAAGAATGCCATAAGTGTCTCTTGCATATGTGCAAAAAAATAAAACATTGAAATCAACCACACATGAAGGTGCAAACTATCCTGTTAACATGAGCTACACAATAAGAACAGTACATTCATATTACTGTTGGCCTATACAGAAATTGCCCTTAGCCTTATTTTCCACTATTTCAAAGTGCAAGTTTGTTCTTAAGTGATCGGACACGCTTTGTGCATTTAGGTCTCATTTCCATAAAGACGCTCTGTAGAGTATCAAAAGTGTACTTGAGATCTTCTGGGTAGGAAATGTTGAGGGCGTATATAAGGCCAAAAAGGTATGCCACTGCAGTGGGAGTATCCGCGATGTCCTGTAGAACTACAGATTCCTCCAGAATCAATGAAATGTTTTGCACCTTTGGAGAGGAGGTTTCCACAGCACAGTCCTCAAGGACATAAAGCACCCCCACAGCCACTCCCTTTACAGCCACATCATCTGGATCAGTTTCCTATAACAGAGATGACAAAAGCATTCAAAGGTGATTTTCAAGTACACACAACACACATCATCTTCATTTTGTAATTGTAATGGGGCAGCCGTGGCCTACTGGCTAGGGGTTTTGGCTTGTAACCGAAGGGTTGCAGGTTCGATCCCCGACCCAGTAGGAAAAATGTGGGCGGGGGAAGTGGTTGAGCACTACTCTCCCATGCCCACATCCATGGCTGAAGTGCCCTTGTGCAAGGCGTCTAACCTCACTGTTACCCGAGCGTCGCTGTAGCAAGGCAGGCTCCTGGGTTAGTGTGTGCTCTGTGTGTTCACTAATTCATGGATGAGATAAATGCTGAGACCAAATTCCTTGTATACACAAGTATACTTGACCAATTTACATTTTTAAATTACATTTGTAGCTGAGGCAATCTTCTTCCATCCCATCTTTCTATGTTAATTTTTTCTCCATATATTTCTGGAATGATGAGTGGTTATTCTGTTATGATAATTGATACTTACAAGACATTGCTTGAAAAGTTTTCCAGGTTCCTCACGGAGAAAAATGGGAAGTCCTCTGAGTGCAGCATCCTGGCGGTGCCGGATAATGTTAGAGGTCTATCAAAAAACACAAAAGAAAGGGGGAAAATGTGTTTATATCAGACAAAGAAACATTCAAACATTCACCTCAGTGACAGAGGTATTTTCTCTACCATAACTCATACCTCATCATCAAGCTTCATCAGGATGTGTTCTAGGTCCTGTCCAAAGGATGCTTTCCGGGAACGGTAGAGCCGAAGGAGTTTCGGAGTGTATTTCTCCACTGCAGCTCGAAATGTTCCCAGTAAGTTCTTGTTGGTGATGCGAAAAAACTCCTCACCAATCTGTTAACATGTACAGAAGAAAAGTGAGTAAAGCAATAGTGTTGCTCCGAATATTACCATGTAAATGAAAGTCTACAGCTGTTTAAATGACAATCTGTCAATTTTGTAAAAACAAAAAAAGGTTGGGAATAAGTACCCACCACCAGCCCAGCACTAAACTCGAGCGTGGTAAACAAAATCGGATATTTCAGGCAGTAAAAGCCCCAGTAAGAACCAAACTAGACTTTGTTCAAATCTACACACCTATGGCTACTGAAAACTGTAAGGTTAATTTAGCAAAGGTTATTTTGAAGTATTAAAAAACATCGTTGTTTTCACGTTAGAATTTTCGAACGAAATGGTTGGTATAATTAACGTTAGCACGTTTACAATAGCTGCTACCTCATCAAGTTTAGCTCACCAACTTAGAATGTGGTGCAATTAGACGAAATGTACTGAAACAATGGGCTACAATATATTTCTGGCCACATAAGTTTAACCACTGAACACCACACTTTAATGGTAGCAGCTAAGTTGTGGATAAAACCGAAAAAAATAAATGGGTGGGATGTTAGCCTGCGCTAGTAATAAAAGTGTAACTAACGTGCAATGACAGTGCAATTCAAACTAACGTTAGCACATCTTCTGACGAAATATTTTCGATGAAATGCATGTTTTGAAAATCATACAGTTCTTCTAAACCACTCCATAACTAAGGTGTAGTTTCAAAACGTAATTTAATACTTGAAATACTTACTTTCACGCTGTCAATCCCGATAATCCGACTCCTAAGTGGATATTTGCAGATGAGACTGAGAAAAGAGAACCTCGAGGGAGAGGAAAGCCCGCGTTGAGATCCATGTTGAAACCCCGGATGTCAGGCGACATGCGCATGCACTTTTCTCATTGGCTGATGTGCTTAATACATTTTTTATGTTCAATTTATACTCAAAAACATGTTTACACATCATTGATGTGCAAAACATTGGTCTAACATGGTTTTCTGCATGCATTTTTTTTTATTCCAATTGGCTGTTGTGCTTAATACATTTTCTATGTTCAGTTTATTCTCAAAAACATGTTTACACATCATTGATGTGCAAAACATTGGTCTAACATGGTTTTCTGCATACATTCATAATAATACACATTTTCCTGTCTGAAATACTAAAAATATCAACTCTATTGAATAAAACACAGTTTTGTTTTTTACAGTGCATTGGGAGCAACTTGGGGTTCAGTGTCTTGTCCAAGGACACTTCGGCATGTGGGCTGGGAATCGAACCGCCAACCCTGCGATTAGTGGCCAACCAGCTCTAACACCTGAGCCACAGCTGCCCCACATGGCAACGTGTGGGCAGGGACTGGGCAGGAACAAGGCCCTGACCTCCCTTTCTTCTGCTTCCAGTACTTCCACTAATAGTAAATAAACAAAGCTCACGGGCAGAGCAAACACTCCCCAGACTAACTAACGCCTGGGGCTTGACTCACACAGCCAGCATCTCCTGCTTTTAACTAGGCCTCTGCTGAATCTCTTCACACCGTAATAAGCAAAGAAGGACTGAAGAAAAAGTGTTCAAGCATAGAGGAACTGAGGGAAAGAGAGCTCATACATTTATGTCAGAGAAAATGAATGATTATACCAAGAATGTATAACCAAATCTGATACATCCGAAGACACAATGCCCAAGCCTGTGGTATTATTGAGTGTTTCTTCAACTACAAGCACTTTTATGTACCAGGGGTTGATTAGGTCACATCAAAGCTGTCTTGTATAGTTTTTACCATGTCATTAAAAGCTGCAAGGGGGGTTTCTGTTACAGATACTGAGAGAGTGATTGTAAATCTGGCATCTTCTCCCATTTTACTATTTTAATCCACTGATTTTTTTTCTCTCTCTTTCTCTTTCTCTTTACTTTCTCTCTCTTATGGAAAGTAATTAAAACATAATAGTGGATTTTTTTCTTTTGAACTTGGAGCAAATGAGTATGTGAAAATATTATTTGCTGTGAACTCCCATTCACTCCAATTTACCGCTGTCGAAGTTTACCCTGCAAACGTTTACTTCCGTGTTCCAAAACCCACAGTGTGAAAAAGGTCTATAGATGCTATGTATAGATTCTACGTCCTACTGAGTTTGTTCTTCTAAGATAGCTTGGCAAGACTGGTCTTCATAATTAACATGGAGAAAACTGTTCTCTGTCTCTCTTTTCTGTATGAAAAGTCTGTTGTGTGAATAAGAAATAGAAAAAAATATGGTTTTCTTTGAAAGACAGACAATGACCACGAGCTAGATAAACTCCACAGAATGTTTATTTTAATGTGTCAGGGCTCACATTGTGAGAGTAAAAAATTTATTAAATTACTGGAGCAGGTATTAATTTACTGGAGCAGTTTTTGTATATATATATATATATATATATATATATATATATATATATATATATATATATATATATATATATATATATATAATTTTATGTTGTTGAATTTAATGGGTTGTTTCAAATGTGGTATGTTTTATCTTGTCAAGTTGGAAGGAGCTGTTTATGTAAATGTGATTATAGACCACAACATGTTTTTTGATTGTTTTGTGTTTTATGTTACTTTTATTTTCAGCTTTCAAACCCTATAAGTGTTACCACAAAAATATACTGTAAGCTTAATTCTTAATGCAGAGACCAATCATGCTTGTCAATTCAATAAACCTCTCCCTCACCATGATCTTTTCAATGCATAGAAACTTCCAGCATTTACAATTATTTTTTTTTAATTAAAAACAATGATAGCAAGGTGTTTGCTACTGCAATATTAGGGTTAATAGATAGATACATTTATAATCACTATTAAACAGTGTTGAAGAATTTGTTGTATTAGACAAGGCCACCTCATGAGCAGGATAGTATAAACAGAAAATGTCAAAATATTTTTTTAGAAAATATTTAAGAACTTCTCAAGAATTTTTTCAAGAATTGCACTTAACCCTCCTATTACCTATGGGGTCAATCTGACCCCATTCAATGTTTAATGTCTCTAAATACATGACTGATATAATTAGTATTATACTTTTTTTTCTTGCTTCTTATTTAATTACTTTTCCTAATTTAATGGGAACAACTTGGTAAAGATAAAATTAACATGATGATATGTTTTCAATGTCCTGTACACATTTTGTAGCATCAGTGTTCTCTGGGGTCAATTTGACCCCATGCTGTTTTAGCTGTAAACATTTAAGAAATATCCAAATTTTACACACATTTGTTATGGTTGTGATGGATGATATTGAGGTCACTATAACATGCAATTTTATAATCTTCTAAAAGCTTCCCTCTGCTTTGCGGCCCTAACATAACATAACCATACCTGTAGTGTTACGAGAACCATTGATAGTTTGGCCAATGTAGGGGAGGAGCAAACATATAAAAGCTTGCACAGCAGCCTTCTAAACCATTTCTCTTGGTGCTCTGTGGGTTTTCTCTTTATGCTATCTCTCAATTGAAAATGACCTCTTAGCAAAGGTTTTCTGTCAATGAGGTTTTGTTACAGTTCTTTGACAGTGCAAGTGACATAGAGGAGAATGTGTCTGAGACAGAGGATAATGTAAAGCCATTAAAACACCAAAAATACCTTTCTTTCCCATTTCAGGTCAATCAGTGAGATATTATGGTGATTTGTATTTTTTTCCATAGCCGCACAATAGGTATTCTGGATGTATATTTATTTATTTTATTAAAAAAAACAAACAAACAAAAAAAGTCATCTGGGTCAAAATGACCAGAACACAATATAAGGGTTAAAGCAGAATGATTGTTTGAATTATAAAAGTGGGTTTCCGTCAGTTAATATAATTGTTTAAATTAATAAAGTGCTTTCTGTACTCAGTCATTAGACTTGCAGATGGCTCTGGAGAGAAATTGCTAAAAAAAAAAAAAACTGTATTGATTCCATATTTGGTTCCTAAGCTCAGATATATTTCCATCACATGGGGTTTAAAATATTAGATTGTTAAAGAAGCAAGGCTTTTTCCCCCCCTCTGTAGGAAACATAATGTTCTGTGAACTGAAAATGAGTGTGAAATTCAATAGAACAAAAGCATATATAGTTTTATATGAACATAAGACTCTCTCAAATTGAATGGTCAAAGAAAGTTGATATTTCTATAAAATTAATAGACAAGAGGAAACAATGAAATAGCGTATGCAACGTCATATCCAAGTTTCTGCAGTCTGTATATAGTGAAAAAGGACAGAGGACAAAGTGTCTAAGTCACACACCAAGAATGAATTGCATGAATTCATCCCTAAGAGTGTGGGAAGTTATTTATTAAAACTATGATTGAAACTTGAGCATGGAAAAGTTATTAAATCAGAATTCGATTTCTCTCAAATTTTTTTCTTCAAGCTTTTTATCTCTTAATTTTCAATGTCCAAGTTCTCTCAGTCACCTACTCTTTATAAGTTGTCCTCCCCAAATACCCAGAGCGTCTAATCTCATGCATACCATGTGGACAGAGTCTCTCTGAAAATCCACAGAATGGTCCCATAATCCCATAGGATCATTAATTGGATTTTTTTTTTGGTAATCGGTTTCTGGTTTAGATTACTTTTTGATGAAAATGCCAACTTTTGTGTTGAGGAAGTGAACCGGAGGAAGTGAGAGGTCAATAAAGGATGTAATATATCTCTAAATCTCTCTCATTGGAGTGTGTCTCACGCAATGAAACCATGATTCCGCATTCAATAAAGCATGCGTACCCCAGACATATTCATATCACATAATATACAGTCTACTTCATCTAAATATCTTCCTGAAGATAGAAAGTTATAAGAATTTGAGATGACATAAAGGTGCATGGTGAGAAAATGAAAAATGTTTAGGGGAACTATTTCTTTAACAGTTTTGCATGCATTATGAACTTAAATAAACTAACAATAAGCAATGATATAAATTAAAATTAACTATGATTAATAAACGCTGTAAATTATTAATGTTCATTGTTACTTCATTGTAGCATAGACACATAGAACCTTATTGTAAGTGTTACCAGCAAGCTAGTTTTACTCAATTATTAAACAAACTGTTAAAATTCACTATATACACTTTGTGTGTCTTATGTGTTCTTACCCTGAACCCCATCTTTTTGAAAACACAGCAGCCTCCCTGTCACTTGGTTACCATGACAGCTTATTCTCTGAGGGCATATTCCTTTAATTAGGGAGAGAACCTAGAGAGGCCGTAAACCATCTCCTTCTGCATATCTTAAGCACATCAAGGGGAATGGCTCAGGGGACAATGTGATTATCTCTGGACGCTATCTAATTGCACATGATTATATTTTCTGCATAATGGCTGTCTTATTCAATGGCCTAGAATCAAAGGTGCTAACATTGAAGTGAAGTACCAAGTTATTTCTCAAAGCTGATAGAGAAATCAGATTCTGTTGAGGAAGAATGAAAAAAAAAAAAAAAGATAAGAAAGATGGGACAGTTTTAAGTGTGCAATTATGTAAATACTTTCTCAGTTACTTTAAGTAAGCCATTGGTTTGCCTTCCCCAAAAGTGTAAACAATGTGACCTCTGACACTACATCAAACGATGATTTTCATAGTTTGAGGAATCTGCTCGACCCAACATGTCATTTTATAGCTTTCCAGTTTCACGAAATCATAGTCTGTAATATCTAAAGTTTGATTTTGAGGTAATTTGATCTAATATTTAATATTTTTTTAAATATTCAAAATTTATGTAGCGCATGAAAATCCCTGAAATTATCACTTTTTTGTTTGGGACAAAATACTAATTTGACATTATCAATTTTGGTCATGGTGATGGTGATATATATATATATATATATATATATATATATATATATATATATATATATATATATATATATTTACTGGTGGCCAAAAGTTTGGAAAAATGTACAGATTTTGCTGTTTCGGAAGGAAATTGGTACTTTAATTCACTAAAGTGGCATTCAACTGATCACAAAGTATAGTCAGGATATTACTGATGTAAAAAACAGCACCAACACTATTTAAGGTCATTTTTGATAACATCTAGACAGGCCCCATTTCCAGCAGCCATCACTCCAATACCTTATCCTTGAGCAATTATGCTAAATTGATAATTTGGTACTCAAAAAATCACTTGCCATTATATCAAACACTGCTGAAAGCTATTTGGTTTGTTAAATGAAGCTTAACATTTTCTTTGTGTTTGTTTTTGAGTTGCCACAGTATGCAATATTATGAAATGTCTTAAGTTCAATATTAGATAAAACATTGCAAAAAAGAAACAGCTTTCTCTAGAAACTCGTCATTCAATTATTGTTTTGAAGAATGAATGCTATCAATGCTTGCCATTTACAAAAAACTGAAGATTTCATACAAAGGTGTACACTACATTCTTCAAACACAAAGGGCAACTTGCTCTAACAATGACAGAAAGAGATGTGGAAGGCCAAGATGTACAACTGAACAAGAAGACAAGTACACCAGAGTCCCTAGTTTGAGAATAGATGACTCACATGTCTTCAGCTGACAGCTTCATTGAATTCTACCCGTTAAACACCAGTTTCATGTACAACAGTAAAGAGAAGATTCAGTGGTGCAGGCCTTATGGGAAGAATTGTGAAGAAAAAGCTACTATTGAAGAGTGGGCAAAGAAACACAGACATTGGACAACAGATAATTGGAAAAGAGTGTTATGGAGCTTAACCTCATTGAGCTTTTGTGGAATCAGCTAGACTGTAAAGTGCATGAGATGTGCCCGACAAGACAGCCACATCTATGGCAAGTGCTACAGGAAGTGTGGAGTGAAATGTCACCTGAGTATCTGGACAAACTGACAGCCAAGGATCTGCAATCTGTCATTGCTGCACGTGAATTGTTGCCTGAAGCGAGCTCGTTAGCCGAAGCAGTGGGTGAGTCCGATCTCCACCCCCCTCAGGCCTTCAGAATTTCCTCAAAATCCCTCAACAGTGTAATGGAATAGGCATCTAAAATAAGATTGTCAGATTCATTAGCCAATCAGATAGCATTCAGTGTCGATCAAGATTTGAAAATTACTGCTGCATTTCATTCAGCACAGAAAGTCGAATTTTACAACTTCCTGCTACGAACAGTGCATTGGAATTCATCTTAAAGTCAGAATTACAACTTGTAGGCTCGTGCAGAAATTCTCAACTCTGATTTGGCCAAGATGCAGGGGCATGATGTCATACAAACTTGTCCACACTCAGGCAGATATACAAAGTAAGTGATAAACATTCACTTTATTAAGTAATATCAATAAATGAGTTTGTTTCTACTTTACATGATATTAAAGCTTGTTTAAGAAATGCCTGCAGAAACAGGTGTATAAAACATGGTAAATTATAATCTTACACCTGAAGCACAAATGCTAGTGCTGCAGCATTGGTTATCAGTTGGGATGCTGGAGAAATCTCTAATGAGAGTCAAACCCCTTTTAAGCTAACGGGAGCGTTGCAGTTCCGAATATCGGGGAATGGAATGTATTTATGGTAGGAGATATCAAGTAGGAATATCTCACATCAAATTTTAATGGAACGCAGCATAACCGTGTACCCTGACGAAACAAAATTGCAATATTGCAAGCAACATTTAAATCGCAAATATTAGTACATAGATTAGTAGAAGTTTTTAAAGACCTATTTTGGTAGATTCATATGAAAAATTATGATTTTTGACGTTCACTTCACAAAACAGTCATGCTGCAGTTAAAATTAGGCTTGCTTGAGCATTAAGTTTTAATGTTCTAAGTTCTGGCTTTCGAGCGTGGATGTTTTTTTAAAAAGTAATTTGGTATTACTAGTTGATTGCCATGTAATGTATGATCATATTCATTGTGAAACTATGTTTTCTTAATGGCATGAATCACACTGAAGGCCTAGAATTGAAATGCACGGCCCGCGGCTGGTCCTGACTACACATTGTGATCAGTTGAATGCAATTATGGTGAATAAAACAACCAATTTAATTCCAAACTTTTGGCCCTCTGTGTTTATATATATATATATATATATATATATTTCTAAAGTGGATTGAATAGTTTGTTGTTAAAAAAGTGCAAAGTGTGTTCACATTGACTGATCAATTTGTTTGTATAATACTTTAGACGTTATGAAATGTCAAATGCGATTAAATAACAAGAAATTATGCACCCTTTTCTGAAGTGTTGAATTGGAATTAGCAATATTTGTTTACACTTTATTTTACAGTGTCCTTGTTACAGTGTAATTACACAAGTGATTACTGATTATTACGAATGAACTTTAACTGTACTTACTACATGTTTAGGTTTAGGGTTAGTTGCTTGTATTATGCATAATTGACTGTTATTACTATAGCCAATACATGTAATATGTGTAACAAGGAAACTGTAAAATGTAGTGTTACCCAATATTTTAATTTGTTACTCAAAAAAGTTTTTTTTTTTTTTTATATATATATATATTTGGTAATGAAATGTATTCAATACAACAATCTGTTGTTATTTATTTTCACACAAATGATGTTGCTTCATCAATGTTCAATAAAATGAATGTTTTTTCTTGAATCTTGATACACTTTGTGAAAAAACAGATTTTTCCTTTGCCTTTATCCCCATTCTACTTTTCACCATCAACAGATAAGAGCCAACATATTAAACTTGCCATAAGATACAGAGACAGAGCATGGCATAAAACTAGAGTGAACATTGGCAATACATTTACACAGTAAAGGATTTTGAGGGAATCGTTGGGATTGGAGGAAGACGCCAACAAGATCCTTCTGGACAGGTGGGATCAATCAATAATACACAAGTTAGCTCTTCAGGCTCTAAAATGAAAACACTATCAGTCTCCAAATGAATTCATAAGACACTCAGAATATGTATCTTTACACTTACTACCCGAAGCATGGGAATCATTTTTTTATCACTTAATTATCTTCATAGAACTCTTGCACTTTCATTCAGTTCACTGGTGAAGTGAGTTGTTGGCAGAGGCTTCTGCAGGGTCTTAATGCCATTGAGTTATGCGACCACTTACATTTCCCTCACACGGCAATCAAACTCTTAAGATATAATGTATACTTTACAAAATATTATGGTTGAAATCCATGTTAGTTACCAGAAGAATCATCCTATCTCATGTACTGACCTTTCCTATCTGAAAATCAGACTTTTTCTGTCTGAATCTGCTGCTCTGCTCTTAGTCCAAGCTCTAACCATTTTTAGACTGGACTACTGCAACGCTCTGTTGCATGATTGCATGATCTGTTGAAGCCACTGCCTGAAGATGCAGTAGTAGTCTTTTTAAAAAAGCTTGTATAAAAAACACACAAAATGTTTCAATATCTTTATCCTCACAAACAATACATATAAATACATACTATATATATATATATATATATATATATATATATATATAAAGACATATAAATTTAATTGGTGTAAATAAACTGGGATAATTTGTTTTAAACTTGTAAAAAGACAACCTTATTTACTCTATATTTTGATATCTAAATTGCCATGTTACTCTATGTAGTGGCTGTGTTAACCACCACACAATTGTGTGGGGCCCTGGACATCTGTGAGAAAGCTCAGCAAAATGCTGTTCTGTGTTCATGCATGGATACGATGTTTTTAGCCATCTCGTATCGGTTCACGTGCATTTTGAAGGCAAAGTGCTGTAGGTGCACCCATTTGAGCAATTCCAAACATTTCTCTTGACTCTCCATAGCTGTGTAAAACAAATACATGACAGCATATGCATGATCTGTATTTTGTAACTTTTAAAGGTGAACATATTCCTGACATTGCCTTTTAAAAATTACAGAACAGCAAACCCCTTTCCAGAATATTTTCTTTGCTTCAGAGTGACAAATTCTTGAGGGAAGAAGTGGTGGTCTTAAGCATGGAACATCCAAATGGGACTCCTCATGGTGTGAGTTTGAGCCAGTGCTATTCCAGGCCTGCTCCTCTGAAGAGTGCAGGAATGACCTACATATAAATGATAATCCTTTCATTCACCTCCTCCTCAATCTCCTCTATCCCTCTATTCTTCAGGGGCTGTGAGGAGCACAGAGGGCACGCATCCCCAGTTCCACTGCAGAGGGCAGATAAAAGTGAATGAATCCCCCCACTCTAAGCACGTACACACACATACACTCTGTCTTTTTTCTTTTACATGAACAACACACTTCTTCATTCACTATTTCGAACTTTCTTCGAGATACTTTATCCGTGTCACCTTTTCTCCATGTTTCTCATACCCTCAATTATCTTTGAGAGGGATTAAATTATTCATCCATCCATCCATCGTCAACCGCTTATCCTGTACAGGGTCGCGGGGGGCTGGAGCCTATCCCAGCTAACATTGGGCGAAAGGCGGGGTACACCCTGGACAGGTCGCCAGTTCATCGCAGGGCCACACATAGACAGACACACACTCACACTCACACTCACATCCACAGGGCAATTTTTGGAGACACCAATTAACCTAGCCTGCATGTCTTTGGATGGTGGGAGGAAGCCGGAGCACCCGGAGAGAACCCACGCAGACACGGGGAGAACATGCAAACTCCACACAGAAAGGCCGGGGCAACCGGGGTTTGAACCCACGACCTTCTTGCTGTGAGGCGACAGTGCTAACCGCTGCGCCACCGTGCCGCCCTATTTCTCTCACTCCATCACCTCGGCCTTATGTTTCTCTCCCCCTCTTTCACTTTTTTCTTAGTTCGAATTGGCTCTATTTACATGAAGTTCACCCAGTCCCTTAACATCTGCCGCAAATATTGCTAGATGTTGTACAACGACTTGCAGACAAATTTTCACTTACGACATGTTCCAAACTTGAAAAAGGCTACAAATTCTTCATTGAGCAGTACCTGTTTGATTATGATGGTAAATGTTTTTGTCTTTTCTAGCCCTTATGTTAGTCGAAGGTGCTAGGATAATGGTAGTTGATATTATCAATCTGTAAGCGTTCTGTTTTGCAAATAGAAAGTATTTATGCCCTGCTGTTGATTTGGTTACTGTAGTACAGACCGCAAACTCATGTTGCAACCACATTTCCATATTACTGCTGTTAGCTACAGTAAGATACAAATCAGAAATGTATTCATGGTTAATGTTGCACCCATTCTCTAAAACATTGTATTGTAACATACTTTCGATTGCAGTTGATGAGGTGACAGTGAAAGGGCGATGTCACAGGTCCATGATGAAAAATGAGGAGGCTCATCACCTTCATGTTTCTCAGATGAATAGTTCTCTAGCATTATGATTAGAGAGTTAAGTTTTCTCTTTGTTGTGTTTTTCTGCAGTTGCAGAGACTTTGTTGTACCCCACTAAGTATTCCACTGTTGTTCAGGTTGTTTCTCAGTCTGATGTCAATGATTTTGTGTCTCTAAACTCAAAAATACAACTTTGTACATATCTTTAAAAACAGAATTGAGTTGTTTGAGGACAATAAAGACAGAAATATTCTGTGTGATGAGTCAAAATAATGTTCAAAGCTTTTACACTTTCTGTAATCCTTAAGTTTATATTCCATTACTATTTGTAGATTGTGGAACAGAGGAGGGCGGGGGCCAGGCTGGAACAATGCGCGCCCGGTCCCCAATCAGCCTGATGGGGCGGGCGAGGGATAAAGTTGGCCGGTGACGACAGTTCGAGAGAGAGAGAAATACGGGCATCTGCCCTGTTTGTGTTTATGTCTGTGTGGTTTTGGTTAAGTTTATCAGTAAACATTCATTATATTGTTAAGCCGGTTCTCGCCTCCTCCTTTCCCTTTAACACCCTTACATAGATATAATGAGATATAAAATAATTGTGCATCAACAACACTCATTGTCATGTCTCTATTATCAGGTTACATTTGATTCTGAAGAGGTTCCCATGGTACTGAAGTGCATGTCATGTTCCTGCTCTCCTGCAAAAGCACTATGCAATCACATAGAGGCATTTCTGTTTCAAACTGCTCACTACTGTACCATGGGCTTCAAGATGTTGACATTGCCTCTGTCATGAACCAGCCCACTGCAGACTTGGCATCAGCCTAGGACACAGGTCAGATATTAATGTTTGTTACACTTGATAATGTTGGACTAGCAGTTTTAATGACTTTTGTAAATTAATTGTTCATCATTATTATATTACAGGGAATTCCACCAGAGGCTACAAATGACATAGTGGTGTGTAAACCAGTGGTAAAGACAAAGAATACTGTCAGGACTGGTGTGAAGTGCACACTGTACAGAGCAAAAGGTGGTGATTCTGAATGAGCCCCCACCTGTACAAACATTTTTATTTATTTCTAACATAACAAACATAACATTGATTAGTATTACTTTTTATAGAGGCCTTCAGTTGATATTATTATATTTGGCAATTTATGATTAATTTTTAATATCAGGGTTGGGAGCAGCTTAATAAACACGTTTAAAGGGAGAGTTACTGAATTTCGACAGTTTGCATTGCAAGCATGTACAGGGATGTGATAAGTGTGTGTGTATGCTATTATATGAAAGGTCAGGTGACATTATAATGGAATCTAAATTAAACTTGACTTATCTTACTTTTATGTCAGGGCCTCTTCCAGATCCTCACGTTATGGCAAGAGGGGAGAAATTGAAAGACATTAGTCCACAGTCAGAGGTATGCAAATTTCTGCACGGGCTTGAGGGCCTTAATTTGGTGGACTCTAAATCTGGCCCTGTGCTATTCGGGTCTGTGCCCCACAGTTACCAGTGCCCCCCTGAAATATGTAGAAACATTATTAAACACTCTAGTTCCGCTGAGTTTCCTCGGTTGCCTGTTGAAGGTTACAACTTTAAATTTCCAACTACAAGCAACAATGCCACTTGGAGAGCCTAAAGGTGTCATGGGAGATCTCTGCTACTATTGAGGCAGAAACCCGACTGCAGTCAAAATGCCCAGCTGTGGACCCAGGACCGCAAACCATGACTTATAGCCAGCAGATTCTGTGAAATATGCCATGTTCACAGGGAGTCTTCTCCAAAGCCTTGGCAGCCCACATTGTGAAAGGAACTCCTCAGACAGGTGCTATGAAAAGAAGGTTAGATCTGGAACCTAAGATACTGAGGCAATATTATGATTTTTGTGATGTCTCTGTGACACAATGTGTGATCATCATCCACCCTTATGCACCTCACCTTGCAGCCAGCACTGATGGTAAAGTATTCAACCCAAGAGAAACACCACCATTTGGACTAGCTGAGGTAAAGAGTTGCAATGTTGAAAATGTGGCAAAAGTTAAACACCTGATCACAGTTAAAGGCCAGGACTACCTTAAGAAGAGCCACAAGTACTATTATCAGGTTCAAGGCCAACTGGCCTTAAGCAGACTTCAGTGGTGTGACTTCATTACAGATACCACACAGTTGAGAGAATCTTTAGGGATGAGGAGATTATCAACTCAATGCGGCAGAATCTGTCATATCTTAACATCTACATGGATGTCTTATTAAAGGGTTACTTCAGGATTTATCATTAAGCTTTGTATCAGTAGAAAACCAGTAGTATTTTCGAATTACCGAGCTCCCCCCCCCCATATCCCTCTGAGACGAGATATTTATTTATTTTTAGTCTGGAAAAAATCCTCCGATGACGCAAAAATCGTCATTTTGCGTCAACGGAGGATTTTTGGGTCAGAGGTTTAAAACTACAGCCAGTATTCCGCATGTTTTCGCCACGCCCATATGGGGCGGGATCTCACTCACAGAATGTGAAGATAGTGTCAGCCATCTTTCTGTAGAAGCTAAGATAACAGGCTCTTGCTCTGTGTAGAAAGTTTGTAAACAAGTAGGCTAATCACGATGCAGAAGGTAGTTTTGAAGTTGAAATGGCAGAAGGGGATTTCGAAGATCTGTTGCGAGAATCTGATGCTCGCGGCTACCTGTACGAGCCGCAATACAGCGATGAACAGAGGTGGCCGGAGCAGCTGCTGTAGCAGGGGAGCAAGACCTGCTTGGCAGGCAGGAGGAAGAGCCCGGCCAGACTCGAGTTGGGGCGGACTGGTGGTGTCAGTGCTCTCGCTGTGCGCCTATGGAAACAGATAGAGTGTCCTACTGCTGTCGCGAATTTCAGCGATGCCATTTTCTTCTGGACGAGATCGCTGAATCCACTGATGAAACAGCACCGTATAACTGAACACCCAAGTTTTGTACCACACATGGACAGGGGAGTCCTGGAAACTTATTTTAGGATCCCGAAGATAAATTAGAAATGTCAGGCAAAGCCCGCAGGGACAAACGGACGGCTTAGTGTAAAGTGAGTATTTTGTTTGTTTTTCTTTTTGTTACTAAGACGTCATGTACAGAGTTTGGACACCCGGAATTATCATAATGTTCTTCCCGCGTAGTCTGTCAATTTATCAACTAACTCACGATTTATAGAGTCACGATGTATCAAAGCAAGCCTAGTTGTATCATATTTTCAGATACTGCCACCTGTAACCGGTAGGCATGGTTTGGGAGTGGCCTCGTAAGGGCAGCAAAGCAAGTGCATTCTGGGAGTTGTTGTCTTTCAGCCACATGTGTAAAAAATACATTTTCTGCCTTTTCTCAGTCTAGAATGCTTCAAATTCAAAAATTATTTCACATTTATACTATATAAATGACCAATTTTAAATACACATTCATCTTCCCAGAGGTGAAGTATCCCTTTATGTTGTAAACTTGAGGCAGAATTTTATAACATGTAAATAGTTTTAGGTACATGTGGAAGGTGAACAAGTGACAACCTATGAAATTGATATAAGCAATTCCTGTTGTAAATCCTTTTTTTTTTCTTATAATGCAAAATTGACTGAAATTGTAAACTGCAATGCGAATTGTATGTACTGTATATATATATATATATATATATATATATATATATATATATATGTATATGCTGTGCTGCGTGAGGAAGCACACACATCTTGAAAGGTGTTTCATATCTACATGTATGTACAGCTTTTTTGTCTGTCATTGCTCCCTATGTGCTTATGTAGTGTACCATGGAACTAATGAAGGTTTATTAAATGTTTGTTTTCAAGCAATTTGTACAGTTGATTGCAAGCCTGTGTAAAGTTTGGATACAAATGTGATAACACCATATGGCGCGATGCCAATCAGACCTTTAAAGGTGGTGTGATTTTTACAGTTTTACAGTTGGATGACAACTTGACGCTTTTCACATGCATAAAAAGTTTCCAACTGTAGTGAGAGGGAGGATGCTGTTTCTCAGCTGATCACAGTGCAGTCTATTACCACTCTAACCTGAGGGCAGTATAGCTTGAACTTGTCAGGCATTGTGGCCTGAGCTTGCTCTCTTGTTATCCACAATGGTAGGAAGCTGAGAATCTGGTAAAAAAATAGCTAGTCCACGTTAAGATGGTGGGACTAACTGTAGACAAGCTGACCTCAAAGATGGATGACAAGGTTTTCTCCTGAAACCCAGCTGCTACGTGACAGAGAAACACAAATAATTCATCAATGAGTGGATGTTTTTGCTGAGGGCTAGGTGTCTCTTGTGGTCTTTGCTATGCCTTAGACCAGTACACATGCCTTGAAGCAGAGGGCTAAACTGACTCCCAAAACACAGTGAAGACCTCATTTGAGCTGATTCTTGTGTAGTAACGAAAGTCCTCATCTGTGATACAAAACCTGAAAATCAGTTGCAAACTTGCAGCTCCAACTCTTGAATTATCCATGCTGCACTGTCCAGTTTCCTTAAGGGAAAGAAAGAGCATACACCTTTATGGGTATCACTCATCCATCTATCCATTTTCACTCAGTCTTCATTACTGAATGCTGTTTGTTGGTGAGCTTGATAGTAATTCTTGACACTTATGAGGTGAAGAGACTAATACCATTAAATGAAGTTTACAATGTAATATGTGTGGAGGTTTTCAGTCATTCATGTCAAGTTCATCTTGTAGTCGTATTCAGAGTAACTGGGCTTGCTGAAAAAAGACTTTAAAAAGTTTTGATCCTCATCCAAGAAGATTCTTCAGTTCTGCTGACTGGTGGGGATGTCTGACCTTTTTAACATCTTAATTGTGTCACTCCAGAGAGGCATCCCCACCAGTCAGTAGAATTGCAGAAGTTTCTTGGATGAGCAGCGAAACTTCAAGTCTTGTCACAGCAAGTCCAGCTGCTCTGAATCCTACTATACTTTAGTTACAATGTAATTCACTGCCACACATTTGTCTGCAAGACAGAAAATTCTGTTACTCTTTTTTGTAATTCAATGGCAGGCAAAGTCATGATCTTTTGCCAATGCACATACAGGCAATGCCTCCTCTGTGCTGTCTCCTGGGACAGGCATCTCCTGAGAGTCATCCAGGACAGCAGCACTAAGATGATTTCTTGCTCGCTGGTAAACTGACTCCCGAGCTTGTGAGCCTCTTCCTAGAGGTGTGAAATATGCTGGTACTCTTGATTGTCATGATACATTTTTGGTAATCATTTTTCAGTCCCCAAAAATATCACAAAGTTGAACATAACATCACAAATGCTTTATATGGCAACATGAGTTATTATGCTTTAATTTTTTATAACAATTAATACAAGTTTTATTAAAAAGTAAATGCAAAACATGCTCAATACTCAACCTTCTTACATGAATTTGACTATCTATTTCAAACAAATACAAGTAATTCTAAAGCACTGTGATACTTATAACTTAATATAACAAATTGTGACATTTATTGATAAACGTAATGCATTAACAAGGTTAACACTGCACTGTAACTAATTTTCACAGCATTATTTCTGCATAATGAACAATGATTACTGTAGAATCTGTACACAGCATGTTACTGTAGATCTGCAAAGCATCGTTGTCAAATCCTCCACAGTTTATCAATAAATGCGTTGAGTTAATATGTGCTATTAATAAAAATTGTATACCCTTTCTTATATGCTGAAATTAGAACTTTCCTGACCCCTGACTAATAAAAAAAATACATATTTTATATGATAAAATATATTTATTTTTATCTTTTCAATTATTTGTCTCATTTATCTTATTTATGTATACATTTTGGTTGGGTTTATACATATTTCTCTTTTCTTCCTTCACCTTTATTTGTCTTTATGACTCTTTGTGATTGTATTCATACATTGTTTGATCTTATTGAACATTTATATAGAAAATAATCTGCAGTTATAGCACCATTTGTGGATTTTTCGAACGGTCTTTTACATGCTAAATTAGTGATCTGGAACGATTTCACGGAGGCCATCTGACCATCTTAAATACGGGACAAATCACATCACATATTGATTTGCTACGGGATGTGTAATTTTTTCTTTAAATACAGGACTGTGGAGATGAGGACGCGGTCTAGTGCCGGTCTGGGGAGAGAGAAACAGGTAAGGACATCCACCTGAGATGAATTGTGACTAATTACCATCTCTGTGTCGGGGGAGATAAAAAGACGGCCAGTTCACAGAGAGAGGAGAGAGACAGGCTGAGTCTTCCTGAGGGAGAGTCTTGTGTTGTGTGAAACTGAAAAGTGTACAGTTTATTTGAGTGATGCCGAAAAGCCATCATGTGTTTTGAGTGAAACTGTACAGCAATTGCTGGTTATTTGTGAATAAAACTGACTCACCAGACCTGTTGAAACCGGTTCCCACTTCCTCCTTTATCTGCTCAACTTCAACCTTTATTGCACTGGTGCCGAAACCCGAGATACATTTTCAGCGTCACTCAAATAAATAGTCCACTTTTCAGCTTCACACAACACAACACAGTTTCTAATTCCTTCCACTACAGTGAAGAAGACTCCAGCCCAGGAATAAGTATCCAGTTCAGGAACAATAAAGTCAGTTTTTGGTTCATATTTAATTTGTGTTTTTATACATTTCCTCTTTTAACTGAACATTTTGATTGCTTCCATTGCTTGTATTTTATTGTTTTGTTTGTAAAAATTACGTGAAAATATCTTTTATGACAGATTTTTCTACAAAGTGATTTTTTGTGTTTTTTTTTCACATTGAATCAATGTCACTAGAATACATGTGAATGTCAATGAGTCTCTGAAAGCCAATGTAAAACAATAGAGGAATTGCACACATCTTTATGATTAACAATTCCTTCCCTTTGTTTTTTCTTTTTCTTTCTTTTATATTTGTCTTAAGTATCTATAAAGCTATTATAAACAACAGTGTAGGAATAGGTGAGTGATTATACATTAATATAAAAAGAAATACTTAACATTAAACGTTAAGTACAATTGTTACAGTACAGGCTGGCAGCAATGCATAATTTTCCTGTCGCTAATGTTGCTGCTAGCTAGCCTACTTTCCCAGCCATTTAAGGCAGCTACAGAATGGTTAATTGGAAATTATCAATAATGTTACCAAAAGAACCCGACAGTAAATACGTAAACATGATTTGTCTTGACGTTACCTTTCGTAATTCGAAAGTTGTTGTTGAGCATTCCTGCATTTTCCTGAGAAGTCTCCAGGGTGAAGTTAAAATGGAAGTACAGACAGACTGCTTTGTGGAAAGGCGGACGTTAAATAACATATTTGGGCCTATTAAGTTTCCTCTCAAATTCTTCTTGTAGTATTTCTCTTAAAATATGGATATGTTCGGAATAGCATGCTTTCATACTACTCTTACTGTTCCGGCAGTATAGTATGTATGATACACACAGTATTCAAATTTTATGTATGCACAGAACACAAAATGTAGTTAATATTGCAAATGGATGACAACTTGACGCTTTTCACATGCATAATGATGAGGTCATGTGACAAAACTGTAGGATACTACTGTTTGCAAAATGTATCTTTACACAATGTCTACTGTTTCACATAAAACAGTAGGCAGTATAAAACATGTACTACATAGTATTCATTAAGCTAGCATTTTCCTTTATATCTTTCTCAGTTTTACTGTCTCTCTCTTTATCAGTCTTGCTTTACATTGACATTTATGCATTTGGCAGACGCTTTTATCTAAAGCGATTTACAGAGCACATATTACAGGGGCAATCCCCTCGGAGCAATCTGGAGTTAAGTGCTTTGCTCAAGGACACAGTGGTGGCTGTGGGGATCGAACCAGCGACCTTCTGATTACCAGTTATGTGCTTTAGCCCATTACGTCACCACCACTCCGTATCCACATTCATGCTTACTTTTGGCTGATTGAATAGCATCTCAGTTGTGCACCACGCCAGGCTGAGTTGGCCCCTTTTCCCATTCATGTTGTCTGAATTCTATAAATAACTTTTCATCGTGACTAGCTGAGCCAACCTCTCAGTGCATAGTGAGATAAAAACTTTATTTCCTGCCCATGAGGAGAGAGAATTACATGTGCCCGCTCAAGACTTTGACATCACAGTTAACAGCTGTACTTCAGATTTGTATTATAGTTTTTTTATTTTAGCTCTGTGGATGGCGTTCCTTGAAGTCAACAAGAATTATGTTACATCCCAGGGAATATACTATTTTAATTTGTTTTATATACCTATTGATGTGTTTGAATTTTGATTCATATCAATACTATTTATGTATTGGGACGTAGTTTTGTATTGTTTTCATTTTGTTTATCTCTCTCTGCTTTCTCTACTTCTATCAACCTAATTTACAGCGGCTGCACCAATCAGCGTTGAATTGTTCAACGGCAAGGATTGGTTACTAAGGACAGAGATGGTGGATATAAGCTGGGAGGAAAGCCAGCTTGAGGAGACTCCAACCATTTAGCGCTCCACACTCCAATCCAGTAGGTGGTGGGAATGCACCATTTAAGTTGGATTGCCAACCACCATAAAACAACAACAGAAGAAGAAGAAGCTTGAGGAGACTCTTGTTTCTCCTGTCATGACTTTGTTGTTGTGTGCTATCTTGTTTTGGTTGTGATAACCATTGATCAAAACTGTTACATGGTAGTTGTTGCTGGGTGCATATTGTCATGCTTTAATTCACTCTGGTAATTTATTATTATTAATATATATATATATATATATATATATATATATTATTATTATTATTATTATTATTATTTGGTTATACTGTTATTTACCACATTCTGGGTGTTTGTTGTTACTCCAATCAAATTGAGAATATTTAAGTTATAGTTTATTGGAAGTTGAAGGGAGTTGGGTGTCACTTATTTTGTACTTCCCCATTTTCTTCTGTTTATGTGCTAGCAAGGGAGTTGACGTAAGGACTTTGTTGTTTTTGTGAGGAAATGTATTACTCCTTACTTAAGCAAGTAGATCTTTTGTTTGTTATTCTGGTCTGGCCCTCTCCTGAAGTCTCATATTTGCATCCCTAAAACTCTTTGTAATGTCTTATTTATACCTGGTTGTCTGTGTGCAGTTTTGGGTCAAGGGGAAAAGACAGTCTTCACTTTTACCTTGTTACTTATCCCTCAACCCAAGACTGGGGGACAATCGTAATATTTGCCTTCCACAATCCATTTTATTTCTGTTATCTGACATGTTTTCCAGTAACACTGAATATTTAATGAGGTAAAAACATTGGTCAACACTTGATTTTATCCACCAGGAATTGTTTTAGTCATTAAAAATCAGTGTTACATACCATAATGGAAGTGGCTGTGCAATGACTAACCGGCCCTCTCGGAAGATTAAATAAGGAAAAACCAAATAGTAAAGCCGGAAGTGATACATCTTGCCTAAAATTCAGAATTAAAGAAATGGAAAACATAAAGGTGAGTTTTTTTTTTTTTTTTTTTTAATTTAGAATGCTTTCCTTTCAATCCTCTGTTGAATGCATGTAGACACAAGTGCCTTAAGATCCATAATACTGCCAGGCATATTTTACCTTTTTTTTATAGAAATATTTATAGTGGTCATTATAAGATGAGGATGATGGTGGGTGTCATGCTCGCAGGAGAAAAAAATGATGCTGCTGACAGGTAAAAATTATTGTTATTAGTGTGCATTACCAGTTCCCACTTTTTACCAACACCCTGACCTTTGGTAAGCATTGCTCTTTTTCATAATACTGTACCTCCTGTGTGATGTGCACAGTGCATGAAGCAACACCATGAAGAACAGAACTGCTTTTATTCAGCTGACTGTTGCCGATCTGGCAGCTTTAAGCTATGATTTGCTTTGAGGTTATGATGAAAGAGAGATTTCACACTGATTTAATGTAACCACAGGAATGATTGGATCTCATATGATTATATGTGTAATGAGTTTTCATGGTGTAAAAGTGCAGTAAACAGAACCATTTTCTCCATATAACTCTTTCTATAAAACATATTGTAGCAATTATAAATATTTTTTTACTGCACCACTATATAATTGTGTTGGTTCTTTAAAGGAATAGTTCACTTAATGACAATTCTCTCAATATTTACTCAGCTTTATAAACACATTTTGATGGAGATATGGGGAGTGTTCCAAAATCCAGTTAAGGGCTTTGCTGTCTCCTGCCTACCTACCACCTCCTGTGGCAGCATACTGACTGAAATAAAGCCTCATAAGAGAGCGAATTGGAATGCTTTACATAGGTGGCAACTCCAAGGGTCATGTATGTAGTGGTACTCACAGGCAGTGCAAGGAAAACTCATCTCTCGCCACTGAGCGAAAGTTTAGTAGTTTTTATGGAGTAGCACTGAAACCTGCCAAAACAATGGGAAGATGCAGGTGATAATGAACATGAAAGGACAGTTGCTACATTGTTCATCCAGTGTCTTTTTTTTTCTTTTGAAACTGGCTTCTATCTTCCCATTATTTCATGTGTTTTTCAAATTGTATTTATTTATTTTTTTTAGAATAAAAAAATAAAAATTAAAACAAGCTATTGTGATTTACTCATGCTCATGTGATTAAAAACATCTCATTCACCATTTTTATTTAAGTAAAAGTACTGCTACTAATGAAATAATTAGCTTGAGTACAAATTCTGAGAAATATGACTCAAGAGTAAATAAGTAGTTTGCTGAAAAACTACTCAATTAATTACTTTACAAGTTAGTTTATGAAATTATATATATATATATATATATATATATATATATATATATATATATATATATTATATACACTTCAATTTTTATGACACAAAGATAGTTTTGTTCTTGAAATAAATGTAAGCTTCCTTTTACCAAGGATGCATTAAATTTATCAAAAATTATGCCAAAATCATTATTACGGTTTAAAATAATTGTTTTAAGTTGTATTTATAAAATGGGTATTTCATTACCCATGATGGAAAATATATACTGTGTCACATATTCCTTACAAAAGCATTCTAAAGTGCTAATTTGGAGGAAATTTTCTTTTGAAAATGGTATATGTATAACAATAATATATATATATATATATATATATATATATATATATATATATATATTATTGTATTACATTTGTAAAAATAAAATCTTACTTTAAAAACATTATGGTTATTAAACATATTGATATATTATTATTATTATTATTAAGTAAATTGTAGCATTTGGTTACATAATGTTTTGTGATTTCTCATACCTTCTTTATATAACATCCATTATTTGCATACGTTTGGCCTCTAGCGGGTGAGACTAGGCAGGGAATACAGTACAGCACTGTGAATGAAACTGTTACCCGCTAGTATAGTTTATTTTGAATAACAGTGGCGAACGTTTACGGTATTGAGGGAGTGAAATACCGAACTGATGCAGATTAATAGAAGCGGACAGCCCATCTGTGCGTGCGATGGTGCGACCAGACAGCAGGAAAAAAATAAAATAACATTCAGTGAAAAGTCAAAAGAAGGTCGCAATGTATGTAATTGTAACTAACAGATATTATAATTATCAGATACGTGGTCATTTGTTGCCTCCATATTTAGAATTTCAGGGAAATTTTTGTTAATTTTGTTAATGTCATTTTTGCCCGAGTACCCATTTATACTTCATTTTTAATCAACTCAAGTAAAATTAAAAGTACTATTATTTATTTATACTTAAAACAAGTAGAACAATTTGAAAAAATACTCAAGTACTGTAACGAGAGTAGTTGTAATTCATTACTTTCAACCTCTGCCATATGCATAACTTAACCTGGTGCAGTGCATCAACACACCATTCAGAAAGTGAATACAATTTCAGATATTATCAGTGAATATCACCGAATTCAGTTTGCTCCACACACAAATAACAAATATATAAAAGTCATGTGGACTATTTCTTTGGCACTTTTATGATTCTTTTCCAAGCTCCTTTGTAGAGCTTGAAAGACATGGTTACTATGATCTGTTGTTGATTGTAAAAGTGCTGCGTGAAGATTCTTTTGTGACAGAATTACAATTTTTGGGCAAACTATTCACTTAAGGGCAAGTTTTCCACTCTTTGCTTCCCACTGTCTTTCACACATTTTGGAGTGAAGAATCCCTCTAAATGGAGCTGTTTTGTAAAGCTGTATTACAGTATTAAACTACATTAATATTGCATTACTTTCACAATGTGTTTTGTTTTGCTTGTTTGTTTTGTTTTTCTTTTTTGATAAAAAAAGGCAGACATGTACTCCTGTGCCTCTGTCTTGTGCTTTCTTCTGTGTGTCTCTACTCTGTTGATCCTATATACCTGAGACTTCCTGACCACCCTCCCCCTATCTAATATATCTGGCAGTTCTACTGTGCACATCCTTTCTGCTCATGCTATGTGTGGATTCCATGCAACAATAAAGCACATTGATTTTCTCCTTTCCTCATCCGAGAAGGACAAATAAAGGACTTCTGTTTAGTTATCCCAGCAAGCCCATCAATCCAAGCCCACCCTTTCAGCAGGTGTCAATCAGGCTCACCTTATGTGCTTTTCATTTAACGAGTGTGTGTGTGTGTGTGTGGGGGGGGTGGGGGGGGGGTGTACTTATCAGAAGTGACTAACGAACTTATGGATGCACAGTTTGTTTACCGAGAACTGTTTACATGGCACACACAATTAGTAAACATCCCTGATTGTGCTTCAGGCAATGTCATTAAAAACGGGGGGGGGGGGGGGGGGGGTTAATAGGAAATACAGAGGCTAAACCTAAACTGAGGTAATTTCCTTCCGTAGCTTAGCCGTTATAATCTAATTAATACCAACAAAAACTAAACTTTTAATAGGGAGCTTAAAGCTTGATGCCCTACATAGACAGATCAACCTGATTATGTTTGTTTAATTTAATATCTCTGATACTTCTGCTGTCAGATGTAGTTTATGACTTCCATCCTGCTCTACAGAGTGCAACAGTTATGTCCACTTTCCTAGCCGCATTAGTTCTGGAAGAATTTTTTTTTTATTATTTTTAGTCCATAAATCTAAATCATGAACCAAACTGACCAGTTGCAAGATACATCACAACATTGTAAGACATCCGATTCACTTCATCTACTGTGTTTTATGCACTCCCAATATGTTCTATTAGGGTAGTTCACTTGTTCCCTGCAATTTATCTTGTCACCAAAAACTACTTAACAGAGGGATATTTATTACTAACTTCCAAAAATAGAATTTTATAAAGGAATGATCAAACCATTTATTTGAATGATTTTGAATGTGTCCTATGGCCTAAACCTAAATTAAGCACAGAGTTTCAGCCCTCCTCCAGTTGCTGCCTTTATTTTTTTTAAATAAGCTTTCTAGACTTTTTGTTTGAATTTACATTTAAATTTAGCAGATGCTTTTATCAAAAGTGACTTACCAATCGAGTTGAGGACATAGATCTGGAGCAGTGAATTTAAATAAAAGGGTGCTGGTCAATTGGCTTGTTGTAATGCGAGTCAAAGCTTTGAATTTGATGCTGGTATCTACAGGTAGCCAGATCTAGATCTAGGCTTGCAAACTAGATCTGCAGGAGTGGAAAAAGAAGAGGTAGCGATATTATGGAGACTGGGATTTGAAGATTTGTTCCCAGATATCAATAATAAAAGTACTTTCAGGCTTCTTTCCTATACAGACATCAACAAAAAACCCTACTGTTCGCTTTTACAGGACATCTCTGTGGTTTTCTGTGGAAGAGGTAAGTGAGAGGGCAAGAAACTTACACAGAACTGTGTTGAAGCATTGATATGAATCACTGAATCAAATAACCAGGGTTGAGCAAAATTCTGAATTTCAGAATGAACTCCCTTTCAATTCACAAGTTAGGATTTGAATTGAATTGGTCACACCCCAAAGGAAATTGAATGGGAATTTGATTTGGAATGATAGCAAGTAGAATTTCCTGATTTGCAATTTATAGAAATTCAACACCGTCACACTACACAATTTCATTAGTCAAAGACACATTTTGTGACATATAATTGTGTTGATACCAATTATGCATGTTTATTCCCTTATAGGTATAATATTTTCTTTTCTTTTTTACTTTTAGACATAAAATCTCTCTCTCTCTCTCTCTCTCTCTCTCTCTCTCTCTCTCTCTCTCTCTCTCTCTCTCTCTCTCTCTCTCTCTCTCTCTCTCTCTCTCTCACCAAATTTATTTTCATAAAAAAAATAACTCATCAAATTTGAATCTTTGATTGTTTAATATGTTGAGCACATTAGAGCATTCCTGGAAATTAAGTGTTCTTCACTGATGGTCAGTATAATAAAAATGTATTAAATATAGTGAAATAAATAAATACATATTTTGATAGGTGTTTTTTTTAAACATAATTACATTTTATTATATTTATAATTGATTATTTAAATATTGTAAGTGATGTGTTTGTAGAACTAAAATAAAGTTGAATTAATCTACTTAATTTTAAGTCAAATAATTAAGTGAAAAAAAGTTACAATTTAAAATGTCAACCTGCCATAACTTTTACACATTATCTGTACATATTACATATTAGTTTGTCATATTTAACAATTACGAATTTAAATTTATAAACTTTAAGAATATTTCTTAAACTTTGTCAACTTAGTCCTATGACAATTGCTACCTTTTAGAGAAATCTCTTTCTGACATCGGAAAAAAGTTGCCTAGAGTGACAAAAAAATCAACCAGAACAATGATGTAAATAAAACCATACAAATGGCCAACAAATGCAACCATTTTATTAATGTCCCAGTGCATGCTGGAAAGATGGTAATTGGGACTGAACCACATTTTGTGGAGGCCTATTAGAACTTCCTGGCTCGCTGCTGTGCTTTTTGGTTTGGCTTAAACATAATCTAAGTATGTTGTAATAAAAAAGCTGCATTACTTGCTATTAGCTGGAAAAACTACAATATTCAAATCTTTTGTAAGAGATAAATCGTATTTTCAGCATTGTTTACTTGATCTAATAACTTTTTTATTTCTTTTTACAGTGTACTGTTTCTGGAAATACCCCATTTGTTTACACTGAAAACTCTAATTTTGTATTAAAGAATACATTTAAAAACAATTATTTAAATTTATTTCAATTTTAATTCTACTTCCTTGCATTCAAATTAGAATTAGAAAAGTACATCCTTTTTGCTACCTCAATTCCAATTCAATACACATTCAGGAATTGTATTGGAATTGGAATTCAATTCTGAATGGTCCACAACTCTGCCAATAACCCTCTGAAAACTCGACATATGAGAGAGAAAAAAAAAAGGAGCCCACTAGTGCTGACGGTGTGATTGCTCTACTACATTTGGAGTGCTAAGGCAAGGCAAGCAAAGTTTATATATATAGCACATTTCATACACAATGGTAATGTCAACAATGGTCAAAGTGCTTTACATAAAGAAATCGCATAAACAAAGATACACGCAAACCTATTTAAAACCATTTTTTTTATATTTAGATATAAATGAATACAGAGATACAATTATAGAGTGCAATTAGTGAGTGCAGTGCATTGCACAGTCTGTAAATGCACAGTGTTTTCAGTGTGGATTTGAATGTGACTACTGTTGGAGGCTGGAGCACATCAAACCTCCTCTGGAAGCTCGTTCCAGCTGCTGGTAGCATAATAGCTAAACACTATTTTACCTTGTTTTGGCTGAACCCTCTGTATTTCTAACTGACTTAATCCTAATGATCTGAGAGGTCTGTTAGGTTTAAATTTAACAGGCATACAATGCATTTAGGTCCAAGGTCCTTTATAAATCCACTGTGTGATTTATAAACTAGTAATAGTTCCTTAAAATCAATTCTAAATGTGACTGGAAGCCAGTGTAAAGTCATGAGGACTGGAGTAATATGCTCAGATCTTTTGGTCTGGGTCAGAATCCTGGCAGCAGCATTCTGGATTAGCTGCAGCTGTCTAATGGTCTGTTTAGGAAGGACAGAGAGAAGTACATTGCAGTAGTCCACCCTGCTGGTGATAAATGCATGAACAAGTTTCTCTAAGTCTTATAACATCTCCAAAAATCGAATTCTTGCTATATTTTTAGATAATAGGAGTCTGATTTACTTATTGCTTTGACATGACTACTGAAACTAAGGTCTGGTTCCAAAATGACACCAAGATTCCTGACTCCATGTTTTGTATTTAGAACCCTGAAATTAAGATGTGTTCACCTTGGGAATATTTGCTTTGTTCCCATATACAATGACCTCTGTCTTGTCTTTGTTTAACTGAAGGAAGTTTCAACATACCCAACTGTTAATTTTGTGAATGCACAGACACATAGTCTATGCCAACACAGGCACAGAGAGACTATGCTAAGAGCCACTCAGGGGGAGAAAGTGTGCGTGTTACATCAAGATAGTAGAAAAAGCGTCTAATAGCTAGAGGGAACAAATCAAGGTTCACTACCAAATAGCACTAATGAGTGAATGAGCACCACTCCAACAAGACAAACTATCCACTGGCATCCTCAGATCACTCAACCCTAATAGTAAGAGCCAAAAGGAGCTACTGAAATGCCTTGCACAATGACAGAGTCAAGAAAAAGGGAAAATTTGACATCTTCCTGATAGGAGTGTTTTAATTAGTCCCTTATCTCCAGATCTTCACATCTGCCCACACTTAATTATCTTAGAAAGATTTGGCCATGAGCAAAACACAGGTTCCCAAGGTGAGCGGTCCCATGAGAGGGAACTGTCTGTCATGTGCGTAGGTTGGGTGTGATTTTAAAGTAAGAGTTGAAGAGTAGAATCAATTAAAATTTGATTCCTATTCACACACCATCATGTGGTTCCAAATCCTTACAATTATTTTGTTTCCATGAAAACAAAAGAAGTTTTGAAGAATATTCACATCATGTTTTTCCATGCAACGACTTCTCGTAGTGACCATGCCTGTCAAGCACTGACAAAAAACAAACAAACATTAAAGTATTATACTGTAGTTCATATGACTTTACCAGCAACAGGAACAGACAAAAAAAGCACTGATAATTGTATAAAACTTAATAATTCACTGAATTCAAATCAAACATTGTAACTACATTGATAACATCAAACTTAATTGGTTCTGTCAACATGGCATGCAAAGACTTAGTCTGTGAATATGATGCATACATGAGTAGTAATAATAGTTTTTACTGTGGTTTTTATAGTATTTAAAATCATTAGACAAAGCAAGAAATCCACATTAACATGACATTCGAAATAATGATGTTATTCTCTGCTTTTGATGTCAAACTGTAAAGAGGTATATGCGAACATTGGATAAGCCGGTAAAGTGTTTACATGCAAAATTATATCAGCATAATGGAAAAATTCTACCTGCGTAGATCAGTTTATTCATATGCTGTTTATGAACTTACACCGATAAAGGAATGATTTAATGAGCTTTCTGTACATGATCACACATGTTGTCGGCTTATTAAACAGAAATATGTTATTTCTGCACCACTATCACCACCAAATGGAATTGCGAAACAAATGTGTTTTTCAAAACAGCTTTCAGAGATAGATCCGTCCTCAACTCATGCCATTGGTCAAGTCAGTGTCATTGTGTTTGTGAAGATGGGTCGCTTAATACAAAAAGTGGATTTTTCAAAAAAAATTTGAGAAAATTACCCAATGCATGGCTTACTTATAGTTGTTTCTCCATATTAAAGCTGGATAGGAGAATGTATTTTAACACATAAAAGGTTACATCTGCTTCAAGCATAATCTGTGTAAGAACGTGCATGTATTTCATATTTGGGTGAACTATTCTTTGAAACTAGATTTAAAAATGGCGCCTCAATGTGCGCATTAGGTTTGTTGTCATTGACAACAAGTCATATGGACTTCTTGGATGATACTTTTATGGTTTTCTTTTTATTTTTGTCCTTTTTGGAGCTTAACAAACACAGTCATAATGAATTGAAGTTGTGTGTAAAAATAATATGTCAAGTTTCTTAAAAGGTTCCTTTTGTCACAGAATTTTTTTTTCTTTTTTTTTTTTTTTCAATAACTGCATTCAGGTTTTGGGAATGATTAAGGTTCGTAAATAATCCTCGAGAATTTGATCATTTGAGTGATCTCCTGTATTCATTTTACATGTACAATTTGCAGAAAACAGAGAAGCTTGGTTGTCACCTGTCACAATGTGTGGATGGCTGGTATGCTCTGGTTGTAGGACCACTGAGTTTGTTTTGTACATGCGTCGAAAACTTGAGAAAGCGACCTTGACATGGTGTACTGCACTGGTCCTCCCTGCAGCACTTTCAACATGGACATTGGGTGGTAGTCAGTCCACCAGCTCTAATCTGTGATGAAAAATGACACATTCGTTCTGTTTGAAAGGTGAAAGAGAGAAGAATTAACATTGACGTGCACTCACCGCATACGCATACACAAAATCAAACAGAGTCACAAAATGCTTCCAAGATAAACTCATACTGGGTTATTGTGGTGTATATTGATACAGAGTTCCAGGAAGAAAATGTATTTGCAGGTTTGCTTACACAAGAAAATTATTTGTAAATTAAATTGAGTGAAACAAAAAGGTTAATGGCAACAGCATATAAATAGATAATTGTTATAGTGGAGAGAAACTTGATCGCAGGCAGTTGGCTCACCACATGTATTCTCATCATCATCTCTGATTACCTTCATGCAGCACCACTCCATTACTGTGGTAAGACAAATGGAAGACAACATTGTACATGAATAATGTTAGCATGCTCTGATCAACAATACAAACAAAACAAAGAAAATATGTATTGCCTGCACTTTGCCATGCACAGGCTAAATGTAATAAACACATAATGTGTCAATACTGAGTTACAACTACAATCAGGTTTGGCTCGGATTTAGAGAAAATAAAACAAGCAAACACTTTTTTACTATCCACATTTGGTTGGACATTCCAAAATCTTTTAAACTACTCTCTTCAGTTTTAAGTGTTGGTGTAGTTACTGCATTGTGCCTTTGCAGGTCTGCACTAAAAAGGAGAACAATTGGAACATGTCAATATCTAAGTAACATTTTCTGATGCTTTTATCATGTGGAAACTTGTTTTGTTGGATCAAAGCAAATGCTGTGCCATAGGACTTGGTTCACGTCCTAGTAATGCTAAATGATCTGACAACTAAAAATGTTTAGTTGTGATGAGTTCAGCTTACAGTGGTTTATTTTCTCCTTTACTGATGTCATTTGTTTGGACTATGAACAAGATACATTAAGAAGAGGCATTGACTAAAATACCTGACACTTTGTGACAACACCAGTGCACACTTTACAGAGGACTAGAGGGAAAAGGAGGATGCATGGTCATTTATTTCTCTGTGGCCCTGAGTCGTGGTGTAAATTGCATTTGCTGGTGGAAATGTGAGAAGCTTGAAGATCAAATAGCACCAAACGTTTTAAACAAAGAGAGAAAGAGGTATTATTATTATCTGTAACAGATAAAGGACAGGGAAGGAGGAGGCGGGAACTGGCTGAACAGTAAACAAAGTTTTAATATCAAACTTATCTTAAAACAAACATAAACACAGACACACATGCAACGTCGCTGTGTGTGCGTGTGTGTGTGTGTGTGTGTGTGTGTCTCTCTTTCTATCTCTCTCTCTCTCTCTCTCTCTCTCTCTCTCTCTCTCACAATATCCTAATATAAAACCTACATTCCTTTAGACTACAGAGAATAAATTATTCCATCAGTGAAACCCTCATGTTAAAAATCAAAGAGATTCAGGAGCAATTATAATTTGGTTTAAAGAACATCTTTTCCACTACATTCATCCTGTTAAAAAAGGGAGAAAACACATATTTGGATTAAAATGAAAACAGAACTCATTTGTACAGATGAGGATACTTACCTGTGTGCCACCTACATCCCCCCACACGAGTCAACCTATTATAGTGAGGAGATCATCAACACATTACTGTCAGAGATGATTAAGTTTCATTCTCTTGGCTCAGTCCTGATAATTGGGGATCTGAATGCAAGAACTGGGAAAGAACAGGTTTAAATTAGTTCATTTTGTGATAAGTTTATTATTAATAATTCAAAACAAACATCCTATTAAACCACGTCTGAGCTATGACAACACGATAAACAAAAATGGAAAGCAAATTCTGCAGCTTTGTAAAAACCTGGGTCTCCATGTAGTTATCAGCAGAACAAAGGGTGATTCTCTGGGCCAATTTACCTACTGCTCTTCTATAGGCAGCAAGAGTGGACTATGCCATCACAGATCTTGACCAAAACAAAATCAGTTGCTTCACAGTGATGCCACAACTACCTTTCTCAGACCACTGGCACATTGTCATTAGTATGAATAAGTCAGCCTGTCATCTAGCATCTTCATCAGAAGTCTAAACTGTATCCTGTTAACTAAATAAATAACTAAATTCTGCTGGAAAAAAAGATAGTCCAGCCTTGTATGAAGCTGAACTCTACAGCAATCATGCTGAGAACATGATAGATGCATTTTTCTTCACCACATTTGGAGAAGATGAGAAGAGCATCATTATGGCAACAAAACAATTAAATAAAATCTTTTTCACAATTAGTAGCAAATCATTGAAAAAAATGAATAAGGCCTCGAGCCCGGATGGTAGTTAACGAGCATGCCGGGGGGGTTCACAGGGACGTACCCGTCGAAGTCGCGCCCACTGCCATCCACAGATTGCCTCCATGACAGATCGTCTCCACATCGTCCTCAATCACGTGGGAAGAAGGAGCACGCGGGGGGTGGCTGGAGTGCCAAGGAAAGCCTCGACCACAATGTTGACATGGTCATGTTCTCGCAGTGAGAACATGAACCATCCACAAAAGCTGCCTCGGTGTGATCACAGCCCAAACACACGAGACAGCACCTGTGGCCGTCTGAAGCGGAGAGCACTCTACCGCATCCAGGAACTACACAGGGGCGGAAGGGCATCTTTAAAAAGACAAGTCCTGAAAAGGACGCTCAACGTCTCTTCACTCTTTTAATAACAACTCTTGAGGTGGCGGCGTAGTGGCTAGAGCACAGGGCTGCTAATCAGAAGGTCGCTGGTTCGAACCCCATGGCCACCACCATTGTGTCCTTGAGTAAGGCACTTAACTCCAGGTTGCTCTGGGGGGATTGGCCCTGTAATAAGGGCTCTGTAAGTCACTGTAAGTCGCTTTGGATAAAAGCGTCTGCCAAATGCATAAATGTAAATGTAAATGTAACTCTTCCTGTCGAAGCGCCCAGGGGCAAACTGCACTGCCGTGCAGAGAAGGAGAAAGCCACTGAAGTGCACCGTAGATCCAACAGCAGATCGCTCAGAGGTAAGAGGAACAGGTGTGTGACAGCTCGCTGCATACACGACCAAACGGCTCCGAAGAAAATTTCAGAATGAACAGACGTATTTCCCCGCATTTATACCCATATATCCGGGGGCGGGACATGCAAATTCTGTCTGCCAACTTCTCATTGGCCTTTTTTCATAGATCAGAGGTATATTCGGTGCTCAAGAGAGACCCCTAGTGTTGCTTCTTCGACACAATGTCATAGTGAGCGACAGACGGGGAACGAAAGTTGTTAAAACTGACTGGTTTGACCAAGAATTTTGGAAACCTTTACACGCAAAGTGAACAAAACCCCATCCAAACAAACCTGCCAACTACATCTACTAGAATACACAATTAAGTGTCAATTAAATAATGTGGACACCCCCATATCACTAATTGAACACTGGGAAACAAATAAAACTCTCAAAAAATAAAGAAATGCTGAAACATGGCCTCCGCCCCAAACTGAAAGAGGCCATTCTCAAATTATTACATTTTCTCTTTAAATCAGGACACTTTCCTGAGATTTGGAAATAAAAGAAAATCAACCCAATCGTCAAATAAGGTGACATATTTAACCCAAACAACTGTAGAGGCATTTCATTGAGTAGCAACCTTGGAAAATTATTCTGTTGTATAATGAATGACAGATTAGTCCACTATCTCCAACTCTCAATTTAGATTCATGCTATAAAATAGAACAGCTGATCAAATCTACACACTGCACAAAAATGTCCAAAAAACAAAACAAGGAATAATATTTGATGGCTTCATTTATTTTAAAAAAGTGATTTCGTTTGGCATAACGGACTCTTTCTAAAACTAATTCATTAGGATTAGGAGGAAATGTTTATGATTTAATGGACATGTACAAAGTTAGAAAATGCTGCATTAAAATACAAAATAACAGAATATTTCATCAAGAATAAGGGGCCATCAAGGCTGTGGCCTAAGCCCAACAATATTTAATATTCATGTAAATGAGTTGGCCACAATGCTTCAAAACTCTTCTAGCCCTGGACACACACTAGAGAACAGAGAAATCAAATGTATTCTATATGCAGATCACATGCTACTTTTGCCACCTACTGAAGAGGGATTACATGAAAACCTCTCAATTCTAGAAAATTACTGTAGTAACTGGGCCTTACCAATAAACATGGATACATTAAGACGATTTTTTTGATTTTTCTTTTGAAAAATTATAACTTTAAAAGACAAAAAAATAATAATTTTTACATTTAGGGGAGATATTGTTATCCAATGTCCCAGTTACAATTATTTAGGTCTGATAGTCTCTGCTTCTGGACAATTTGACATGGCTGTAAAGGACCTAAAAGACTAAAAATAGGTCCTAAAATATTTGTCAGTGTAATCAAACCTATCATTCTGTATGGCAGTGAAATCTTGAGACCCAAATATAAACATAAATTATGAATCCTGGGACAAAAGTTCAATTTTGTAAAAACATCCTGGGGGTTCAAAGACTAACCTGGGCTGTAGGGCAGAACTGGGCAGATTCCCTCTATTGACTAACATTCAAAAGAGAGCCAGTAAATTCAGGTTCCAACTCTTCCCCAGAAATTCACAATCACTCTGCGTTTATAAACAGAGCAGCACATGCAGAGAGCAACCCTTTGCAGTTCTTAGTGGATAAGCACCAGCTAAATGTATACTTGTGGCCAAAAGTTTGGAATAATGTACAGTTCCCTTTACAAAAAGCTACACTAGGATGCTGCGCTGAAGAGAGCTATGGGGACAATCCTAATTGTGACCGAGCTGTGAATATGTGTGTAACACGTCAATGAACATTGACCGGAATTTATAGCCTCGGCTAATGTAGTCATTAGATGCACCTGTGGCCAGGCTATAAATGGATGCGTGACCAGGTGTCGTCAGATCCTCTTTTTTTTTAGAGCGATTCTGTGTGTGTGTGTGTGTTTCACAAACCTGTCAAAACTTTCTTTCCTCTGCTAGGAGTTAGAATTTGGTTTTTCTTTGCACCCTCACCCTGAACCTTTCGCGACCCTTGGCCGGTTACTCTCTAAGCCTTCTGCTCCCTGCCGTTTGTAACACCGGAGCGGCTAAGACTTTTCAGACTGTACCCTTTAGACTTATGTCCACCGCATTTACTAGTGGCATAAAGTCAGGGCAATTCTTCCCTTGGAAGCCATTACCAGGTGGCGGTCACCTCCTGGCAGACTATGTCACTTTGGGTAAGGGGCATTACTGCCCGGGCCTACGAGGCACGCGGTCAAGTTTCGCCAGTAGGTTTTAGGGCGCACTCTACCAGAGGACTCTCCTCCTCTAAAGCCTTGGCTAGAGGTCTCCCTCTGCAGTTGGTTTGTGATGCGGCAGGTTGGTCCTCTCCGCACACGTTCATTAGATTCTTATAAGTTTGGATGTTCTTGCCACTCCAAGCTCTTATGTCCTTGAGTCAACATCTCAAGCTCATGTCTGAGGCCTCTCACGCTCTTGTGAGCACACTACATAACCGTAAGTTGTCCGGACAACCACAGTGCGGTGGCGTGGGTATTCTTGTCCCCATAGCGCTCTTCAGCGCAGCATCCTAGTGTAGCTTTTTGTAAAGGGAACATCTCGGGTTACGTGTGTAACCCTTCTTCCCTGAAAAAAGCGGAACGAGATGCTACGCTGCTTTGCTGCACTGTGATACCCCAGGACTGCTCTTCAAAAAGAAGTATCTGACAACACCTGGTAACGCATCCATTTATAGCCTGGCCACAGGTGCATCTAATGATTTCATCAGCCGAGGCTATAAATTCCGGTCAATGTTCATTGACGTGTTACACACATATTCACAGCTCGGTCACAATTAGGATTGTCCCCATAGCGCTCTTCAGCACAGCATGTCGTTCCGCTTTTTCAGGGAACAAGGGTTACACACGTAACCCGAGACGATTTTGCTGTTTCTGAATGAAATTGCTATTTTAATTCACCAGAGTGGCACTCATCTGATTACGAAGTTTAGTCAGGACATTTCTGATGTAAAAACAGCATCAACACTTTTTTTTTTTTTTAATAACAATTTTTATTGTACAGACATAAAACAGTGTACAATAAATACTTAGAAACGAGCATAAAAGCGAAAACATTGTCTGCACTTTTATCTTTTTACACATTCCTTTCCAACATATACCTAAATGAGGAAAGGAAAAAAAAAAAAAAAAAACCCACAGTAACAACCACCCCAGACCCCCTCCCTCACCCACCCAAGAGGATTAGAAAATATCAGCAGTCTCCACACGCGATTATACTTAGTACATACATATATACATATACACATACACACATATATATACATATATATATATACATACATACATACACATACACATATACACATACACATACACACACATATATATATATATACACATACACACACACATATATATATATATATATATATATATATACACATACACATACACATACACATATATATATACATACATACATACACACACATACACATACACGTACAAAAAAAAAAAAAAAAAAACCTTGCACACCCATGATATATTTAGTCAGAATCTAGTGAGGATACAGAATCGTAAATATTTAAAATAGGATTCCATGTTTTATAAAATTTACCAGTTGAGCCCTGAATCGAATATTTCAATTTTTCAAGTGAAAGGAATGACATCAGATCCTTTAACCAAGAGGTAGTTGGTGGAGGGGTTGGACACTTCCAATGCAACAAGATGCGCCTTCTAGCAATAAGAGAAGCAAAAGCAATAACCTCTGCTTTCTGTCTCGTGATGAATGACAAGTGGGACATGCCAAAAATGGCGACTAGAGGGCATGGAGATAGAGAAATGTGCAAAGCCCTTGACATGAAGTCAAAAAAAGAAGCCCAATATGAGGCCAGTTTAGGGCAGCTAAAGAATGTATGGGTGTGATTGGCGGGAGAAAGGGAGCATCTGATACAGTAGTCCTCTGTTTCTGGAAACAATTTATGAAGTTTAGCTTTGGTAAGATGAATACGATGAAAGACTTTTAGCTGAATGAGACTTAGCCGAGCACATACAGAAGTAGAATTAACTCTAGCAAGAGCCTCAGACCATAGCTCTTCCGGTAACTTAATTTGCAGCTCATTTTCCCAAGTCATCTTTAGGTAGGAGAGAGAGGACGTACTAGATGAGAGTAACATGGTGTAGATAGAGGATATACGACTACCACCTGTAGGGGCTGACAATAAGTTCTCAACCAGAGATTGTTCTGGTAATTGAGGGAAACTGGGGAAGTTAGTCTTAACAAAATTGCGGAGTTGAAAATATCTGAATAAGCCCGTAGTATGCAGGTTAAATTTGGACATAAGATTGGTAAATGTAGCAAAAGAATTATCAATAAAAAGATCTGAAAAACAGGCCATCCCTTTATCTTTCCATCTTTGAAAAGTGTGATCAATAGATGGTGGTAAGAACAAGTGATTATTGCAAATAGGACTTAGAACGGATAATGACTCCAACCGAAAATGTTGTCGCATTTGTTTCCAGATTTTTAAAGTTGATAGGACAATAGGATTTCTAGTATAATTAGAGGGATGCAAAGACAAAGGAGCAAAGACAAGTGCAGGAAGAGAAGAAGAAAGACAAGTAGCAGCTTCTAGAGTGCACCAGTTGACCTCCGGCGCATTACACCACAAAAAAATCTTAGAAATATTGGCGGACCAGTAATAAAAAAGAAAATTTGGCAGAGCTAAACCTCCATCACGTTTATTTCGTTGCAGGATAGTTTTACTCACTTTAGGAGTTTTACCAGCCCAAATAAATGAGGAGATGATTTTATCTAGACATTTAAAAAAATATTTATGTAGAAAAAGAGAGAAATAAGAGTCGCGGCAAAACATTCATTTTAATGGTCTCCACTCTCCCAACAAGAGAAAGGGGTAGGCTACCCCATCGTTTTAAGTCTAGTTTAATTTGATCAACCAAATTCGTAAAGTTATTCTTAAGGATGGAACTGAAAGAGTGTGAAATGTTTACGCCTAAATATCGAAACCCTGAAGGAGAAAAATTAAAAGGTAGGGAGCTCTTAGAAATTTTTTTGGCCACGTCATTTATGGGGAAACATTCGCTTTTGGCGAAATTTAATTTGTAACCTGAAAAAGAGCCAAAGGTGTCGAGCAAGTGCATAATTTCATTGGCGCAGCCAACTGGATCCTGTACATACAACAACAAGTCGTCAGCATAGAGAGAAACACGATGTTCTGTGCCTCCCCTGTGGATACCGCATATAGACGAAGATGATTTTAAGGCGATAGAAAGTGGCTCAATAGCTAAAGCAAAGAGCAGAGGAGACAGAGGGCAACCCTGCCGTGTCCCACGGGAGAGGGAAAAAAATGATGAACTATCAGCATTAGTTTTAACACTAGCAGAGGGAGCAGAATATAGGAGGCGAATCCATGAAATAATATTGTGCCCAAAGCCAAACTTTTTTAATACAGTAAATAAATAATTCCATTCTACACGGTCAAATGCTTTTTCCGCATCAAGAGAAATTATCATTTCCGAAGTCTTAGACAGAGAAGGACTAAACAGTATATTTAGCAATCGTCGGATATTAGATGACATCTGACGTCCACTAATAAACCCGGTCTGATCCTCAGAAATAATATCAGGAAGACATGCATCAATGCGCTTTGTCAGCACCTTTGCTAAAATTTTAACGTCCGCATTCAATAAACTAATAGGCCTATAGCTACTACATAAAGTTGGGTCTTTATTTTTTTTTAATAAAAGAGAGATAGATGCTTGATTTAATGAAGCTGGGAGAAAACCCTGCTCAAATGACTCCTTATACATATCAAACAATAAGGGGGCTAACTGTGCTGAGAACTTCTTATAAAAGTCTAAGGGGAAGCCATCAGGCCCTGGAGCCTTGTTACACTGCATAAGACCAATGCAGGTGGTAATTTCATCTAGGCTGAGAGGTACATCTAATGTCTCCTCTGTTAATGTATTAATAGTGGGTATATTTAAATTATGTAGGAAAGACTCCATTAAGGAAGAATCAGGAGGAGGTTGAGAAGTGTAAAGACTGGAGTAAAAAGAGGAAAAGACAGAATTAATTTTTTGAGGGTCAGTAACTAGCTCATTAGAATGATTATCATAAATCTGCGTGATATAGCGTGATGCTGACTGATGCTTAAGCTGGGAAGAAAGAAGACGGCCTGCTCTATCCCCATGTTCATAATAGGTAGCTCTAGTTCTTTTAATCAAATATTCTGCTTTATTTGTTGAAAGCAAATCAAATTCAGTTTGTAACCTCGAACGTTTTAACTTAAGATCAGGTTTGGGATCGCTTGAATACTGTCCATCAACATCCAATATTGAACGGATAAGCTCTTGTTGCCGAAATTTTCTTGTCTTAGCTAAGTGAGCACTAAAGGAAATGATGCGACCACGAATAAACGCTTTAAATGTCTCCCATAGAAGAGAAGCAGACACGGTATCCGTTTTATTAGTCTCAATGAAAAAGTCTATATTTTTGGATAGAAATTCACAGAAGTCAGTTCTGGCGAGAAGCCCTACATCGAATTTCCACTGAGGTCGGCTCTTAAAAGCGGGCGACAAGGAGATATCTAAGGTATGCGGAGCATGATCAGAAATAACAATGGCAGAGTAATCTGAGGAAATAACCGAAGAAAGCAGGGCTTTATCAAGAAAGAAATAATCAATCCGAGAGTAAACATGGTGCACACTTGAGAAGAAAGAAAATACTTTGTCAGAGGGATGAAAAAAGCGCCAGGGATCTATGCAGCCTATTTGATTTGTCAGCGAAATTAGAGACCTGGACATAGCGGAAAGAGAAGAAGATTTAGTCGCAGATTTATCAAGATTATTATCGATAACACAGTTGAGGTCCCCTCCAAAAATAAGATGGTGAGTGTCAAGATTTGGGATTTTTGAGAAAAGCATAGACATAAAAGTAGGGTTATCCCAATTTGGGGCATATACGTTTACTAACACTACTGGAGTTTGAAAAAGAATACCACTGACGATAACAAAGCGGCCTTCGGGATCTGAAAGTACTTGCTCTGCTAGAAACATGACTCTTTTATGTATCAGAATTGCAGTACCTCTGGATTTGCTATTAAAACTAGAATGAAATACTTGACCCACCCATTGTTTACGCAGTCTGGTGTGATCACTCGTACGCAAATGTGTCTCCTGAAGAAACATAATATCAGAGGACAGGGATTTTAGATGAGAAAAAACTCTAGATCTTTTAATTTGGCCACCCATCCCACGTACGTTCCATGTAATGATTCTAATATTGTGTCCAACCCCACCCCCCTTAGAATTAACAAGGGGCATATTCATAAAACTGCAAAGTAGAACATGAAACTCTAAATTGGATAAAAAAGGAAAACAACTATGCTTTTTTAAGCTCAATCATGGTTGCATATGTAAGAGACAACATTAGAAGCCAAGTAAGAAAAAATAATCCTCCATCAAACATAACCCCCGAACATACCCAGAACATAGAGAACAAAAACACAAATATGTTCAGAAATATCAAAAGAAAATCCCTTCTGATACTCGTCCACTTAAACATGACGAGTTGCCAGAAAAACGTTATCACAACCGATTGTGTAATGGAGTTGACTCCAACAAACAAAGAATTTAACACTAATAAGAGAATTCACTCCTGAAAAGGAGTGGACAGGGTGCAGAACAGCAAATGTGCGAAACGAGTGCACATAGCGATTCTAGTGGCAGTAAAACTAAAAAGGAAGAATATCTAAAGAATACCCCCCCCACAAAATAACACAAAATACAAAAAAAAATAATAAAATAAATAATAATAAATAAAAATGAAATGTGCATATACACACACCGCGCAATACATGCACCGTGAAGGGGAGAGAAGAAACTTTTTTTTTTTTTTTCCCCCTTTTAATAAAAAAAAAAAAAAAAAACAAAGGCATTTAACAACTACTCAGAGAGAGAGCGAGAGAAACAGATATCTCCTTATCATCAGCGCCGCTCTTAAAATTACTCAGCAAAGTTTTGATGGTAGAATTTTTCTGCAGCCTCAGGAGAGTTGAAGTAATGCTCCATGTTGTTATAGGACACTCGAAGTCTGGCCGGGTAGATCATGCCAAAACGAACACCGCATTTATACAACAGGCCCTTAATGTTGTTGAACGAAGCTCTCCTATTAGCCACCGAAACGCAGAAGTCCTCATAGAATTTGATTTTGTGTCCCTTGAAAGTAATGTCTTTTGACGATTTCGCGAATTTAAGCACAGCCTCCTTCTCTATATAGCGATGAAATCTCACTATAATCGGACGGGGATTTTGACCTTGGCGGGGTTTGGGCCTTAAGCTCCGATGGGCACGATCAAGCTCCGGGGGGGAGGGAAGGGCGTCGCCGGCGACCTCGGTGAATAAATCTGCCATAAACTGCCTGGCGTCTTTTCCCTCAATATCCTCCGGAAGACCAACCACACGAATATTCTGTCGTTTGGACCGCGAAACTAGATCTTCCACGTTAGCTCTCAAAGCAACATTCTCTTCCGTCGCCGACACCAACTTCGACTGCAGAGTCGAAACCTCCTGTTCGTGATGTGTGATCCTGTCGCTGTGGTCAGATAGGCTAGTTTCCATGTCAGTGATGGTAGTCGCTTGAGTCGCCAAGGTAGTTCCAATAGAAGCAATAGATGAGTGAATTGACTCCAATGACGAATTAAGCAGCGCGGTGAGTTCACCAGTTATGTTTCTCCTTAGTTTATCAAGTTCGCTCACCAGTGTGTTAGTCGTTAGCGGGTTAGAGGTATCGTCCGACATCTTGCCGCTTTCATTCCCAGAATTAGGCGCCTTAAATTGAGGGTTGATTTTACCACCAGCTTGCGTACCCTTACTCATTAAGGATATATAACGTTGACAAAGACCAGCAGAAGCACAAAAATGGCTAAAAAGCCCAAAATATAGTGTTATGAAGAAAACAATATGAAATTTAAGTCGGAGCACTAACACCACGCGTCTCTCCACTACATGGCAAAACCGGAAGTCAACAGCATCAACACTATTTGAAAAAAAAGTCATTTTTTATAAAATCTAGACAGGCTCCATATCCAGTAGCCATCACTCCAACACCTTATCCTTGAGCGTTTATGCTAAATTGCTAAATTGGTCCTAGAAATCACTTGACATTATATCAAACACAGCTGAAAGCTATTTGGTTCATTAAATGATGCTTAACATTGTTTTTGTGTTTGTTTTTCAGTTGCCACAGTATGAAATAGAATGGCATGTCTTAAGGTCAATATTAGGTAAAAAAATGGCTAAAAAAAAAAAGAAACAGCTTCCTCTAGAAACTCATCAGTCAATAATTGTTTTGAGGACTGAAGGCTATACAATGCTTGAAATTGCGAACATATTTAAGATTTCATACAAAGGTATACACTACAGTCTTCGATGATAAAGTACAATTGGCTCTAACAAGGACAGGAAGAGATGTGGAAGGCCCGTATTTACAACTAAACAAGATAATAAGTATATCAGAGTCTCTAGTTTGAGAAATAGATATCTCACATATCCTCAGCTGACAGCTTCATTGAATTCTACCCGTTCAACACCAGTTCCATGTACAACAGTAAAGAGAAGACTCAGGGGTGCAGGTCTTATGGGAAGAATCACAAAGAAAAAGCTACTTTTGAAACAGAAATACATAAAGAAAATGTTAGAGTGGGCAAAGAAACAGACATTGGACAACAGATAATTGCAAAAGAGTGTTATGGATCTTAACCCCATTGAGCTTTTTTGGGTTAAAAAAGTCTAAAGTGCATTAGATGTGCCCAACAAGACAGCTACATCTATGGCAAGTGCTACAGGAAGTTTGGGGTGAAATGTCACCTGAGTATCTAGACAAACTGACAGCTAGAATGCCATGGATATGCAGTTGTTATTGTGCACGTGGATGATTTTTTGACGAGAACTCTTTGAAGTAGTTTAAGTTTATTTGATATAAATGTTCAAATGTAAGTCATTTTTCATGTTATTAATGTCCTGACTATAAATTGTGTTCAGTTGAATGCCACTTTGGTGATAAAAGTACCCATTTCTTCCCATAGAACAAAATCTGTACATTATTCCAACTTTTAGCTGCCAGTGTATCAATTCAATTCAGGCAGGCAAAATTTAAAACAAATACAAATCATGACTCAAAAAGAATATATTCATAATTGGCAATCAAAATTCAAAGAAATAAACAAATTAACATATTTCCAAAAAAATTAAGATATACATTTATATAGAACAATTTATATACATATAAATTGGCATCATATCTTTGACTAAAATTAAAGACTACCATCACAGGAAGCTTCTGACTATGTATCGAGTGAGTGAGCACATTCTGGCTGTAGAGATGGTTCGGCACAGTCAAAGCTGGAGACCCAGAGAGAACAGATTGTGTTCACTCTGCACTCAAGGAGTCATAGATGATGAACTACACTTCCTCACTGAGTGCAGTAAATAAGAGACCATCAGACACACATTTTTTTAAACTCAAAGAACAGACAAGCCTACAACCAAAGTGTGAAAAGAGAGAAGATCTTCTTATTTGACACAGGAAACGCAGGTCATTCTGGCACACGCAAGGGAGTGTGGTGTTTATCACCGACATCCTCCTCTCTTCTAAGTACTTAACTTTGGCCCTCATCTTGCTTATTCCATATCCCTGTGTATTGGGTTAGACAGTTTTGACAGGGGCCTGATTCACAAAACATTCTTATGAATAACATACTTCTTAACTACTATTTCCATCTTACTGTTATCTTTTTTTCTTGAACTGTAAATGTTAGGGTTAAGGTTAGAGATATCTTAGAAACTTTTTTGTTCCTAAAAATTTTCTTAATAGTTATTTTCTTAAAGCTTATGTGTTTAACTTTTTCATTGTTAAAATACATTCTCCTTTCCGAGCCTAATATGCAGAGACAACTTTGTAAGCCATTTGTAGGTTTTTTTTTTTCACTGTAATAATTCCTTTGTTTGTTTTGAGTGACCCAACCAGCCAGACACAACAACAATGGGGGTAGGCTTAACCAGTGGTTGAGTTAGGGCCAGCCAACCCAGTGGTTGAGTTTGATCAACAGCAGACGGTGGGCATATCAGAAGGCTGTTTGAAAACAATGGTTATCTTTGCAATTCTGTTCAATGGCACATAAATTCAAACTTTCTGATTTTCTTAAATCAGGCCTAGGAAATTCTAAGAATTTCTTAGGATAAATTATAAGAGGTTTGTAAGAATGTTCCTAATACAACTTAAAATCAACATTCATAAGGACATTCTTAAGAAGTCTTTTCGAGAAAACAAAATATTCATAACTTTTTCCGTAAGTTAGAAAATACAATGAGAATAGTAAAAAAAAATAACTCTCTAAAAAAATGTATTCTCTATTTTTTCGGTCTGGTTTCATGACAAGTTGTTGTAATAATATGAGATAGCACAAGTGTACGAAAATGTACAATTTTTACTAACAACCAAGAAAAATGGACAAAACAAGGACCAATGTTAATCTGATTATTTAATTTTTTTTTTATCATCTTTTCTCCCAATTTGTAATACCCAATTCCCACTACTTAGTAGGTCCTTGTGGTGGCGTGGTTACTCACCTCAATCGGGGTGTTGGAGGACAAGTCTCAGTTGCCTCCGATTCTGAGACCACCAATGCATGCATCGTATCACGTGGCTCATTTTACATGACACAGCGGAGACTCCGCATCTGGAGGCTCATGCTACTCTCTGCGATCCATGTACAACATACCACGCATTGAGAGAGAGAATGACTAATCGCGACTACGAGGAGGTTATCCCATGTGACTCTACCCTCCCTAGCAACCAGGCCAATTTGGTTGCTAAGGAGATCTGGCTGGATTCACTCAGCACACCCTGGATTCAAACTCGTGACTCCAGGGGTGGTAGTCAGTGTCAATACTCGCTGAGCTACCCAAGCCCCGTTATTATGATTTTTTAATAAGTTCAACTCCTAACCCAGTGCTAAGCCTAACCATTAAGTGCAACCCCTTACCCAAACCTTAAACCAAATCCATGATTTTAATAAGTGCATAGAATTTGTGTACCATGAAAAAGAGAACAAATATTTTTTTATGGGAAGCGTATTGCAGGTTATTGACATTCATCAATCATTTATTTTCATCAGCCATAAATATGGAATGAGAAACCAAATTTTGTCAGATGTTTCCTTTCTGTTGGACAGGAGGCTAGTTTGTAAATATGATGCAGATGTTGTATTGATTCAAAATTGTGTTTGCTGATTTATTGGTCTTTAAAGGAATAGACTTTGTACCCTTTTGTAAAAGCCATCTCAAATTAATCATTATGAGTAATCTTGAAATCATGCTGGAATGCTTTGTGAATCTGGCACAAGGCGAACATTCAGATTGCTCCTTCAACTTCAACTGTTCATGTGTCTTGTTCTCATTGGTTTATTGTCTTTTCATTGGTTCATGTTTTTGGAGTCTTGTAGTCTTGTTATCTTGTTACTAGTTTAGTCTTGATATTGGCTCATATTTCATTGTATTGTTATCATTTATTTTTATTTTCATTGGTTGTCTTTTTAACTTGCGTACCCAGTCTGTGTATTTATAGCCCTCATGTTTTGTTGTTCTTTGTCAAGTATTGTTGGTGTAATGTTGTTTTATTTTTGGTTTGTTTTTGATTTATTGCACTAAGATAAAACTCCACTTGGGTTCTAACATCATCATCGTCTCATTCTTGCCTGTCCTGCCTGCCTACAACGTTACAAAGGGTTAAAAGTGTTTGTGTTTCTATATTAAATCTTTGACCTAGCAAAGTCATTGCGTTTGATTTTATGGTCATTAATGTTCTTAATGTTGCTATTGTTGTATGCACTTAAAATTAACTTGATGTCCCAGTGTTTAACTGAGAGTTCATCTTTGGCCATACGCTGTCATTGCTGTTAGATTTAATATTTATTTCATTCATGTAATGTTTAATGTGCTTTTTAAAAGTGTTATAAGGAGCTCTTTTTGTTAGTAATGTTGTTTTCTTCCTCTTTGAATTTAATATGATTATTCTACTCAAATGCATGTGACATAAATTCAAATAGAATTATGTTGAAAGTAATCCCACATTAATATAAAAGTAATAATAAGGATTAGATTACCACAAAAATGTAATCTACGTGATTACGTTACTGTTTACATTTTTTTGTCATGTAATTAGTACTGGATTACAATTCACAAATAATCCACTGCCTGTCAGTGACAAAAACTTGATTGATTTTAGCAGTTATCTCTTCTGGTTGCTTGCCAAGAAACCTGGGAAACTTCTCCCAGATGTTAGTCACCTATGCTACAGAGGTCTTTTGCTCAAACCCAGGCTCCACTTTGGCGGAGGGCCAAACGAGTGATAACTCCTTCCCAACCGTGTAGCACTAGACCCAAGGATGGCCAAGTGGCATAAACTACAACAGGCAGATAGATGACTCACATCAACTCCCACTGATTAAAACATATCTCATGTTCCTGTTTTGTGATCAAGGTTTGGTTGAATAGTTGGAGAGGAGATGTACATGCTTTGAAATTCATGTTGGACCTGCCTCTGTTTTTGTAATTGATTTGTTGACACCCAATGTGTTTACTATCTGTCATTTGTTTCAAAAGCCAATTAGTGTCTTATTTCCAACGTTCTGTGCAAGGTCACCATAAATGTGTTGAAGGGAAGATTGTCGGTTGTGACAAGTATGGTGTAGCTGCTTTGATCAGCGTTGGAAGCTTTGAATAGTGACATGTTGAAGTGTAAAAGTAGACTTGATGAGTCCATGTCAAATGCCAAATAACCATCAACGCTTGACAGAGCTACTTTTTTTCCCCATTCTAGAGTACCACAGTGTGCAGACAAACAAGGGTCTGCAAATGTCGCAAATACTTTTGATCTATTGTAGATACATACATTGTGCACATGTATTCAAAAGTTTGCCACATCAATGTAGTCAGAAGGAACAGTTTATTACTATGGATAGAGGTGACACATTCACATGGACAGTGATGAATCTATATATCACTGTCTGGGAGATGTGTAGAGGTGTAAATAGATTTCACGCTTCGTGTTACACTGATGTCTTCGACACTGCATTGAAAGAGAAGGGTTATTGATACATAAAATCAACCAGCACACGGAGAAAGACTAAATGGATCCCAGAAAGCTTTCAGCATAAATGAACATAAATGTTGGCATGGTCCCCATCTACACATGAAGCCAGTCCGGGCCGGGCCAAGTTCCACCCACCTTGGATTACACATCACACGGCTCCACTCATGAAAGGCTCATCTAAATGACTCATACTGACTTGCACACTCAGCAAGGGTCCATCCCAGCCCTGGCTACATCCCAAACACAGTGAGTAAAGGAAATTAAAGGGAGGGAGGGAACCATGCCATCCTGAGCCAATTGACTCTGGATTTTGAAAGCAATTGTTTACTTAATACAACTTTGTTTCCAATTAACCTTCTAATGGCTACTATAAAATGGCTGGAATTGAAGATGGTTGTGCATAAGCAAACTAATTAAGCTACAAATGTCCAGTGCAACCTAACTGAGGGAAGCACTTTTAAGTGGGTCCACTGATCACAGGGCATTAGGATTTGTGGTTCCTTCTGATCTGATTCCTGCCCTTTTGTATATGGTCAGGATAGTTACATGTTGTTGCTCTCCACACTGTGACCATCTGTTGTGAGGGTGGCTTCCAATTCTTCTCAGTTCAGATTGTAATAATAAATAAATAAATAATTTGTATTTAGAATACAGTTACTTTCAAAAAGTATTTTGATTACTGAAGAGATTACTTTGCATTTTATTGTCAATTGTTTCATTTCATATTTAGTCCTTTCAGATGGAAAAAATTATAAATTATGAGTGCATTTGAACAGCATTGAAACACTATCTTATGATGTGTTACATTCATATGAGCAGAGAGAGAATTAAGTCTGAAGTAAGTTTAGAGCAGAAGAAATAGAAATTAACCTTGTGTAAATCATCAGCTTTACTCTAAGCTAAAAATACTACTTCTAGCCATTTTACATGCAAATGTTACAAGACATAATCATATTTTTTTTTATCAAGAAAATTCACGTTGGATCGTGATATTAGGGAAAAAATCATATGCTTGATTATAATTTATGAATTGTTTTCCTGTAAAAATCCTTAAAACAAGATCAATTTGATTGATCTTGTTTTAGAAACAACACTGCATACGATATTATGTTTTTTCAGGCAATGTAGTTTTAACATGTGTATTTTGTCTTACTGTACTGTCAAAACAAGTGAAAAAATCTACTAGTGCTGCTGAAGTAATCCAATGTATTTAGAATATGTTTCTGACCTTGAGTAATCTAACATATGTTACAAATGACAATTTACAGCCTGTATTCTGTAATCTGTAGTGGAATACATTTCAAAAGTAACCCTCCCAACCCTGTGTGTGTGTATGTATATATATATATATATATATATATATATATATATATGTATATATATATATATATATATATATATATATATATATATATATATATATATATATATATATATATTATACATTTTCTTCTGATTGTGTTATTCATAAATACAATTACAGTATAGTAGAAAATTCAAATAAATGCAATAATATAATAGATGCCACTATCTCTAAAAAATGTCAATGAGAAAATGCATTAGTGAAATTCCATTATAGGACAGAGTTGCAATATGAAAAAAAAATTCTGTTGTGGCAATGTAAATTTTGTCTAAATTTTATGTAAAAATATGTTAGACAACATTATTTAGTTAACATATAATTAATTATCAAAGATGCATAAAATTATTCAAATAAAAAATCACGATGTAGACCAAACATTTATGGGGCTTTTCCACTGCATGGTACAACTCAGCTCAACTCGAATCTGCTTGCTTTTTGGGGGGGTTTCCACTGTGGATAGTACCTGGTACCTGATACTTTTTTTAGTACCACCTCGGTCGAGGTTCCAAGTAAGCCGATCCGATACTAAATGTGACTTCAAAATCCTGCAGATCACTGATTGGTAAGGGAGAATTGTCAATACCAGCATGACTGGATTTCTGACACGTGACATCAACCCGCTAGTTTTAAAGTTAGCAACAGCGATAACAGTATCATTTGTTCACACGACTTTTTAATTGTGAAAAAGAAAAGGCTGTGCGCAAAACCATGCCGTGGTCAATAAAAGAGGTGCAGTCTGTCCACCCAGACAAAAATGTCTCTCAGGAAGTGTCTCAGCTGTTGGCCGCACACGGCTACCACCAGACCTACCAACAGTGTAGGGAAAAGTTAAAAAACTTAAGTGACTACAGAACCATCAAGGAAAAGTTGAAGTGGTTCGACCAAATGGACGCTATCTAAACCGGCGAGCAATGGGAGGGAGAGTGCCTTTGTACACAGCAACGATGGAGGATGGTACATTTTGATACGTTAACTCTATACTCTGCTTAAAAGCTTCACTTTATTTAGTTGACCAGCAACTGGAAGCTTGCTTCTAAAACAACCAGGCCAATTTAACCATTACATTTGTGTAAAATCAGCATGCAACAACTGCTTTATGAAGCACAATGAGCTAGTAGCTAACAGTTAGCGGTTGAGTTATTGTTTTGGTCAGTTTGTGTCGTGTTTAAGATGATGTCATGCCAGTAGAGGTGGCGCAACTATGACGATCAGCCTATAATTCCACCCACGTTGATGAGCCACTAAACTGTGGAAATGCAAGCTCAGAAAAGTAAAGCGAGTAGAGTTGAGGCGAGTCAAGTCGAACCGTAACGTGGAGCGGAAAAGTGCCATTAGACCAAATCTTTAATTGGGCAATTTTGGAGAACTTCAGCAGGTGTCTCACCTCTAAGGGTTACCTCAGGAAAAAGAGTATTGGAGACAAAATCAAATGTCACGTGGAGCATATTATTGGTTACTTTAAACGCAGCCCTTTTATTTCCAGCAAAAGCATTATGTTTTAGTTTTTTCTAAAAGGTGAGAAAGTGAAAGAAAATAAATTGTTGCCATATGGCTACACAGAACCATACTGGTCATAGAGTTCTGCTTTACTTAGAAGCTTAATTCAGTCTCAGTATCATGGCCCTAAAAATCCTTTCCAACCGATTACCCCTGACTGTTGGTTATTTATTTCACAGTGGTCTCGGGAGAGTAGAGTGCTGGGTGAAGATATGGATGGGGGCTGTTAAAAGTTGAATCACAGCATACTGAGTGATGGAGTGATGGAAAAAAACTTTGCCAGGACAAACAGAGACTGCAAGACTCAATTTGTCAAAAGTGGAGGGGCTGGTATTTTCAGCTGAGTGGATATCGAATATGAAAAGCTCTTCCTCCAAAATTTTAACATACTCTAAGTGTGGCCTGTGCTTGTGCTGTCCAGGCAGGTATGAACAACCGCCGTCTACTGCCACTGGCCGGGACGATGAGTGTCAGAAAAGCCAGACGGTTCCCTCATCCTTTCTTCTTCTGTCTCCTGAAGAAATGAAAGTGAAAAAAGTCTGGTAACTGACAACCTGTCTTTCTGTGTTTGCTTGCCCTTGAATAATTTATTGGGCCCTGGTTTCCCCAGAGCCAGAGACATGTTCAGCTTCTTTAATGCTTCATTTCCCACACTGAGGCTTACCAAAGAGAAGCAGAGGATTCTGCTTCTGGAAAATCTGCCATTCCCTGGCAAATCCTTGGAATAAACTGTGGATAACTGCAGCACTGGCTCTGTCTGCTAGTGAAATGCTGTCGAGGTTGGAGTCAACAACTTTTTTATAGCAGGAATTAACTAACTCGGCTGGCCATCTTCTCTTTTCTAGAGATGGCAGACATATCTAGTAGCCCTATGTTGCTGGAAACATGAATATGCAATATTCATATATACTAAATTTATAACAGATTACAAAAATTAGGTAATTGTGTGAGAAAGAGAAAATGAAGGGTGTATAGCACAGATTATATACAGGAGAGACTGGGGCTAGCTGTCAGACATTTTAGTCCATTGAATATTTCTCAGAGTAGGTTATATTTGAATTAGTCAGTTTCTGCATTGTCACGTACCTTTAAGTCTTGGCAACAAAAAAAGCTATGAAAATGTTCACTGCTATTGTCCAGGACAAGAAATACAGATCATTGAACACACGTTGAACTTTTGAGACAACCTGCCCCATTAGCAGCAACTGTCTTGGACAAGTGTTCATATTAGAACTTGGCCAGGGCTGGACTGGTAATCTGGCATACCGGGCATTTTCCTGGTGGGCCGACGCACTTTGGGGCCAGGGGCGGACTGGCCATCGGGAGAACCAAGCAGGCCAGTGGGTTGTCCGTGAAATGTGCCTAATGGGCTGCTCTAAGCAAAAATATGCCGCCGTGTTATGCAGATTGGACCACAAAACGGTGCCGCAATATGCAAAAAAGTACATAAAAAACCCTGTCAGTTGGCATGTACAGTTTTACAGTAATAGGCTTGGTAAAAATAATAAATACTGCTAATAATGTTACAAACTGCTGTGGGCCGAAAAGTCACATTTTAAATAATTGAAATTGTTTTTAATTACTGCACTGATGTCATTTCCTCATGCCACCAGTGCTGCATGTCAAACATCTAGCTGAGTTTTTAATTTATTCTTATTTTTAGGCATCACTTGATTTGTTTGCCCACGTTGTGTCATTATACTGTGACCTTTAATTTGAAGATATGATATTAAATTGCATCAAACACCTTAGGTGACATAAGCCATTCAGCAAAATAATTTTTGTATTCTTTTGTTTTAATTATGTTTCTCTTCATTTTGTGATGTTAGTCATAGGTGGTAAAGCATTACAGTCTGTTATGGTAAAATATAGGGAAAATTTATGTAATTTAAAAATGTCAGTATAGTAATGTTTACAGAAATAACATTATCATTATACATTTACAAATATGTTTTCTATATATCATTCACAGACCATGTAGAGGCTAATCACTGACCCTCAACACTGGAGCCCCGCAGGGCTGTGTTCTCAGCCCACTCCTGTATTCCCTATACACATGACTGTGTGGCAACACATAGCTCCAATGCCATCGTTAAATTTGCTCACGATATGACAGTGGTAGGTCTGATCACTGACAATGATGAAACAGCCTACAGAGAGGAGGTGCACACTCTGATACGCTGGTGTCAGGAGCAAAACCTCTCCCTCAACATCAGTAAAACCAAGGAGCTTGTAGTGGACTTCAGGAAGAAAGACAGAGAACACAGCCCCATCACCATTAATGGAGCACCGGTGGAGAGAGTCAGCAGTTTCAAGTTCCTCGGTGTCCACATTACTGAGGAACTCACATGGTCCGTCCACACTGAGGCCATTGTGAGGAAGGCTTACCAGCGCCTCTTTTTCCTGAGACGGCTGAGGAAGTTTGGAATGAACCATCACATCCTCACACGGTTCTACACCAGTACTGTAGAGAGCATCCTGACTGACTGCATCACCGCCTAGTATGGCAATCCAGCTAAAATTAACCATCATTTTACTATAATAATATTGTAGTAACCATGGTTTTGGGTAGAAGCCATAGTTTTAATACGTTTAGCCATGGTGTTACAACAGTGATTTGCTGTTAATACAGTAATCATGTTTTATTTTGTGTTTAATATGATTTTTTTACAAATTACCATGGTGAAGATATGGTTACCTTAGTAAAACCATGAATTTTTTTATTTTTATTTTTGTAAGGGAAGGTTATGTTTAAGTTTAGGGGTAGGGGTTTGTGTAGGGTGTTTGTGGGACTCTAAATAAACACTGCAATGTTTATTTAGATACTAAATACTGTATGTTATTATTTAATTAGGGGTGAAAATAATATCTGCCACTGTTTGCACTGAGGTGCAAATAGCATCTAACACCATTTGCATTTAGTGCAAAGAAGATGCATTTTGTTACTATTTACACTTAGTGCAAATAGCCGCAGCCAAATCTGTTTTAAACGTTTCAAAGCCAAAATGGCACTGAATTTTAGGAATGACCTAACTGCCTTAAAAATGAGAGTAAAATGATAGTTTGAGCCTAACCTTGACCCTAAACCTAAAATAGTATTGGTTGATATAGGAACATATCCTATTTTCTGGAATAACAAGGAAAAACAAGCCACACACTCGTAACTACCTTCATCATCCAACTCTCCTTGTAAGTTTTGTGTTAAGAAACACCTCAGCATGACTCAGATCTTTATCATCCCAGATCATCATCACAAATCAACATCCAGTCAAAACCTTTAATGTTAAGAGATGCATGAACCATAAAATAGTCCAACATCCTGCATATGAACATTCTCGTGAATCTGGAAAAACAAGACACTAGCCCAAATGCTTTACAGTCATGGAGTTTTCTCAAGGGTTTCTCTTGCATACTTGTGTCCCTAAATGTGGCATTACTTAGTGAAACTGGGGTTATCTGGCAGGCATCTTTACATAACACCACTGTGTGAATCACAGAGCACACAAGGGGGACATGAGGCGAGATGTCAGTTAGCCTTTCACTTCTGAGAGATTGAGAGCCAAAACAAGAGACTTAAGCTCCTCAGCTGCTAATGGGAAACTATAATCACCCCGTCATCATTTCTCTGCCTTTTATTATTATCATTTTTTAATTTATTTATTTTTATTATATGGTTCCTGCTGTCACATCTATTATTTCCTTCCCTGTCCTCCTTGTGTCTTACAGTGAAACCTGATCATATGTAAATATGTCCAAATGATTGATCAATCACCTCACCTGTGTGGATCCACTTCTAGACTTAGGACCCAACACCCACTGCATCCATCATGCTAATGGCCAGTAACCGCTATAGAAAATCTAATGGCCACCATGGCTCAGTATATTAGCTGCTGATGCAGGTAGGTGGGTGTGTATGTGTGTGTGTGTCTGTGCTAAGGGTGTGTATGTGGATCTCCCTGTTCTAGGCTAATCATGGCACATGTGTCTGCTTCTGAATCCATATTGATTAGGTTTGAGGGAAGAGGACACAAAAGGGCCTACTGGTTTGACAGGTGTCCTTGGAAATAGCCTGTTTCATTTTGGCTGCGGCAGGACCCCAGAGAGAGCAGCCGAAGGCTTTGATGGACGTGGCGGTCGATACCAGCAGGGCCTTGGATGGAAGGGGTGAACAACAGGGAGAAGTTATGCAGTGCCCATCAGCAAAGACAAAGACAACACTCCCTGCTTCAGCCACTAGGGACAGTGTTTCAAATTTCATTAAGTGCAGACCAATTTCAGCAGCAGATTTTTCGAACTACTTTCACCAAATTCATAGTAAAATTAGTCATTTGTAAATGATGACAGAATTGTAATTTTTAAGTGAACCATCCCTTAAAGTTCACAGACACACGACAGCTCACTGTGACATTGGCGAACGGTTGTGGTGGCCCCTCCTGCAGAAAGTTTATTTTGGGTTTGAGCCTTACCAGCATGGCTGTGGTGAGTTGATTATGATGCATTCCACAATTCTCTTTATTACCAAGATATGCTGCAATGATGCTACCCATTCTTCCGTGAAATTGAAGAACTGACACACTATGTTTACTCTCTCCATTTTCACCCTGTCTCTCTCTTCCTCTCTCAGCCTGCTTTTGAGTTCAATATCAAGCTGGAAGGTAGTTATTGGCATATCTTTTTTATTTTTTTTCTGCTTTATTTTGATGGACATTCTGCTTATCGACTCGACTGCCCTTTCTAAGAATCAATCTAACCTTTAAAAAGGCAAGTCTTTATGGCTGGCTAGCTGGAGAGGGGTGTCCTTTGCTGCATGTGTGAGGGAGAAAAACACCTCTCTTGACAAGACAGGGATTCTCTGTGGAAACAGGTAGACAGAGTTTCAGGAAGGACTTGTCACTGGATGTAAACCCAGTGGAACAGGGACGCAAAGCAGTCGAAAAATTGGCTCCAAGTGCTAGTCTGTGCCTGCAGAGAATGTCACTTGTTAGCATCAACACGCTCTCTGTGTATACTTCAGCGTGACATTATTTGAATATTACTATGATTAATAAACCTGCAGGGACATATTAACCCCAATGTGCAATGTAAAAATGTGACAGCAATGCTGTCCATGCCTTATTGGTTTCAAACTCACAACTTACTATGATTGTACAAGGCTCTGACAGAAGGAGAGAAAAAAAAATGAAAGAATAATTTTATATATTTCTTTGGAATGTACACAAAAAACCTAAAAGGAAATAAGGCACATATTTTTCGTATGAGTGTGGTACTTCATTCAGCATATAGAGAATTCTTCTTCTATTAATATTCAAGCCTTAATGTACATTTACATCATTTGAAAATACTGAAAGCTGTTTTTACACTGCAAAAATTACAGAGAAGTGAAAAGTTGTATAAATACATCTTTAAATATTCTTTTTTATTTATTTATTTTTTTAGAATAACAATCTTACAAAGTATGGAAACAAAGAAACACAGTAACAAGCAAGTAAATCACAATATAAAGAGTTGAAGGTGGTTGGTCAATTTTAGTGTCCCCATAGTTGAAATAGCTAAAAAAAAACATATTAAAAGATATTTTATTGAAAATTGTAAAATTGCAGAACGTTTTTTGTGAGTGTTAGGTTTAGGGGTTGTGTTAGGTAGACCAACATGTGTGTGTGTGTGTGTGAGAGAGAGCAGGTTTAAGTGGTTTACAAGAGACTTTTCTTTAGGTTACAAACTGGTAATTACAAGGGTATTATGCTTTAAATGTGGTTTATAAGGACATTTCTAGTGTCCCCATAATTCAAATAGCTTAAAAAACATACTAAATTATGTTTTATTGAAAATTTTAAAATTACAGAATGTTTTTTGTGTGTGTTAGGTTTAGGGATTGTGTTAGGTAGACCAACATATGTGTGTGTGTGTGTGTGTGTGTGTGTGTGTGTGTGTTTCATGCATTTTCCTTTCTTACTTGAAAAGTTTTTCTGCCACCTAATGCCCACCCCTAAAGATGGCCCTGGTGTTTTATATAGAAAAATGTAAAAGTAAATTCCTCTTTTTACACTTTTTTTTACTCTCAACTACTGATTCTCCTTCACAATTCAACATGTTAGCGAAAGAGAAATTTTACAGCACTATAATTTCTCAACGGTAAGCAAGTGACATAACAAAGCCTTTGTAAAATATTAAAAGTGTTATGTTTAACCATGGCAAAAACCATCAAAAGAACAGCAAAAAATAATTGCGTGCCAGCAGATTTTGTGTGCAACACAGCATTCTGTCCTGACTGATTATTTTCCAGGACATATTTCTATGTCTTGTGGACTGAATACTTGTGTTCATCCAGCTATTAAATACTGTAGTCTCATCAACAACAACAGCATCACAAAAGACAGTTCTCATTATTTAAACTGCGTCACCACTGCCCAGCCTTAAACCAATGAAGCAAAAATGACCTTAAAAGATGACCTCAGCCCTTTAACGAACATGTGACACATTCTGACAAAAATCTGCCTTCGGCGTTCTCTGTCCCTGTCTCCTAAGTGATCACTTACATGCTCTTTGTGCAGAGAAGCATTAAGGTGTGACTGACTCTCTTGCCTTTAGCAGATGAGACAAAGGTCTGATGGCTCTCAGCACTGCTGCATTGCCATTGAAGTCCTCTGATCAGTCTCAGCATGCTTGATATGTCTTTGAAGCTTGCCAATATGGTAAGTAGCTCTTAAAACAGACTCATTCCTTCATGTTTTCTCTTTTTCAACTTGAATTTCTTTCTTGTAATTTATTTGTCCACTCTGTCACATCCCATCAGCACAGAGATGAAGAGACACTTTTTCAGGGGTGGGTGGGTATGTTTGTTCATGTGTCTTAGTAGTACTTTCTTCTTTTCTTTGTACTTTGCCCTATTTTCCCTCTATTAGACATAATTCCCCCTGGATGTGAGACCTTTTTGTCTCGTCAACATTTTCAACAACAATTAAAGTGCACAGAAAATGGACCAATACACTTAATTTTATTTTGTAATGGATTCCAGGCAAAAAACACTCATTCCATTTATTCTGGTACACCTAAAAGATATAAAATGTTAAAAAGGCAATATCAGATAAAAGAGTTCATTGTAGTATAAATACAAACTGTGACTTTAAGAATTCAGACATCTCCTAAGTTACAAAAGACAATTTATTGAAAACTGTAAACAAGTCTCTTCTCATCTTCCTCAACTTTCTGATGTCAGACAGATGAAAACATTTGAACATATGACCACACTCATTGTAACGTATTATTACAATTATTATTCTTAAACTCCAGAGGAACTCACAATGAGAGCAAAATGTAGGGTGATCTGCCAACATTGTGCTGTTACCTTCTTTTGCAGTCTCTAGTTATGATAATTATTTCAAACTTGATTATACTTCTGAGCTCTTGACACATACGCAGAGTACTAGATGGTGCTAGCATATGGTAAATGGTCTGCACTTATATAGCGCTTTTTTAACCTTAGAGGTTACCAAAGCACTTTACACTGTATCCCAATCACCCATTCACAAACATTCACACACCAAAGGTGGCAGAGCTGCCATGCCAGGCGCTAGCCTGCCATTGGGAGCAACTTGGGGTTCAGTGTCTTGCCCAAGGACACTTTGGCATATGGAGTAGTGTGGGGCGGGAATCGAACCGCCCCAAAAGATATGTTATAGAGCTTGAATCATGATTGCCAAGGAGACTGCTATGTTCAGATTTAAAGTGAAAGAGGAGATACATTTTGGTCTGTTCTTACCAAAAATCGATTGGATCGCTTCAAAAGACATGGAATAAACCAGTGGAGTGTTCTGGATTACCTTTAAACTGCCTTTATGCCCTTTTTGGGGCTTGAAAATTCAACCCGATATCACGCCGAGGCGTGAAATAGACACGCCGGTCCACTCGCGGATGCGTGTCGGTGTCACGCTTTGCCTCCTCCAGGCGTGTACATGACACGCGCGCGTCTACGTAGAATACCGGCAGGGGGCGATCGTTTCCTCAACGCCAACAACTCTCCGCGCACCAAAGAGGAAGCGATACCGTTGTCGTCGCGTTGCACGTTCGTGCGGGCGGGATGCCGGCCAATTTCGCCGGTTACTTTCACTTGTGACCATATGTGACAAATAAAGGTTCATTACAGTGCTGCTTTCATGAAGAAATCCTAACGTTGCTGTAGCCTAACGTTGTTATATGTGTGTGTGTGTGTGTGTGTGTGTGTGGGCTGTCGAGTATCTTGTGCTGATGTAAATAAATAAATATATATATATATATATATATATATATATATATATATATATATATATATATATATATTTTTTTTTTTATTTAAAAAGTGTATTTATGTACAAAAATATATATCCCGCTAACCGGAACTGGAGAACGCGATATATCGCTTCCTCTTTGGTGCGCGGACAGTTGTTGGCGTCGAGGAAACGATCGCCCCCTGCCGGTATTCTACGTAGACGCGCGCGTGTCATGTACACGCCTAGAGGAGGCAAAGCGTGAAATAGACACGCATCCGCGAGTGGACCGGCGTGTCTATTTCACGCCTCGGCGTGATACCGGGTTGGAAAATTTGGTCACCATTGACTTGCATTGTATGGTTGTCACAGATCTCCCTGTCTTTCCTTGCTTTTATGCTTCACGCTCCCTTTTCAATTATCACTAATCACCTGCACCTGTCTCTTGTTTCCGTTCCACTCTTTAAATACTCTGTTCTCCCCTCACTCTTGGTCTGGTCTCGTTAAACGTTAAGCGTTTATCGTTAATAGTTTATCGTATACAGACTCACTCCTTCGTTCCTGTGATTTTCCTGTCTCCACGCTCCTTTGTCGATCCTCCTATCTCCACGCTCCTTCGTTCCTGTGATCTTCCTGTCTCCACGCTCCTTAATCGATCCTCCCATCTCCACGTTCCTGTGTTTACAACCCAAGCTCTTCACTCCTTTACTCCAGCGGAGATCTCGGAAGCTCAACGATCTCGGAAGCTCAACGATCTCGGCAGCTCAACGATCTCCCAAGCTCCACGCTTGCCCAAGCTCCGCGCTCATTCACTCCAGTGACGTAACGCCAAGCTCCGCACTCATTCTCCAGTTCCACTCTCATTCATTCCAGTGACGTCAACCTAAGCTCCACACTCGTCCAAGCTCTGCGCTCGCTCTCCAGTTCCATGCTCCTTCACTCCAGTGACGTCACCCCTTGCTCCACGCTCGTCCAAGCTCTGCGCTCACTCTCCAGCTCCACGCTCATTCACTCCAGTGACGTCACGCCAAGCTCCGCGCTCATTCTCCAGCTCCACGCTCATTCACTCCAGTGACGTCACCCCTTGCTCCACGCTCGTCCAAGCTCTGCGCTCATTCTCCAGCTCCACGCTCATTAACTCCAGTGACGTCACGCCAAGCTCCGCGCTCATTCTCCAGCTCCACGCTCATTCACTCCAGTGACGTCAGCCTAAGCTCCATGCTCGTCCAAGCTCCGCGCTCATTCACTCCAGTGACGTCACGCCAAGCTCCGCGCTCATTCTCCAACTCCATGCTCATTCACTCCAGTGACGTCAGCCTAAGTTCCACGCTCAAGCTCTATGCTCATTCTCCAGCTCCACGCGCATTCACTCCAGTGAAGTCAGCCCAAGCTCCACCCACTTATGATATTCATCTCCTTCCCTTAACACTCTTATTTGAATAAACACAACCTCCGGGTTTAACACTACTCCTGTGTCTGAGCGTGTATGTTACAATGGTAAAGCAGACATCATATCTCCATTAAAATACTTCCATGTGTGTTCTGTGAGAGAAAGAAAGACATACAAGTTTGAAACAACAAAAGTAAATGATGAGTGAATAATTTTTGGGTGAACTATTCCTTTAAACAAAATAGGGATGTGCCCGAAGCCAAATACTTTACTCGGAAAGTCACGAATAATGACTTCAAATTGAATAACGGATTCATTCTAATAATATAAAAAAATATATATTTATATTTGTATGACTGATTATCCAAAAAGCACAAGGATTAAGCAACATTTTAAATAAGCATATCCAAAATTACAAAGAATTTAAAAATATGTGCAGACAATATTTCCAATGTGTAAACCTTATGAATGAAAATGTGCACAATGTGATTTCAGATCGGATGTTGTGGTCTCGACTCTTTTAGACTCGAGTTTGTGGTCTCTGTTAATTGTGCACATCTGGAGCTTGTCAAGTGTAACATTAAGATTCAACATCATACACACTTTCCACTTCTTACAATGTTGATATATCACACAATTCATAAGTGATTCTCATGTATTTATTTATAACCTAAACCTGAGCGTGATGTTAAATTCCTGACATGAAGTGATTTTACGTCAGAGCTCCTCAATCCGTCTCTTAAAGTTTACCACATTTATATTCACATCAGCGATTAAGGTAATTGACTGTTTAAGACTTTATTCCAAAACAAAGTTTGAATGCTCCATAGATGCCCCCTTCTGTCCCTCACTCGATGTTGGCTCCGAAGAAAAAATCTGAATGAATGGATGCATTCCAGCTCCTTTTATACCCATATGTCCAGGGGAGTGGCATGCAAATTCCACTCACCAATTCTCATTGGCCTTTTCTCAAAGAATGGTAGGCTCTCAAGAGCGCCCCCTAGTGTCACTACATCAACGCAACATCTCGTTCCCTCTATCAGGGACTGGAGGTTATGACAGTAACCATGATGTTTTCATCTATTAGGAATATTACTCCATGTAAAATGAAGAAACAGAGACATGTTCCATCTTTTTTCTTCTTCTTTAAACTGTGCTAAATTTGAACATTGTAAGTGTTCTTGAACTTTGGTAAGGCACTATAATAATGTAATATTATTATTATTATTAAACTAAATAATGGTGTCTTATCGTAAAAATTTATTTTAATGTTTGAATGTGTATTTATTATTCACTGCAAAATGTGTGCTTGACATTTAAAATTTTGCTTGACACCTCTTGCCTTCAGAATATTGTTATACATGCACAGACAAACAAAAATTCTGCTTCATTCAGATGTTGATATCTGAAATACCAGGAGAAACCACAACATATTCCACAGTTAATTTAGCCTAGAAATTCACGTTCATCTGGTAAAAAAAATAATTATAAAATATTATTGTTGTAAATAATAATTGTATATTAATAATAATTATTATTATCATTATTGTTATATGATCATTATTAATATTATGTAATTATTATGAATAGGCATATACAAGGAATATTTTTTTAATATAATTTATAAATGTAAGAGTAACACTTAAAAATGGGTAATTATATATTTTTTTTTACAGTTTTAAGCCCCGCCCACACCCGGTTCTATCCGAGACAGTACAGATAATTTTGTCATATGAACAGATACAAATACAGATAATGGCTCCACTGTAATGTAGCATTTGTATTTTTGCAATTTTGCCTGTCCAAAGAAATAAGAGCGGGCAAGCTTTATACATCAGTAGGGATGAATCCTAAACTTTACGGCCAGACAGATGATTGTGCAAGGGGGAAAAAAAATACATGAAGCAAGAGGAAGATTATTAAATTTTTCATGGTGAAAAAAAAGGAGAGAAAGAGAATGGAGCAGCAAAATATAAACAGGACTCATCCAGGGCTGGAGATGGTTGGCTGGCTGATCAGTAGGATGAGAGATGAAAAGGGCCTGCGCTCCTCTCGTTGACTGTCTCTGCATGTGAGATACAATGTGACAGCTGAGTGGAGCTGGAAGGCCAGAGATGAATTCACAAATGTTAGCCCCAAGGACAAGCATGGGGTTAGGGATGAATGGGTGGGCTGAGAAGATTTGGGTGTCGGGTGCACAAGAGGTGAGGAAAAGAGGAATTTGTGAATTTCTCTTCCAGTGGTCAGCTGACATTTGCATCCAACATCTAAAACAACCATGTTGACAACTGAGTTTAATTTCAAGTATTAATTAATTTATGTTGAATATGGCTTCTTGTCTGCATTCATTAATGCCGGCTGATCATTTTCTAATGGCTTGAAAATTGTCAATTAATTTTTAAGTGAGCAAGACAGCACACAATTCCTGTCAGGGTAACTTAATTGCATCCTTTAGGGAAAATAAACAGCCCAGACATGCTTGTATGTGTCTTCTTTAATCAGGAATGAGGATAATCCAACATATTGTAAGAAACATTTTAAACATCCTTAGTCCTTAAGTAACCATCAATGGCTGGGTGGTATGTCAGTACAGTATATATCGTGTCATAACAGAAATGTGTATATAACAAATGTGTTTGTGTCATTGATACCACGGTATATATTGTATTTAGTGTTTATTTGTCACAGGTTGCCAAAATGAATTAGAATGTAACTAGGGTTGGGAATAGAGAACCAGTAGATGAAGTCAGGATCAATTATTTTTATGCCTTTAGGAAGTCTGAATAAACATGCCTTTTATAATAATTGTATGAAATTAGTTTCTGATTTGTTATATCTGCTCTGTTGAGTTCTGAACAGTTAAGTAACTGCAATTGCTAAAAGGAATCTAAACTGGATTTGTTAAATTCCTTACAATTCCCATCCCTACATTTAACTGATGTGACCTTATCAAAACACGTGTGCGTATATTGACTATTTGACCATGGCTTCTCATCCAATCGGATTTTAGAGCCGATCCAGAGAGAATTTAAATACTTGTAATACTAGTTTGACTGTTTATGGTTTTTAACTAATACCAGACTTAACATTCATTTGTTAGACAGTGTGTGTGTGTGTGTGTGTGTGTTTTCCATTGGCTTAACAGAAAAACAATTTCTGTCCAAATACCTTTACCATGATGTAACATTATTCTAACAATGATTTTGCTCACACCGTCCAGCCAACACATTCTCACACCCAACTCCTCACATATGGACGCTTTGCCAGGGCCCCTTGGCGTCACTTTTTAACAGACTGGGTATACCTTTGGCGTCATTTTTCAACGTGCAGGGTAGTCCGATAGACTTCTATAGAGGATTTTAAAAATAAAAATAAAAAAAACATTGATTAATTGAACACAATCGTAGCATATTATATATATTTATTAACATCAACAAACCTCCGATAAAAATACGTTATCCAGCATGCTCTAGTTAAAGCAGTGTACCTATGTATACCAGTACCTAAGAAAATGCTTAAACTGCTTACTTGCACACGCCGTGGAGCGTTGTTAAACTCACCTTTGAATGCCGTTTTACCTGCAGTTTAGCGTTGTTTTGGATAAGACTACCCTGCACGTTGAAAAATTATGCCAAAGGTATACCCAGTGCATTAAAAAGTGACGCCAAGGGGTCCTGGCAAAGCGTCCATATGTGACGAGCTGGGTGTGAGAATGTGTTGGTCCAGCATCTACCCCTATTCAGAAGCGCGTATGTGTGGTAACATTGTTGCCAAATGTCCAGTTTAGTAGTAAAAATACACAAAGCCATTGTGACCTCTATGCCCCCACCACCACCACAGATATGTTTTCATCTCTGATTTATTCATTACTGCAGAAAGGCTTCTGACACATTCATAAGGAATCATGGGCATCTGAACTCAGGGGTCTGGATAGAAATACATTTAAATTGCTTCAATGGATGATGTGACTCCATATGAGGGACCCCAATGATTTCATGAGGGTTTAGGTTTGTATTGCACGGGTAATTTAAGTAAAAATGCATTTTCCTTGATGCAGTTCTAACACTGTGGATAGGCACAGTAGAGGGTTGGCTAAACCATGATGTTTTATCTCTCTCCAGGGTCGGATGTAGGAAACGGGGAAGAGTATATAAATATATCTCTCTCTTCTTCCTCCTGAGGAAAAAAGCAGCTACCCACATTTGCCTGTTAAAAATACCCACACCTAACTGCAGGGACAAAACTAAATACAGCATCTGTGCCCCGATGCTGAGAGTTCTCATGCCTCTCATATAAAGCTCACTTAACACTATAAGATCACACCCTGCCCTTTAACTCTGCTGTAGACTACCATTATCAGTGGCCAATTTATATGCCATTTAATTATTTGCAACAGCCAATAAAGGTTCACATTGCTCTGTAAAAAGACTGCCCCCATGTTCTTGACCCCAGTGCAAACATCCACTAGAAGATTAAAGCAGAAATCTAATAAAAGATGTTTGTTACAGTGATTTTACCATGGTGTCTTTAGGCACATTGCAAAGTGGATGAGCGTGGAGGAGGGCGGGGCCAGGCCGGAATGATGCATGCCCGGACCCCAATCAGCCTGATAAGGCAAGCGAGGGATAAAGCCGACTGGAGACGGCGGTTAAGAGAGAGAGAGAGAGAGAGAGAGAGAGAGAGAGAGAGAGAGAGAGAGAGAGAACTATGGCAGCTGCCCTGACTCAGCTGTCTTATTGCTTAAATGAAACAGCAGAAACAGCACAATGATAAAAGACACTAATATTCAATAGACAATTAAATGTATTCAAAGTTAATACAGAGAGTCTATTTGCACCCGGTGTAAATAGCATCTGCCACACAGTGCAGCTATTTGCACCCCAATAGTCTGGTGGAACCACGGAAATATATGTCAAACTTAACATTAGGTGTTGCTGCTGTGGCATGGGGTGTAAATACGGTGTGTGACTGTGTAATTTTGTGACCACAGTTAGAATCCGTGTTTTATCTCTCTAACTTTTCCCATTCGATTTCCTGTCTTCACTCTAAATATATCATTTAATACTACAAAAGAAATTAGATTAATATTAGGGCTGTCAATTTCATGCGTTAATTCAGTGCGATTAATTTTATAAAATATAACGCATTAAAAAAATGAACGCAATTAATCGCAAAGCCCACCGTAATGAGGAAGATCCCAGAGAAATGCAAGCTTGTAGTACCACCTGTTTACTCCAGAGGGCAGTAAGTGAAATAGCAGCTGTATGAGCATAAACTCTGGATGCAGTGCTGGCCCAGATGGGCTGGAGATTAAGTTTTATAAACTCGCCTCTTGTGTTCTATCATTCCCACTGGCTGATATATTTAATTTATCGTTGGCAACTTGTGAAACACCCAGTTCATGGAATTGCGCCAGAGTAATTCCTCTTCATAAAGGAGGTGATATTACGGATATTAATAATTACAGACCTATTTCAATTATTAATAGTGTAACAAAAATATTTGAAAAACTAATTTTTAACCAACTTTCTAAATATCTTAATGACCAAAATTTATTATCTCCACATCAATCTGGTTTTCGATCAAATTTTTCGACCACCACTGCTCTTCTAAAATTTACAAATGACATACTGTCAGCATCTGACAGTAATATGCCGACAGGAGCTATATTTATTGATCTTTCCAATGCATTTGATATGGTTGATCATTATCTTCTTTTGGATAAATTGTATGCTATTGGACTTTCCTCTGACTCTTTACTATTTTTTAATTCTTTTCTTCATCACAGAAGTCAGTGTGTTACTTTTCAAGGCAGCCAGTCAGGCTTCAAAATGATAGACAAAGGTGTTCCACAAGGTTCAGCTTTAGGTCCTCTTTTATTTTCTATTTTTATTAATGATTTACCGCAAATTTGTTCAGACTGTTCAATTCATTTATATGCAGACGACACTGTAATATACTTCTCCAGTTCTGACATTTTACAAATCCAACATTCTTTACAAATGGACTTCAACTTAGTTCAGAAATGGTTTACTTCTAATAAACTTTTATTGAACAGGAGCAAATCTAACAGTATGTTGTTTTGCACTCGACTAAAATCTTTACCTTTATCTAAAAATTGGTCTATTAGTTTCCAGGATGGAACAACTTTAACAAAAGTTGAAGAATTTAAATATCTTGGTCTCTGGCTTGATTCTCAGCTTTCCTTTAAACCTCATATTAACTCAATTTGCAAGAAAGTATATGGGCAATTGAAGTCACTTTATCGCTCTGCTGATTGCTTTTCACAACAGGTTCGCAAAAGAATTATTACTCATTTAATACTTCCAATACTTGATTATGCTGATGCCATTTATGGGAACACCTCAGATTTAAATCTTCGACCTATTTCTGTATTATATAATAGTCTTTGTAGATTTGTGCTCCGATGTCCTTACAGAACTCACCACTGTCAATTGTATGAGTCTTTGAACTGGCTGGCACCTAAGTCAAGGAGGCAATTTCATTGGTCATTACTTATTTTTAAATGTATTCATTTTAATTTCCCTTCATATCTGAAATATTACCTAATTCCTTTTAACACTCAGTACAATTTAAGGCACACGGAACAGTTATTTTTTCATACACCCAGAATTAACAAAGAAATAGGACGTCGTGCATTTAAATTTAAAGCTCCATCAGACTGGAACAATCTTCCCAGTTCGCTCAGATCTATAACTTCTTTTTTTGTTTTCAAATCATTTCTTTTTACTTATCTTCAAACATTATGTTCTTGTTTTTGATTCCTTTCTATATCTTGATTGTGTATTTTCATTTTTCGCAGATGGTTTATTGATTGCTTTTGATGATGGTATGGGACAAATGGGAAGGGAGTAGGTTTATGGGAGCATTGTTAGAGTGTGTGTGTGTTTATGAATGAGAATGTTAATGTATTTAAATGTTTGTAATAGTCCTGTGTTGTGTTTACTTTTTCCATGATTTTCTATTATGATCTTGTTTGTAGTAAAGAAGGGACCCCCTCGAAAATGAGATGGTTCATCTCAAGGGGCTATCCTTGAAATAAATAAATAAATAAATAAATGAGCAACGCGCAGTTTATACAGTGAAGAAAACAACCATCTGGCAGAAAACACAATACAAACATGCGTTATGATCTTGCGTTCAAAACACTTGATGGAGTGCAAATCCGAAATAAGGGATCTCAAGATGTGTTCTAAGTATTAAACTATATTTAATTTCACACAGTGACCTAAAAATGTTGTTTATGATGCAACGCACCCGAGACGCTACACAAGCATATCTGACGCAGGTGTAAATTGACGGGTCCTTAAACAAGCCCTCTTAATAAATCTCGAACCGATAGACAAATTCACTTGTGAAATGGATTGCTGTGAACTGTGTGCCAATGATTGACTTATGATCAATAATATGGTAGTAAACAATACATTGTATTCTAAAGCCGCTTTTTGTGTTGTCTTATCAATGATTAACTGTTCTACTACAAGAATGTAATGCATTTTAATTATCTGAATATTATATATATATATATATATATATATATATATATATATATAATTGTTAAATATTTTAAAATAACTATGTATAATTATTTAATCATTATATATTGAATTATTGTTATATAAGGGGCTTTCTCAGCAAATATACTGTAGGTATATGCGATTAATCGCGATTAATTATTCAGGACACCATGTAATTAATTCAGCCCTAATTAATATAGATGTTGACTTCATTGAAGTGATTTTGTCATGTGAATGTCGAGGCAGAGTCTGTTGATCGCGCTCATTTCTGCGGCACCGCGTCGCTTGTGAATAGATTATATCACTGTATTACTAATATTCTAGTTACCATGTTTTTTGGCAAAAATTTCTTGGTTACAAACTGAGAGGGAATGAGATGTTGCATTAATACACAAATGGGACTACGTCAGTGAGTCATGTTGTCTGAAGCCTGTATACAATCATGCCAATTTATTGACTAATGGCACTTCCGTGTCATGGAATCCATATAGGTGGACAATTTGCACCATTTCACCAGAGCAAGAGCAACTAGAGAGTATGACTAACTATGCAAAGTCTTGTTCCCGCTCAGTGAACCAAAGTTAAATTCGTAAACGAGATGTTCCCTTTAGATGAAACAATGACATTGCGTAATTACGCGAATGGGATGAGATACAATCATGCCATGCGAACAGTCGCTGCCAACTCTCTAAGCTCATGTGGCGAGCTTACAGCGGCGCACAAGTGAGCTAAAGAAATAGAAATCTCAAGAACTTACTCCTGATCCAACAGAATCAACTTGGGAAGGGTGAGTCAAACTCTCGTCCAAATGATAAAACCTAACAAAAGAATGAGAAGAGGACCATTCTGCCACCATACAAATGTCTTCCAAAGACACACCTCTAGCCAATGCCAAAGAGGATGCCATGCTCCTCATAGAATGGGCTTGAATACCCAGGGGCGAAGGCAAGAAACGTGCCTCGTAAGTACTCAAGATAGCATACACAATCCAAAGAGACAGTTTCTGCTTGGACACCTAAACACCCCTGTTGCGGCCACCAAAGCACACAAACAACTGCTCTGACTTACGTCATTGGAAAGTAAGGTCAACATAAACCTGCAGAGCCCATACTGGGCACAGCATATGCAACCTTTTTTGCTCTTCCTCAAATGGCGGCAGAGAGAAAGGCATTGAAGAGATTTAAGTCTATACCTCACAGCTTTGTTGACATTCCCATGTAAAAGATGGTGCTAGCATGAATAAGGACTATTGTTTTTATGTAATTAACTATGGTGTTGTATAGTAATATGGCGGTAATATAGTAACATGTTTAATTTTATGGATACTGTAAATTTACAAAATAAAATACTATGGTGAAACTATGGTTACTTTAGTAAAACCAAGATTATTTTTATAAGGTAAGTTTAAGGTTAGTTTTAGGGGTATGGGAAGTGGAAGGGTTGGTGACTAACGGATGTTATGTAACAGGATTACGTATTTAAAATACAAAATATAAGTAACTGTAACTCCACTACACAGTTACAATTTAAGTAATTGGTAATTAGAATACAGTTACTTTCAAAATGTATTTTGGTTACTGAAGAGATTACTTTGCATTTTATTTTCATTTGTTTAATTTCATATTTAGTCCTTTCATATGGAAAACATTTATACATAGAAATTATGCAATCCAAAGTGAATTTGAACAGTTGTGAAACACTTTCTTATTATGTGTTACATTCACACAAGCAGACATAAATAGAAATAAACCTTGTGTCAATTGTCAGCTTTACAAAAAGCTAAAATGCTTTTTCTGCCTGGTAATTTTTCATGCACATTACCAGGCACTATTTTTTTTTTTTTGTTTTTTTTTTTATCAGGAAAATTCACGTTGGATCATGATTTTTTCTAAAAAGACCTTTGATATTAGGGCAAAAATCATATTCTTGATAATTTTTGTATGGTTTTCCTTTAAAAATATCGAAAAATCCTTAATTAGTTCAATTTGATTCATCTTGATTCATCTTGTTTTAGAAACAACACTGCATAAGATATTTTTGGTTTTTCAGAAAATGTATTGTTAACATTTTGTGTATTTTGTCTTACTGTACTGGCAGAGTTTTTATAGTCAAAACAAGTGAAAAAAAATCTACTAGTGCTGAAGAATACATTACAGACCTTGCGTAATCCAACAGAATATGCTACAAATTACATTTTACAGCATGTATCTGTATTGGAATACATTTCAAAAGTAACCCTCCCAAGCCTGGAAGGGGTTAAAGTAGTGTGTCTGCGGGACTCTAATTAAACACAATAAACATACTGCAGTGATGCCCATACTGTATGTTAGTATTTAAATATAGGTGTAAATATTATCTGCCACTATTTGTACTGGGGTGTAAATAGCATACACTATTATTTGCACCAGGGTACAAAATAGCATCAGCCAAATAATTATCATAATAATAAATTCTTCTGCCGAGTACTTCATTAGCTGTTTGTGGTTGCCATGCCACATAACAACTTGACACATTAGTAAAGAACGTCTAGTTGCAGGTGTGCAACTATAGTAATTTAGTGACAACACTCAGGGCTGTTACAGAAATTCAGCCCATGTAAGGTATTTTTTTGTTTTCCTTCAAGGAATTTACTCATATCTTCAAATCACCTTCTTGTGTAACCTCAGGAGTTCTCACACTGTCATAACAAAAGTTTCTATGGTGTCAGATTGGTAAATGCAATTCAGACTGGCATTTTACCTTAGACCATGAGCGGGGAAGTGTGAGACATGTAAGGAAGCCTTTAAAAATACATTCACAAAGAGCTTTTAGCAAACCCAGCACCAAAGCACTGTAGCAACAATTGCACAAAACAAAATGCTCTCTTTCTTGCTCTCTCTCTCACTCTCTCTCAAGAGTACTGTTTCCAAGGACACTGGGTATCTTTATATTTAATTTAATCAGTAGTTTGAATAGAATCTTGTAAAACTCCAAATGCACTTGACAGTACAAAGCAATGGTCAAAAGACTTTTGCTCACACACTGGGCACAAATGTACTGTGGCCCCCCAGAAAAAGTATTTGGAAATTTTAGCCCACTTAAGATTACTCACTCAACTATAATTTTTGATTCCGTTCTCTTTGTTTCCATTTAAAATTATCTAATTATGTCAGTATATCAATTAAGGTTCATTTGAGTTCATCAGAATTAAAATAATTCTGACCAATTGCTGTCTGTATTATTGCAATATGTCGGTGGTGTAAAAAAAATAGTCTACACAGGAGTTCCGACCTGTGGAGGACCTATTCCAGTACAGGGTAGATTTGAGTACCCGCAGTGAAATGGGTTGGCAAATTCCTCCGCTGAATTGCGGACCCACAGGGCTAGGGAATAATCATCCAGGGAACCGAATGTACGGGATCTCCTGGGAGAGAAAGCACACAGCTTTACCTCGGCCGAGGGAAAGGGCGCTAAGTGGAAGCGATCCACCTGGCCAGTCCATCAGCGTGTTAACGAGTTCTACTGGCTCGGACCTGAGAAAAAATGAGGACGCAGCACTCCATTTTGAGTGTGCTCGGACCCGCAAGGTGGGGGACATGGCCCGTGTGTGATAGGCCAATGAAATGGTGTCCACCACCCAGTGGGAGAGCCTCTGTATGGAGACAGTGTTCCCTTTCCACTGTCCACCAAAGCAGACAAAGAACTGCTCTGAATGTCTAAAGCTCTGCTTGCGGTCCAAGTAGGTACGCAAAGCACATTCCGGACAGAGTATCGAAGTGGCTGGGTCTGCCTCCTCCCAGGGCAGTGCTTACAGGTTCACTACATGGTCTCTGAAGAGCGTGGTAGGAACCTTGGGCACGTAGACCAGTCGCGGTCTTAGGATCACATGTGTGTCTGCCAGACTCCAGGCAAGTGTCGCTGACAGAGAACGCTTGCAGGTCCCCAACCCTCTTGATGGAAGTGAGTGCGATCAGCAGGGCAGTCTTCAGAGAGAGGGCCCTGAGTCCAACTGATTCTAGCAGCTCAAAGGGGGGTCTCTGAAGGCCCATGAAGACCTCTGAGAGATCCCAGGAGGGGAATAGGCTTGGCCGGAAAGGATTTAACCTCCGGACGCCTCTTAAGAACCTGATGATAAAGTCATGCTTGCCCAAAGATTGCCGTCTACTGCATCGTGGTGGGCCGCGATAGCAGCAACATACACCTTCAAGGTGGAAGTGGACAGCCTCCCCTCCAGCCTCTCCTGCAGGAATAAGAGCACTGACCTAACTGCACACCTCTGTGGGTCTTCAGCTCGGGAAGAACACCAATTTGCGAACAAGTGCCACTTCATGACGTAAAGTTGCCTGGTAGAGGGGGCTCTGGCTTGGCTGATTGTGTCTATGATGGCAGGTGGTAGATCAGCAAGATCTTCCGCATCCCGTCCAGGGGCCAGACGTGGAGGTTCCAGAGGTCTGGGTGCGGATGCAGGAGCATGCCCCATCCCTGAGAAAGAAGGTCTTTCCTCAGGGAAATTTGCCAGGGAGGGGCTGTCGCAAGGAGTACGAGGTCCTCCCTAACTCCATGCCGAGAAAAGATATGCTCTGAACCGGGGCGAGCTTGCTCTTTTCCAAGTTGACCTGAAGCCCCAAACAGCTGAGGTGCCTGAGCACCTGGTCTCTGTGAGTGCATAGTAACTCTCTGGAGTGGGCCTGAATGAGCCAGTCGACGAGGTAATTGAGAATGCGGATGCCAGCTTCTCGGAGCGGGGCAAGGGCTGTGAAGACGCAAAGGGACAAAGACATGCCGAAGGGGAGGGCTTTGTACTGATACGCCTGGCCGTCGAACGCGAACCGTAGGAAGGGTCAGTGTCGAGGCAGAATTGAGACGTGAAAATATGCATCCTTCAGGTCTACCGCTGCAACCAATCTAGATGCCGGATGCAAGTTAAGATTTGTTTTTGCGTGAGCATTTTGAACGGGAGTTTGTGCAAAGCAAACTCGCAAGTCCAAGATCGGTCATAAGCCGCCACCTTTCTTGGGTACAATGAAGAAAGGGCTGTAGAAACCCTTCTTCATCTCGGTTGGAGGGACAGGCTCTATCGCGTCTTTTGAGCAAAAGGGTTGTGATTTCCACGTGCAGGGATTTGGCATGTTCGCCGTGTACTGCGGAAAAGTGGATGCCAGCGAAGGGTGGCGGAGGCCTGGCAAACTGAATTGCATAACCGATTTGAATGGTCCGGGCCAGCCTGCATGACGGGTTGGGAAGTGAAAGCCACACATCCAAGCTCCATGCTAGGGCCACCAAGGGGCCGATTATTTTTGACGTACCCAGCGGGGCAGGGCGGAGCAGCAGGGTGGAGCAGGTAGTATGGCATCGGTAGGCGAGGACGCGTCCCGAGGCTCTGGTACTGAGAAAAGACTCGAAGCACTTACCTTGCTCCACACACCCGGCAGGGGGCGGGTTAGTGACTGAGGAGGAGGTCCGGTAGAGTCGTCTTCTGGACTCGCCAGAACCAGTCGGCCGGGGAACAGTCGTGGGGCTGAGGGAGGGGGGTCCGCATCCAGTGTGCCGGGACTGTTGAGATGTGGTGGCAGAGTGCCGGAGGATGAGCGAGTGGCTTTGTGACATGTGGAGAGGGGTGCACTCCATGAAGACGTCCGCTCATCATGCACCTCCAGGGCCCCCAAGAACCAGTCATCCAACCGCGATGGCTGTGGGGAGGACGGAGGGTTCCATTCCAGCCCCACGCTGGTGGCGGCTCAGACAAGCATATCGGACATCTGCGCGTCAGCCTCTGACTGGGCGTGCTGGCCCATATGCGGCAGCCCAGGGGAGTCATCAGCGTCAGACGCCGCGCTCTCCGAAGCAGCGGCGAGCTCATCCACCTCGAGCTCTAGAGGATAGACAGGCTGGCTGTGAGGCGAGCCGCTGTTGCCACGAGCATGGATGGGAGTCAACGAGTGTGCTGGGGGGCAGGTGGTCCGATGGGGTGTACCAGGCTTAGCTGCACCCGCTGCCGTCCCCAGATCACCTCCATTGCCAGCCGCTTTGTCCTCAATCCCGTGGGAAGAAGAAGCAATGCGGGGGGCGGCTGGAGTGGCATGCTCTATTCTATTGAAAGCGAGCCGCGACCGCTACGTTGCCATGGTCATGCTCTCGCAGTGAGAACATGAACCATCCACAAACGCTGCCTCGGTGTGATCGCAACCCAGACAAATGAAACAATGCCTGTGGCCGTCTGAAGTGCAGAGCACTCTACCGCATCCAGGAACTACACAGGGGCAGAAAGGCATCTTTATAAAGATGCGTCCTGAAAAGGACGTTCAACGCCAGCTGTGTATTGCTCTTTTAGAGGAAAAAACTCATTTAGAGAATATCATTCTTTTAAATAACTTTTTTAGTTTTTGCGCTGTTAAAGCGCCCAGGGGCAAACTGCACTGCCGTGCAGAGAAGGAGAAAGCCAATGAAGTGCGCCAAGTGAGATTGAACAGCAGGCAAGCTTCATAGGCACAGGAACGGGTATGTAACTCGCAGCTGACTGCATACACGACCATCAGCTCTGAAGAAAATTTTTAATGAACTCGACGTATTTCCCCACTTTATACCCATATGTCCGGAGGCGGGGTATGCAAATACTGTCTGCCTAAATCTCATTGGCCTTTTTTCATAGATCAGAGGCATATTCAGCACACAAGAGAGACCCCTAGTTTCACTTCTTCGACACAACGTCGAAGTGAGCAACAGACGGGGAAATTATTATAACTTAGCTAGCAGGCAAAAATACCAAGGTAGTAACTGGTTTAGCGATTGGCATTGTTGCCAGCATAAAGTCAAATTGTTTCCATTGTCCTTCCTTCCTCGAAAATGTAATTGAAAGCACTTCAGATCTTTATTTACAGTCATGATGTAAACACGTACGGACGAATGACGGAAGTAGGCAATTTCCCGCAAATCCATCCCAACAGCTCTAAAATATAAATCATTATTATAGGCTTAACATAGTGAATTGTAGTAAGGTAAATACATGGTTTGGAAGACAGATTGTTGGTACTTGGCTCATTAACGAAATTTGGTCATTTCTAACAAAAAAAAATAAATCTTACATGGTGTAGCTTTTTTATTTATCAGTGAGGGTTGCATTGAAGTTAGCTTACATTGGGTTGTAAACTTTCATATGCCAACATTCGATCTGTAATTTTAGCAAATAAGATGTTTTAGAGTTGACTAACTAAAACCATAAAACATTACAAATCTATTGCTAAAACTTTTGTGCATGTATTTTTCTACCAAAAAGGATTTCACTTCCATCAGGAATGGACTGATATAAAAGAGATAATTAACCCCAAAATGACTGTTCTCACTTCATTTGCTCTCTCCCATGCTGTCTTAAACTCATATGACTTTTTTTTTTCTCCAGAACTCAGTGTATTAGGTGTATGAGGTGTTTTTGTCTGTATAATGTACAGAAGAGGACCAAAAAATTGTTAAATGTTTAACATTTAATAGCATGGGATAATCAGCCATTGCTTTCAGACTCTATTAGCATGAGCTAATAGGACCCAAAGAGGGAGACTCAGGGCTAATTACACTGTCTGCTCATTAGTAAGCCATGGGGGTTAGTGCAACAGAAACAGAGCATGTAAATAACAGTAGTTTCAGCCTGGGAAAGGATGAGAGATGCTAGGAGGGCTGGTGAGTAATGTTAGGAATGGTACTCTTTCCAAACAAATTGTTATACTGTTTAAAGGGTGAGCCGATTGTGTTTGTGATTTGGAAATCAATGGCTCTTTTCCAAAACCTAGTGAGCTGTCTTACTGTCTACTAGCTACCTAGGCAGCGACTCTGCGCAGCACACTCAAATCAATTTATTTCAATAAAGCTTGTTGTTAGTATGCTGCTAAGCTAAAAGTGACACTTCAATAAGCACAAAAATACAGAGAACACACAAGCATTGGTAACACTTTACAATAAGGTTGCAGTTACCCAATTATTGAGTAAAACAATAAATTTTAATTTAAAATTAGATATATTTTAATGGTATTGAATAAATTATAGATACAATTCAAATCAACATTTCTTGCTTGTCTTCTATGCAAATGACAAATGCAAAGCTGTCTTATAATTTAGCCAAAAGAAGGTATCTTAGAAGGCTACATAATTCTGCTGCCAACCTTTGATGCCTTAAATGCTGCCTACACAGGGGGCTCACTAGGTTTTATAACAGAGCAATTGCCTCAATGTCATCATTGCTCACAGGTCTCCAGATGACTGTTTAGAAAGAAAGAAATGTGATTTGATAACAGCCAGAGATAACGTAAAGCCTGTGATATAAACACAAAAATAAATTATGTCCACTAAGACCTTGTGTCCTTAATTAGGATTAAAATAAATAAATAAATAAGCAAAGGAAAACAAAACTAGAAAACACCATTAACATTTAACAAGTGGTAATAGCGTAACACAAACAACAGCACCTCTGAGCTAAATACTAAATCAGGCCTAATTAAGATGGCAGAAATTATGAATATAAATGAATGCAGAGCCCTTTAGGATGAATAGATGCACAAATACACCTGTGCATACACAAACATGTACACACTCATACTCTACAGAAAGAAATTAACAGTGACCTGTACAGGTGCTTGTTTCAAATGGATGTTGAACAGAGCACTAATGAACCTCAATGGGATAGGTAACGATTTATTAAAACACATCAACAATCCACTTTCGCTCTATTTCAAACAGAAACAAACACTCCCATTTAAGTCATCAAGTTTACTTTTTAAGCACATTTAAAAATAACCTTGGTTGACCAAAGTGCTGTACAATAAAATGAATAAAGCATAACAATTACAATACATTAAAAGCAAGGGAAAAGAGATAAGTTTTTAAAACCGACAATGTGGAAGCAGCTCTAATAGACACAGGCAAACTGTTCCAAAGGTTAGGGCCGGCCACAGCAAACGCTCGGCCCCCTCTGCGCTGCAGCCTGGATAAAGGGACATACAGCAGCTGGCAATAACCTGATCTGAGGGATCTGGAAGGATTGTGTTTGCATAGTAAATCTGCAAAATATTGTGGAGCTAAATTATTAAGGGATTTGTACACAATAATATAATTTTTAAATCAATACGATATCTGACTGGTAACTAATGCAGAGAGCACAAAATGGGGGGGATATGATCACGTTTACAGCTGCCCATCAGAAGTCGAGCAGCCGTGATTTGAACCATTTTATGAAAATAAATGTAAGAATGGGGTTAACCATAGTATAAAGAATTGTAGTAATCATGGCGTGAGGAGATGAAAGCATGAATAACAATCTCGAAGCTCTTCCTGCAAAGGAAGGGTTTTGTTTTTGCTAGTCGCCATAAGTGAAAAAAAGCTTGAGCTGATGACAGCATTAATTTGCTTGTCATACTTAATGTTGCTTTCAAAGTAGATAGCATTCCATTTATTTTTATCATTTGGTCCGAACAGAATAATTTCAGTTTTGTCATTTAAGTTTAGAAAATTATGAGTAAATCATACGAGTTGTCCGAGGGCAGTATTATCATTGCATTTCAAGGGTATGTAGATTTGTGTGTCATCAGTGTAGCAATGATATGACCAGTGGCAGAGCTAGGCCGTGGCCACCATGGACCCAACACACAATTGCTGTTTTAGTCGTTTTCTTTGTCATTTTTTGGCACTGTTTAGTTCTTTAGAGGTGAAATAATCTCTATAACAAATGTACAAACTTAATATGTGTGCACATCAAGGTCGCCAAACCTCTTCGTCCTGGGTGTCATTGTATCCACCACCCCCAAACCCCCCACCCCCCCATCCCCAGTCAGACGATATAAAAATGCTGCCCGAACATTGCTTGCCCCTGCCTAGCCACCCCTTTGAAAAACTCCTGAATCCGCCCCTTAAAATGACACACCAAATTTACTAAGTATAGAACCCATAGGTAACATTTATAGCAAGAATAAAATGGGTGTGAGAATCGGTCCTTGGGGCACACCACATGATAAGTGCGCCACAGAGGATGAGTGTTTGCCAATAATGACAGAAAACCTTTTATTTGAAAGATAAGACTGGAATCATTTAAGAACTGTACCCCTAATTCCAACAAAACACTCTAAACGAGAAATAAGAATATTTTGATCTACAAAATCAAGCGCAGAGCTGAGGTCTAAACGAACCAGAGCCATAGTGCTACCGGAGTCAACAGTCATTAAAATATCATTATAGACTTTTAAGAGAGCAGACTTGGTACTATGCAAAGCTTTAAAGCCTGACTGAAAAATTTAAAATTTAATTTGTATTCAAAAAAACTTTTGAGAACCACTTTTTCCAATATTTTTGATTAAAACAGCAAATTTGAAATGGGTTTAAATTAGCAAGGACAGCAGGGTCAAGAGTGGTTTTTTTTTTAAAAGAGGAAACAACGTAGCAAATTTAAAACATTAAGGAACATTCCCAGTAGAAAGGCAGTTACTACACAGTATGTCAGAACCAACAGTACATTTTACATTTACATTTATGCATTTGGCAGACACTTTTATCCAAAGCGATTTACAGAGCCCTTATTACAGGGACAGTCCACCCCAAAACAACCTGGAGTTAAGTGCCTTGCTCAAGGACACAATAGTGTTGGCTGTGGGGATCAAAGCGACAACCTTCTGCTTAACAGTTTAGTGCTTTAGCCCACTACGCCACCACCACTCAATACAGTATAAAAAATTTGTTTAAGATATCGTAAGGAGAAAATGTACGTTTTAGGTGCTCAATAATTTCTCTGCAGGTCAGGAGAGAAACTGGAGCATGAATAACTAAGGGAAGCGTTGTATTTAAAATACATAAATATTAACCACATACTTGCACTGCATATTCTTTTGCATGTACATTTGAATGCACATAATAAACCAGTTTTGAATCAGTTTAAAAATTATTTTGTATGCTAAATGGCATGTTTAAGACAGTATTAGCATTGCGTGCAGGCAGTTCTTCTCTGAATGCAGTACTGTTGCCCAGAGGAAAGGAGTGGAGCACATACAGTACTTGTTATATTAAATAGCAGCACTCATGCAGTGCTGCTTGTTCAATCAAATTAGATGATTGGAATTAACTTCCAATAATAAAATGAGATGCCTCATGCACACCATAGCCAGTTTAGGCAAATATGCTGTAATTCTAAATTTCCAGTATTCCCTTTGTCTCTTTTCTGTTGATTTCCATGTATTGTCATGTGTTATACAATTTTTTTTAAAATAAATAATAATAATTAAAGCTTGAGTTTGACCAGTTCCCCCATACAGCTTATAGCATTCTACATGCATTCAGCAATATGGCTAACCCAGTAAATCTAAATACAGCTTAGCCCATCAAATCACTCCCCATGGTATATAATGTATGTCAGCGCTGTGTCATACTACAGACATGAGGCCTTCCTTGTTACCCTTAAACTGTAGGAATTTCATTTGAATCTATCAGACCCACATGCTATAAATTACAATTTCCAACAAGGGATTTTTGGATTTGTCCTATGATTTTTTTTTTCTCATACATTGGGGTCTAATTACTCTCAATGGTCTATTTTCCCTCTGCACTTGCCATGCACAAATTGATGTGCATAATTTATTCAGCTCCCTACAGTTTCTGAATAAGAAACACCAAACCACTGCATAACCTTGGTGCGTTCACCAAGCGCAGTCATCTCGCTGTCACTTTGAATATAAGTGAGTCTGGATATGCTAATTCGGTGAACATGCAGTCGTGACTCCCTTTTGTTTGTCATCAAGAACTTTGGCTGTGAAAATAGAAGCAAGATGTGGCTCGCTCTTTCTTGCAACAGCTGTAATATTAATTTTATGTGCAGCGTATGGTGTAGGTGGAGCACATAAATTAAAAAATTCTGTCATCATTTACTCACTCTAATCGTATTACAAACACGTATGACTTTCTTCTGTGGAGCAGAGAAAATAAAGTAATTTGAGTTGTGAACAACATTAGGGTGAGTAAATCTTCAATCATTTTTGTTTGAACTATTCCGTTAAAGCAGGATTAAAGAAGTCTTAAAGGCTTTATTGTCTGCCATGAAGGCACTGTGAGAAAACGATAATCATGTGACATGACTTTACAGACATAACTGGTCATCAAAGGGCATTTTGTGCACTAAAGAGTCCAGACACAAACCAGAGTTCAATACATGTTCCATTGTACTAGTTATGGGCAACATTATCTGCTGGCCTAATGAAAAGAACGAGTGTTTTCAGAGCCCCGAGCAACATCCTAACCCTCACATTTAGGGACAGCACCTCTCAGAATACAGAAATGAATATTTCACAGGGCTACAACACCCATCAGACAAATGAATGTGGACGTCCCGTCAATACGTGGCTGAAAGATTGATGAAATATGATGGCTGTGGGCAGACCGTGAACCTGTGTGAGTGGGCGTTGATACACAAGTTATTTTTGGGTGAGTTTTCTATATTTTAGCTGGGAGCCAGAGTTGGCTGAGCTGGGTAGGCAGGCACACGTCATGGATGCCTGGTAAATTAGAGTCAAAAGCTTCAATGCAACACACTGACTTCCCATCTTCAGATTAATTTACTGGGTGCACGATAGTGGAATGACCCGCCAGACATGAAATATTACATTTAGCTCTAAATAGCCACCTTGTCTTTCCAAAAACCCTGATAAAGAAGGAAAAAGACATCTCATCACAGCAACAGCCTTACACTGCTTCATCAGACATGTCCAGACATCTTGGGTCTTGTGTTATTAATGTTATTTATGTTACTAATGTTATTATTTCTACAGTAACTGCCTATACATATGGATAGATACAAATATACATTAAGAAATAAAAAAAAAAATCAAAATATTTAAATTCATTTAGAAGGACAGAAAAAACGATCACCATGAATTTGCTTTGATGTCATTTATTTAAATTCATTAATACAATTATTTGAGGAAAAAAAACTAAATAAAAAGTTGCAGAAATAGCTCTACAATGCTAGAAAGATTAATAGAATTGAAATGAAATGGTAATATAAATGGGGTGTCAATGAAGGCACTTATAGTCACAGTATAGTCAACTTCATCATAATAGACTAAAGCTAAATAAATCAATAAATAGAATAGTAAACAAAAATGTTTCACATTATCTAAAATTTAAGCGAGATCATTTAAATGTGTATTCTTATTCTGCGTGTGTGTATATTAGAGCAATTATTTTTTATTTTAATTTTTTTTATATTTATTTTTATATTTTTTTTTGAATTTCACATTCTGTATGCTTTTATCTCATGTATTTTCTGCATCAATTTAATTGCTGTTTTGCTAAGAAGAAAAAAAATCCTATTCTAGCCTAAAATGGTTTATATGTTCTACCAGTTTGGCCAAATGGGCATTCAGATGGTTTAGCTGGACAGCCAGCTAGTCTCCCAGCCTTACCAGCCAACACATGCCCAGAATCAGCTCTAAAACCAGCAAACAAGACAAGACTGACCAGGCTTGAAGACCAGCAAATCAGTTTAGGCTGGTTATATATTTTTTTGTAGGGATGCAAAAGGGTTTATGTAGGGATATTGCTTGATTTAGAAGTGAAGCGATTTCGTTTTAATGCGTTGCAACAAAATGCTTATGTCCATGTAAAGTGCAGCCCTGGAGCTTATATGATAAGACAGAGAAATGCTGTATTAGTCATACTGTATCAAGGCCTTAATTGTGATTTAGATGTTTCACCAGTTGTTTACTTCACATGAAAAGACAACACTTATTAATCAAGCATGGAGGCAGAAACACTATTAAACCCTGACATCCAGTAGCACATATGCTAGAAAACACATACTTATTAGATGGTCAGAATTCTAAGCCCGTAAATATGCGTAATGTGATGAACAATCTGCAAGCATTTAACCATTTATGCATTTGGCAGATGCTTTTATCCAAAGCAACTTACAGCACAGTGCACTTATTACAGGGACAATCCCCCCTAGAGCAACCTGGAGTTAAGTGCCTTGCTCAAGGACACAATGGTGGTGGCTGTGGGGATCGAACCAGCGACCTTCTGATTAACAGTTATGTGCTTTAGCCCACCACCACTCCACCATCACATCAAGCATGATTAGTGCTTTTTAACTCATTACAAATTATTAACATGATTATTCAGCTAAAATTATCTTGGCAATTAATTAAGAATATATTAGCTAAAATGTCCATGTACTCTTTCCTGATTCTGATAAAGCAATTTCAGAATTTATCAACGTATATCTCAGTGCAGATGGATGTAGACTTAAAGGATTAGTTCACCCAAAACTTTTAATGATCTCATCATTTACTCACCCTCATACCATCCCAGATGTGTATGACTTTCTTTCATCCGCTGAACTCAGACTAAGATTTTTAGAAGAATATTTCCACTCTGTAGATCTATACAATGCAATTGAATGGGTGCCAAAATTTTTAAGCTCCAAAATCCACATAAGGGCAACATAAAAGTAATCCAGACAACTTGTGGTGGTTAAATCCATGAGAAATAGGTCAATATTTAAGTCCTTTTTCATTAACTTTCACTTTCTTCTTCTTCTGTTTTTGTTAATTCACATTCTCAAACCTATTGGGCAGGGAAAATAATTTATGATTAAAAAAAAAAACCACATCTATCATATTGTGTTTGAACACATGGAATTAACAATTGGAGTCATATGGATTGCTCCCTGTATGTGGACTTTGGAGATTCAAACATTTGGCACCAATTCACTTGCATTGTATGGACCTACAGAACTGAGATATTCATCTAAAAATCTTAATTTGTGTTCTGCAAATTAATACAGTATGATACAGTATGAAAGAAAATCATACACATCTGGGATGCCAGGATGGTGAGTAAATAATGAGAGAATTTTCATTTTTGGGTGAACTATCCCTTTAATAAGTGAGTCCAGAGGCTAATTTCAGATTGTTAAAATATATTCTCGCACATGGATGTAACCTCATCCTTGTATGGTTGCACATCTTGGTTTATCTCTGCAGCAAAGAGAGGGCAAGAGGTCAACTGAAAGAGAAAAACAGGCCAGCCTCATGAGAGTTGACTTCTTATTTGAAGGTTAGCTCTGCAATCGTATGCCGATACAAGTCTGCTACTCGATTCAATTGTTCCATAAAGCCTCCGCCTCCAATGAATTTACATGCCAAGCGTTGCCAACAAGATTGAGGGTTCTTTGACCTTCTTTTACACTCTATAAAATGTTCAACTTTACAAATAGCTTCCTGCTATAATTACTTTACTAAATGCAGATCTTAGTCTTGTGGGCACTTGTGTCTATTGCATCACTGACTCCTGAGGCTTAGATGCTCTTCTGTACTGAAGATTTTGAAATCTGTGAAATTCACTTACATAAACAATTTTATTTATTCATTTAACAGACTTTTTTATCCAAAGCACCTTACAAATGTGGAATTCATCCAAGGGGTACATAAGAAGCGTCAACATACAAAATACTAGAATTGCTGAGAAAAGGAAGCGTAGGCCAGTACAGAGTATGTGAGACATTGTGAGAAAACTGAAAAAGTATGGGGAGGGATTCATTTATTATTATTATTTTTAGTTAGAGTGGGATTCAATTTCAAGCTTTAAAAAGGATGCAAAAGTATCACACAAGTATTTTAAAATAAGTTTGTTGTCCATATTATTTGTGTTGTATATTTCAAGTCTTCAGAAGGCAAATGATAACTGAAGTCTAATGATAACAACATGGAATTTAAATTGTAATTCCTGGATTCAAATACTTGTTGTTTCTTGAACAATATTTCTACAAACCAATCAACATTTAAGGGTATTTAATGGTTAGAGTTAAGGTTGGGGTTAGGACTATGTTGGTCCGGCATGAATATTGTTCCAGGTACAACAAAAGATATAGATCCAGGACAAACAACTTAATTTTGTAATGTTTAATGTGTGTGTGTTCATGCATTTTATGTCTTTTATTTGGAAATGTTTAGTTCATGTTTCCTGGTCATGTGATGTACTGTTTTCCCTCTTTGTTCATGTGTCTTGTTTTCATTGCTTTATTGGTTGATTATCTGGTTTAGAGGTCTGTTTGTTCATTGGTTTATGTTCTCCCATGTCCATGTATTTAAACCCTCAAGTTTGTCCTTTGTCATGTATTGAATGTGTATGTATCTTTGTTTTTTTTGTTTTTTTGTCATGTCACGTCAAGTCAAGTCAAATCTAGTCATGTTATGTTTATATCAAGTCTCAAGTTTATGTCAAGTCTAGTTTTTATCTTGTCAAGTTGAGTCATGTTTATGTTCTGGTTTATAGTTAAGGTTTTGGATTTCACATCTGTAAATAAAACTGCACTTGGGTTCATCATTCCATCGTCATCGTCTTCAACATTACCAGCAGCAACGTTACAGAAATACTTGACCACCCATAATGAACCCAGCAGTTCGGCATCTTCGCCTACGTCAGGAGAGTCGTCCCCTGGAGAGCTATTTAGTGGACTTCTACAGAGGCATTAGAGGCGGAAGCTGTGCCGGAGTCCCACGTCGTGGCCGCCGAGCCAAAGTTCAACATAGTGGCAGCCAAACCAGAGTTCCTCATAATGGCCGCTGTGCTAGCGCCATCGTTTGCCCCAGATCCTCAGCCTGCTTCATACCATGTCACAGCAAAGCCTCAGCCTGCTCCATTCCATGTAGCAAAGAAGGCTTGTTCTGTATCATAGCAATATGCTGAATCTGTGGCAGAAGAAAGTAGTTCCACTCACAAGAGCGTTTTAGGGACAAAAACCAGAAAATGACTTGAGGTAAAACCCTAAACGATGTCTTAAGGTGTGCTAACTGTGGTATAAGTGGAATAATTGACTATCACATTGAATAGTTTTTTCAATAATTCAACTGTTCGTCGTCAATTATTCCATATACATATATATATATATATATATATTGCTTCATCTGGAAACAGCTGGTTTGATTAAAGCCAAAAATTGTATTTAACATTCAACCTGACACATTAGTTTTCACTGAGAAAACAAATGTTAAGGGTTAGAGCAGATAGAAATAGCCATGTTACAGTGTAAGTCCTGTTATCATTTGGTGGACCAATAGTCCTTCCTGACCTCTAAGACCGCTGTTTGACTATTACTCTAGATGTCTTTAAGTCTAGGATATTAGGGACATTTTTTATTTATTTTTTCTCAGGCGCTTATTGACTCCCAATCATGGCTGTCTCCAGTATAATTTAAGCATAGCCAGACACCAGACCAGCTCCAATGCCTCTTTAGGCAAACAAATTGAATTAATATATTCAGTGATGATTTGGGTCATATTAATGCTAATTTCAAGAGATTAAATTCAATGTGGTGAAAATTTTCTCTGATGGATGAAGTTTGTCAATTTTCTTAACCACACAGCCATTGCTACTCTTATTAAATTATATGGGAGGATCAATGCTTTGGCTAAACTGTCTTTTTGACTTCTTGGATGAAACATATTCCTATATTATCTTAATCCTTCACTGAAATCACTTGACACAAGAACAATTCCAACTGTTCCCTTCTATAGGCAGACTGATCACACTGTGAATAACGAAATTCAAATGACCTTAGTTGAAAGTTTTGCAGACCATTTTCCTGGTGAAATGTCCACAGGGTGGCGCCACAAGCGAGTTGTATTTTTAGATGTAATTAATGTAATACAATAAACAGGAATGCTTATTCAATTAAGCCTACCTCTTAATCCAAACCCCAACTCTAAACCTAACTGTCAGTGGAGTAAAAATTTAATTTTAAAGCAAAAATGCAACCTCAGAGTTGCTCTCCATTAATTATGTGAAATTACAATTACTTCTCACTTCCATGTGACCACAACCCATGTCTCGGAGAATGCATGCATGACATGTTTAGTATGCTTGAGTTGAGAATTGATACAAAAATGTTTGACAGAGGATAGATAGTGCTTGTTAGTAATTTAACAGGATGGAGTCGATTTCTGGATACATAAATATTCAGAAGCAACGTGCCGATTTCATGTGTGATCATGTTGCTAGTCGCATGGTGTTATAAGAGAAAGAGTCTTGCATAGACTTTTGACTTTTGGCATAAAGTCTAATACATATTGCAGCCAAGAACAGCCAACAAACATTTTATTTGTATGTGTTTAGGGCAGGTCAATCTGAAACAGACAATACAACAAAAATAAACTTTTATGAAAAAAAAAATGGTAGTGTCTTTGATAGTTTGTCTGTGATTGTGCAGAAGAAAATAGAGGAAATGTGATCAGAATACTCTTTCTAGAAGTGATACACTGTGTATTTCACAAACATAACTCAAGCAGAAAATACAGTTTTTCTTGTGGATGTCTTGTTTACTTGCTACTAAGTGCATCAAACATAACTCTGATTATCCTTAAAATATCTGAAGCCACACATATGGTAAAATACAGTGATTAGTTCTTCCGTGTAAGCGCTTATAATATCTATGCAATGATTTTTTTTTTGTGCTGTCAGACTGTTAAAAACCTTTCCTCATGGAAATTGTGTTGCAGTCAGGCAATCTGATTGGTGTTTGCAATTATCACAAATATGTTTACAGAAGTTTGTGTGAGCACTACGCATCAGACAGCCAGTGAATGGACTGTATGCAGTCTGTGGCATGTTGTCTGCGGCTGTGTTTATAGGACAGAGATCATATATGAGGTTTGATAGGACTCATTATCTCCTTTAAAGCCGTTGAAGTGTAAAATGGATCGAGAGAGTGTATGGGGATCTGGCAGATGCTTTGAGATTGGAGATGAGATAGGGCCAATCTTATTGTCTCTCTGTTAATTACTGCTGTAGGCAAGCAGCTAATCAGCTAATAAACAATCAGACTCTCATTCCATGAAGCATCTTGAGTCTGGTTCCTCTGGCTTCAGCTATCATCTCACAGGAGCTGGATAACAATATGAGAGAGACAGAAGCCTCTGTGAGTGAGTTGGTATCCTGACTGTGGGTGAATTAAGGATAATGTAGTGAGTTTTAAAAGTTTCTAACTCTAGGATTCATGATGTGCAGGCCCTGTACTCTCTCCCAGCAAGACCAAAATTATTCAGTCTCAATGAAGTAATTAAACTCATTCTGAGACTTAGTGTGGGAGTTAGTAGAGACTGATGTGGTGTGGAGATGCCATTGGCCAGCATACTGCATTGTGTGTGTGTGTGTGTGTGTGTGTGTGTGTGTGTGTGTGTGTGTGTGTGTGTGTGTTTTGTGAAGGATGCTTGCCAGCAATAGCAATGTGGTAAATAAGACTTGTGAACATGATGCAACTATTACCAGTGTGGCCAGTTTGACAGTAATTGTGCCTCCGGTCTAAGCAGAATGTTATCTTACTGCATTGCTAACAACTGTTAAATTCAACAGGGGGAATCAACAATGTGTGGGAAGTTTCACACCATTCAATGAGTCAGACTTTAGCATATGTAACAGTCCGGAAATGAAGCTGTACTCAATTTTTATTTTTATAAAATGTTTTGGTTGGAAGGCAAATACAATATTACTTAAAATATGTTTTTTAAGAAAACTTTTGTATCAGTCTCCTATTACATTTGAATTGGTGATATATGCTGAAAGTGGAATTGTTACAACTGGCAACTCGCAAACAGAGGTGTGTAGAGTAGTCAAACCTGTACTCAAGTAAAAGTACAATTACTTAAAAAATGTATAACTCAAGTAGAAGTAAATGTACTAACATAAATAATTACTTGAGTAAGAAAGTATCCAATTAAAAGAGTACTCAAGTAGTGAGCAACTCGTTACTTTGACATATTCCATAATGGATGTTAACTCCACTATATTCCATTACATAATAAAAATGTAACATGTATTACAGAAATATTATTATTATTATTATTATTATTATTATTATTATTATGAATGGAAATGATGTCATTATTCACCATCATTCACCATCATGCTGTTCCAAAACTGTATGACCTTCTTTCTTCCATGCAAAACAATAAGTAGATATTAAACAAAATGTTAGCCTTGGTCACCATTTACTTTCAGTGAATGTGTTTTTTTTCCCCCCATATTTTGAAAGTGATTTGTGACTGAGACTGTCAGTCTCTAACATTCTGTCTATTATCCACAGAATACAGAAGGTCACACAGGTTTGGAATAATATTAGGGTTGGGAAATTCTGACAGAATATTAAATTATGGTTGAGCTATCACTTTAAAGGGATAGTTCACTCAAAAATGAAAATTCTCTCACCTTCGTACCATCCTAGATATGTAGGACTTCCTTTCTTCTGCAGAACACAAATTATGATTTTTACAAGAATATTTCAGTTCTGTAGGTCCATATGGTGCAAGTGAATGGATGCCAAAATATTTATGCTCCAAAAAGAGTAGTTAAATCCATATCTTCAGAAGTGATATGAAACAGACCAATATTTGCTCTTCCGCTGATCAGCTGATTCAGCACTGGCCGTGCATCATTAAAATGGGACGTCTGGCCACCCTATTAATTGCCCATAATCCACCATGTGGAAGACGTATGAGCTGGGAGAGGGAGTGCAAGCAGGAGAGGGAAAGACGCCAGTTTACTTCTTCCTCCAATCCTGCAATTTCTTGATGAATGTAGAAATTGCAGAGTACACAGCCTGCGTAGGGCACCAACCCTGGTCGCGGAACACTAGCTGTGTCTTTTGGGTGTCCACCATTTTGTAGGATTGTCTGAATTCTGAGTGAGCCACTCGTTCCATACTTTTGTTCACTCACTCTTACCCACAATGCACTTCACTCAATTTCGAGTGTACATTTGATTCAATGACATTTAATTTCTTGGGTGACCAGATTCCTGCTTCCTGCAAGCAGACCATTGAAAATGTGTAGTATTCTTTCAAGAGCTGGACCAAGAGAGAGGAAACGTGCGTTGCCATGCTGCAGTAATTTCTGATAGTCCAGCTGCACAAAAGCAAGTACGTTGCACATGATGGCTTTAGATTTGGTGCGGGCAAAAAAAATTCAGATCATACAATTTCTTGATCAATTTTGGAGTGCAGTCAGCAGACTGAACACTATGGCCATGCACAACAGAAAGATAAGCAAGAAGTCCTTCTCTTGCATGCACCTTGTCAGATTTGGATCTTTGCTTCACAAGAAAGCGATAACACTTGTTGTGGCACACTTACTTTTAGCAGCATCCACATGCTTTGTTTGGCCTCCATGGGTGATGGAAAAGAGAGCTCCACAAATCTCTCACATTTTACTAGGCTCTGTCTATGACTCCTTTTTTTAGAGATTTAATCTCTTTTTGAAGATCCTCATCGGGGCTGGACTGGTAATCTGGCATACTGGGCATTTTCCCAGTGGGTTGATGCACTTTGGATCCGATCAGGGGTGGACAGGCCATTGGGGGAACCAAGCGTGCCGGTGGGTCGGCCACGATAAGCTAAAATGAGGCACCGCATTATGCAGAACGGACCACACAACGGCGCCACGATATGCAGCAAAAGTCCAGCGATCAATCCCCCTCACATTGATGGCTAGTTTAATCCAATCATGTACTTCAATATCACAGTGTGATTTTATTGGTTTTACAAGACGTATTCTTGGCTACCTTTAATTAGAATTCTGAAGTGACTGAGAAAGCTGCTTAGGTGATAGAGAAATTTTAGGAGGGGGGAAATATGGGACTGTAACAGTTTAAAGGACGGGAAAGGAGGAGGTGGGAACTGGCTGAACAATCAACGGAAAGTTTTAATTGTAAAACTAAACTTAAAACAAACATGAATACACACACATGCATCACGGCCACTTGCATCTCTTCCTCGAATTGGCTCCTCTGGCTCCAAATTTTCTTGCTCTCCTGCTGATCAACTGATTCAGCACCGGCCGTGCATCATTAAAACAGGATGTCTGGCCACCGTATTAATTGCCCATAATCCACCGTGGGGAAGATGTATGAGCTGAAAGAAGGAGCACAAGCATGAGAGAGAGAGATGCCAGTTTACTTCTTCCTTCACTCCTGCAATGTTTTATTTCATGATGTATGTATTATATTACTTTTTGACAAATCAGTACTTACTAAAATAACATAACATATAAAGAGGCAAAACATACAGATACATTATAAAATGTACTCTTTATATGTATAAAGAATTTTGCCTAAAGAATTCTTTATTTACTGATATTAGGTGATATTATTAGGAGACTGCACTCAGTGAAAATTATAATTCTCTGGATGATTTAAATATTCAGTTAAAACATGTAGGTTATGATAACTTTGGTGCTGTTTATGGTCAGATGAGGGCAGTATGCTCCCAGAAATGCTACCCAGCTTGTTTTGGAGTTTAAAGATACTAAAGTTTAACAAATAAATAAAAATACGTACATTTGATAAAACTCTTTATATTAAACAAATGACAAACAGAATGATGATGTATTGTATTAATGTATTATTTAATAAGAATAACAAGTAAGGCCCGAGTATTTTAAAAGTTAATATGTGACGTTGTTTCTGCGACAGCCCGAGAGCTCTGATGCTCGGTGTATACGTCAGTGTCCGAATTCCCTCACTCACTTCGTTCACTCACTGCTGAGATATAGTGCACCCACTACCATTCACTATATAGGAAATAGTGAATGAGTGAATTATTTCAGCCACTCTCTTCACCATATGATCGCCTCGTGCCCGCATATCTCTCACGTGCGCCCCGCGCACCTCGCTGTGCATGCGCGGAAATGCTGTCTATTCGCCGAACGGCAGAGCCAAAGGCATTTATTCTTGGATGTTTACATGGATTTATACAGTTAATCTGCCTGAAGTAGCTGCGATAGTTTCCAGTACCCCCGCGAGGGTACGGGATAAATGCGTAAATACTGCTCATGACATGGGACGTGGGACAAAGCGTACTGATATATTGCTGCACTGATTTAAAAATGTACACTTAAAAACTGAATTACAGAATCACCCTGAAAATGGAAAATGTACTTGATTGAGAGTAAAAAGTACCCACTTTTAAACCTACTCTTAAAGTAAATTTGTTTCCAAACAATTACTCAAGTAAATGTAACAGATTAAATGTAGCATGTTACCACCCACCTCTGCTCGCAAATAAGATAAACACATACATGCAAACTGTAGGACAAAGAGAGGAAGGCTAGGGTCAAAACAATTGTCATTTAGTTTTCCAGGGCTACAAATGATTACAATTGTTTTACAGCGGGATGGTCCTTTACAATCAGTGGTTTAACACTTTATATAGTTTCATAAATAACATTAACAAACATTAATACATTATATGGTAACACTTTACAATAAGGTTTTATTTAGCATTTGTAAATGCATTAAGCATAAGAACTAACAATGAACATTTTTTTAAAGCATTTATTAAACTTGATTAATGTTTATAGAAATAGTTAGTTTATGTTAGTTCATAATGCATTAAATAATGTTAAACTACATTTTAGAATATGCTGGAATTAACAACCATGATTAATAAGTGCTGAAAAAGTATTGTTCATTGTTAGATCATGTTAACTACTGTAATCAAATAATCTCAACAAAAACAACCTTTTTGTAAAGTGCTACCCATCATGTACTGTAATGTACAGATTATTAGTTTTTGTACAGTAAATATGTAAGAAATGTCATAAAACATTGATTTATACATTTTCTATACACAAAAGTTCCCAAAAGTCTGATTTTCTTTTTTTTCTTTTTTAATCTTGGAAATAAACAGGAAAGGAAATATTATGATATTGATGATTTTCAGTATTTCTAGGTCACTAATCAAATATAAGTCACCTACATTTGTGACACTGACAATGTTACTCTCTTGAATAAAAGGTCAGATTTCTTTGTTTCCATTGAAGCACACATAGGTTGCCTTTGGGACAAATCAAGCTGGATAACATCATCAGTTTTTTTTTTTTCCATGCGAGCTCAAGTGCATGCTATCTTAAATGCAAAAGAGGGGACATACCAAATATTATCAAATAAATTAATCTTTTCACACAAATTGTTATGCTGATGATATAATTTGTATAAAAAAAATAAATAATAAAAAAAAAAAAATTAAAAAAAAAAAAAGCATATTCAATTAGAAAAATTCTAAATTTAACCATTTTCACTCGTGGTCTCTTTTGGACTCATGAACCACATAAACATGAACTACTGATCTGCTAAGAATTGAAACGTTTGTTAGTGACTACAATTATTGACCAGATCAGTTGTAAATGCCATTCACCCTGTTAAATTCAAAACCGTGTCCATTGAGCCTGAATAAAAGTTGGAGCACAAGACATTTACCCTATTACTACTAACTCTGCACTGGTTAACATAAAATAATACATTCTGCTGTTTTTCATAAAGAATGACATGGTGCTTAGGCCCTCTGAAACACCCACACATGGCAAACAGAACATGACATTAGTGTTTCAGTCAGCACACTGATAGGATTTTGCTGTATTTTCTTTTTATCTTTAAGACATCTCATATCGGTCTGGCAGCCATTTCACAGCTACGATGGTCCCGATGTCTGTTTCAATTGAGGCCTCATATCAGATATCTGCATAGTTTGTGTCATCCGCAACATTCCGGCTATGATTCTGGTCTTAATATCCCTTACATGTATCTGCATGTCCATGCACTTTGCAGATCCATCAATAATTACATGCATTCACTTACTATGCAGAGGATAGATGCATGTCCTACCCATTGTATTAAGCAAGATTGATCTTTGTGCCTGACGTGGCACCTTAGGGGCATTTAATATGCAATCTCTCCCAAGCGGAGCAGGCAGAGAGGCATGGGAGGATGCAAGGCATAAGCATGGAACACATCTTTCATGAAGACATAAGCCATTACTGCCCATTCTCAGCTAACAGGACACAACCATTCAACCAGGCTGAGAGTGCCAGTGGCCGATGTGATTTAGGTTTCTTCCCACAAATATTCAAGTGCATTTAATGATCTTACATCACTTCATTCCACATGAATTATGAATATAATGAGTTGAAAAAAAAAATGTGCTGGAGGGAAGGGGGGATAGTGGAGGAGGGGGGAAACTAGGACAGAGGTTGCAGCCACTAGCAAATAATTGTGGCGATACTGGTGTTGTTCCCCTAGGTTAACAAAGAGAGTGAATGCAGCGAGCAGAATTGCAGTGAGTGATGTCACAATCTGGAGCAAGTGGCCTAGATTTGGGAATCTCCACCGCCTTGCTTTGGTTCTTTAAAGTTTCACCAGTCCAATCTCGCTCAATGCGATAAACCCCCATGTCACGTTCCTCTGCTCCACTAAAATAGAGCTGGCCAGCTGTAAAAGCTCTAATATGATAGAGAAACGGTTGCCGGAGTGCATGTCTTAATCATGTTAAGTGTAACAGTTGACATTTCAGTCAGCCTAGGGCTGCCTTGGACACATTTTAATTAAATTCAATACACTTAAGTGCCCCCTTAATATAAAGAAACTAGAACTATTCTGTCCTTAGTCACATTCATCACTTGCAGTGAATGAAACGCCTTCTAAACTAAGTAGGAATATGTTCAACAGCCCTGATACTGATAATCTATTAACTAAATGCCAGATTCTGATGTTCACGACTCACCAAGGAGTCTGTGATTAATTGATTTCTCTGAATAAAGTCACTATATGAAGTAGAACTCAAATCAACATGCACTCCAGTGTGAGATGTCAACATGGGAATCTGGCTTTAATTTAAAAGATCAGAATTGTATGTCACATATTTAGTTTCACTACAACGTCAGTTTCACATCAGGATATCTAGAATGCTTTATTGTCATTAGAAATAAAAAAAACATAAAAAGAAAGCTCATTTCTTACTTACTACAGAACGCTGTATGCTAATTTATAGCATGCTGACATATTGCAACAAGACAGGTCCTGACACTTCAATTAAATACAGACTTTAATGAAAACACTAAACCTAATTTTGCTTCGCCAAAGGCTACCACGGGCACTTGTATGAGTACAATGTCAACACTTTTCATTTTAGTGCATTTAAGGGATGTGTTATGAGGTCGTTGAGGGAATAATTAGCTTTAGCGTTTCCCTGCGGTTCTCATCCAAGTCATGACTAAGATAGATAAAATTTAACTCTCCCCTGAGATCTGCTGCCTCTGTAGTGCACTTCTGAGCCTGCACCACTGGCCAGCCCCATCCTGGGACTCTGTCTTCAATGTTTCAGCACGGAGCGTGCCTCAGTGATAAGGAAATACAGAGAGCATCTGTCTTTTCTAGTACCATTTGTTCTCACTCACTCACTCACTCTCACATTTTTTTTTGGGGGGGGGGGGGGTTCTAAGTTTTATGGAATACACCTCAACAGACTTTCAACTGAAGTATATTTTTGTGTTCTCAGACTGGACTGTGTTTCCCGTACAATGACGTAACTCACTGCTGAACCACCATAATTGGAGAAACTAACTAGCTATTCACAACTGTTTTAGCTCATTTACATGGACTTTTACATAAAGGCTTTCTTTATTGTGAAAAAAAATAAACTGCTTGAGACACGAAATAGACATTTATGTTCATTTGGTCTTTACTACAGTATACAAGCGATTCGGTCAGTAAGCAGCTCCACACCAATGTTACTGTAAATAGCGAGCATGGCATCTGAGGACTACTTCTGTTATTTTCTGTTCTCTGTTGTTTCACTTTATTTTGACATGCCCCTCTGTTGCTGGTGTGTTTGTTTCTCACAGCATTGAGCTGCAATGGTGGTGTTTCCCTCTTACCTCACTTTACCGCACCTGAGCACATTCATATGCACACTTTTCAAAAACCAATAAGAACGCCACTTTTATTCTTAACACAATGAAAGATTTAGAATTAATTTATACTTGTGACTTGGTGCATCACAGTAGCACAGTAGCAATTATTGTGTGAATCATGTCATGCAATGTCATTACTTCATTATCAACTACCAGATAATGGCATTAATAAATTATATATTGTAAGTGTGATTAAGAATCCTATGTATGGAATTAATTTTTGTTTTGCAGTGGTGACGACCCATCATCACATACGCAACAACAGTCAAATAACTAAAACTGGCTGTGAATAGATTTCTCAATACACAAGATAATAGCCATGAAAATATAAGCCAAACATGACACAAAACACATCCTTTATTTAAATCCTCAGACAATACTAAATGAGAAGCCTTCTCATTTTAAGCCACAGCATGATAACTATGAAAAACAGCAATGAAAGCAGACTATTTTAAACCCACAAACCCATGAACAGATGAATACAATTATTTGATAATAAAATTAAGCTGTGTCCTATTACAGTCACAAATCATTGATGAAACACTCACATTTAGCTAGTTAATTTAGATGATTATCAGCCACCAAGGTGTTTCTATCCATTCCTCAGGTGCATCAGTAGCAGGTGACTCTCCTAATAAATACAGTATCTATGTGTGTACCAAATGCCCAACAATGGCAGCTTTACAATGAATCCTACAGCTTTAGCACATAATGTGACACAGAAGTCAGGTAGTGTATATAAATGCCTACATAAGGACAAATTTCTCCCCACATGACTCTCTATCTAATGACGAAATCATAAGAAAATTCTGGATTCCAAGGACCAAGATCCTTGAATTGCTGCAAGTTGTGAAACCACACCTTCAGAAGGCCACAAGAAGAAACTATGTCGTAAGTCCAGCAGTGCAGTTCTTGGCTGCATTGCATTATTGTGCTGTGATAAGATTTATGGAGGTGGTTGGTGATGGCCTGTGGCTCAGCAAGTCTTAGGTCAGCAAGGCTGTGAAAGCAGTAACAACTTTGCTGTTACAGCTTATGGACACAACACTTACTCTCCCCAAAACTCATCAAAATCTCCAGACACAACACTGCAGTCATGGAAATTTGATCAACTTCCTGAGGAGGAAGTGAGGGTCATGCTGATGATGACAAAGATGCTGCTGCTACTACCCACATCCAGGCAGAATGCATACTGCAGGAGCAGAAGTCAGCGACTTTTTTGGTTACTTTTATTTTTCATACAATTTGAGGCACGCTGACATTGAGACTGAGTCTAACTCCATGCTGAGAAAAGAGATGGTCTGAACCGGGGCGAGCTTGCTCTTTTCCCAGTTGACCTGAAGCCCTAAACGGCGCATAGTAACGCTCGGGAGTGGGCCAGGATGAGCCAGTCTTAGAGGTAGATGAGTATTCGAATGCCGGCTTCTTGGAGTGGGGCAAGGGCTGCCTCTGCGACCTTCTTAAATACATGAGGGGAAAGGGACACGCCGAAGGGGAGGACCTTGTACTGATACGCCTGGCCGTCGAACGCGAACCGTAGAAAGGGTCGATGTCGAGGCAATATTGAGACATGGAAGTACGCGTCTTTCAGGTCTAATGAAATAAATTCACCAAAGAATTCTCCTCCAGGCCGTCTAACGGGGAACAGAGTGGTCTTACCCGCTCCGGAGCGAACGTCTTGGTCTCTGGGTCGGGCGTCTCAGGACCGCTTGGGAGCCTTCCGGGTCCTCAAGGGGGTCCGTGAGATGGGGGGCATGCATTTCCTGCGGGGCGCTTGATGCCGGGGCTGATAGGTGGGCCCGGGTTGAGGCGGAGCCGCGCGTTGTTTAGCAGCAGGGGGACACCCTTGGCGAGCAGACGGGGCATGGCCCGTAGCTGCAGGTTTGCGGCGGGGCAGGATGTGTGAGATGGCCTCTGTCTGCTTTTTCACCACGGAGAACTGCTGGGCAAAGTCCTCGACGGTGTCGCCGAAGAGGCCGAACTGGGAGACAGGGGCAACGAGGAAGCGTGTCTTGTCCGTCTTGCACATCTCGAACAAGTTGACGTTCCTGAACCACAAGTGTGGCAATCGCCTGCCCGAGTGACCGCTTTGGCCTTCGTGGCCCTGAGGGCAAGGTCGGTCGCTGAGTGCAGTTCCTGCAGCATGTCGAGATCAGGACTACCCTCGTGCACATCTTTGAGTGCCTTGGCCTGGTGGACTTGCAGGAGGGCCATGGCATGCAGGGCGGAAGTGGCCTGTCCGGTGGCGCTGTAGACTTTAGTGGCCAGTGCCGACGTCATCCTACAGGCCTTGGAGGGGAGCACAGGGCGACCCTGCCAGGTGGCGGCATTCTCAGGGCATAGGTGGATTGCAACCGCCCTGTCCACCTGGGGAATTGCCGTGTACCCGTGGGCCGCTCCGCCATCAAGGTTAGTGAGAGTGGATGAGCGAGGGGCTTTTAGACGAGTGGAGAAGGGTGCTCCATGCAGTCCTCAGCTCATCATGCACCTCCGGGAAGAAAGGGATCGGGGGGGCGTGGCTGTGAGCGATGCACAGACCCAAGGAACCAATCATCCAGCCGCGACGGCTGTGGGGAGGACGGAGGGTTCCAGTCCAAGCCCATGCTTGTGGCGGCCCGGGCAAGCATGTCAGACATCTGGGCGTCAGCCTCAGCCTGGGCGTGAGGTCCGCCAACTTCTCATTGATCTTTTTTCATAGATCAGAGGTATATTTGGCGCTCAAGAGAGACCGCTAGTGTCGCTTCTTCAACACAACGTCGAAGTGAGCGACAGAGGGGGGAACAACAAATTTGTTTCATCTTATGCATTAGAGTGATAGGAATTTCAATTCTTTTCTGCTAACCTGTTATTTCGGATGGTTCATTCAACTGGTTCAAAAAAAACGATTCACCAGTTAATTTACGTCATCACATAATGACGTCACTATATATAATGCTAATACGCCGTCATTGTAGAATACACGCACGGACACATTCAATAAAGCCATATGTAAGGGCATATTTCTGATTATAACATTTTATTGAATTATTATAATAATAAGGGTGTTTATTGTCATCATTGTTTCTTTCATTAATCTTACAATACATCCTCTTTAAAGTTCATCCTACACCTAATGCACCCAGTACTTACACTGAATTATATTATATTAAATTATATTAAACTAGCCTTAATCAACTCTTTATTACAGAAACCATGATCCAGCTCATCACAACTTCAGATATAATCTGCATGCACAATACTAAATAGTAAAATTTGTTTACATCTCTCAACTGAAACGTTTCGCCCCCTCATTCAAATCAAATCAAATCAAATCACTTTATTGTCACACATTCAAGACCTCAGTTCAGGCATGCTCATCAGCTGCTCTCTGATCAGCAGTTCTCAGTATTATCTCCGAAAGAGGCGATTTTCAGTTCAGTGTACTGGTGACTTGCAAACTGCTGTGATTGACTCAATGTACCTCTGTCCTCGGATCAGTGTACTGTTGACTCGAGAACTGCTGTAATTGAATAAATGTACTGTTGACTCAAGAGCACTGGACATTGCTAGTGCATTACATTTCAGTGAAAAGCTCAATCCTAGAAAATGTAGGTAAGATATTGCCTGCTTCTTAAGTGTTTGCATGGATCTTGAATCATACAGCTCAAAAGGTAAACATTTTATTGAAATACTGAAGGACACAAACAATACCTACACTACACTAAACAGTAGTGTTGGGAACTGAGAACTGGGTCTTGTCCAGAACCATTTCCATTCTTTAAAAAAATCTGGAATTGTATGATTTTCGTATTGGTTCCGTTAATGGTTTTCCAGTGTGCCATTTTCCTGAAACACTCTGACAGTGTTTCCAGCAGTACATCCATGCAGCAGCACTGCCCTCTACTAACTCTACAGCATAAAACACACAAAGCTCAACCAGTGCCGGATCTTTTTAATCTACTGCTTCCAGTATAGTTCGATTCCAGAAATAATTATTCGAAGGAGTCGGTTCTTTTGAGTCTAGAGTGCAAAACATGCACATAAGTTTAAGATTACTTGTATAGTGCTATAAGTAATGAATGTCTAACTCAAAATTAAATAAAAACTGTTGATGTCTCAAAAGTTAATGTTTATTTAATTATGACCTGTGTCTCTATTAAATCAAGCAGGGCAGTTAATGACTGGATGTTCATATGATAATGTAGAATTAAAGATACACAAGTTTTGTTGAAATAAGTTGAATTTTATAAAATAATAAAGGAATTAATTAGTATATTAATTAATTAATATGCCATCACATTTCTTATTGGTTTAGATTTGTTTATTTAAAATATAGTTTCAAATATATCTATTATTGGACTGTATTTATGTCTCGAAAAAGTTTGCCAACACACCTTTTATAAGAACTTTATTAAATGTATTTCTGATTTGATATATCTGCTCTGTAGAAATCTGAATGTATCTCATTATTTGGTAACAGACAGCAGAGGGTAGTAAATGCATTAAGAATTGCATTTCTCATTTCCAAATATTATTATTTATTTTTTTAAATGTACTAAAATAATTACTGGAACCATTAAGGGACCGGAATCGTTAAGAGGAATCGGAATCATAATATTCCTTATGATTCCCAACCCTACTAGACAGCAGGCATATCTTTGTTTATAGTCTGGGCTATAGCAAGAGCAAGTGTTTGAAAATTCAACATAACTTAACAAATATGAAGTTCACTGTATTTTCTTGAACTACCAAGCACAAAGCCCCTAGGGGAGACCAAGGCTGGTTTGCACACATTTTATTAATTGTTGAACAACTCTGGTGGAACAAACTTCACATAAATGCAGTATAAAAGTAATCCAAAAGACTCCAGTGGTTAAATCTAGTCTTCAGAAGCAACATGATAGGTGTGGGTGAGAAATAGATATTTATTTAAATCGTTTTTTACACTAAATCTCCTCTTACACTTTCAGACATGAAAGTGAAACTAAACAGGCACCAAATGTGACTTTCAGGTGTGAAAGTAGAGATTTAGAGCATAAAAAGGACTTTAATATTGATCTGTTTCTCATGTTGTTGTTGTTGGGTGTTTTAAGGGGGTGCCACTCCGGATCTCACCTAGGGCACCAAGTGGGGTTGTGGGGTTGGATGGCACAGTGTTGCCACTGAGGGAAGCAACACAAAGAAAAACAAACTATTAACCAGGACAACAGAGCTTAACACATGTTTGTCTTATATTATTAATACAAGTAATGTCTGTGTAATTAATATGATTATATTATTATGATAAAAATATAGTTTACAATCATAATCATTCAATTATTTAAAGTTTTAAACAATGAACTTAAAATCAGTGTAGCGTGTTAAATTACCTTAATGTCTTTTAAAGTAAACTTGAGTTTTTTGTTCAATCGACTTCATTCGAATTCAATTCAAACTGATAAAAATGCGTGAAATCAATAAGCAGTCTCTGCAGTCTGTGCGTGCAACAAGAGTTCTAAATTTACAAGACCCAGTAGGTGTAAGGTTACGTTTGCCTTCTTTAAAATGCATTATTATGACAATATAAAGATAAAAGGTTCATTTTGAACAGATTTATTAATAAGACATTCAAGAGTAATGTAACCCTGTATTTAAATACTGTAAATAATTACAAATATGGTTAACACTGGAAATAGTGAGAGTGGGTAATAAGTGATTCCCTTTCTCTTTCTTCATCCTACTCCTATTTTTCCTTTCTCTAATGGCTGGATCATATCCGCTCCAGTCACAAATTGCATGTTGCATGGCAGTAAGTCTACAAGTACAAAGTGCCTAGAACTCTTACCGGATAATTAATATTTGGACAGGCCTATAAGTAGTTCAAAACTGATGTCCATCATTTTATTCCTTTTCTGTGCACATCTTTTCAGTTTCCAGCCAAAGAACCAAACTTTAGGCTATACAAGAGTTCCTTATAATTTGCATTGCATGCATTCATGTTAAATGCATTTCATGTATCGCTTTCATTAATCTTTGGCCGATTACTATGCATATACTACCATACTGTTATTACTATTTTTGCCATATACAGATATGGCAGAAGCAGTGAGTATAATGGGTTGTATGCCATTCCAAACTTAGCCTCTATGAAGTCTATACATCTGAAACCTTGTCTTGCCAAAGCCATAGTTTCCTTTCTTTAATTCAATTCAGTTCTAGTTAATAACTTTCGGGGCCTTGATTAGGTTGCAGCCAATTTTGTGCAGGGGATTTCTCCTGAAGTCCACTATCATCTCCACTGTTTTGAGCATGTTCAGCTCAAGGTTGCTGATCAAGAGCCAGCTGATCAACCTCCCATCTGCATGCAGACTCGTCACCTTCGCGGATGAGCCCGATGACCATGGTCATCTGCAAACTTCAGGAGCTTGACTGTGGGATCTTTTGCAGTGCAGTCATTTGTGTACATGGAGAAGAGCAGTGGAGAGAGAACACATCCCTGAGGAGTGCCAGTACTAATGGTGAGGATCCCGGATGTGAATTTCACCAATCTCACTAGCTGCTGCCTATCTGTCAGAAAGCTCAATCCAGCAAGGGTCCAATGATGTCCTTCAAGTATGCACAACCCATTCTCTCAAATTACTTCAAGGCCAAAGATGTGAGAGCGACAGGTCTGTAGTCATTAAGTCCTGTGATTTTGGGAACCGGAATGATGGTGGAGCAGCAGGGAATGTCACACTGCTCCAGTGCTTTCTCTGCTATGTCAGACCCTGGATATCATTCTTAATGATGCACATGATGCCAACGATTCAGCTCCAGTGAGAGCAGCTACCCAGCAGGTAAAGGCAATACCTAAAGAAACAATGTTTCTAATTCACTATTTCCAACTACGGGTATAATTTTTAAGGTGGCTGAAATGAGAGGTCCTTACACATATTTATCTTTCTCTACTTTAGTTGAACTCAAGTCAGCAGTCTTCACTGTGGTGACAAATTTACATGAATATGACAACATTTTTGGAATCCAAAATTTACATGCTGTATATCTCATTTGGATGCAGTTTTCCAGTGAAATGTCCAGCTGGGGGTGCCAAAAGCAAGTAAAAATTGTGTCATATTCAGACATTTTTAAGGTGAATTTTAGATTAAAATAATAATAAAAAAAAAACAACTCCTAGCCGAAACATTTTGCATGAACCTAACCAATAGTGTTTTAAATTATAAATTAGATGTTTAAAAAAGACATAATTTCACAATCAATGCCTAAACTTGTGTTTTGAATGTGGAAAACACATTTTCTGAAGCAACCACCTAATTTTGTGCTATTTCTATGACTTTGCAATGTCACATGTCAGCTTGAGTTCATGGCTGGACTTGAAGCACAGTCTTCAGACTCTAAATCTAAAGCTCAATCAGGTGAGCAACACAAGCAATCAGCAGGGAATAAAAACATTAAAATAAAATGTTTTTCAATAGATGTGTTTGTGTAAAAGTGTGTGGATGTCATAAAATAGCAGGGTCTAAGTTGCAGAGAGAAAAATAAGTATTTATAAAGTCAAAATCAAGCCATGATTTGAGTGAAAATTAATAAAACACACAGCTGTTTTAGCCCCTCTAGTGTTCATTTCTCCTGGAAACCGCAGGGAATTGTACCCGGACACACATTTAACAGGTTTTGCTAAATATTATTTAGTTAAGTTTTCATTATGAGATCAGGTTGCAGCATCATTGGAAAGTTGTTTGAGATCAGATGTGAGCTGCCCCACTAGCTGGAGTATAACCGGTCTCTGGGCATTAAAATCAGTGTTGTTTCATTGTGATAAACTCAGCCTGTAGATCTTCTAAAGGTGTGGTCACATTTACCTTCGTATGGGTGAAATTCTGCAGTAAAGAAGATCCTGGGATCCTGGTCCATTGTTAATATTTAGTGAAATTTTGAACAAAGTACCCCCACATAGAGGTCACTGACAAAACTTCCTGTCACGAGAGGGAACAACAACGTTATTTAACAAATATGTGTTTATTGAACAAATATGTGTTTATTGAACATACTGCATGAGCTACACATTTCTGTGAACTGTATCAATTCCCCCTGCCAATTTCCCCGGGCTCCCAATATATTATATCAATATATAGTCCCCGCCAATACAGGTACAATTTGATTGGCCAACATAATAAGGCTGGTTCCACACATCTCCCCCCTTTTGAAAAAGAACATTCTATTTTTCTTTAACCTTGTGTCATTTTCTCTTTTTTTTCCAAACAAAAACAATAGATTAAAGCAACACTCAGTCTCTGTAAATGTATTTTAATCTAAGTAACGTTTTGGTGTTTTCACAACTCTTCCGCTGGAAGTTACAACTGCTGGTGCCTACATAGGTACAGCAGGAGCAACAGCTGAAGTTTTTAAATGTCCAGTTCCTGCACCGGGAGGCCCTGAATTCTTCCCTCCTTGAGGTTCACTGCACCCAGTAGCATCTGGTTGCAATGGCATCACTTGCAGGTGTTTCCGGTTCCTGTGTAGGACAGCTCCATTCTGTGTTTGCACCATGTAAGATCTTGATTCAGATGTTTTGTTCAGGACCACAGCTGGTGTTTTCTAGCCTTTCCAGTTTAAAAGGCTGTCCAGTTTAAGAAGAACTTTCTCCCCAGGTTGAAGTTCTGATAAAACATGAGTGTCTCCAATCATAGAAGAACTCCACGGCTGTGTGATCAGTGGGTTGAGGTAGGTGTTTTTCCACAAGCATTGGCAGGTTTGTTGTGATCTGTCGGCCTGTCATTATCTGGGCAGGGCTTAGTCCAGTTACAGCCATGGGTGTTGCCCGGTAGCACATCAGTGCCATATAGGGACCAGATTGGCGGAGAATCCATTTTGCAGTTTGAACTGCTCTCTCTGCAGCTCTATTGGCTTGGAGGAAATGAGGACTTGAGGTTGTGTGGTGAAAATCATAGTCTGTACTGAGCTGCTGAAATTCCGCCGAGGTGAACTGTGTGTCACTGTCAGATACCAGCTCCTTGGGAATTCCCCATCTTACGAACATGCACTTCAGTCTGCTGATAACATGGAAGCTGGATGATGTCCGAAGGTGGGCTATTTCAATGTCGCGCGAGTAGTAGTCTACAACTATCAAGTAAGTTTTACCATTCAACACATACAAATCTGCTGCAATTTTGCACCAGGGACCAGCAGGCAAGTGGGTAGTGATTAAAGTTTCTTTCCTTTGTCTGGGTTTGTGGGCCCTACAAAAGGTGTACATTGAGATCCTCCTGTTAATGTCATTACCTATTGCAGGCCACCAAACTGTCATCTTTGCCCTCTGACGGCACATGGAGAGACTTTGATGACTGATGAATTCGGCTCATTGACTCAGGAATGACAATCCTGTCCTCATACAGGAGCAGCCCATTGACAAGAGATAAGGAAGCCCTAACAGTGTGATAGCCACTCAGCTGGAAGGGTATATACTTTGGTCAACCCTTGTTGAGAAAGCTTATCACTGCCTGGAGATCTGCATCTTCCACTGTGGCCTCTCTAATGACATCTAGCTTTAATTGTGACAACTCTTTAGATGTGACGACTGCTTCTACATATGCCTTTACCTCATCCTCCATCTCTGAGTGGCAGTGCCCTCTCAGAGGATTCCGAGAAAGTGTGTCCGCCACCACCAAATATTTACCAGGGACATGCACTGCTTTCACATTGAAGCGCATGATGCACATAAGTAAACCCTGACACCGTAATGGAGCACAATCAATATCATAGGAGTTAATGAGTGGGACCAAAGTTTGTGGTCTATTTGCAGGCAAAGTTCATCCAAGCACTGAAGGTGGTCGAACCGCTCGCATGCCCACACACCTGCCAGGCACTCTTTTTCAATTATGGAATATCTGCGCTCCGCTTCAGTCAAGGTTCTGGAACAGAATGCGACTGCAATGTGCTGCATCACCATGAACTTGAAGCAAGGCAGCTCCTAACCCAAAACTACTCGTAGCTGCACTAACCATACTGGGTTTCTCAGGATCGTAATATGCAAGAGCAGGAGCTGTGGCTAACTTGCACTTTACTTTGTTGAGAGCCTTGTCAGAGCTTTGGACTTCAGTCCAAAACTTGGGTCCAAAGGGATTTACCAAAGCCCTGAGGATGCATCCAGAGCAGAAAATACAGAGGCTCCTGAGAGTTTGGGGGGCAATATCCTCTAAATTTGGCAGAATAAAGCGCTCACATTTTACAGCCTGATTCAAATGTTTGAGGTTAACACATATCCTGACAGAACCATACCTTTTTTACTACCGGCACCATTGGGGCGCACCGTTCCGTTGGTTCAGTGACTTCAGAGATTATCCCTAAGGACTGCATGCGCTTAAGATCCTGTTCTACCTTAGGCAACAGAGGAAAGGGAATTCTACGAAGGCTGGCCAGACTATAAGGTGTGGCATCTGACTTAAGCTCAAATTTCACTGGTTCACATTTGAGCAAAACAATGTCTCCATAGATTCATCCACTCTCTGTACTAGGTCCATCTTACAAGTAGTACTTTGACTGAGTAAATTGTTAGCAAATGGCCCATCTACAACAAAATCCCAAATTAAAAAATTTTCCCTTTACTTTCAGTATTTGCTAGGAATATTCCCATACAGCTCACTTTTCCCCCAGGACTTCTCATGTTTATACTGGTTTTGACCAGTGGAGGGCACTATTGTAAGCTCTCATATGTAGAGCGTGACAGGATGGTGATGTCAGCATCTGTAACAATTTTGAACTTGACTGACCTGCCCTGTATAGGCACCACCTGTACTCAGAAGCAGACTCATTCATTACAGACCCGAGGAAAAATGCATCACAAGTCTCAGTGTCACACACTACCAGCTCTTTGACATTTTTCGTTTTACATGCAATGGCAAAATGTCCTAACTTATTGCATATCCTACATTGCTTATTTCGTGCGGGGCAATTATTTTCTGTTTGTGTGCAATTACAGCGTGTGCAGTATATGGCTTGTTTCCTCTCACAACTCCTTTCCTTATATGATGGTCCCATAAAGCGATTCGTGCCTTTCAGTTGTCCGTGCTGTACTGCGTTCACTTCAGCGTCTGCACCCTCACTCGCATTTTGGGCTTTAATTAGCTCAGACTGCCATGTGATCTGGACCGCTTTGTCCAAAGTCAGGCATCTCACAAAAGCCTCAACAGTCTCTCCTGATCTCTGTGAGCACTGGTGAAAACCGGCCCTCTCATGTATAACATTTCTCCGGGGAACGAAATGTTCATTAAATTTGCCAACAACAGTCTTGTAATTATTTGCATGTGAAGCTTTGGCAAACGTGATCGATCCGAATATTGCTTCGGCATCTTTACCCATTGCATAAAGCAGGGAATTCACTTGTACTTCACCACTTTCCTTGTTCAGCTTTATTGCGATGCAAAACCGGGACAACCGCTGGATCGATGCAGGCCAGGTCGGAGGCTGTGCGAAGTGGTGCGTTGAACTCAGACATTATACCACTCAAAACAAGGTGAACTTGGCCGTGGGTGCAACGTACACTTCTGACACCATGTCACGAGAGGGAGCAATGACGTTATTTAACAACTATGCGTTTATTGAACATACGGCATGAGCCGTATTATTCAGTGATCTGTATCAATTCCCCCTGCCCATTTCCTCAGGCTCCCAATATATATATATGGGTGGAGTCCCCACCAATACAGGTACAATTTGATTGGCCAACATAAAAAGACTGGTTCCACACACATCCTATTGGTCAATTTGCCTGTAAAATTCAACAAACTCTACCCAAAATCCGCACTGTGAAATTCATTGCCACCAGAAGTGCATTGCACGAAATTCATGATAGAGTGGACTCCCATTGAGATGACTGTATTTTGCCGGCGGAACTTTGCTGTGCGAAGGTAAATGTGACCACGGCACGCCATAAGGGTCAGGATCAGCAAAATGGATTTTGCCTTTACAATGCTACATTGGATGCTTGCCATTCCTTCAACTGGTGATTTGTGTTGTTTGCGTGTTTCCAGACGAATTAAGCTGTGATGGACCTTCAGTCCGAGATGCAGCTGACAAAAGTTTTAAAGGGGGGGGGGGGCTCAATAGTAAAATAATGGAGCATAATAAGATTGTTTTGGATGTATTTTAGTGTTTTTTTCAGCACCAACAGTGGTGCTACTATTAGTCTTTGAGATTGAACCACTTACTCAAAACTGATTTGATTATTTTGTGGTATAATACATCATAGTAAGACAATAACAGATGAAGATTGAATACAGAGAGAGCACTGAGCTAATGCATAAAGTGTGAGTCTGGTCTCTGGTGGCTGAGACAGATTTTATGAATTTAGTGTTTAATGTTGAAAAGCAATGTCAGTATCAACCTTTTCTATAGGATATCAAGTAACCAATCGGTTTTTAGGTTTCGTCATAGTAATATCCTTAGCTATACTCTCTTCTTTGCTCTGGAAAGGTTTGGAATTGTGAAATAGCGCCTCCATGAGGTCATTATTGTAACTGTAAATGTGTCGTGAATTTACTGTTCATCACGACAGTCCTTGTCCACATATGGCAAGAGCGTTTTATAAAACGGCTACTACCAGCTAATAGAGTTTACGCTATCAACCGACTGGATTATCTGTATTGTGGAAAATGGGCATAGCCGATGAGGCGGACAAGGCTCTGTTTGTAGGTAATTTGGACCCTCAAGTAACAGAAGAACTTATATTCGAGTTGTTCTTACAGGCAAGTGCTTTTTTGTGTGTGTTTGATTGATTAGCTTGCTAATGCTAACGATGGACCGACCACGGGGGAAATTCGCGGGGGAAAAAAGTCTATATCGATTAGCAAAAATATACTTGAAACGCACAACAATATGCACTTTTGGCTACTAGTCGCATATTAAAATAAATTAACCATGATATCGAAACTGTTTACATTGTCTGCCACGCCGTCATTATCTTATCTCTCTGCGTCTGTCAAGAATTCGCTGACTGTCTAAATTAGTTTAAAGCAACTCTAATTCGGAAATGAGGTGTTTTATGAGTGTGGTCATTTGGGGTGTTGCAACGCGTTTGACGTGCTTTTATTTATCGGCAAATCTTCGAGGATCTATGCCTAATCTTCCAATTTTATATTATGCCATTATTATGATCATGCACATTCATTGTCATGAACAGTTCAGTATGCTGTAATCTCAGCTGTATTTCCCTTTCTAACAGGCTGGGCCATTGATCAAAGTCAAAATACCTAAAGACAATGATGGAAAATCAAAACAGTTTGCATTTGTGAATTTCAAGCATGAAGACTCCGTGCCCTACGCCTTGACTTTGCTGAACGGAGTCCGGCTGTTTGGAAGGCAGCTCAACATTAAATTCAGAGCCGGTAGGATTTTTTTGACACCAGTGAGTGTTGAAAAACAAATAAATGTTGTTCTCTTGTGTTTTTTGTCACAGTCCATTTCAGCATGCCACTATTCTGACGAGAACATGAATATGACAACGTCCTCAGTGGTCTTTTAATAATGTGTTATTAGGAAACATGTAAGAGAGGAAATGGAGTGTGCTAGCACTATACAGAGAATCGGAAATTTGGTAACTTTGGTAAAGGTATTTACCAATTTGGTAGAGGACAAGTGCTGAATAAATTGGACTATAATTGTGTGTCTTCAACAGGCAGCAGTCATATTAATCAAGAAGGCAAAAGTCCAGCAAACTCTCAAAATCCCAGTCCAGCAAGTACACCAGGACACCGTGGTGGAAGGTAAATGTTCTTAAATATATTTATTATTATTATTAGACCTGTCAAATGGGGTCCCGATTAATTAATCGCATATACAAATATTTGCTGAGAAAGCCCCTCATTTAACAATAATTCAATATTTAATGATGGAATAAGTATAAGAGTTAATCATTGATAAGACAATAGAAAAAGCTGCTTTAGAATACAATGTATTGTTTTCTACCATATTATTGACCATAAGCCAATCATTGGCTACAGCAATCCATTTCACAATTGAATTTGTTAATCAGTTGGAGATTTATTATGAGGGCTTTTTTTAAGGACCTATCAATGTACACTTGTTCCAGACATGCTTGTGTAGCGTCTCGGGTGCGTTACATCATAAACATAAAATTTTTAGGTCACTGTGTCAAGTTAAATACACAGTGACCTAACTTAGAACACATCTTGAGATCCCTTAGTTCGAATTTGCGCTTCAAGTGTTTGGAATACAAGAACGAAACGCATGTACAACAAGCTTGCATTTCTCAGGAATCTTCCTTATTACGGTCCAGGAACATTGCGATTAATTGCGTAAAAAATTAACACGTTAATTTTAATAAAATGAATCGCACTAAAGTAACGCATTAAATCAACAGCCCCAATAAATAAATAAATAAATATTTATTTATTTATTTTTTCTTCACTTATGTTTGCACAAAAAAACAATCCTAATGTATTATTACATTACCTTGTTCTACACTGTCCTTGGCCCTCTGTCTTAAGCAATCATTTTTGTTTGTGCTTGATGCCAAAAAAAGACACTCTGTATGGACACTACGTTAATTGTGGAACTGTATTTCTCAAGAATGAATGAAAACTTGCAAGTGATTTACAAAATCACCTAAAAGCACTCTGTTCTGGTAATCATTGATAGATATGTACCAATTTATTTTAAGCACACAATCGATGTACAACAGTTGTTTGATTTAAAATAACAATAGAAAACTAAACAAAATTGTCACACTGTTTCTCCCCAATACTTATCAGGCTTACAAGATTTGGTGATAAAATAACACTTATTAAACTACAAAAATAGCCTAACACAAGCTGCCAATATGAAGGATTAATAAATGTGTATCAAGCAAGAGTGTTATAAGGGATGGTCGGCCCCGGAGAATCCCCTGTCTGATCTACAGGCTTAAGTCTCAGAAAAGCGATGCTCTGTGGCTGGGGAATGATTGGCCGGCTTAAATACTGAAAATGTGTGTCCAGGTGCGTTCATTTCAGCCAGAATGTGTGGCATCATGGCTATAACCAGACAGATGAGAAGTCTGGTAGCCATACTACTATTACATGCTGCTACTATTCTTATTCTATATTTAATCTCAAATTAATATTTTGTGAGGAATTATGTATTTCATTGATAAGAAACCATTTAATGAGCACAATCCGCTCCCCTTTGGAGTCATGATCATGGTTTATTTTGCAATGAGAATGGCCAATTCCTTTCCAAACAAACACTGACAGATGAAACATTAGAATTACACTTCGTACTCACCGGCATCACTGTCATGTCCAGTATAGTTGCCCCTGCATCTTTAAATACAAGTTTCTTTGTAAAGTCTGAATCATTGGTTCCCAAATAATAAAAAAAAAAATGTATCCCACATTGACGCGTTGCGGAACTTCGTTTGAATTAGCCATTCATTCCTAACGTTGGGATCCTTTAGAAGGCTATGCAGAGATGCATTTTTTCCACAACCAGGAACACTACAACGTCTGGGAGCCTGACTTTAAACTTTTCTTCTGATTGAAAGCAAACTATAGTTACGATAGTACTTTTAGTGTTGTAGTCTCAAGCTGCTTTCTCGCAGTCAACTCACTGTGACAGTAACCCTTTTAATGTAGTATGTCAATGACCATGTTTATACCAGGAATTGATGGTGCTTCTATGTCATGTCTGAATAGACGTAATTACGAGATTCAAACTTGTAAAAAGTGTTCTCATCTTTGTAGAACTCTGAATTACAAGTTAGAGTTAGGTTCATCTCAGTGACTCAAGACTTTTGAATCCGTTCACCCAAAAAAATATTTCAGGTTCGTTCATTGACAATTTCTGAAAATTCTGCAATTGCCCGAATAGATGGTGCCAAATGACTGTCTTTCAAGTTTTGAATGAGCAATTGCATTAAACTGAAAGCACAGTCTTTCACAAGCAAAACAAATCTAATTATCCTATTTAAAAATGTGTGTCTACAAATCTAGTGCGAGAGTTATACACTGCAGAGTGTTTCCCCACTAATGGTAAAACATTTCTATCATATTGCGAAACATAACTTTTTATCAATCTATACAAAAAAAGACAATTGTAATGGTACAAAAGATACTTGAGTTTCAATAATGTCCATATGTCATTGTAATGTGTGGTCATAATCACTCATTTTTATTCATAATTCATCCAACCACTTTTCTTTTTGAACGAGATTTCCAAACTGAAAAAACGACTTGACTCCTATACCCGTTTAGTCAAACAGCAGATCCTCATTCATGAACGAGATGACTGGTTCATTCATTCAGTTCTTGAATGAGTGTACCAGTATATTCAGTGACTCACCTCATTCATAAAATTACAAACTAGACTAGTTCGTTAAAGGGGTGCATTCGTGTGTCAAACCAGTTATATGCTCATTCAAAGCCTGCAGTTGAGTACTGTTGGCTCATGCTATAATTAGTCTTTACAAGCACGAAAAGCCACCAAAGCAAGCTGTCTCGTGCTTCAAATTTTAGCTCTTTTGCTTCAGAAGAACAAGTCGTCATTGAACGAGAAATATCAAAGTATGGAGGTGAAAAATAACAATTTGTTTACTTAAAATATTACCTAAAAAATACCATTTCACATTAATATGCCTTCTAGTTAAGCGAGTTAGCTGGAGCCCTTTCAGTGCTCTTAAACATTTTCCAAGAACGTATAGAGGTGAATTAATGTAGAGACGCTTAAATTAACGCAAACCTTAAATTCAGTTATGGCAAAAATCAGAGAAAATATAACTGCACATCTAAAATACAAGCTCATTTATTAATCAAAGTAAAGGAAAAAGACTGAAATCCATCATTGGTAAATAAGCCTTCTTTTCCTTTTTTGCACTTTACTATCATGCAGTAATATACTGGTGTAATTATTAATGTATGTTATCATTAAATCAGAGACCTATCTTGGTCAAAAGAGACATATCATGAACAGGTTTAAAGGTGATGCGTCTCTCCTGTCCACTTGTGATTTGGTTCGTTTAAAATGCATCTTAATGCCAGGTGTAAACGCGACTACAGCTATGCGCATCCTAGACTTTGTCTCAACTTCATGAGGTGCCATAAACCGTATTGAAGGAGTTCCTAAATATGCTGGGCTCTATAAGGTCCAGCCAATCCATTTAAAAATCTAAGGTGTGTGTGTGTGAATGCATACAAAACTAATTTCATTTAATCATACACCTTGAGATCAAAAAGAGTTTAAGATAAAAGTTTGAACACACTTTAACTGTTTTAGGGTATTTCATTGATTGTATTTGCATGGGCTTTTCCAAAAATTGGATGGCTTTTTTCATTTAAAGTCATACCTAATTGGTTAAGTCAAAAACCCTTTGATTAGGCAGAATCATCAAGTGCATATACTGTATAGTGTTGTCTCATCAATGGGTTTTAATCTAAGATTAATCTATCCTTTTCTGCTTTCTACTGTGATCTGCAGAACCCCGGAGCATATGGGTTCTCCGTCCTACTCGCCTCCACAGAATCTGCAAAGGTCTTTCTCTTCACCTGACAGTCTGCAGAGACAGGCAATGGTGAGAACACTTCTATCACTTCCATTTTGCATGTCCTGAAATTCCATGTTAATCTAAAAGTAAAATGCACCACTGTATGGGCTTTTAAGATGCAGTCTGCACTTGATGTTCCGGTGCAACATGAAGATCTGAAAATGAACACAAAAAATGTTGAGCATTAAAGCATTTAGAGTTATTATATACTGTAGTATTTATTTGTTTATAGATGAATAGCATGTGGCAACTTCAGATGCAACAGCAACAGATTCAGCAGTTGCACCAGTTGAGCATGCAGCAACTCCAGCAGCAGCAGCTAATGGGTGGTGGAGTAGGTGGAGACAGTAACCACCTGCAACAGGATTGGTCTGCCCAGCGTGGTCATCACCACTCCCACCAGGACAATAACATCCATCATGGCAGAGATCAACGGCACAGCAATAGTGGGAGCAACCACAACCGCCATCGACATGATAGCCAGTGGGGTGACTTCTATCACCATGATGACCGTAGTGGAGAACGCAATCGAAATTACACTCCCGAAAGGCGTAGAGACTCCAGAGACGGACGATGGAAGCCGTTTTAAAAAAATAATTAGAGGATTTTAGATCTCTTTTTATTTTAATTCTTTTTATGAACTTTTGTTTGTCCTCCAAGATTTTTAAATGACATTTTGGATTATTGCATCCTTCCTTACAGACCTCAGTTAACAAAAAAGATTATTTTGCTGTACAACTTTGTGGGAAAAAAAAAATCATCATTTGTCAAAAAGAGGTTAAACCATTTAAATCTAGAACAAATAAGAAAGTGGCCATGTTGTGTGCTGGCCTTTTTATATTTTGATCTCAGGGGGGCACTTGAGTTTGTGTATTTTTGTATTTCCTTATTAGGAAATATTTCTTTTATTATGCCAGAATGGATCTAGTATCTCAAATGTAAAAGTGATATGGTAGAAATTAATCAGATAAATTATTTCCATTTGTAATGTCTCAGGAATAGTAAATAGTTAAAAAAAGAAAAAAAAAGTAAACTAGTTTGTAGGTCAATTTCTGTCTTTTATATTATGCATTTGTGGTTGTTTTTTTTTAAAAAAATTTATTTTACTCCCTTTTTAATTTTACTCTGAGGAAGATATTTTTTAACAGTCAAACTCCTCATGACAGTCTCTGAAAATCTTGGAACAATAACTACTTTTAAATCTTTTGTAAATACAGCAGCATTTTTTTTATTGTCAAGTGCAACGCTCTGATTTTCATAAAAGTCACACTTTAAGAATCTCTTGCTCTCATAAATGAATTTGTCATTGACTTCTCGTATTCTGTTAAAGTGATTTACATGCATACATTTGTTCTTGGTAATGCAACTTTTATTTTAATTTGTAATCCATCATCTTATTTTAAAGTCTCACATAGGGATTTTAGTAATCACTAGGTGGCGCCATACATTATTATAATAATGCTTATTAAACATGGTGTGTATAGTCTTGATACACTGAAACATTAAATGTGAAGTCTGTGATTTCAGTGTTCTTTAAAAAAAACTATTTTCACAAATGTCCATGGTGACTAGTTTCAGCCAAAATACCATAGACATAAGTTGTTGTTATTATTAAACTGTAAAAAAAAAAAAAAAAATTGCAAACCTAAAAGTTCAACGTAACATGATGCAATAAGACTTTTGAGTTCTCACAAGTCTTAATGATTGTCCTCCATAACATTTATTTTTAGTAAATATTAATTTCTTCACTTAATGCAAAAATTATTGTTGAGAGAAATACTAATTTCTTGTTCAGCCAACTATCAATTAGCAAAATGAATTTTGATTTTGTCACCATTCCAATTACTTTTTATGAAGTTAACAGCAATCTTTCTGAAGAGAGGTATGTACTGCAAGGCAGTACATACACTTGTTTAACGTAGACACAATATACATCAATAAATAACACTCAAACCACATTCGTTACAAGATGAGCTCTTAGCATCACACTATAACTGACTAGCATTCAATGTCAACAAACAGCAAAGAATAAGCATATAAATATTCACATAATTTATTCATGTTACAATGCATGCTGGGATCTCCCAAATCGGCAACATTGTTCAGTATTAAATGTTGGTTCAGTGAGGATAGTTGAGACAGCATTTGGGGAATATTGTCTAGCGTGCTGTTATGTATAGATGGAGAGTAATTCACATTTTGAGTTTCTGTGACTCAAAACCACCATAAGCTGGATAAAATGCAATTTCGTTTATTAGCGTACTTTGAGTGTAAAATTGACCACCTTCAAACAAGGAGCTCTCAGAATATTTGCAAGTTGATTTTATTTATTTATGACAGTGGTCAGTGCCTATATTCACCAATGTTTTACTGTAGTAATAACTAGAGTAACGGGTGTTTTGCGGAAACTGTTTATCTTCATGGTACATTTTAGTATGGGTATGGTCAACTTCAACTTAGACCGTAATATTGGTCATACAATTAACGTGACTACCGGAATCCTTTAATGTCCGAGCTAAAGTCTTAATCTGCCCTTCCGAAAGTGCTTTGGACTGCTAACAGCGGCTCCCGTTGTGTATGAACCTGTACACCCCCCACAAAGCTTCTCGAACCAAACGCGGCGATGCATTTGCACACTTAAGCCGTGTGTCTCTTCATTAATCTGCGGAGGGTCGGGTTCTCTAATGAAGCTGCTGTACTGGGAAACGAAGTTATTGGGAGATCAGGCTATGGGCATCGCAGTTTAATTGATTGAGCTGCTTGGCGTCTTTCATCCAAAAGCCGGTGGCTTCATGCGCCCTAGCATGACCGTTTACTGTCTCTGTGATTATCTTTTAGGCCCTATGTGTTGTGTGCCGCTTTATTTGTAGTGTTTGTTTAGCCTAAAGTAGATTTGTTTCTATGTGTACATTGTAGGCCTGCAGTATGTGCTTTGTATGTACATGTCTCTGTTGATATTTGTAGTGTGCTGTCTGTATAGGGGAAAGTTGTAACCACTTCTGCCAACTACATAGCTCATCCACTCCAGCATATATTATTCAGGCGTCAACTAATGAAAATGTTTAATTGTGTAATAAGGTGTAATATCGGGTGGGGGCAAGTGGTCACAGGTGTTTTAAAAGTTATACATTTTTACAATCTATTAATCACAGTGTTTGTTGGTCAGAATAATGGTTTGATATGTTTGTAGCTATTTTGATGTTTAATATTTTCTAGCTAGCTAGCTAGCAAGCTAGCTATCTTAGGTAGATAGATAGATAGATAGATAGATAGATAGATAGATAGATAGATAGATAGATAGATAGCTGTCTGTCTACTCCCGTCTATACTTTTATTGAAGCACGTATATCTTATACTCAAATCAGCTTGCACATACAGATAAACAGGTGCCATATAGTGACCCTATGCTGTACTGTCTATATTGATATTTTGGCTATCCCCTTGTTTTAAAGCCAGTATCAGATCCGCGCAGTTGTTCTCATTTCTTCCCTTTGATCAAGTTGTCAAACTCAAAAAAAGCTCAAAGCTTTTCCAGTGGAAATCTGTATATTTCCTTTACATAATCCCTCGCGCTTTGAACACGGCGGCTGTTATCTCGAATCCTTTGCGAGTTATATTTACTCTCTCATACATGGGAAAATGATAATCATTTCGACAGCGGACACACGGCTCTGAAAATCAGAAACCCGACACTGTCCCCGTTTGAGGAGTCCAGTGCGCCCTGAACATCAAAGAGACGGTCCATCTGTAATAAGCATCATAATGTCAAACAAAACTGCTGCTGTCTGGAACTCACTTGTTCTGTAACAGAACCTAAAGAAATGCCTGTGCATCTCCATTATTTCACACGGTTAATACTGTCTGAACTTGCTGAAACTGATATGAAAAACACTTGTGAAACTTGGCCGTCTATTCTAATTAATGAAATGGCCTTACAGAAACGATGCACGAAGTAGCTATGACTTTATATTATAAATATATATAGGCTATATATATTTTATTGCAGCTCGATTAAATTTGTTTACACAAAAATGTTTCTTTTTTTTTTTTTTAAAGCACGGAAACTTCTCGGAAATGTCCTTGGATATTATCCTGGCTACGATCTCAACAGTGCAGTGCAGAGATTCTCATTCAGCATTTCTTGAATTTCTGATGTGAATGTCGAAAATGAGTTTAATGGCTTTGCATATCAATTGTTATTGTTGTGTTTTGCATATTTTTTTCTTTTTAATTTGCATAAACTGCTTATATATATATATATATATATATATATATATATATATATATATACACATACACACACACTTCCCATACCTCTTTATACAGTTTATATCGACTGACCCTTTAGTTATTCTTTGGTGCGTTTGCTTGTATCAGCAAGTGTATTGTGTACAAGTAAAATCGAATCTTGTTTTCCACACTGTGATTAAGTTCAAACATGCCGTAAAATGTTTGAAATTCATTGTTTAACCCAAGCTGGAAACAAATATTTGAAGATCCGTCATTTATAAACAATTCTACATTACAAATAAGGGCAGATTATTTGTGTCGCAGTTATCATTAATAAAAAAAAAATAGGCTAAGAAACACTTTAAAATAGGCTATGTGGCAAATGCTTAACAGATAACTAATTATAACATTCAAATACTGTACCCTCTATATGAATTAGATATACGTTTATGAATCAAAGAACAGGCTATAGCGATCATTGAAGCTCTGAATATAATAAGTAATTGAATGTAGGCTACATAGCTGATGACCTGTTAAGATATTTAGTGTAGCCTAAAATTATTAATATTAAAGATGTAAATTAAAGTTATTGTAAAGTATTATTATTTATTATTAAGTCATAATAAAAGCCCAATTTTTTTTAGTAAAGCTATAAACTTAACGTTGGGCTTTAAACAGGCTATATTTGAATGAATGAAACCACTTGTCCCGGCAAGTGAATAATTATTTCAAGTTTTAATATGCAGGCATTTCCATATAGGTGTTGTCCAATCGCAAAAAATAAATAAATTAATAAAATAAAAAAGTAAATTGTAGAATGCTAATAATACTAGTAAGCAATTAAAGGCTTCAATGATTTTAAATATATTATATTAAATTACCCTATTTACATATTCACTCAGTTTTTTTAAATAAAAAACAACGTGCCTGCTCAATTTTCTCTGTATTTCAATGTATAGCTGCTAAAATATCTTAATATTTTATCTTTAATATTTCACAATAGATTTCAAAAACAATTGATTTTTTTGTTTGTTTTTGTTTTTTGTCTGTCTTATGTTGTAAACGTTAACATGTAAAATAATAATTAAGTAGCCTAGACTTTCATTTCGATTGTATTGTAATTTTAGAGAGTGTATTTTATCTGCAACGTTATCATTTGGAAAATAAATAGAAGCAAAAACGTGCTTGCATTTTTTTCGGGGTAGTCTAGTCACATTTGGAAACATTTAATTTACTTTCATTTTTCTTTTATTTCTTTTTATTTCGTAGACTTTTGATTTGTCAAATAATACTACTACTAATACTACCACGAACAACAATATTATTAATATAAATAATAAAAAATTATAGCTTAAAAATAATAATATAATAATAGACTAATAATAACTATCCATAGTTTAATCAGTTTAGTTTGTAAAATAATAATTTAACAATAACACTACAATTAGACTACATGAATATTAATATTTAATTAATTTAAAATTCACTATAATTGACAACATGTCAAACAAGCCACAAAAAAAATATAAAAAATAAAAAGAATGTGAAAAGGGGAAAACCGATTCATTGTTGTAGCCTATTGCCCAATGAGAGAGAAAGACAGAGACAGAGAGAGAGAGAGAGAGAGAGAGAGAGAGAGAGAGAGAGAGAGAGAGAGAGAGAGAGAGAGAGGTTGATTGACATGAAGTGTGTTGGTGTGTAGGGTAGTGTAGTAGTCGAGTTGGTTTATATAGCGAAGACTGGGAGCACAGCACGCACTCTAGCAATGAATGCGCGGAAGACACCGAACATCCATTTGCGCGCGAGACACTATTAGCGCAGCACAGCTGCACGAGGACTTCTTTATGTCTTTTTGAACAGTGACACATGTCAAAAGTTTTACAGGACTTTTAACGAGGCGAATATCAGAACTTTTCAAGTACATCACTCTAAGGCTAAAGTCGCATATTGGGAAACTATGCATTGTCAAGCAGAGTTGAGACTCGCGAGCACCGCGCAGCTGAAAGCAGCCCGAAGACGATATAAGACATTCATGATCGACGAGATCCTCTCCAAGGAAACTTGTGATTACTTCGAGAAACTTTCTCTTTACTCGGTTTGTCCCTCTTTAATCGTCAGACCAAAACCTCTGCATTCATGCTCGGGTAAGTGACACAAACACATTTCCCCCATAAGACACGTTTGTAATGTGAACTGTAAATGTCACATTTTGAATATCTGGTAACACTTTACAATAACGTTCCATTTGTTAACATTAGTTAACATAAACTAACAATGAACAATGCTTTTTAAGCTTTTATTAATCTTAGTTAATGTTAAGTTCAACATATACACATTTTTTTTTTTAAATCAATAGTTTTATTTGTTAACATTTGTTAATGCATTTTGAATTAAAATGAACTAACAATGGACATTTGTATTTTTATTATCTAACATTATCAAAGATTAATTAATGGTGTAAAACATATATAGTTAATTGTTTGTTCATGATACCAATGTATGAACTGATGTTAACAAAAGTCTTATCCTTAATGTACAATATTTGTCTGAGAGCCTGATTTAGTGTAGTGCAATAATGCAGAAATTCAATGTTTAAATTATATCTTGCATTGCATTACTATCTTGCATGAAAATGCATTTGCATTAGCTTTGTTGTCTTATTGGTGCCAGTGTAATTGTTATCAATATCAAAAAATATTATTGGCAGGTTATAGATGTGTTATGTTTTTAAATGCATGCACATTATTACTTTCTGTTACTCTCACTTTATAAAAAAAAAAAAAAAAAGCACTCGAGGCACTCACATGCAGCTCAAATTATATTTTAAAATTATTTGAATTTATCTTTTGATCTGCATCACAATCATTGTGGTTATGATGCCTAATTTGTTTCCTTTAGACTTGTTTAAAGAGAAATCCTCAGATGAACAACTCTGAAATATCACCACACCTTCCTGATGATTTATCATTGCACAAGAAGACGTTGCTTTTTTTTTTTTTTTTTACCTAAATGACATCAGGATATTTCCCAAGTGATAATGTGTGCACATACCCCGAACTGCATTTGTTTAGTTCATTTAAACTGTCACAATTATAATGAGTTGGATATCTGCAGTAAAAGACACTTCTCTTACTTGCCCTGAGGAATGAACTCCAGGAAGCCACTGGGACATTTATCTATTTACAGCAATGTTGACACACTCTTGACTGTGCAACATAGCATGCAGTCAGGTATAACATCCTGAACCAACAGGTGCAATTTCATTCCATGGTAATGAGAAGCACTATGCAAAGTTCACAAGTCGTCGTAAATGTTTCTGGCACGTAATTTATCTGGGTAGAAATACATCAGACAACATGGGATGTATACAAAACTTTTGACCCTCAAAATGAAAGTTAATCTGTTTCAGTTGATTCTGTCATCAACTGTAGATGTTGACATGTTGACATACAATATACTATATCAGTAGCAGCACTTGCATGATTAGATTTAACTCATTGATCAAGCACATTTGGGAATACTTGCAGCAACTGTACCATCAATTGGTTTTGGCAGGAACTTTCTTGCATGATTTCCCAAAGGGTATATCAAAGCCCAAATAGGCTATTATTTGAGTTGTCATTTCAAAGTTCAAACAACTCTCCATATTGTACACACATTATCTCAATGTAAATACTTTATTTTAGCAGAAAATTCACATAAAAGGTAATCCATACTGTGCCTTGATACTAGTGCAAGCCAACCATGAATTGTGGGGCTGATAGACATTTTTCCTTCACATATATTTCCTTCACGTAACTAATTTCACACTCAGCTGGCTAAGATTGTACTAAAACAATCAGGACAGTATAAAAGTCAATATTGGAAATGTGGCGTTTTATAATTGTCTGGCCATTCACATTCAAAAATTTTAAAAAAATTATTGTTCCACATGCTAGAATAATAGTAATTGATTGAATTAATGAAATACAAGTTAAATAAATCAAATTTATATTATACCTCTTTGTGTTATAGCTTAATATATTCTCTGGACAACAAACTTCCTAGGTTTGGGATGCTTTCAACAGTAGAGAGTCCCAATTTTGCTGAGCACAAGGCACTTGTTGGCATCTTTTCTTTCACTATCAAGAACAACTCTTTTGTAATTAATTAAATAAATCAACCAAACAAATTGTTATTTGATCAAAAGGTTTTTTTTTAGTTGTTTAATCATGATAAACATACCTTAAAGGGATAGTTCACCCAAAAATGAAAATTCGCTCATCATTTACTCACCCTCATGCCATCCAAGATATGAGTGATTTTTTTTTCATACAATGCATACAATGCAAGTGAATGGGTGCCAGAATTTTGAAGCACCAAAATCTACATAAAGGCATCATAAAAGTACTCCAGATGACTCCAGTGATTTAATCCATGTCTTCTGAAGATGATAGGTGTGGGATAGAAACAGATTAATATTTAAACTCCCTACTGGGCAGGGAGGAGAATTTATTAAAAAAATTATACACAAATATATCTGTTTCTCACCCATAACTATAAGATCATGTCTGAAGATATGGATTTAACCTCTGGAGCCATATGGATTACTTTTATGCTCCCTCCTATGTGGATTTTGGAGCTTCAAAACTTTGGCACCCATTCACTTGCATTGTGAGGACCAAATGAGTTGAACTATTCTTCAAAAAATCTTAATTTCTGTTCTGCAGAAGAAAGAAAGAAATATTAATCTGAAAACATTTTGGTGAACTATCCCTTTAAGTCATATGTTTGACAAGTGTAAGAGTATAAAACTGATCAGTAATTATATTGTAATATATTATTTTAGCAGATGAGTTCACTCACTTTATTTGATTGTTCTCACACAACTAACATTCACACACACACGCACACACACACACACAGAGAGAGAGAGAGAAACGCACGCACGCACGCACACACACACACACACAGACAGAGAAACGCACACACACACACACACACACTAATGTAGGCTACTACATGCAATTACACACAATTGTACACATTTGTGCGTATGACAGGGCTTCAGACTACAAAATTACCAAGGAGCTATTGGGTCCTAAACTGAAACATTTAGGAGCCAAATGGCTGTTTTAGTTGCCACATCACAGAATTGCTCGATTTAGAATGTTGGTCAAAAGCAAAATATAAACCAAAGAAAATATTAATTGTGTGTTAAATATATATACTGTATAGTTTTACAAATTTGCATTCCCTTTTTGTCTCATAAGAATATATATATATATATATATATATATATATATATATATATATATATATATATATATTCTCATACTGAGAAAGTAACTCGAATTCAAACTGCTAACCTGAGCTCCTGAGTTCAAACAAGCTCTTATCAGGTGATTCATTATAAAGACCAGGCTCAAAAGAGTCATTTGTTCATGAATCGGACATCATGGCTGAGTTTGTTGTTGCGTGCAGCCAGCGAGCTCATATCTTTAACAGAAGGGGGGAAAAGCGGCGCAAAACTCACAGTTGCTCTGAAGATGTATTCAGTAACTCACAAGATGATATCTGATGAAACCGCATATGAAAGCACACATTCCGACTTTCGTCAATGGTGACTATATTTTAAATTATTGTCGCAATCATTTATTTTTAGTCGAATTTACGACCATTTTAGTCACAGTCTGATGCCCTGTATGAACACAGAATCTGCATGCATGAACATGCACACACATTTACACACACACTTCCTACTGTTCTCTGTTTGTATGTCCAGCTGTGAGGCAGAAGGCATGAGTTTTGACAGGCTGGGGCGAGGGGATAGAGTATCCACCCCAAATATCAAAACCCTGTGCACACTGTGCCTTTTCAAGTCAGAGGGGTGAGAGATATTCTATATGCCAGCACATCAATGGATGGTACTGCTTAATATAGAATGTAGCTGGCATTAAGGATGGAACTCACTGAAAGGCCATTGGCCTCTGGACTCTCCCTCATAAAAGTGGTGTCACTGTCACCACTAGGGGCCGCTGTAATACATATCTAAATGCAACAGGAGCGTCTGCACTTCATAATCATCAAATAATGACATGACATTTCAATATAAAAACAAATAATTATACATCTATAAATGTAAGATGTTTTTCAGAGGTCCATAAACACGCGTTAGTGAAGGCATTTTCTCCTTAAATGTCTCTGCTTCTTAACCCAAACTTGATTTAATTGAGCCGTGACTTCCAATGAACAGATTGTTTTAAACCAGAAATATATTTAACTTCATGATGTAGATTGAATACACAGAACATTAAGCAATCTCTTACCTTTTAATGCCGAAATCACTTCATTTTGTTGCTTCAAAATTTCCGGTTGCAGTTATGACAGTCATTACTGGCAGTGTTCAGGCTAAATCTCTTTTAATGTGGGACCAGTATTTCTGTGAAGAACAAAAATATTATTTTAATCCTATAATATGTCTTGCTTTATTGAATACACTGAAAGATAAGGTATAACTTCAATTTTGATGATGAAATAAGGCCATGAATGTGGTCTGTTGCTGCTTTAAACGCTCACCTCAGACAGGAGCAAATGTAATAGCAGGTTATAATATTTCGTTTGGAGACATGTCTTTCACCATAATGTGGGAAAGGCTTTTAGATGCGTTTTTGAAAGGAGTCGGGCCAGAAAAAAATCAGCGATAGTGTAATCTCTCATGACAACATGCTGAAAAACAGCCTAATAGTCGAAAATCACACCATCCACACCTTGCCTTCACATTTTATCCACTGTAGAGACATGCTACATCTGAAAGTACATCTTATTATGTTTATACGCACACATGAACAAAAATACACAATTAATTTTACTTTTCATTTTTGGTGATACATATTTTGTGAGTTTTATATCGAAATGTATTATCAGGTTATAAGGGATATCTATTGTGAGATCTTATTATTCCATTATGAAATCCAAAAGATTCACAGGATTGTGTTTCATGTCTAAACAATTACATAACACTTATGAGTAATATGATACACATAAGTACACCACTAAATGTTTTCCAGAGCTTGTTGTATTTTAATGCTTTTCTTGCAATCAGAAGGGATGTTGTTACAGTATATGCTTGGAAGAGGGATCAGAACCAATACTTGACTGATAACTTTGGTGTGGGTAACATTAATTTGTGCAGTAATTTGTCATTTGTAAGTCAAACAGAACAAAACGAAAAGACACCAACTGTGAATTATCAAAAGTTTCACGCTTGAGTGAATCCATTAAAGAACTGGCTTGCAGCAAAGAAAATGTAGAAAAATAAGCATTCGCCATCCACTTGCAGGGGCTGAGCTCTATCTTGTGTGTGTTTTTTTCCCACTGACTTGCTGGATAGGTTTAATAGCTATTGAGAGATAAAAACTCAAACGAGTGATGAAGCACCTCTAAACCTGTCACCACATGGCCCGGACCAAAACACTGTGTACCATGTTACTGAGAGTGCCAAGTGAAATCATCTCAATGGAATCCAATCAGTCAAGGAACAACAGCAAAATAAGACAAGACTGAAAGAGAGCAATCAAGGGCTTAACGTTTGCTTCTGTTTTTTTTTTTTGTTCTTTTTTCCTTTTGCCCATCGATTGGAAAGCACAAGGTGCACTCCTTTTTTGTGACTAATGAAAACTTGACACTTCATTCACATTGCATGAAAGTCAATGCAACAGTTTTTCTGATACAGGGCATGTCAATACAAGGAAATGCAACACCAAACTGATTTGTATAATTTGGTGCAATTAAATGTAACCTATCATTTTTATTAGAAACCACTTTTCTCAAAGCATGAGCAAGGTCTGTAGAATTACAAAATTCTAAAAATAAGGCCTCAGAAAATTGATCATTGACTGATTTGAGAAAGTTTGTCACTGTACTTAATTAACCTAGAACTTGGATACTTTCAAGCAAGTCTGGCTTTTAAAAGATCAACTTGCTGTCAATGACTTCATGTTTTATGAATGACTGCACATCTGCTGTGGTAATTTCATTTAAGTGTAAGAGCGGTAATTTTCAGTTGTGATCTCGACTTAATGATATAATTAATTTACATGTTAGACCCCTTGACAATGAAAATAGTTAATTGGATTTATCCAGCTTCCTTCCAACTTTTTCTGCAAGTCTCTGAGACAAACATATTGATAGGACACATTAACAAAGGACTTCAAAGAGAGAATACAAGACTGATAGACATCATCATGAGACTATTGGCATAAATATTGAAGAAAGAACAGTTTTCAAAGAGGGAGGCAAGAAGGAAAGGCGGTGAGAGAGAGAGAGAGAGAGAGAGAGAGAGAGAGAGAGAGATGAGCCGGAAGGGATGTTTCATGCCTAGACGTGCTGCATTGATGCCAATGAACTCATTCAAAAACTTGTATTAAAATGTGCACAAATGCATGTTTGTGCATCTCTGTGTGTGTGTTTGTGTACTGAAAAGTCTCAAGTTCGTCTTTCGCTCCTCCTATCTTTCTAGCTTGCACTCCAAATTTGTATCTCATCCCCAAGTATACAAATAAATAACTTTGATACTTTTAAGATGAATCTTTTATTGATGTCAATATTTCTTCCAGGTCATATTCGATAAGGAAATGATTTTTGATATTATACCTTACCACAGTTACAGTAAATGGTGACTAAAAGGCTAACATTATGTCTTGTGTTCCATGGAAGAAAGTCATATGGTTTGAAGCAACATGAGGGTGATTAGTAGTATAATTATTATTATTCTGTAATACATGATAAATGTGTATTATGTAGTGGAATATTGGTGTGTAATCATCCATTATGTTTTCATGTGGAAGTAACTACTTGCTACTTGAGTATTCTTTTTATTGGATACTTTCTTACTCTTACTCGAGTAATTTTTAACATTACTATTTTTACTTATACTTGAATAATAATTTGTTTAAAGTAATTGTACTTTTACTTGAGTACAGATTTTGGGTACTCTACCCACCTCTGTTCTGGAGGTATTATTTCTGCAATGTAGTGACCTCTATCTCAGCACAGACTGGTCCTCTGTGGCATTTTATGGACTCTGGCGTCTCATTGATGTCTGAAAAAAAAAGGCAGGAGACACAGAGAGAGAAAAGGTGAGAGGCTTTAGAGAGGTAGACAGATTAAAACTGTTAGGGACGGGGAGATGCCCCAGTTGAAATTATAACTCAGAGTGCATTTTGTCTGCGATCATGCTTATCATAGGAGAGTCATGATGCAGCAGAGTTTAAAGGGGAAGTGTAAAACACCAGCTGCGTCATCGCAGCAGGCCTAAAGTTCAGGCACCTTACATCATAGAGGGCAAAACACTTAACACTTACCTCCAACATTAGTGAGGGAGGGACGGGGTGTTAGTTCACTTGACATGAAGGTTATAGCATGAACTAAGCTGGCTCAATTTAGCAGCTTGAAAAATCGATTTTACAGTGATGTACAGTATGACGTTTACTAGACCTGATGTAGAGCATATCCCCAAAATTCACAGCCGTGGTGTTATTGATTCATTAATTATTTCCCCCTGCAAAGTTAGTCATTTGGTTAGTTGATATAAAATTGAGTTCCAAATGGAACTTCTGTAGGAGATTGTTCATCTAGACCTTTTAATCATATCCCAAGGAAATATAAGTGGCTGCTTCCCTCTTACTGGTGGCAATTATTCTGCGATCCCTCCACCTCCCCATTTGTATGTTTACCTTAATGCACTCCAGGACTACTTTATATGAACCAGTGAACTCGTGAAACATTGTTGGAATGTTGGTATGTCTTACAGTGTCACATGCTATATGTCCTACTTGACCCACCCGAGTGGTATTCGAACCGGTGATCCCCGGCATGGGAGGTGGACACACTAGCAATGAGGGTAAATGTAAAAGTTTAAGCATCAATCATTGATAACCCCAACTGAAATTGCTCTTAGCAAAAAAAACATTGATAAATCTAGCTAAACATTTATAATTTGTCAATCAAATATAAAAGTTGAGTATCAGTCATTTGGAGAACCCATATAGGTTGACCACTTCTGGGGGGGGGTGGGGGGGTGGGGGGGGGTGGTGCATGCTTCAACCAATATTTTATTAACCAGGCCATTATTTTTGCTCATTTTTGTGCTCTCCCAGGCTCTGGCCCACTGAGAACATACCCTCTCCTCTCTGTGATCACACACCAACCTCCCAGCAGCCTACAACAGCTCTCTCAGGTCTCTCCTCAAGGCAGGATCCCTCATCTGCCCCTTCTTTCCCCCCAGCACCCCCTCTGCTCAGAACCAACACCCAGCGAGACGCCCGTCAGCATCAGCAGTGAATCAGAGATAGAGCACTCAGCCCTTCGGCTCAAGAAACCCCGCCGCAGTCGTACCATCTTTACCGAGCTGCAGCTCTTGGGCCTGGAGAAAAAATTCCAAAAACAGAAATATCTGTCCACTCCAGACAGGTCAGTGGTTATTAAGAGAAGTCATGCAACATTTTCAAGGCATTCCTACAGTATTTGTGCCTCACCCGTGTTTCATCATAGTCATACTTAAAGGAATAGTCACCCAAAAATAACAATTCTATCAGAATAACTCTTTATTATATGTGGAACACAAAAGGAGATGTTTTGTTTTTTCAAAATCATGGCAGAGGATTGTGTTTTACTTTAAAACTTGAAAAAGAATGCATCCTAAAATTGTGTCCTATTTCAGCATTCATGAGCACAATGAGAGAATATCTTGAAAAGTGGGCATTATTTACCAGAATGGAGTAAGATAGTTGGAGGGGAGGGGTTGTGAAGTTCACCAAAAAACAGAAGTCATTTTAGATAGGGAATAAATGTTTTCATTTTGCAAAAAGAAATTGCAGAGACATTTGCTAAATATGGAACAATTTGAAATAATTAATAGATTGCATCGATGAACCACGCAAAATAAGATGGACCATGCATTTTAAAAAAAATTAAAAGGGTCCATTTTCATTTCATGTTGACTTTAAGATACCAGAGTAATTATGAAAATTCAGTGCATATAAAATAAACACTCTCACTTCATGCCACATCCTAAAACTGCTCTTAGCCCAAGAATGACATTGCTCAATATTTTAGTTAAGACGACAGTAAAATTTTAACCATGCTTTAAGCTACAAAATGAAGCCTTTAAAATAAACTTTAACATTCAATACAACGGGGACATATGCCAAGAACAGCAAACAAAAAGTATTACATCAATTTCATGCCAATAATTTAAAACACACAGGTGTATTAAAAAAAAATAAATGTGGGGATTTGTACAATGAGATGATGTAATCAACATGTGTAGGTTTTCTCTCATGGGTAATTTTTTTTCTGCTGTATTTTCGTCCATAACACATTTTCCATTACATTTTTGGACCCACTTTTAGATTTGGCCAGAGTGGATATATTTCCATTGTGGACCAAAGGGTGCATTTAGGTAGAAATCCTAGAAAATCAGTTCTATCCCACCCATTCTAAGTGTATCTGCCACAAAATTCAATTCTCTGCATTGTTGGTCAGGCACAGCCTAAGGAATGATTCTGTCATAAGAGCACATAAGCTGTCAGATATAATTGTCTGAAAACTGTCAGTACCACTAGACATGCAAACTATCGACAACTACCAGGACACTCTCCCTTAAGCATTCCACTTTTATTAATTTTGATTTCACCGAAAGCTTTCATTCTTAAAAAAGAAAGAAGGTTCATCGATCCAAGGTAATTGGCTTATATTAGTTTTATCAAATGTTTAAAAAAAAAAAAAAAGAAAAAAAAAAAGCCACCTTGCAAATGTGACACTGTTTCACTGCTTCACTACAAATAAAGACTTTTCTTAATTAGCATTTTTTCTTGTTTTCAGTAAAAATTTCGAAATATTCTTCAAACAAGATACAGTATATTTACTTGATAAGCAAAATGACAAAATATATTAAATCTTGTTTTCTGAGAAATTACAATTTTTTTTAAACTTTATTCTTAAAAAAAGACTAAACCTGCCAATGGGGTAAGAAAAACAAGCCTGTTTGCCCTTCACACAGTATTGGTTGAGTTCAATGTTGTACACACCTTGAACACCCCACAGCCAGTATATGGTTCAGTTTCCCCCCGCAGTTTGCGCTGGGGATCGAACATTCAGAATTCAACATCTGTCTCCATGACCAAAGGTCTTGATACATGCATTACAGAATTCAATGTTCATCGAGCAAAAGTATACACAAGACACACAGTGAGCAAAATCACCACATGTTGTCTCCCCCATAAAGAATGCTGGGGCCTTTGTGTCGAACTAGTTTTCTCAAATAAACATTCACCCCAATGTTCATACTTTTGCCATTTCCACGTTCAAAATACTAGGGAAAAGTTTTATTCTGTCCCTGCTATAGATACATTTTAATCTAATAAAACGCCCATTCAGAATGCTGACACAGAAACAAATAATTTCAGAAGTACAGCCGGGGGACTTGTTTGTGACAATAGTTTTGAAGGACACTTATTTCCATATTCAGATTGCACCAAAGCACAGGTGCTTTCTCAGATTCACTTTCGGGGGAAAAGCTTATCAATTGTGTGTCTTTTCTTTCAGACTTGATGCTAGAGTTCCATCAACTATGCCATCAAAAAATGCTAGAGCTCCATCAACTAGGAGGCTTTCTACGTTCAAGTGGCATATTTTTGCATCTTGTTGTACAGCGCAAGGTGAAAATACAGTTCACTGCTCTGTCAGTACAGTGCTGGAATTTTTTCAGGAGCATTTCGAGGCTGGGGTTGCCCTGGCAATGCTTAAAGTCTATGCTGCCACTGTAGCGGCTGAGCATGCACTTATCGATGTAGTCCCTGTCGGTCATTTTATGCGTGGGGTACGCAGGCTTAGACATTTTCTTACCATCTGCCTTCCTTTATGGAATTTATCTGTTGTTTTAGAGGTGCTCTTGGGCTTAAAAAAAAGCTTAAAAAAAAGCTTTTTACCCTCTTAAATGAAGCCAATGCCACTAGCAGGGCCGTTTTAAGAGTCAGTGATTTGCATGCCCTGTCGATCAAAAGTGATTTTGCACCAGGGTGTTCAAGGCTTGTGTTAAGACCTCATTTGGGCTACTTGCCCAAGGTTATTTCGACGTCATTTCACTCGCAGACTATTAATTTTCAGGCTTTCTATCCTCCCAAATTTGAGTCATAGAAGCATGAAAGGTTAGCCACTAGCCAGTGGTGTAATCAGAGCAGTTGTTTGTGTGCTTTGGTGGCCGCAACAGGGGTGTTTCGGTGTCCAAGCAAAGTCTTATTAGCTATTGATGCAATCAATATGATGCAAAAAACATAGGCATTGAAGTGCCTATGAAGCACATGGTTTGCCTTCAGGTATTCAAGCCCATTTTTTGAGGCGCATGACAACCTCATGGACTTTGGCTAGAGGTGCGTCCTCTCCGCATACATTTTGTTAGATTTTATAATCTAGACAAAGGTTTGACTCCTACTTCCCAGGTTCTATCGGTTGGAGCAGGAATTAACTCATAATTCCTTCTTTTTATATACAGTTGGCAGCTACTGTTTGCATGGCATGAATGCATACCGTTCCCATATATAAATATAAATAACAATATTATAAATATAGATATTTCTTTTTGTTTTTGTTAAAAAACTGTGGTTCCAATAAAACCTCCTGTTTCAAATTTTCAATTAATGTAAAATTGTACATTTTAAATGTAACATTTTAATGTATGATACAAAATATTGATGATAGTTTTATTATATATTATTTGAATTGGAAAAAATAAGCTCACATATTATCTGCTTCAAATATTAAATAAATCACTCTATATATACTGTATGTGTGTGTGTGTGTGTGTGTGTGTGTATTTATGTTATATATCACTAATGATACTTTAATAATAATACATACAGTAAATGATCATAATTAATAATAAATAATATGATACTAAATTGTTTTAATTAAGTCGAAACCTCTATGCAGCCTGTATTAAATTCATTCCAAACTTGTTAAACAAACCCAAAGTTGTACTACAAAGACTGACCCAAATGTGGACCAAAACCCATCTGGCTGGCTTGGGTCAGGTAGCAAACTTCTGGTGGTTCAGGGCCACTCTGTTCAGAGCTAGATCATGATTAACTTGCAAATTCACAATTCTTTACTCTTATCAGTCTGTATGAACACACACACACACACACACACACACACGTGAAATAAGGCCTGCAAACATTGCCTCTGGAATTAACAAATTAATTTACGGCTGAAGGAAGAACAAAAGTGAGGGAAATTCCCCATATCCTGGCAAGTTGGAGGAATGGGCCTCAAACTGCCTTAGGTTTGTGTTTTATCAATCTTAAAGACAACCTGTAGGTCTTCTGCTGTTTTTTGCCTTGTCCGCCTAGGCCACACAATCAGAACATGAAAGCAATGAAAAACATGTTTCAGAATAGACCATAATGATTTATATCATCAAGTTTTAATGGTTTTTTATAAGGCATGGATGATTATAATCTTCTTCATCATCATTATGAATAAATGTCAAAACCAAAACTGAATTTATATTTGGGCTGTAGTTGTAAGAAACTTGCCGACACTGGAATGCAGTGTGTGTGAGTGTGTGCGCTTTTTGCTTTTGAAGAATAATAAGCACAAACACAGAGCTGCTTTTCTTGCCTGCAATTACAGCACAGAAAGCAGCCACAAATGATAGACAGCTAGATTGGTGATGTTTCTGAAAAAATAATAAAACAAAATAAAATAAAAAGCACTAATTTCCCCCACCACTTGTAGTTATTTTTGTTTTGTTCAAACATATTTTACTATAATTTGACAGATTAAGCAAATTAAAACAATACAGTTAACAATTAACTCTTGTCATTATGTAAATACAGTTCTGGTTTTATTCTTTGACTGCAGTAGTTTAGTCTCAGCAAAAGCACTACACTTATAAAAAAAAGTTCAGTTGTATTTCTTTGTAACTAGAAAAGGAAAAGAACCATGAGTATCATGTAAACACCATGGAACATTATATGAATATGAAAATCATTTTGGACCATGGTAAATATAAGTGGATAATGGAGCATAGATAATGTACAGTCAGTCGATCATTATTGCAAAATAAATCCCAACAGGGTGATCTGGATGCTATGTGAACCCTAAAGGATTTAAGTTGTAATAATGACTGATTATCCATTATCGCGTTTGTTACACACAGTACAAAGTGTTGATTTTATATAGATTTTTTATTTTTTTCATCTCATCTCTCATAGGCAAATAAGATAGGGGGAAAGGAAATAAGTTTAAATAATAGACAGATAAAGAGGAAGAGAGAGAATGAGAGAGAAAAAAAGAAGAAAGTCAGGGGCTTTAGAGCAAAGTGTTGATCTGCTCATTTCCTATAGATCACTGCACCTCACATGGCTCTCAGAGAGGTTTGACAGAGGAGGTGCGTAATCCCATTTGGCTTGTGTGAGAGACTTTCAAAGTAGATGTAGCAGAATTCTTTGTGCTCGTTTGATAGATTACTCTTTCTTTTTCTCAAATCCCATCTCACATGTCCCAACCATGCCTATCACATTACAGCAGACCAATTGCTGCATTAGTCTTGTCTGCCTGAAGAGCCCCAAAAAGAACCTCTATTGGCTTTATGCAAGTCAGGAGTTCCATGACTGGATTACCTTCTCCTGTACAGATACATTGTGATGGCATTCCATGGGAGGTCTGCAATTATATTCGGCCTGGGAAGACTCTTGAGTTCAGAGCTTGGCAAAACTGTCTGCTATGTCATACCAGCTTTGGAAATTTTGCAGTGATTAGATATACATCTGTACTCTAGATGGCCACCCACTGGCTTTTATGTGTAAGACGACAGATGACTTTGGGATTTTGTTCAATTACTTCCAGTTCTGAAGTTTCCCGTCCTTATGGTAATTCTTGTGACGTTCTCATGGGTCATTGCATTTGATGTGAATTAATTTAGCTTGTGCATGTGTTTTATTGTATGTGTGTGCAGACTGGACCTGGCTCAGTCTCTGGGACTCACACAACTCCAGGTGAAGACATGGTACCAGAACAGACGCATGAAATGGAAGAAAATGGTCAGTATAACGAGCTTATCGAAAAGAAAGCTTTGCAATATTCACATGACATGATATTCTACCAGGTACATTTGTGGACGAAATTTACTATGAATAAATTCTGACTGCTATTAGTGTTTATTAATGAAGGAATTAAGCAAATCAGGTAGCAGTGCAAACGTGCCCACAAAATGCAATGTGCATGAATCGACTGTACCCTATTCGTGGAAATGTGCCAGACAATGGGTGAAAGACTGCCCTAACAAAAAAGTACCTCACAGTACAAAAGCACCATGTTTTTGGACATGTTCCATGGTAGTACCACATCTTTTTGGGACATATACCAATGTAATATAATTTTTTGTACATGTACCATGGTAGTACCATCTTATTTTTGGCACTGTGAGGGTACTTTTTTCTAAGTGAGAGAACAGGAAATTTTTTAATTCTGGGATCTCAAGATTCTTATATATGTGGTTAGTTTTTTTAAAACGAAACATAAATAAATAAATTGCCTTGCTGCTGTCATTGTCCTCATGAATTAAGACTTTTAAATAAACCTCTATTTATTCATAAAAGCAAATCTTAAATTAATTGTAAAGTTTATTACATTTATTAGACGCTTTTATCCAAAGCAACTTACAGTGCACTTATTACAGGGACAATCAACCTGGAGTTAAATGTCTTGCTCAAAGACACAATGGTGGTGGCTGTGGGGATTGAACCAGCGACCTTCTGATTTACAGTTCTGTGCTTTGGCCCACTACGCTAGCACCACTCCCATTCATTTGTCATATTGAAATATTTGCATACAGGAGGCATGTTTTCATGTTTTAGTACTATTACAGCACATATAGAGCCTAGTTAAGTTTCGACTCTTTTCGACTTTGATTTGTGAATAAGACACAGGGTTTTGTGCTGAAATATTGTGCTAACTGGCACAATACTTCTGTGAATTTTTAAAAAATTCAGTTATATACAGTTTTTAAAATTCTAATTTACAGTTACATAATAGTTACATAATTGATATTCATGAGCCAAGGTGATAACGTTTATAATGTGTATAATAACAATAATAATAATAATAATAATAATAATAATAAAGTATAATTCCTGTGCTCCTGACTTCACACCTAAATGCGTATATTGTCCATGTTTATATCAATAAAATGTTTAAAAATCCTCCAAAGCTTTCTATGTGGAAGCGGAAACTCTGAGACATATCATTAAAAGTCCATTAGACAGTTTTGAGCTGCCCTCTTCAGCACTCAATACAATCAGTGTGTGTGACAACTGTAACCCTGTGGCAATCCAGATGTGGATGAGACACATGAGTGATGAATAAAAGGACAGTACAGGTCTATGTCAGTGGGGTCAACCTCTCAGGCAGGAACAAAAGATCCACAACGCGTTCACCTCTGAGATGAATGTGTATGAACGAACGGCTCACTACAGCCATATATCTTCCCATAATCACTATTCACCATCCTCACCTTTGACCAGGCTTACATTTGTCAAAGCTTAAATGTGTGTGTCCCTGTTCACTACAAGCCAAACGTTTAGAAACACCTAGTCATTCATATTTATCATGATTTACCACATTATATAATAGTATAATTATATACTACTTATTATACTATTATATAATAGTATAAATTTGAACCACTGTCCCTATTGGCCAAAGCTGAAGTAGATGAATATATGGACAAGTGTTAGCTCCAGTTTCCAGGTTAAATGTCCTCAGAGCAGCACCACATATGAGATGTAATTTTTATTGAAAATGATGTAATACAGTCAACAGTAATGCATATTTTATTGACCATATAACACTAAACCTAACTCTAACTCAGTGTAGTAAAAATAGCAGAATATGGGAAATGGTGGCTCAGTGGTTGAGGCTCGAAGTTACTGACCAGTAGGTCAGTGGTTCAAGCCCCAGTACCTCCAAACTTCCACTTTTGGAATCTTGAGCATGGCCCTTAACCCTATCTGCTCCAGGGGTGCCGTATCATGGTTGACCCTACACTCTGACCCCAGCTTAGCTGGGATATGTGAAAACTAATACATTTCTCTCTATATATGCAAAACAAACTGTGTGTATAATGTGTGACCAAAATAAAGGATTCTATTCTATGATGACTTCCTGGTTTCCATGGGACCAGATCCTGGTTCTTAGAGATTGATATCAGTAACTGTAGATGGAAATGTGTTCACACTTGTATTGATGTAAACAAGTCTGATGGGGAATGGCAGACTTTTGACTGGTAGTATTCGTTTCTTTAGGTGTTAAAAGGAGGACATGAGGCTCCCACCAAGCCCAAAGGCAGGCCTAAGAAGAACTCCATTCCGACCACAGAGGAGATTGAGGCAGAGGAACGGCTTGCGGAGAAGCAGGGAGAGGAGGAGAGGCTACAAGAAGAGGCCCAGGATGAAATACATCTTCAGTCGCATGGGGAGGTCTTTCAATCTCAGCCACAAGATCTGAGCACATCTGCTTTGTCTACTGAGTCCATCTGTCCCTCTGATCCAGAGATTTCTGCTTGGGAAAAAGCCCCTGCATCTCCATCAGAATCAATGGCATCCAGCTAAACACAGCCATGCTAATGCACAACCAAAGACAGCTACTGAAAGACTTTTTGATAACTGATGCTCTCTGAACTGGAGCTGTTGAAAGGCCTCCAAAACCTTTTTTGTTAAATACAATAGCTTCAAGAAGTATTTGGATATTTAAGACACACCTAAAAATCTACAAATGTCATTGCGTTAAATAACAAAATATCAAAACCAATCCAATAGGATTTTATAATTATGAAAGGTAGCCCAATTTTCATGCAATTATTTCACAAAAGGAAATGTGCTAGGTTTTAAATTATGAAAAAATTAGATATACTTTAGTTATACTAGACACGTTTAGTGTCTTTCTAGTTGTCATACTAAAGGTGCAGTCACACTCAGCTTTAATGTTGCATGTTCAAAGCTCAATGTGACCTCACCTTTGGTGGAACATGTCCATAGTTCATGTGATTATGCACCTGTGGTTACTCTGTTAGGAGACTGTGTGAACTTGTGGGGAACTTATTTCATACTTACCTACTAAAATTGACCCTAGTTAGTTCTGAGAATAGGTCTTGTATTATTTGTTTGCAGATACCATATATATTGATATTTTGTTTTTCTAATGCATTCACACATTTTTAGGTGTGGCTCAAGTGTCCAAATACTTTTCACTGGCCACTGTATATGGCAATGCAGTGATCAACATTGTAACATTGCTTTAACTGTTTCTGTCATACAGCTGCCTTTCTATAATGTAGTCATTATTTTATGAACATGTACAGTATGGTTTTTAACACCGTTGATACTGTATGCTGCCAGACACTCTAACATAAAACTGAATCACACAGACCCACTGTCTCACACTAGTATGGCATGTTCTATATTGATAAATGGTAAGTGTTTTTTTTTTCCTGAATAAGTTGCTTTCCTTCTCTGTAAATATTGCCTGTTTAATTGCCCCTGTAGTTTACAGTGCACCTGCGTACTGTAGCTTGGGATTCTGTGCCAAAACACATAAATCTAAGAAGCTAAATTTCCCTTTGGGAATTTTTTACTTTTTTTTTTTTTTTTTTTTTACATCTATGAAGCTGCTGCCATTAAACGTTAATGGGACGGGTTAGTATGAATACCAGTGTAAACATGTACATAGTTCTGGCATTTACATGAGAACATGTGGTTCTTTTAAAAAAAAAAGCAGGATTGTCCAGTTTGGGTAAAGATTAACTTGACATCTTAATAGACAAAGAATCTGTCAACGGAGTATCGCAAAAGAAAATACATTTTAAGAAACATTAATGGTCATATTGATTTAAGTAAACCTTTTTAAGTGCCCTCTCTCAGCGAATTGATAATGTCTTTTCTGTTTGCGGAGTGAAATAATTGAATTTGTTCTTTTTTATGTGTGGTATGCTTTAAAGTCATATATTTGAACTCAATCATGGCTTCAAATCACATTTTAGTATGTATAAACAATTGCTTGGCAACTTAGTTCAATCTTTGAGGCTGAAAAACATTATATAAAGTATGGAGTCCCAGATGTAGCATGCTCACTATTGTATGTTTCTTTTTATTCCCTTCTGTTAAAAAAACAAAAAAAAAACAAGCAAAAATTAATTGTTGTACCTTTTTCCCCCTGCAGTGTGGTGCAGTACAACACAACAAAGTGCAGGCTGGTTTTATTACTGTTAGAAAAACCACTTAATCTGTCAGAGACGCAAAGCCATTAATAAATCACACTCACTAGTAAAACCCACAAAAAAACAAAACAAAAACAAATCAAACGGCCAAAAAAAATCAAATCAGTGGTACATATTGGAGCTCTAGGGAGCTCCACACTTGCCCACAATCCAGCTGACTGCCGGCCTACAAATACATCATCATCAAAGACATAGACTGTATTCTGCATGTCAAATGCTAGTTTTCAACTGATTTATTTGTAATATTTCTTCTTTTTTTCTGTCTTTGGCCAAGAAATAATGCAAATATTTTTAGTTTATTTTTTTATATAAAACACAATTTTTTTTTCTCATTCACTTACTGAATTTTAAAGGATGAGCAATTAAATGCATATATATTTGATGAATCCCTTTTTCACCCGAAAGTTCTGTAATTTTTATTGTATGTGCATGTGTGTTTGTATTTGTATTTTTAATAACATTTATTAAAGATGGCATTCATTTTGGAAGTCTGACATGATGTGATTTCCTTTAAAAAATTTGCTGAATCTTAGGAAACAGACATAGAGACTCTGGAAAGGGTCTTGTTTCAGACATTGCTTGAGGCAAGTTATAGTCTGTAAAAAAACGTCACTCTTATTTTAGCTGCTTTGTAGACTAGTTTGAATTCCAAGTTAATAGAAAAGTCAATAAAAAACTTTTTGCTAGTAAGCTTCTAGCACTCTCAAAAACAAAAATGAACAGTCCTGATCAATTCACAATCATTAGATCCAGTCCCCTGATTTGGCACTTCAAGTAAATCATTCATAAATCCATTCATATATATATATATATATATATATATATATATATATATATATATATATATATATATATATATATATATATTCCCCTCATTGAATTAGAGATGTCAATTTACATTGGAATGGTTTATGCATTATTTACGAAGAAATATGTATTTAGTACACCAGAACTGGGACACTACACTGTTCTTATTTCTGTACTTGTCAGTGTTTGTGGTGTTCCAGACAGGCTGATATTCCATGTGTTGCTCAGCAGCATGCAATGATTAATCTGGCTATGGATTTGTTTGAAACTATTTTATTAGCTCAGCAAAAACAGAAAAAATACTGTCCATTTTGTGATTCGATATTGAAATGTTTGTGTTTATAGAACTGTTATAAAGTATAAAGCAATCATACTCGCAATCACGCTGTTGTACTGAATATCAGCATATCAGCAAGTATGCATGAATAATTCAAAGGGAAGTGATGATTTGTCCTTTTTTGCTTCAGAAAATGTTTTGCATCAACCTTTTCTTTACTGAACAATTTGCGCTTAAATAAACAAGTATCTCATTGTGCACTCACTCCCACTCTGTGGCAAAATTGTGATGAAAGTAAAGGTAATCACCTTGTGCTGTATGCATATTTGTGCATGCGTGAACAAATGCACATGTGTCTATGTGTGTATATGCAGTGAAGGGGTCAGGGTCAAAGGTAGCTTCAAACCTGAGGCAGTTAAAGTGGATTAAGGCAGAGATTTGTCAAAACAGGAAGCTGCAGTGGAAATGCCAATGTTTGAAGTGTCACTGCTTAAGTGAAATACATTGTTCAGCTTTGTCAGGTCATTAAACACAGCTTGCAGTAGACGGTATGCATGAGGCTTGTTAATCAGTTACAATGACTGTGCTTTTCAGTCTATGAGTTAAATCTTTAAAATCATATCACAAAACTACATTAGTAGACAACACCACAACTTTATAATTAACTGCAATACAATTCACTTATAAACTTATTCACTTACGTGCCTGGCTTGAAGTGAGCTAGGCACGTAAGCACTGAATGGTTGTTCGTGAATGGAACGATTGGTTGTGAGGTGTGCTGACATTGAGACTGAGTCTAACTCCAAACCGAGAAAAGAGATACTCCAACCGGAGAGAGCTTGATTCTTTCTCAGATGACCTGAAGCCCTAAGCGGCTGAGGTGCGCGAGCATCTGGTCCCTGTGGGCACATAGTAACTCTCAAGAGTGTGCTAGGATGAGCCAGTCGTTGAGGTAGTGGAGTATGCAGATGCCCACTTCCCGTAGCGGGGCAAGGCTGAAGATGCGAGGGGACAGGGACAGGCCGAAGGGGAGGACCTTGTACTGATACACCTGGCCATCGAACACGAACCATAAGAAGGGCCGGAGTCGAGGCAAAATGGAGACGTGGAAGTATGCGTCCTTCAGGTTTACCGCTGCAAACCAATCTTAATGCTGAAAACAGGTTAGAATTCGCCTCTGCGTGAGCATTCTGAATGGGAGTCTGTGTAAAGTCCGGTTAAGAACTCACAAGTCCAAGATTGGCTGCAGCCCACCGCCTTTTTTGGGTACGATGAAATAAGGGCTGTAGAATCCCTTCTTCATCTCGGCTGGAGGGACAGGCTCTATCGCATCCCTGAGTAGCAGAGTGGAAATCTCTGCAAGTAAGTTGCTGACATTTTGTCGCGCTGCAACGAGGCAGGAGCCTGGCGAATTGAATCGCTTAGCCGAGTTGTATGGTCCTGGCCAGCCATCGCGATTGGGCTGGAAAGTGCAAGCCATGCATCTAAGCTCCATGCGAGGGCCACTAACGGGTCAATCGTTTGGTCATACCGGATGGGGGCCTCGCGGTGGGGAGAGCAGGTAATAGTTCGTCGGGAGGCAAAGGCACGTCCCAAGGCTTGAGTGAAAAAACTCAAAAGAATTTACCTTGCTCCGCGCACCCAGAGGGGGCGGGTGATAGACAGAGGAGGAGGTCCTGCAGGGATGTCCTCGAGACTCGTCAGCGCTGGCCTGCTGGAGCTGGGCAGTTGCGGGTCCGGAGGCGAGATGGTCGTCCGGGGAGCCGGGACTGCAAGGTTTTGGTGCCGGGGAGCCGTGAGAACGGTGCGCGCCGGTCTGATGAACCAGGCATTTGATGTTTTTGTCAATTCGGGAAAGCATAGCGGACATCCGTGCATCAGGCTCAGACTGGGCGAGCAGACCTGAAGGTGGCAGCCCAGGCGAGTCATCAGCATCAGACGCCGCTGTGACGCTCTCCGATGCAGCGGCGAAATCGCCATCCAATTCCGGAGGCTCGAAGGAGAATTCCGGCTGGCCGAGAACAGAGCCGCACTCATCCCGAGCTCGTACAGAAGCAAGCGTGCCGGGGGACGGGTGGTTCATGGGGTTTTACCCGGCGAAACCAAGCCCGTCGTCATCCCCAAATCGCCTTCAACACCAACCAGGTCGTCCTCAATCCCATGGGAAGAAGGAACGACGCGGGGGCGGCTGAGGTGGCTTTCTCTCGTGAGAAAAGAAAGCCGCAACCGCAATGTTACTATGGCTATGTTCTTGCACTGAGAACATAAACCATTCATAAAATGATGTCTGCGTGTGTTCGCAGCCCAGGCACATGAGACAGCTTTTATGACCGTCAGAAGTGGAGAGAAATCGACCGCATCCAGGAACTACACAGCGGCGGAAGGGCATCTTTAAAAAGACACATCCTGAAAAGGACATTCAACGCTCGCTTGTGTATGTTGCTCTTTTACCAGAATCAAATTCTTTTAGAGGAAGAAGAAGTCAACTCTTTTATAAGAGAAGCGTTGTCGAAGCGCTCAGGGGCAGAGTCTGCATGGCTTGCAAAGTGGAGAAAGCTGGTGGAATGCGCTGTCAGATCCAACAGCAAGCTCTCTTGCAGAGGTGGGTGAAGCAGTCGTGTGTCACACAGCTCGCTGATCACACAACCGTTCGGCTCCGAAGAAAAAATCTGTCTGGCATTCGCTCGCCTACTCCCTTTATACCTGTATGTCCGGAGCGGGGCATGCAAATTCTTTCTGCCAACTTGACATTGGCCTTTTCTCAGAAGAAACCTGTTGTGTCACTACTATCGACACAATGTCGAGTGAGTGACAGAATGGGAACTGATAATTCTCACTTTATTTAATCACCCTTATGCCGCTTCAAACTCATCTAATTTTTTTCTTCTTCTATGGAAGACAAATTAAGATATTTTGAAGGATGTGTGATGTTTTTGTCCATTCAGAGCATGTCAATGGTATCCAATATTTTCAAGCTCCAAAAGGACATACAGGCAGCTAAAAGTAATCCATAAGTCTTGAGGGATTTCATCCATGTCTTCTGAAGAAATATGATTGCTTTACATAAGAAACTAAAATTTAAGTCCTTATTGAAGGATAAGAATTTATCTTTAAATCCTTAATACAAATTATTTATAAATTTTTATATTATTGAATTGCATTTTAGGCTTGGACTCCTACAATCATGTACGATTGTACACCTACAATCATGTCAAATTACCATGGACTATATGTGATGACAAAAGTCTGATACCACTGGGGAAATGCTTCTATTTTTACACTATTTTCAAATGTAATACTTTTTTCCAAACGATCAGCAAAACAATTTGTTTCAAATTGTATTTTACAGCATTCATGTTGTTGTGCATTTAAATATAGAGGCTCATGTTACATTGAAATAAACAGAAGAGAGAAGAAATGATTAATTGTGTCCATTGCACCAACCTGCAACCATTCAGGTGTGTGTCAGGGGTGTTTCTTTATTGTTCTGCATGTAAATACAAATATATATTTTCATTTTTTACACATCCAGCACTGTTAATTGATTCTTATTAGAGAAATGAAGAATGCAAGAATGAAATTAAGGAATTTAGAATTTAACTTTATGTTTGACTTGAGTTCTTCAATATTTATTTAGACTTTAAGACCTGCATCTTTATTAGGTAGTGTATTATGGCAACAGGCTGAAGCATGTGATTTCCTCTTGCTGTAAATAACACTGACATCTGTAGATATGATTTATATTGTCACCTGTTTCTTGGAACCTACTTGCTAGGTTTCCTGTTTACTTAAAGTGCAGAGAAAATATTTAATAACTTAGTACTTCAACCATTTTTAGGCCAATGAGCCCTTGATGGATACTATAGAAACTAAGGGCATTTTCACCTGGCTCTTTTGTACTGCTTGTTTCGGGAACCTGGTGCGTTTTCTCCATTAGTTTGGTTCGTTTAGGCATATATGAACATGGCAATTGCGCTTGGATCCACACCAAAACAATTGATCTGAGACCGCATGAACGAGGTGGTCTCGGACCGACTGTGAACAAACTCTGGAGTGGTTCGCTTGTGGTGAGAACGCAAACCAACAGACCAACGAACCAAACAATATCCCTATAAAACTATGAACATAATTGAGGGATCTTTGGAGAAGACATCTGTAGATCAGCACTTCTCTGCAATTCATCATCAAAAGGTGTATAGCCCTTTGGCAACTATATTAAATATAATTGCACGTTTAAAATAGGAGCTGTTTTATAATCTGTGGTAATTTTAGATCGATCGTTTCAATCTTTTGGAAAGTGGCTGAACACGGGTAGGATGGCGTTAGCAACTTTTTGACAAATAAAAAAAAAACATTTTTACATGGCTTTACTCTGCTGTGTGAGTATGTGTGCTTGCGAGAGAGAGAGAGAGAGAGAGAGAGAGAGAGAGAGAGAGAGATCTGTGACAACAGGCACGTTTCAATATAGAAATAATGCAAAAGCAACTAATGATGGATAAAAATAACCATGATGGAAACTTTACAACTCATATCCATCTGAGTGACAGATAATTTTTATTTGGAGCACAAGCTCTAACTGGCGACGCTCTAAAATTTGTAATGGTTGACACATTTTTTACAGGCAGATTATTTAAACTGGTATATCTATGGATGAGCTTAATCCTGTAACAGCGAACAAACATAGTGACCAATAAGGGAACAGCTTGCTCACATGTGACTTTTTTTTTACACAGTTTTGGTCCATTTTGAAATGTCTTGAGAGAGCGAACTGAACCCAGAAGAAAATACAATATTGTAACAATTTAGTCTGTTTTGGATCAAAGCAAACAGTCTAAAGGTCTGAAAACTGCCTAAGACAGAGCAGGGAGTTCTTTTTACATACATGTATTAAATAAAATAGAGTGTTGCATTTTAAATATTTTTTCCGTGTTCAACACAAGTTAAGCATTTGTGCATTGAAAACATTTGTGCATAATATTGATTACCAAAAAGATCAATTTCGGCTCGTTCCTCCCTTTCTTTAATAAAAGCAAAAATCAAGGTCACAGTGAGGCACTTACAATGGAAGTGAATGGGGGCCAATTTTATAACAATAAAATACTTGCTTTTTCAAATATATAGCCACACGGCATTAAGGATATGCATGTCCTTAATGCCGTGATTTAAATGTGATAAAATCACTTGCTATCCTTTTCTGTATAAAGTTATAGCCAATTTTACAACTTCGTTGCCATGACAATGTAATGTCAAAAACCCTTTATTTTTTAAATTTAAGTAAATGCAAGTGCTTTTATAAAATTGTAATCTTCACATTTCTGTGTTTTCCCTTAAAAGAATAGCCATTAAAAAACTGCAAGATTTGTGGCAAATTGTCCATTGTCCACTACTGGTGAAGAGCCTGAAAACTACTGGCAAACATTTGCAGCAAATCACAATTTAATTTGCATGTGAAAATAACGATTGGCAAATTGTAGCAAGTTTACGGCTAGTATAGAATTTATTGTAAGGGTAAACCCTCCAAACCTTTTAAACCTAACATCGATTTTAGTTTTTGTTTTTAAAGAAGGGAGGAAAGATTTAAAATACATTTTTGTGGTAATCAACATTATTCCACAAATGCTGTTGCTTTAGCTTAACTTATATTGAACCCTGAAATTCCTTTAAACCTCACCAATGATAAGACACATATGACATTGTCCCGCTAAGGTCCTCTTCAGTACAGTATAACCTACTCAATTGGGCACAGGGGAGAGGGGGACCACCCAAAACAATACTGATGTAGAGTATAGTACCATATTAATGTATTTACATACTTTATGATGCTTGCATATGTTGCTTTTTTACATACATTTTAATTAATTCTTTGCAATGTGGGAGAGAACTGAACTTTAGTTTCTTTAACCTTAGCTTTGCTCGTAATTAACTTAATGTTGTATTTTTGCACCATAATTTGAGATCAAACAATGAATGACAAACCCATTACAGATATATATATATATATATATATATATATATAAAATGAATTTACTAAACCTAGCAAATCTAATTATTTGACATGAATTGACATGAGCAACTATAGTTGTGTTTGGAGCATTGCATTGTGTATCCAGAAAAAAACAAAAAAACAAAAAAAACCTGTTGAATTATAAGACTCCTTGACTGAGACTTTGTAGTGCATATGTACATAATGTACATAAACAAAAGAGGGAACAGCATTGTAAACATATAATCACTTTGAAACGTTCTCTGTCAGAGTGAACTCATCATGATGAATTATAGATATTGTGCAGTGAGTTTGCTGTTAGTTCATGTACATGCCCTAGATAATGACAGGTTTTCATCCAGCAGGTGAAGACAACAGGGTCATTGTTCGCATGGCAGAAGGGTGGATCCTTTCCCCTGGACAGGTTGTGGTTTCTACTCTTGGTATGTAGAAATCATCTCCCCTGTCACAACACAGATAAGGGCTCAAGTTATGTTGCTTTTTTCCCCCTTGCAGTATGCTAATCGCTGGAGCATGAACTAAGCTGACAGGTGAAGGTGGGGATGGATGAGTGTGATGAGGCACTCTGGGGGTGGGGGGATGGGGTGACGTCGCTGAAGTTACCAGACTCCGCTGACCTGACTGTGAACCCTGGGGACCAGCAGAAGAAATTATTGCTTCTCCAATTAGAGCAACATACCTGCGGGCTGTTTCCATAACCTGGCCATACCACACAGCAGCTACCCTGAATGCACCAGGCCTGCTGTGACCTACCATGCCAAAAGAGAGTGAACCTCATTGCATGTGACAGCTATAGTTATGTTTTCATTTAAAATATACAGACATTAACTGATAACTTTACACAGGCATACAGTGGGTCCAAAGACCACATTGAAAATCTGTGAAAGTTTTAGGTTTTTGAAAAATAAATAAATAAAACAATGAAAATATATTACATACAATGGAGATATTTTGATATGGAAATATTTAAGATTCTGCACTAATTCTTGGTCACTATTTAAATTTAAGCAAATTTGTGACATTGACCACATTGTCTCCTTTGTACCAAAGGTCACATTTCCTTGCATCCATTGAAGCATACAAGAATGGAGGACAAAACCTGCAAGAATAATAAATAAATACATAAATAAATGTAATAATAAGGAAATAAATAAAGGAATAAATGCCTTGATAAAACAAATATAATTAGTTTTTAATGAAAGGTTTTTATTCTTTAAAACATTTTTATTCTTTCATTTTTTTTTATTATTATTTATTTATGCATTCATTTATATTTATATGTATTTATTCCCACCTGTATTTATTTCCATATTTAAATATTCCCACATGTATTTATTTTTATATTTATTCTTGCATTTCTGTCTCTTGTATGATAATTATGTGGGCTGGTCCTGCTTGCCATTGGTTTATTATAGATTGAAGTGTGCTCGATTACTCTTGACTTGTTTTGGTGTGAAGTCAGGTCATAGCCATATCGTGTAAACTATAGCTATTTGTGGGGCTAAAAACATGAGAGTGTAAGTCAATCCAAGATTTATTGGTTCTACTACAATCTCAAAATAAATGGGGAACTGTTTCTTCAACAAAACCACAAAATGAGCAAGTTTCATGAATGATATGATTTAACCTTATGCTTTTCTCTTTTTTTCATGTCATATTTTGATGTCCGCAAATCCATAATATTGTTTTCTGTTGTTATGATTGTTCATTGTAAAAGATACAACCATGCTTCATTTCCCTGATCGTTTATGTATGTATGTATAAGTTCTGCAATAAAAAAAAAATCTATAGCTGACGCTTCACATATATCTCGTCCATAACCACACATCAAATGACTATGTTTCATTTAGAGTAGAGGTGCTTATTGATGTTTTAGGAGAGCTGTAGGCTGGTGTGAATGTCCAAGCACATCCTGGATTGTTAGACTCTCTGCAAAACGTTTCCCTGCATATTCTAAATCTGTGCGAGTCAGAGTGTGCTAAGGTGGGACGTCCATCTTATTTGCTTTCGATAAGTACTATTGAGCTCTCAACCAATGATGCACTGGAGCTACGCAAGGACCGCCTCCCTCAAATAAAAGTACAAATAAATACATGTATAAATAAATAAATATATATATATATGGGAATATATAAATATGGAAATAAATATATGTGGGAATAAATAAATATAAAAAATAAATGAACAAAGAAATAAAAAAATACAAAAACAATGCAAAATAAATTAATAAATAAAAAAAAGTTACAAATAAATATAGAAAATAATAAAGTAATAAAGTCATACAATAATAAATTCAGGAATAAATTTAATTAAAAAGTAATTATATTTGTTTTATCAAGACATTTATTCCTTTAGTTATTTTTTTATTATTACATTTATTTATTTATTATTTTTGCAGGTTTGGGCCTCCATATACAAGATGCTCTTTGGAAGATTCTCAAATCATGCTGGATCATAACATGGATCATCCATGCCTTTTAGAATCCATGCTGACACAGCAAATACTAAGATACAATAAAATTCATGCACTTTTTAAATGTAACTTTTCACTCAAATTGGGGTAATCTACAGTGTCTGTGTTTAACAAATTACTTGTTACTATAATTAATTGCTAATATCAATAACAATATGTAAGTGCAGGCAGCTCAAAATCTATTAAAACTACAAATGCATGTAGTTCATAAGTATTACCCAATATTTACTCTTTTAAAGTCAAAGTGAAGTGCAGTTTGCAACCCAGTTTTCTTCCATAACCCGATATATTTTGATAATAAATTATGAATCAAACTTTTTCTATATTTTATTTGGAATTACAAGCACCAATTGTATTCAATAAGACCAGAAACATGCATTAAAAAAGCACATAAGGGGTCAATTTTGATTTCATGTTTAGTTAGTTGACACAAACAATCGAAGATGGCCACTCAATTCAATGGATTTATTCTCTCAAACAAGTTACCAATCAACTGCTTCAAAATCTTTTTCAAGTCACACCTTAATTAATTACTGGAGGTTAATATCGTTCCATGCAGACAGCTGGCTGGTTCTGATTCAGATACTTGGCAGATGTATTTACAGTAGCAATTACCCTTCAGCAGTCCACCCCCACTCGCTCATGTTAATATACTGGTCAGCAATCTGTCCAGCGTCTGCGAGATGGCGCTGCCGCCTACGCACACACATAAAACACTCACTGCCTCACACAGACATACACATATCCACACAAATCCCTTGTGTCATAGCTTTATTTATTTATTTTTATTTATTTAATTTCTTTTTTTTTTGTTTGAGGGGATTTTGAGGGATCTTCACCAAGAGGGCTTCTCTTATAGACCAATAGTAAGAAATCTGTTCCTAATATCTATCTTTATTTAAATGTTGTCAAATAAACAACCAGTAAATAATTACCTCGGTTTTAGTTTTATCTTATGACTAACAACAAAACACAGTAACAGTTCTTGGTTTATGTAGAGTTAGAAAATAATTACTTTTAGTTCAGTATGTATCGAGGATTAGTTCATGAGCTTGTAATCACGAACATGCAAAGGAGAACGTGCAAGCAGACTTGGAATATGATGCACAAATCACATGGACATCTTGTAAGATATTTTTGGGTCCTTTTTTAAGTTTTAAAGTTAGGCACTATCCACTGCCATTGGATTGAAAAGATGAAACACAATATTCATTAAAACATTTCCTTATGCATTCTTTTTTTATGAGGTTGAGTAGATTATGATCCATTAAGTAACTATTCTAACTGATTCAGTAAGTGAGCTGTTCTAGACCAATGAGTTCATCCATGAATCATTTGTGGCTTGTTTTGACCAGTCAAAACATTATAAATAACTGCTCTTAAGAGTCATTTGTCCATGAATTGGACTACACATCAGTGTAAGCAATGCAAAAGCAAGATGTGTTGCCCATTTCTTTATTTCATTGTATTACTTTATGGTACTTCATCACATTCAATTCAGACAAAGCATACGGCTCAGCTAAAGCATCACTTATTTTTGCCATTGCACTGTGGATTCAGCAGCGCAGAAAAAAATTGTATTTTAGAAAGTGTTACTTCTTCATTGGCGGAATAATGCAAATGTTCAAGAACCGTTAATAATAATAAATAATAACCAATACTCAATTCCCAACCCTACTGTCTGCCCATTCTTAACACTCCAAGATGAACCAGTGGCTCCAGTCCCCTGTCATTAATATTCAAACTTCAAGCCTTGTCCTCTGCCTGAGAGATCTGCCGAGAGATGAGTCAGTCATGGCACAGATAGCATGGAGTCCGTGGGACAAGTGATCTCCCTGTTTTGCTGCCCAAATGCTCCATTACAAGTATGTGATATAGATGGGTAGACAGTGTAGATGGAAGGGGATGGCAGAGCGGTCACTGTCACCCAGCTGGTCGATATATAAGTCATCACTGGGCACAGCTGCATGCATACTCTCCCAGAAGCCACCAGTGCAGCCTGGCCTGATCTGGGCTTCTGGTGTGCTCCATGGCTGTTGTGTTGTCTTTTCTCTAAACATGATCTAAGACTCTGTCACAGACTGAGCCAAAAAAGACTTTCATGCAAATTCTTTGTGCTGGGATCCATGCGCATTGAAAGTCAGTGACAATTGAAAAGCACAGGCAAACGCATACATTTACTATATCAGTCAAATGTTTGGAGACACGTGAAAGGAATTTTAGGAAGGACAATTAATAATAATCTAATCTTAATATTTTAAACTGTTTTGCAGATAGATATGAACTGTGCCTATCTATGTATGAATTTACTTTTTTATATTAATAATTTCAACCCAGTCATTTTGCGTTCTAAGTTTTGGCATAGTTTCCTTCTAAAATTAACACTATGGGTGCTACAACAACTGTGCGTTTTATTCACGTTCACACAATTCACGAGTACAACTGAAGACTATGACTTTCTAAACAATTATTTTTTCCTCTATTAATCACATACTACTTTTCAAAAATGATATTAAAGCTTGTACTACAGACCCACCTACAATTACACACTTACAGTATTCCTAAGTGGTTAGCTTCTGTGGTAGCTAGCTTGGTAGAGTGTTGGACTATGGACATGGAAGACTGAGGCTCAAGCCCTGCAAAGCATGCAAGCAAACATGTTGTGCTTTTCATGTCACATTTGCTTGACATTGTCGGTAAGGTTTAGGTGTTGGTTCAGGATGTTTGTTTTGTTCACCCTGCATTTGCTTTTAGGAAACTATTGTTTAGGTTACATTTTAGGTTAGGCAGGCACATTTTACTCCTTTATTGGTTTATTAAAACCACCATCCTAAATTCACATTGAAAACCTTGTCTGATTACAAGACCATTTCACTCACTTTAGGCAACCCACACAGGACATTTGTTATACTGCAGCGAGTTTGTAGAGATGTAATCTAGGTAAAGTGCAGCTAATTTGAAGAATATACATAAAAATATAATACAGTATGGATTCGTTATTTTGGTCATAACATAATTCTGATACTTCCATTTGTGTCATTTCATAGTCTTGATGAATTTACTATTATTCTACATTGGGTAAACTAATAATAGTAAAGAATGAGTAGGTATGTCCAAATGTTTGACTTGGGTACAGTTGATTTCATGTACTGGGGGTTAAATTATTTGACTGTTGGTTTATTATAATGATAAAGAACAACTCTTAATGCACGTCAAGAAACACGTTTGCTACAGACTGGTAATTCACATTTTACACTGTGAGTTGTATTTATAAGAGAAGACACAGTCAGAGCCAAAGAAATGTCAAATAGAGCAGGAAGGACTGCTACGCTGCAGACTGTGTAATGCAAGATCAACTGCCTTTGGAAATTGCTGTGTAATTACGTATTTGTTGACAGGCCACTGCAATCACGAATGTGTCTTATGGAAATGACATACTTCAACAGTGCATGAACATGATTAGGCTAGAAGACTTCATTTCAAAATAACTGTTTAAAAGAACATTTGAAAGTTAGTCCCACAAAGCCAGAAGCTGAAGCTGAAACTGACTTCTGGGTGGACAATGAATTTCCTGCACAATAATGGATACTGTACAGTCACATGGAGCAGCTGTTTGAAGGCAACATAATTTATTCTAAAAAACTGACATTCCCGTTTGAGGGAGAGAGGAAAAAAAAGGAAACTGTACAACGAGTGAGGGGCAAATACATCAAGTATGAATTGCACCAGCAGCATTTATTTATGCTAAGTGCATTGTTTCCGCAATATGCCTTACTTGAAAAATTACGCATTTCAGGCAACACCGCTTAAACATTTTCGACCTGATAATAATGTTCTTCACCACTATTTGATTATCACTTAATAATACAATGAAAATTTTATAATTTAACTATCTGCTTTCCTTTTAATAGTAATGGTGGTGATTGCGGCAGACAAAATAACACATGTATAAAAAAATGACTAAACTAATAGTGAGTGCAAGTCTGATTTGATTTGAGCCGATGCTTAAACAATATTATGAAATTCTTAACATCTTGTATCACAGAGCTCTCATTTTAAATAGAAAGGCAGCAACATGTTTACAAAAGATATCTACATGTTAGTTCATATATTTCCTCTGTTAGGGTTAGGTTTATGATAAAGAAGCGTCGTTCACAACAATTGCGACATGAAAAAGTGAAACAAATTGGCGAAAAATGTCCTCTTCACACAAATAGCGACGTGAATACTTGCATTAGCACATTCAAGCCTTTACAATAGGCGGCACTGATAAAACAGTCATTTTTACTCTGGTACTCTAAGTGGCGTAACACATGTTTCAGCTGGTATGCCCTCCATCTATCAACTAGCCAACTTAAAAACATTTTCAAAGTAACTATGAAATCACAGTATGAAAACAAGAAAGCAAGTTCTCTAGTGAGCCAAATGAAAAAAGAAAATCTAAGAAAATGGATTTCTCTTCAAGCTGCAGCAGTAATAGACAGAAACATTTGAGAAGCCTTTACAAAATATTTCAGTAAACTTCTGGGCAGTGTTTCTCAAAAGCATCTTAAGCCTAAGTAGATCGTAGAAACCATTGGCGCCAATGGTATCTACGATCAACTTAAGCTTGCAATGCTTATGGGAAACGCAGCCCTGGACAAGTTGCCTGGCAGTATAAACGGAGTTTAATAATAACTTTAATTGTTAAAACAAATGTTGTTAACTGGAACAAGACTGATAACATGTTTTGTGAAGTACATCTACTTATTATTATTATTTTTTTTAAATCTGCATGATTTAGCTATGCAGTTACAAATTAAACACACAATACATAAACACTCCTAGACACCGTTTGATGAATCCGGCAAAAAAAATAAAATAAAAAAAACAATCCCAACAAACTAAACCTGTCTGACTCATGTTTCGATATTTAAAAACTATTATACAACAGCACTTCAATATATAACTTTGAAGAGAAAACACCAAATCTTTGGTATACATAGGCACTTTGATACAAAGACAAATTTGACTAATACGTATAACACATCAGAGCAATATTATATTTGATGAGAAAAGCCATGTAGGGTCCGTAAAGTTGTCAAAATGTGATACAAAGAAAAAGATCCAACAATATTATTTATATTGTGAAGAGAACTCCCATGTGAATAGATGTTTAATGGGTATGCAAAGAAAAAAACGCAGTAATATAAAATACATTAAGATAATACACTGTAGCCAAGTGAAGAAATTTCATGTAATTTAACTCTAGTCATAAATTGAACGTGGCCACTTCAAGAACATCTCAGTTACTGTCGTAATCTCCGTTCCCTGATGGGGTCGCTCTTGGGAGCCCCAAAACACCTCAGATCTTTGAGAAAAGGCCAATAAGAATTGGCGAGTGGAATTTGCATGCCACTCCCCCTGTAATGAAGACGCGGACAAATCAGGATCCATCTGCGGCTTTTTATTAAAGAAGAAAGGCAGGGGACTTAGCTTGGCAAAGAGTTCGTGGTCGGGCAGGCGTTTGGTCGGGACTGGCAGCTTGGTTCGTGGTCAGACGGGCGAGAGGTCGAGGCAGGCAGCGGACAGAAGGATGATCGGGTTCGGACTAAGGTTGGCTTCGGTAAAGACTAGATTCAGGTAAGTAATCGCTCAGTGATGCAGCCGGGGCAAACAAGACTTCGCAGTGAGGGCACGGGGAAGCAAGGCTTAAATAGAGGGAAGATGATGGGCAACAGCTGTTGGCGATCTGTGAGTGTTAGAACTCAGGTGAAGCGGATCTCTGGTGATCGGTCGAGGGAGCGTCCTCACCGGCGTTCGTGACACCCCCAGACATACGTCACATAATTTAGTTCCCTCCATCAGGGAACAGAGGTTATGACAGTAACCGAGAAATTCCCCTTCTGTCACTCACTCGACATTGTGTCAATGTAATAACACAAGGGGTCCCTATACAAAACACCACAACAGCTGAATTGTGTTACATGATGCAGGTACAAGCAGGCTACTGTGTGCCTAAAAGCAGATGCATTCGGACTGGGGGGGGGGGGGGGACACATGCATCTAGCATGGGAGCAGGCTGCACCAACCATAGCCTTTTTGGAGACAGCGTTCCCTTTTTAATGTCCACCAAAGCAGACAAAGAGCTGCTCATAGCATCTAAATCTTTACATGCAATCCAATTAGATATGCAAAGCATGCACCGGACACAGCAACTATAAGGCTGTGACTGCCAATCACAACTTCTTTTCTTCCATCATTGAGTGAGAGGTGTGATAAGGCCACCATATATACCCTCACAAACACACTCAATGACAGTTCATCTCCTTTGAATAGTTTCCTGCCTGTGGTCCCAACATCCAATTATTCACTTCATCAACATAGGGAATATGTTGTGCCTAGGAGTAAAACTAAAAGACATGAACTTTCTTTTATTCCTTGTGCTCTAAAACCTTTTTAGAAGTGACATATATATGGTATTTCATGACTTGACTGTGATATATTTTAATGCATTTCAGATTATGCTTGCCAATAGAAAAGTTCATTGGTCTTTTATTTTATGTGCATTTAAAATGTTTTATGAATGGACTAGTTATGATACATGATTATGTGTTATGTTTGACGCATTTCAGGTTGCAAAAAGGAAAAGTAACTGTTTCTGTTCTTTTTTGTTTTGCTGCAATATCCTGCCATGTCAAATTAAAATGAAACATTCCCTCTACCTCCTCCAGGGGCAGTGCTTGCAGGTTCACCAACTGATCCCTAAAAAGGGTTGAGGGAACCTTGGGCTCATAGCCCGGTCGAGGTCTCAGGATCATGTGAGAGTCCTCCAGACTGAACTCCAGTCACATTTCACTAACAGAGAACACTTGCAGTTCCCCGACCCTCTTGATGGAAGTGAGCGTGGTAAGGAGGGCTGACTTCAACGTGACGGCCTTCAACTCGAATGAATCTAGGGGCTCAAATGGATCGCCCTGTTGGCCTTGAAGAACCATAGAGATGTCCCATTAGGGAAAGATGCGTCTCCTAGAAGGATTCAACCTCCTTGCACCTCTCAGGAACCTGAGGATCAAGTCATGCTTACCGTGCTAAATACTTACCATCTACTGCATCATGGTGTGCCGATATAGCGGCTACATACACCTTCAAGGTGGAGGGGGACAGCTGCCCCTCCAACTTTTCCTGCAGGAAGGAAAGCACTGATCCGACAGCTCAACTCTGAGGTTCTTCGCTTTGGGAAGAACACCAATTTGCAAACACAGACCACTTCAGGCCATACAGCTGCTTTGTGGAAGGAGCCCTGGCCCTGGACTTAGGTCTTCTGCATCCTATCCAGGGACCAAACATGGAGGTTCCAGAGGTCTGGGCGCGAGTGCCAGATTGTGCTCCGTCCTGACAAAGAAGGTCATTCCTCAGGGGAATTTGCCAGGGAGGTGCTGTCATGAGGAGTGTGAGGTCCGAGAACCAAGTCTGGGTGGGCCAGTACAGCACCACAAGGGTGACTTGTTCCTTGTCCTCTCTTAACTTGCACAGAGTCTGTACAAGTAGGCACACTGGGGGAACGTGTATTTGCACTCTCTCGGGGTCAGCTGTGTGCTAGCGCTTCTGTCCCGAGGGGGGTTCCCATTAGGGAATACCAGAGTGGGTAGTGGGAGGATTTCCGGGACACAAACAGCCCTACCTGTGCTTTGCTGAATCAGCTCCAAATCAGCTGAACAACCTGGAGGTGGCATCTCCACTCTCTCCTGAGTGGCATCTGCCACGACAGCATGTCCGCTGTTGCGTTGACTCTGCCCGGCATGTGAGTGGCCTGCAGCGACCTCAGTTGCTGTTGACTCCAGAGGAGGAGATTGGGGGCGAGTTCCGACATGCGACAAGAACGAAAGCTGCTTTGGAGATTTATATACGCTACCATCGCTGTGTTGTCCATCTGGACCAACCCGTTCTTGCCATGGATCAACGGCAATAGCCTCCGCAGGGCGAGTGATTCTGCCAGCAACTCGAGGCAGTTTAATGTGCCAACACAGCCACGGTCCTGTCCAGGAGCCGGCAGCAGCATGCCCATTGCACATGGTGCTCCAACCTAACTTTGAGGCATCCATCATAACCATGACACGCTTGGACACTTTCTATAGGGGGACACCTTCCCACAAAAATGCAAGGTCTGTCCAAGGACAAAGGAGTTTTAAGGTCAATGTGTTTGCTCTAATAGAGGAAAATATACTCTTTTGCTCAGAATATATACTCTTTTAGCACTGTCAAAGCGCCCAGAGGTGTAATCTGCACTACTCGTGCAGATGGAGAGAATGCCGCTGGAATGTGCCATATATCCAACAGCATATGCTTCTTGAGAGGTGAATGGACCAGCAGTAGTATTCAGCTCACTGACACACAACCGCTCAGCTCTGAAGAAAAAGATGCATTCCAGCTCCTTTTATACCGTATATCCGGGGGAGGCCTTTTATCAAAGATCTGAGGTGTTTTGGGGCTCCCAAGTGTGACCCCTAGTGTTACTACATCGACACAATATCGAGTGAGTGACAGCAGGGGAACCAGAATTTTGTGACACCAGAGTTTTGTGAGAACTGCTTTCCGGCTCTCTCTTGTGTAAGAAACACGAAAACAAATGTTGTGCAAGAGAACTCATGGTTTGAGAATTCTTTGGGTAAATGTAAAATTTGCTTATGCTTATAATTTGCATTAAATACGTGTTCAAAAGGGTTGTATGTTATAAATTTAGTGTTTTTATGGATAATATTTGAAGGATGCATATGGATTGCACCATGTTTGAGCATTTGAGGTCAGGCCTCATCAAATGGAACCATCAAATGGAACCATATTTAATTTTTGTATTTAACTTAATTTATTATATATATATATAAATAAATTTGGCCCATTGGCCGTTTTTAGTTATTTATTTATTTTATAATCAGCCATCAGAATATAACAGCTAAATATATTTTTGTAACCGTGTTGTTTATTTACAAACCACCGGCTACACCACATAAGATCAGTAAGATTTTTAAAAGGTGATAAATTGTAGAGATGCAGCAATATCATTTTATATCATGTAAAGAGAACCTATGTGAGAAAATGTTTTGGTTTTGATACAAATAAAAATACACATCCTCACTGATGGTTCCAGTAGGTAAAACATTTTTTTTCATCAATTGACCTGGAGTTGGTAACAGCCACTAAACACATGATCCCAAGCTCAAATTTTATTGGTAGAGGTGAATCATCTTTGGGCAAGTAAAAATAATAAAAAAATTAATGCACTCACGTTACAAAAAATCATGCTTGTTAAAGAGTGGCGTGCTGTCATATCAAACATGTTACGTTCCATTTCCATTTGTCCTACGAAGGTCGTCTCATTTAAATGAGGCTTGTATAAGGGAGGACACTCTGTAAACTACAGCCTTCAAAGGACGCGTCCTACCTAGCATGCAGCATTCGAAATGAGACACAGCTACTCACACTGTTCAGGACAGCAATCTGGATGGATTTTTTATCTGTTATACATTTGGCGAAGTTGTTTACCCATTATAATGCTTGGATATGCTGTCTGGTAGGGTTGTTGAATCTTATATTGGTTGTCATGCACGTATGAACCAAACAATACTCGTGTATGTTATCCGATCACAATGTATCTACGTTGTCGGGGGAAGATATTGTGAAAGGTTAACTAATATTTATAACTTCTGTAATTGACTTCTTGTAACTGTTATAATGCATTTTTAAGCATATTTTTCATGTTTAATAAATTATATATTTTATCCCCATCATTATTGAATCCTTATGTGAGCATTGCATAGACATAAGTTCTCTATGTAAATTGCTTTGAGTGTAGTGTCAGAAAAGTGCTATGTGTAAAATTCATTAATTCAAAATATGTGAATACAACTATTGTTTATCTTCATCAAAGCAAGTAATATTTCAGTTTTAAATGTTTCATTGTATAACATTATATAAATATAATATATATATATATATATCAGCTCTGAATATCTCCAGTTCTGCTCACACACGTGTAAAGCTTGAATCATGAGATTCACCTGCCAGAAGGGCAGTGCCGAAACACGATTCACGGAAAGTGTTCTTCTGCAAATTGCTTGCAGATTTCGCTAGAGAGCACAAAGATACATAGTTCAGCCTTAATGTACTTACTACTTAAATGTTTCTGAATTGTGAAACATTTCAGTGAAAGAAATTCTGAATGCATAGACTGATTTTAGCAGAAAAATATCAACTTCCTAATTTTCCAGTGAGATCAGTCTGAACTGGTTGTGCTGATAAAAATAACCATGACTTTTTAAAAATAGTCATCATGGAGTGGTGCATCAGAATATTTAGTGCTTGGTTAAAGGTGCACTCAGAGATTCCTGAAAAACACTGTTGATATTTGAACTCAACTGCCAATAAAAACATACCCCTCCCTTCTGTGCTCCTTTGGAAGCTCCGCCCCCAAATTCAGTAAGTTGCTTCTGCTAAGATAACTTGCAAAGAAGATGAGATGGTTTTACACACACCAACTTCAGACACTCACAACTCTCCTGCTACTAAATCTAACATCACAACAACAGCATATATGTGTTCAGTGAAACAAAGCAAAATTTATGTTACCCAGCTATCAAGAAGAAAAAGAGCAACCTCTGCATACGTCTTCAAGACTTTTACCTCTCTGTGGTCTCTCCACCGCTGAAAAGCCTCGCCAATGTTGATGCGGCTACTAGCCCTCGACTTATCATAATCTTTATTTTTTGTTTATATTCATCTGACCTTTTTCTCTTGGTCTGTTTTTCAGCCATTTGTCCCCCTTGGATTTTAGAAAAAGTTCACATCAGCTAGATTTGCCATCACTCTTCAAATTAATTTCCCTCTCACTCTGCCCCCACCCCCAATCCTGTGCACAAGCAAGAACCACCCCCTGTTGCTGATTGGCAGAGTTGTGTTGTGTGGATCGGTCTGATCCACTTTGTTTTTGTCCCATTTTCAGAGCCAAGGCTGTGTACAAATTCTAGATTTTTTTCTGCCCACCCACAGAATGGACAGCTAACCGACTGTGAGGAGAAACTGTATTGGATCAGAATTATTGAGTGCACCTTTAAACTGGAGTGTGTGTAATTAGTTTATAAGATGCATGTTTTTTTTTTTTTTTTAAATACAGCTGATTTACTGTTTAGTAAATACACGTCAGAATGTTACATGAGTGTGTTTTCTAATGTCAGTGATGTCCTCACCTTGCCTAATACCTTTCCTACACTTTCCTGTGTTGACGGACAGGATCTCAGACCCTTCATCGCAAGCCCGGCACCATGGCCGAGGCTGTGGAGATGTAAATGAAAGGTATTACCATCAGGCCGTTTGTTTTCTTTTTCATTTTTGTTGGTTATGAACAAGCACACTGTATGCATAATATTTTCCAGTGAAAAAAGAGGAAGCCTGAGTGGCAGGTGTTGAGAGGCTTCTCCTATCATAGATCGTTTAGTCTAAATTTTCATGAACACTCTGACAGAGTTGGATGTCAGAGCAGTTTCTGCGGGCATCTGCTTCCTCCAATTGCCGTACATGTTGGAGGTCAGAACAAGGTTGAGAGGGAGTCAGTGGGTGGGGTTAGTCAATTGATTGACATCCTTTAATAGGATATGTTAACGTTGTAGATTTAGCGTGTGCAGGCCAGAGGGAAGAAAACTGACGAAAAGTTTAGATTTAGCTCCAAAATAAACAAAAAAGTAATTGTCTGTGAAACGATGACACGTAGTGCATGCACACACACATCTATGTATATCCACACACACGTGTACTTAAACTTTTCTAAAAATCCAATGATGTTTGGATTACTAACCACAGAAGTTTATATAAATGGATACTTTTGAAAGAAAAACACAAGCCGTTCTTACCATGTCATCATCCGGAGATGATTATCCATCTGATCAATGCAATTACTTGGTTCATATATTTTTAAGACACCCCTGGCTCCTGCAAAAGGCTCCATGACTCCATCAAAGAGAGGAAAATAGTGCAGAAAAAACTTTCATGAGTCTACAGGTAGAATTAACTCAACCTGACACTTTTCCAGTTTAGTTAGGTGATCTGCACAACAGGCTAAAAGCATTAAAACACTATTTCTTTTTACGAGCATTAGCTCTGATTGGAAAGTTATTGCAAAGGTTTATTAAAGTGCAGCTGCTTAAGGTTAGATGACATAAAACGGACATGTCCAGCCAACATTCAGTTTTTCTTTTCCCTTTCTTTTCTTGATTTCTAATATTTTCAAGGGGAAAATGTTTTGGGCATTAAGTGACAGGTGAGTGGAGGAATGGTTAATGGAACAAGAAAAGGAACATTTAAGACAAGACCTGAAAGTTCAAAATAGTTGAAAGTTGAAGGTGTTTTTGTTATTCAGACCATACACAGTGATTGTTAATGTGTTCTGAGTGCTTATAAGCTGTGTTGGGGAAGCTATTTTGAAACTGTAGATTTCCAAGCAACAAGCTACTCATAAATTAGAATTGTTAAAATTGTTTTACAGTGAATGAATCTTGTTGCATGTTGTCACTTAGGACTCACACTAAATTTCATATCATTTGATTTAGGAATATACCATGTTTTGTTTTTAGCATGAGTACAAGTACCAATACTTCCTTTTTAGTACTGTTTTTTTATGAATTCCAAATTAACATTTTAATTTTATCATCAAAATATGAATATAATCTAAATATAAACTCGAAAAAAGAAACGTCCACTCACATTTAACTGCTTTTATTTTCAGCAAACGTAACGTGTAAAAAATGTGTATGAACATAAAAAGATTTAACAACTAAGACTTAAACTTAGGGTCAAAATTAAAAGTAACTGTCAGTATCTGGTGTGGCCACCAGCTGCATTAAGTACTGCAGTGCATCTCTTCCTCATGGACTGTACCAGATTTGCCAGTTCTTGCAGTGAGATATTACCCTACCAAGGCACTTGCAAGTTCCCAGACATTTCTGGGGGGAATGGCCCTAGCCCTCACCCTCAGATCCAACAGGTCCCAGATGTGCTCCGAACACCGACATTCCTGTCTTGCATGAAATCATGCACAGAAAGAGCAGTATGGCTGGTGGCATTGTCATGCTGGAGGGTTATGTCAGGATGAGCCTTCAGGAAGGGTACCACATAAGGGAAGATGATGTCTTCCCTGTAATGCACAACATTGAGCTTGATGTCATTGGAGGCATGCTCAGTCCAATGATACAGTGACACACTGCCCCAGACCATACCCAGGACAGGACAAGACCAGTACATACCATAACTGGCTGCTACCTCAATAACGGCTATGTCTATAGAATACTATCTCATAGTATGTTATGTTTACATTTGGCATTTTTAGAAACTGTCATCTTTTGCACTACTGTGTATTGGTTGGCGCTGCACTGTCTCACTGTCTCTCACTGTGTCTATTGTCCTGTTCATTGTTAGTAATTTATTGTACTGTCCCGTACTTTTTGCACACGTTTGCATGTGCACTTTATATAGGTATTTAGGTTATTTAGTCTGTGTAGTCTCATGTGGTTCTGGGTTTGTCTTATGTTGTTTTATGTAGCACCATGGTCCTGGAGGAACATTGTCTCGTTTCGCTGTGTACTGTACTAAATGTATATGGTTGAAACTACAATAAAAAACACTTGACTTGACTTGACCCTCCACCTCCAAATCAATCCTGCTCCAGAGTACAGGCCTCAGTGTAATGCTCATTCCTTCAATGATAAACACGAGCCTAACCATCACCTGGTGAGACAAAACTGCGACTCGTCAGTAAAGAGCACTTTTGCCAGTCCTGTCTGATCCAAGTGGGTTTGTGCCTATAGGTGACGTTGTTGCCAGTGATGTCTGGTAAGGACCTGTCTTACAACAGGCCTACAAGAGCTCAATCCATCCTCTCAGCCTATTGTGGACATTCTGTGCATGATGGAGGTATTGTGCATTCCTGGTGTTACTCGGGCAGTTGTAGTTGCCATCCTGTACCTGTCCCGCAGATGTGATTTTCAGATGCACTGATCCTGTGCAGGTGTTTTTACACGTGGTCTGCCACTGCGAGGACAATCAGCTGTCCTTCCTGTCTCCCTGTATCACTGTCTTAGGCGTCTCACAGTATGGACATTGCAATTTATTTACCTGACCACATCTGCAGTCCTCATGCCTCCATGCAGCATGCCTAAGGCACATTCACACAGATGAGCAGGGACCCTGGGCATCTTTCTTTTGTTGTTTCTCAGAGTCACGAGCGCGAGACACTGCAGCGTTTCTATGGTTATCACGTATCAATTTTCTCAATTGCGAGAGTCAGTACTCTTCGTACACTGATGGAACGTAAATTTAGGGGATTCAATCCTGCATTTAAATGCGAATGTCACTCCCAAAACTTTGCAGTTTGTACATGGCCTGTATGTGCCTCGTTCAACAAAGTGAATTATATATAGTAGCACTCTGCTTGCAGTCATATGCAGTAAACTGTGCCTGATACTCATGATAGAGTTTTCTGTGTATGAGCATTATCAGGACATCCCTAATTTGATTTATTTTACTTGGTATAATGCAGCATATATTGGACAATATCATTTGTATGCACTTCGGCCATACTATCAAACAATAAGTCTATTATCTCAATGGCAAACACAACAAGCTCAATTGACTCAAGGTGACTTCTCAAGGGATTGTCAAAACTATCAGAAAGCAGGTCCCATGAAGAACTATGCCAGCATTCCTTTCCACCACCCTGCTTAAAAGCAGTGTGTTGCTCCTGGTTGCTATAAACATCGAGGTAATTTGCCTTGACTTTGCGATACTGTAATATTTCCTTCGAGATGTTATCTGCCAAAGACTGGCATGCTGCCACATATTCAGGGATCTGATGTGCCTTCAGTCTTGACAAGGTGAGTGCTTCTGAGCCCGGAGGCCCATGCTGCATTGCTGTTCACTGAGGAGGAAGAGGAGGCATCGAGCCAACCGCAGGTGAGCATGATTTCATAAGCACTTAACTCTGATGAAATAAAATAATAGATGGGAGATGACAGAGATGAACTGTGAGTGTCAGGGTTTATGTCACTCTGAAACTATTTGTCATTGTGGGTGGGTGTGTCTTTGTATGTTTCTGACTCAAGCATGTTTGTCAACTTTTAGTGAAATGTAACAAATAAATCTTTCAAAAAACACAGCGAGCAACACAGAGCTCTCTAAACTTTCTTTGTCTTAACACTGACAAGACTGAGGTAATGCTCATTGGTTCACCCCACCAGCTTCGTAAAGTGGTTCTTTAACCTTAAATATGGATGGCTCTGCTCTGCAGTTTCAAACAAAATTGAAAAATTTGGGTGTGGTATTTGATGCAAATTTAACATTTGATCCCCATGTCAAGAATTCTGTTAAAACATCATTCTTCCATCTCAGAAACATTGAAAGACTGCGCCCCATGTTAACTTCAGATCAGTACTTTTGTATTTTCTCGAATTGATTAGTGCAATGCTTTACTTGTCAGAGTTTCTAAATCAACTTTTTATAAATTGCAGTATGTGCAAAACTCTGCTACTAGGATCTTGACAAAGACCAGGACAAGTGATCACATCACTCCTGTCTTGGAGTCCTTGCACTGGGTTCATGTCAGGTTTTGTGTAGACTTTAAAATTCTCATGATAACCTGCAAGGCTTTGCATGGTTTGGCCCCTCAATACTTGACTGCACTTTTAACCCCCTACACTCCTACCTCCGCTCTTCCGAATTAGTTTTTTTAACTGTTTCTTCTACTCGTCTACGTTCTATGGGTGACAGGGTGTTCTCTTCTTTTGCTCCACAACTGCGGAATTCTCTTCCCTCTGAGGTTAGACATGCTGAATCTTTTAAATCTTCTCTTAAATCTCACTTTTTTTTAGGGTTGCTTTTCTGTGATTATTATGTGATTTTTTTATTTTATTGTTATAATTATTTCTTGTATTAATGTATTTCCATTTTTCTCTTGTAAACCGCTTGGAGATGCAACTTTTAAAGGTGCTATATAAAATAAAGTTTTATTATTATTATCTTTCTCCAGTTTCACCTAGTTAACAATTACTAAAACCAACTGGTGAGAGAAAAGGCTATATTAAGTTAAGCAAGCATGAAAAAAGGTGATGCTGCTCAACAATTATTATTAATAACTGGCAAACCTTAAATTAAGAATATAACCCAACAACATCAAGGCTTAGGGAGTAAAAAATACTTGTGACAGCAAAGCAGCATAATTAGGATACCAAAACTGTAACTGTATTCTGCTACAATTACATTTGAAAAAGACGAAATTAGATTATTTATACATTTTGAATAAATAAATAACTGCTGGATTAAGTTTTTTGGTAAAAATAAAAAAAGTAAAACAGGACTACCATCAGTATCATATAATGACATTGGTGACATAGGCAGTCCCTTAGTTTTCATTAGTTCATTAGTTGAACATTGCAATACAGTCTTCATTTTTGGAAAAAATTTGCAATTGTCGGTTAATGTTTAATCAGTTAATTTCTACATCCCTAATGAGAAACATGCGTGTCCCGCTCCATTCAAAGAGTTCAAATTAGCTGCAGGGTATGCCAGCCACTTGGCAGTTCACCGACAACATGCCAGATCTTCTCTCAGATGCATAAGTGCGCTGCCAAGTTTATCTTTCTGACAGTGTGGGTGGTAATGATTTGATTTGGCCAGTGCAGTCACAGAAATTGTTTCCTCATTAGGCTACAGACTAAAAGAAGCTGTCCACCCCATTGTGAATTAACGATGAGTGACTTGTTGTCCAAAAATACAATAAATGGAGGAGGTTACTGATGTGATAAACATCAGGAGATAATGTAGATAACACTGTTATTACTGTTACAGACAAAACAATATTGCAATTAAGATTAGATGACTTAAAAACCTACTGTTTTTGATGAAATCCCCCCCTTTCCTGTCTCGAAAACCTGAATAAATACAAAATGAGAGACAGCAGAGCCAGCACTAGGATGCAATCTTTGAAAGGCATTTTGAACTTTAGGATGGGAAATAGGTTCTGTCTTTTTCATACAACATTTAATTTGCCATCGGACAGGGGGAGGCAATCAGAAGTATCTCAAGGTAATATTGCACATTTTATATTGATACATTTTTAGTAATATTTCACATTTTCTGGTGTGGTATTTAAATGTGTATTTTGTGGCAAAATACATATTGAGCTAAATACTACTGTTGTGTTTCTTTTCAGGTATATTAAAGGGTGTCCTTAAGTTTTACTAATTATATTTATAGTAAATGTATGTGTTCATTTTTGATGCTGTCACCATAATTAGGGTTATTAATTTTGTGTGCGTGTGTGTGTGTGTGTGTGTCAGATAAATACTGCTCTAAATTTACTAAATTTCTCTCTTGAATATACATACATCTGGCATAGCTAAATACTTTTTATTATTAGCTTGAGCTTGTAGCTAACTAGGTTCTCAAAAGTGTAGTTTGATTGTAGTCCAATGACTATTTAATACTCTGCACAGTCACTTACATGAACAAATTAATTCTCCCAGCTGACTAAATCACAAATTGTGCAAATTTAAATGTCAGCTCCTCTGCATTAAATAAAAAGTTGTAAATGTCACAATTTAAATTGCCGTTGTAATAACTAAATATGGCTAAAGAGAAAATATTGAAATGGGGTATGGTAAGCCTTAGATATGCTGTGGTTGAGTAACTTGCAGGTTCACTGTGGGTGAGTCACTTAGATTTAACACAAAGGGTAATTGTTCTGCAATGGCCTTGGAGGCAATTTATGTGAATTTTGAGCGTACAGTCAAGACATGCTTAATTTTAGTCCTCTTAGAAACAATACATAGATGAGTCAAAACAGAGAGGCCCCACACAAAATCCTCACATTTATCAATCTCTGACAGAATCTCATATAAAGAAAATTAATAATTTTCTCTTGATGCTGTTAACCAATGTTGAATCACCTTTAGCCTCCAAGAAATTTTGAATGTGTGCATACCTGCATACACTCACGTTCCCATATATGTACACACACACACACGCACACAGATTATATATATATATATAAAGATTAATATCTACAGTATACTGAAAAAAGTTTTCAATTGTTACCTCAAGTATCTATTTTTACTTGATCTAAACAATAAAAATAACTTTCATGGGTGTAAATTAAGTTATCAGATTGATGTGGTCAGATTAAATATATTGAATAAAGCCAGATAATTTAGATGTTACTACATGAAGCACATTTTACTGACAAGAAATGTTTACAGTGTACAGTCCACAATCATTGTGCTTGCGTATAAGAGCAATTAATTCAAAATATAGTATTATTGTTTCAAAGTAGAAAGAAAGTCATGCAAGTTTGGCGCAACCTGAGGGTGAGAAAATAATTAAAATTTTCGGATGAACTATTCCATTAAATCTATCAAGTTACAGAGTGCACGATGAGGTTAATTTTAAAATTGAACATGCAGTTTTAACATGACTGAAAATCATAACAGACAGCAATTAATTGAATTGACGGAGGGATGAATCACTTTTGAAAGTTCCTCAGGCAAAACATGATCTAATTCTGCTATAATCACTCAGGGAGTCTGGTAAACAAGCTTTCATTGAAATGTCCAAATAACTCTCATAGAACTCTGCGTACAGTAACTGGCCCGATCTGACTTCTGACTATTAATTTCATTAGAGTACATTCTGAAAGACAGAATACCCCACACACCTATAAGAGGAAAAAAAAAAGAAAAAGAAAAACTTGATCAACAACTGATCCTCACAATCTCATGTTTTGTCTGTGGTTATTATTGAGGTCTATGTTACAAATTCTTTGTTTTATTGAAGTGATAAATCTATCAACTGTCCCACACCATGATTTTTTTTCTTTCCTTTTGGAGCAGATGTTTGGCATAAATAAACAACTGGTTCCTTCTATACGTCTTTCATATTTGTTTTTTTACCCCAGAGAATTTGTCATTGGAGGGGTGATGGGTAAGTGCAAGTGTTGCTTGTGTGTGTTAGTGATGTCATCTGTCAAAATGTGCACACTTCTCCTTTTGACAGTAATCCTAGCGATACGTATGTCAGTGTGTGTGTTGAAAACAGTCTGCCAGATGAGTTTGGTCTGTGAGTTTGTTTCATACATTATGAAACCAAGGCACAGACATTGTGATGCTTTTGACAGACGTCTTCTTCCCAAATAAAACAAATACAGACACACACTCTGTTACTCTGTAAAAGTTGATACAAGCAGCTGTTACATAGTGGGGTTATTTCTCATTGATTTAAGCCTTAAATAAAATACTCTAGTTATTGTAACCAATTTTAAGTCACATTTTTAATTTAACCAAATATGTTTGAAAGTGTAGGGGGTAAAAAAAAAACATGGAAAAGTATAAAACCTGCTTAAAACTAGGGCTGTCAATCTATTAATAACTTAAATTGAATTAATTTAATATGCTGATTGAGTAGTTGGTTCCTTATTGCAAATAATGGCACATAATCAACCCTTGCAGAGAATAGACCACAAATAAAGATGCAAGGGCATTACATTACAAAAGCAGATCTTTAAAGCATTTAATATACATTACAAAATGTGGTTTTAGTAGTCAAATATTATTTAATTTGTCCATATCATTGAAAATAAGCTAATTTCAATCTTCCCGATGTAGACTTTGAGGCCTGATAGAATGCGTTTTCCCTACGTCTGCACATTTCTTAAATTGGTGGTCTATGTATATTTACAGGTATGTGTCTGTTTTTTTTCCCCCCACTATCTTAACACTTTGCACGAATGGTAACACAATGTTTGGAAAATCTTAATTAAATTAACAGGTCAGGGGGCATGCTTAAATGTGTCACATTATTGATTCTCCACTGAAATTAACATCTTTAACCAGCATAAACCATTAAGCTAGTCTTGCTGTTCTCCCAGCTTGGCAAAGCTAGCACTCAGCAGGGTTAGCTGGTTGGCCAGTTGGCATCCTGACAAGCTGAAAAGTGCCCAAACTCCTCTTAATCCAACAAAAAGATCAACCTGATCGGGTTGGGAGACCAGCTAAAACCAGCAAATCAGTTTTGGTTTAAGAGTTCAGGCTTGGCATGGTTAATAATTAATAATATATAATTAATGTTCTTTTATAATTGACATCTTTAAATGAGAAACATAATTATTTGCTGTCTTTATTTTATTATTTACATTTATTAACAGAAAAGATCTGGCCAATTTGAACCATTTGTCTCTTTATATAGAAGTGCACAGTTACTACCACTGGCCCACAGTAGTGACAGTATTAGCTTTTTTTGTTCTTCCCAGCAGACATCAGGAAAAATTAAGAAAGTAAATGTGTGTGTCTTTGTTTTAAGAGTGACCAGTTTGTTCCTGATACACTCCCACACAACAAGGCAGGTTTCCACTAGCTCATCTGAAGAACTCAATCCCTCCTGAATTACAGGGAGATTTAACTAGATTATCCATAGGGTCCTCACCCGCTGAGAAAACCAGGCCTGACGTGGCGACACTGGGCCAGCACCTGTTCCTCTACAGCTGCTCTCTAGCAAGATATATATATATATATATATATATATATATATAGAGAGAGAGAGAGAGAGAGAGAGAGAGAGAGCGAGATGGGAAATAAGAAAGACAGAGATAGTGTGAGAGAGAGAGAGATACTGATTTACTCTGTTCCAAAACTTAGTGAGCTGACTACAGAGGCTGCATTGTATTGCAACATAGGAGCACTATGATAACACAAAGGACGTTCCAAAAAACTTCAAAAGGAATTTTCCGGATTCAATACAAGTTAAACTCAATTGACAGCATTTGTGGCATGATATTGATTACCCCCCCCCCCCCCAAAAAAAAAATCTGACTTGCTCCTTTTCGTAAAAAAAAAAAAAAAAGAAATCTCGATAACAGTGAGGCATTTACAATGGAAGTGAATGGGGGCCAATATTTGACATAACAATATTCACTGTTTCAAAAGAAGAGCCACAAGACATAAACAATATCTGTGTTAACATGATTTTAGTGGAACCTTTTCTGTGTAAAGTCATAGCCAACTTTGTTGCCATTACGATGTATTGTCAACAAACCCTAAAATGACTGTAAAAATATACAATTTAAACAGCTCAAATAATAAATGAGTTTTAACAGAAAAAAAATATGTAAATGCTTTTATAAAATTACAAACTTCACATTTCTGCCTTTAATCCCTCTAAAATTCCTTGACCAATCAGTGATCTGCAGGATTTTGACATCACATTTTAGTATTGGCCCGGCTCGCTTGGAACCTTGACTGAGGTGGTACTAAAAAAAGTATCAGGAACCAGGTACTATCCATAGTGGAAAACCCCAAAATGCAAGTAGAGTCAAGTTGAGTCGAGTTGTACCGTGCAGAGAAAAAGCCACATTACAGTCACTTCAATGGCACAAACTGTAAAAAGCTGTTTAAAGCTCCTTGATCACATCTGATTTTCATCTGATTTGTATACTGAATGTTCTCAGACAGACATTTTATCAATGTTTTGTCAACAAAACGATCCAAAAACACTTTACACTGCAGTACAGCCCATTGAAGAGACTGTGTCTAGCCCTCACTGCCTCGTCATTCCCATATTTCAATTAGGATGCTGTCACTATAGGCAGTAGAACGTTAAGCAGCTTTTTAGTGCATGTAGGCTTTAGAACAGAGCTATGGAAAAATGTAGCATGCAATTCTGAAATAAATGTTTTTCTTTCCACTGTAATTGTTAACACAATTAATTCAGAAAGCATTCTGAAAAAAGATCAGTAACATTTCTACAGCTGCATACTGGTTGCCAGACTGTATACATTATAACGTTATATTTAACATAAGCATAACATGACATAATAGTAATAACATATAACATAATAATTCCTCCATTACTTCAGCACAGTCAACAAATCAAAGACTTAATGAGTATAATTTGGTTACAGGATTATGGTACAATAATTGCTGCAATAAAAGCTGCAATTTATTGCAAAATCCAAACAAAACAGGTGTAGTTTGCACAAATTAGGCCGCACCAACACCGTGCAGCATGTTCATACAAAAAAGCATGTGGATGCTGCTACAAGTAAGTGTGCCACACAAAGTGATAGTGATTTTTTTTGTGAAGCAAAGTTTCGAATCTGACAAGGTGCACACAAGTGAAGGAATTTTGCTTATCATTCTGTTGTTCACGACCATAGTTTTGCACATTCATGACCTGAGAAAAGTCTTGCAGGCCAGGCTGACCATCTGACATTAAAAATCAGTTGGATACCCTGGTTGAAGCTGCTGACATGCCAGCAGATTTTTTATTTTGTGCAGTTAGAAACTTTTATTTAAATTGGAGGCACTTATTGGAGAACACAGAAAAACTTGATTGGGCTCTATTGAGAGACATAACAGAGTGGAAAGATATTCAGAACAGCCTCAAACACTTCTACTCCAGAATTCCTGCTCTCAGTTTGACTGATGCTCTTTGGTGAGTGGGCTTGTGTAAAAAAAAAAACATTGTCACTCGTCACATCACTAAGTGGAACATGAACTAGACAACTGTGTCTGAGATGGACAGATGTTTTATGTGAGCTGGAGAGCAAGACCATCAATTTTAGAGTCTTAGCCAAGGTCGTGGAGTTTGTTTTGTGCCAATTACAAGGTGACAACAGTTACAGATGCGGATGCACCCTCTAATTCGCATTGATCTATATCTAGGTAAGGATATGTCAATTTCATTTTTGCTGGGAGGTGTCTGTCCCATCTCAGGATGCTTATGAGGAAATGCAGGTTACAACGATGATTTTAATAATGAATACAGATTAGATAAAGCAAGTATATCTGCAAAACAATCTCTTAATTTGATTCAGCAGATTGTTTTCAGTTATATGTCTTAGCCACATGCGCACTGAAATATTTTTTGAGTCTCTGTGCGGTTGAAAATTCACTACCAGCAGTCAACCACTCATGTCGCTGAAAATCTGTGACTCTCATTGAAATGAATAACTTCCAATCACTTTGTCACTGCAAATCACATTCAGGGTGAATGCCCCTTCAGGCCTGTTTCACACATACTTTATCTGCAGTAAAGCAGTGGAACTTCAACAGCAGGTTCCAACAAAATAATGTGATTTCTGGGTATTTGGCACTACACTGAATATTTTCTTTGTTCATGCTGGTGCATTATTTATTTTATTTTTTGAAGTGAGAATCCCTGACGAGCCCCCATTTGTTACGGCCTGCTCATAAACTGCAACAATAAGGGAGACTATACACATTGGATAATTTCCATCCGTCCATCCATCGACAACCGCTTATCCTGTACAGGGTCGCGGGGGGCTGGAGCCTATCCCAGCTAACTTTGGCCGAAAGGCGGGGTACACCCTGGATAGGTCACCAGTCCATCGCAGGGCCATTGGATAATTTCTCAAAATATTATTTATTAAAAAGAAAAGGAGTAACTACATAATATAAATTTTAACAAAAGAGAAAGTCTGAATTGGAGAGAGGAGTCTTGAAGACTGGTAGAGAGCCACTTGGAACTCTCAGCACAGGTGAATCCTAGCAATTGTAATTGTACAATAATAATTAAAAAAAAAGGTAATCAGGAGTGGGTCATTGAGAACCTACAGTATTACAAACTTGACTGTCATGGAATCCACTTTATAAGAGGAGGGGGATTAAATTTACATGCAAACTGTAATTAATTTACACAGAAGTTAACCTCCATAGTGTAGGTTTTATACTGCATAATCATCTATTAAGTCAGACTTAAGACCTGTTCACACCAAGTCCATTTTTTTGGTATGAATGTTTATTCTGAACAAACTTTTGTACGGTAAAAATGCATTCCTATGGCGCCACATCAGGTCTGCAAATCATCTGCCGACAATCCAAAGTTTTTTTTTTTAGTGTTCTGATTTGTTTTTTCTTCGGACTGTTGTTAAAACTGACTGATCAATGAGATGAGAGCTTTTTCCAGTCGCTGCAGCTGCTCATTCTAGCATGTTGGTGGCGCTAATCAACTAGCAAACACTGGCATACGTGCAGATGATACACACCCCTGACAATTATACTGTATAATTAAATAGAAATAGTTGCAGTTCATGAACCCGTTATACTGCAACATACTGTAAACATGTTGTGTTATTGAAAGTCTGCTTATGGGTTTTTGTTTTTACATTTTTAATATGTATTATCACTGTTATTGTTATATTCTCATGGCATAAAAAATTGCAGTGAGATTCAGCAATTCGTTTGCACTGAGCTTGTAGAAAATCTTCAAAAAATTCACTTTTCATGCTACATTTTACTGTTGACAAACAAATTGCTGAACCACACTTTTTTTATTGGAAGTGTAAAATAATATTGTAATAAGTATTGTAATAATTTTAATAAAGACTGAGAGCCAGGGTATTCTTTTATTTTAATACTATGCATTATATTTTATAATATACATGTTATTGTACATTATTCCTCATGTATTTATATCACTGTACCTTGTGTTATATGATCCAGGAATTAATTCAGACATTCTAAAAAGAGAAGTTAGCTTCAGGTGTCCATTTATAATATTCTCGTAGCAAAATACATTTGAAAGCATTAATTAAATTAATCTCTTAACAGTTGAAGAGTTTTTTTTTCAGACTCGGTGTGAATAGACCTTGCTCAGAGGTTTGTCTTGCAAAATCGTCATGAATTTGATGCGAACAGGACTTTAGTGAGTAAAAAGTGCTGTTTGCATACCTTGACGCTGTGAAATCTGCATCAAGCCTGAAATGTATATTCTGTTTAAACAAAAGGTGCTTCGGTATTATATGTTTCTCAATAAAAGCCTACATTTCAAAAACATGTTTTTCTAAATTTTTGGTTCAGTGACAAAACTCTGCTACTGCTATGTAACACAGCAGTGCTTATGCATGTGGTGTGTATAATGCAATATGGACTCTGAAATGAACGTGCTGCTTATGAGCAGCATGACACAAGACATTTTATTGTTAGTCTGTTTACACATGTGTCAGACAGACACATTAGCATCTCGCTCATTTAAACAACTTTTAGTGTGTATCGAGACCCCTGTGTTCCATTGCACCCAGTTTTTCTGTTTTAGATCACAAAAAACTGTGAATGCCACTGTAACACAGTTCAAGTTCACGGGCAAGGAAGAGGCGAGAAACCGGCTTAACATATAAACTAAAGGTTTAATGGAGAACTCAAAAGACAAACACATAAGACGACGGACATGTCCGTGAACGATCTCTCTCTCTTGCACGTCGTCCGCGAGTGGCCTTTATCCCTCTTGACGACTTGATCAGCCCAATACGGGACCAATAATCACGCCCCGGTCCCGCCCTCCATCGTGCCACATTCCTCCCCCGTTCTTTCAGGCTGGGGACCCCCGGCCTGACGTACATCCCGGGGGGGGGCGCCTCCCACATGGTCTGCCGGCGGGTCGTCCCCATCAACCTGGACGAGGGAGGGGGCAAGGGGAGGGAAACAACAAGAATTAAAAATGGGGGGGGGAGGGTTACTGCACTGCGCAGTACCTCCCCTCCCACGAACACCATCATTTAAAAAAGAGGGAAAAGGCCAACACAGAGCGGCAGAGAGTGAGAGAGAGAGAGAGAGAGAGAGAGAGAGAGAGGAGAGAGAGATTAATAAAAAAAAAAAAAACTTACTCGCCGGTTCTCCGATACGCCGCAGCTTGTTCCTCAGCCACTCCTCCACCCTCTACCGAACGGCAGCCGCGCCTCTCCAGGCAGATCCGAGGCAGTTCTCAGCCCCTGGCGGACGGAACGCCCCGCCGCGTTCTCGGGGAGCCGAAGGGGACTCCCCCGCCCCTGGCAGCGGTTCTCCCGCTCCAGGCGGTCGGTCGCGATCCCCTTCCCGCTTGCGGACGGCGGTCTTCCCTCGACTCCTCCGCATTTCAGCGGCTGGTAGGGGCATCCTCCACCCCTGGCAGCGGCCCTGACCGCTCCAGGTGGTCGGCTATAGGAGCCCCTTCTCCCCTCGCAGTCAGCGGCCATTCCTCCGCGTCCAGGTGGCGGGGCTCCTCGTCCCCCGGCAGATGGCCGCGGCTGCTTCTTTGGGGTAGTGACGAGAACTACACTACGGCGTATCCCTCTTCCTTCCCGGGCTTCGGCACCAATGTAGCACAGATCGAGGTCACGTGCAAGGAAGAGGCGAGAAATTGGCTTGAAATATAACTTAAAGGTTTAATGGAAAACTCAAAAGACAAACACATAAGACGACGGACATGTCCGTGAACGATCTCTCTCTCTCCCATCACTGTTGGCGAGTGGCCTTTATCCCTCTTGACGGCTTAATTAGCCTAATACGTAATCACGCCCCGGTCCCGCCCTCCACCGTGCCACAGCCACTTTACTCAGTAGACTTACAAAATGAAATTTGCAGGGGTGGAAAGAGTATTGACAATTTATACTCAAGCAAAAGTACTGTTACTTCCCAAAAAATGTTGTGTGATTAGAGTAAAGGTACCTGTCCTAAAAACAACTCAAGTAAGAGTAAAAGTGTAGCTCATTTAAATGTACTCATGAGTAGTGAGTATTGGGTTGCGAATGCGATGATCCCTTATAATAAACACTATGCTGCAATTTCCAAATGTAGCAAACATACTTTAATTAACATATTTACTATTTGCCAGAAAGAATAAGAAATATAGGTATTTTATAGGTATTTTTGACTGCCATCTTTTAAAATGCATCACTCATCTATGATACACACTACATGAATCTGATTCCAAAAAATGTAATAAAAGGGCGATGTGATTACAGAAATGAAAAGATAAACAAGTTATTTTCAATACACTGATCACCATTTTAAATCATAAAGTATGAAACAATTTCGTTAAAATCAGTTTATGTGTAGGGTCTAAAAATGCCAACAGAGTGAGTAAATGTTGCTCATAAAACATGTTCAAAACAAAACATGGAATGCAAAAAAATAAAAAAAATCCTAAAACAGATCAATATTTAAGTAAATTTTTACTATAAATTCTCTTCCAAACTCCACTTTAACTTTCACATTCTTCTTCTTTTGTTTTTGATGATTCACATGCATATCAGTACCTGGGCAGGGAGAAGAATTTCTAGAAAAAAAATTGGCTTAAATATATCTGTTCACCCAAGCTATCATATCATTTCTGAAGTCATGGAGTTAACCACTGGAGTCATATGGATTACTTTTAGGCTGCATTTATATATGCTTTTTGGAGCATCAACATTTTGGCACCAATTAATTTGCATTGTATGGACCTACAGAGCTGAAATATTCTTCAAAAAATCTTAATTTGTGTTCTGCTGAAGAAAGTCATACACATCTAGGAAGGCATGAGGGTTAGTAAATGATTAGACAATTTTGGGTGAACTATTTCTGCATTGATTTAGTTCTTGTATCTTTTAAGCCCAGAAATAGTTGTGTTCTCATGCTAATGTATGATGGACAATTTTCTGAAGTGTATTTGTGACTGGTGGAATATTCTGCCTGAAGCATTGCTCTACAAAGGTTAAAACTTTTCTAACTCTTCAAAGCATATTATAAATAATTTTATCATCTCTACTGTCATTGCAATTTATTTTACAAATTAACACACGCTCTACATCAGATGTCGGTATTATAAAATAAAGAACAATATTATTGAAAAAATATTATAAAATGCCACTGTTTTATAATATTACATGAATACTTTTAAAGCTACTCTAGTTATTCAGTAAAAAGAAGTGAGAGGTTTTCTCATTTTCTTGTTATTGCTGTTTGATTAATAGCCTTTTATTCGATTAAGTGTATAGTCCAAGTCCACACTTTAGTCATAACAATTTCGTTAAAATCAGTTTATGTGTAGGGTCTAAAAATGCCAACAGACTGAGTTTACATTAATACCTCACCAAGACATAAGAGGAATTATGAAGTGTATTTGATCATTTAGGCCTGTACCCACATTAGCGCTCTCGGGACATATGCGCATGTAAAGCGCAGCACACAAACATACGGCGCCTGTCAGACAAAAAGCGCAGCTACAGACACCAGGAAATGAATAGTCAATCTTTTATATTTTATCTAGATCAACCAACCAGTGGTGGTCTTGCTATCGCGAACGATGTAATGAACACCCCCGGGCTAGATGTAAAACACAGGCTAACTATAGAAAATTACTCAAAAGTTTATCATCGATATCTAATTTTTTTCCAATAAACTTCAAAATAATTTTATCACCCAGCCCTATTGATAACATTGCAATAATCTCTCAAAGCAACCCAATACTCTCAGTGATAGATTACAGGCTACATTATCTTATAGACACATAAAAACTAGTAGCCTAAGTAGAAATATGAAATTTACCTTGATATGTTTCTTCAAATTAGAGGCAGAATTACTGCTGATATCTGGCTAGAGCAACCTAAACTCACATGACACAATCAAGCAACTGGCCTTTTTGGATGCTCAAGTGTTAAATTGCGTTTGAGGCATTCTCCACATCCATGATTAATATCAGTTAACTTGGTGGCCGATCTACAGCAGCCGTTCAAGTTTTTTGCATGTGATTTGATTTGACAGGAGTCACAAGATTCTCCCTAGCCAATCATGTTGATAGATACAAATAAAATCAGGACATTTAAGTAGCAAACACTGATGCAGGGAAAATAGCACACTAAAAGTACAGTTATAGGACTTAAAATGTACTCAAGTTAAATAAAAGTACACTATTTTAAACTACTTAATAAATTATAATTCCTAGTGAAAATTACTTACAGTAATGTGAGTATTTGTAATTTGTTACTTTACACCGCTGGAAATTTGCAGCAATCTTTTGTTCTGGATACATTTTAGATGGATTATTTTTCACCATAATCCTGCTTAATCCCTTTGAAGTTTCAAACTTAATCTCAGTTGACAGAAGATGATGAAATTTCCTCATTTAATTTCTATTCATTGAGCTTCTCAGTGACCACACCTAATGCTGAATGAGATGTCCAAAAATGCATGTATATACTCGATTATTGCATGAATATTATCATTAATGTTTGACATCCCATGTTGAATTTGGTTTATAATTTGCAATGTAAAATAATCAGAAAGGTTGTGCAAAGACTTTTTAAAAGACTGTTATTTGCTATCTGAATTTTTTTTGTACAATGCTGTAATTTGCAGGGCATTCTGTAGGAAGTTGACATAGTTTAAAACTATTTTATTAAAGACCTTAATACAAATCAACACATTCGGTGGTGGCTTCAAAGTGTTGGTCCAGGTGGAAATACAGACTATGAAGTCATAGAGAGTGATGCAATGTCTGGCTGCCTCATACCTTAAGGTTATTCGGTCATAAATAATTAGAAATGATAACTAAATTTCTGCGCTTGTCAGGTGAGAACACAGGACAGCTAATTATAAAAAAATAAATAATAAAAACGAAGATCCCACAAAATGCCAAAATACTAAATGAACATGGAAACATGCTAGGATAGCTGTGGTTGCTAGGAAGCAAGTAAACAAACACTGTTACAACAGTTGGGTGTTGTTTAAATGAACCTGAGGGGACAATGCTAAAACATCTAAGGAGCCAGTTTCACAGGAAACAAAGCCAAGTATCATTCTTGGCACATTCCGTTCAACTAATTGTTTTCATTTTTCACCTCTATCTGTTCACCTCTCAGACACTGGGACAGGATGCAAATTTGTTCCATCTTTTAATTCAAGGACATACACATAAACAACGAATGTGTTAAGTTATTATTTAGTGTGAAATAATGAATGGTAAAGGTACAATAGATTGTGTTATTTTGTGAATACAGTCATGCATGGCTAAAGGACGTTTTTAGGCACAATGCACAACAGATGCATGCAACTCCTACAGTAATGACTATATTTACAATATAGCATAACCTCAAGTACCTTATTGCTTTTTAAAAACAGCTTCTATTGGATGCTAATGCAACGGTAGCCAGCTGATTGATAGCTGAGCGCCCTTACAAAAATTGGAAGTTCATGGCACATTTGCCACAATCTTGCCACTGATCATTTTCACTTGCAATTATCTTTGTTGCAAACTTGCATCAAATTTTCCATTGTTGCCAAAGATTTGCTGCACCACCACTACTAATGAAGAACTGAAAACTTCTGGCAAACATTTGCGGTGAATCATAAGCTCATTTGCATATGAAAATAATCTGTAGCAAATTTGTTACAAGTTTACAGCTAGTTTGTCAGAACTGTAGATTTTTTGTAAGGGTGGTATGTGTAAACTTCACTCTCCTGGCCTCAAGAGGTGCACTAGTGACTGACGGTAGAGGCTGTATCCTTTAGCCTCATCATTAGCGCGCCTGCCTCCCATGATGGCTGGAGCCGGTTTGAATCATGAGCAGAATGGGTTGAGCAGGACCAGTTACACTACGCAAAAATTTTATTGACAATATATGGGGTTTGAGTTGGTGCAGGGGGTTTAGGGTTGGCCACTGTGGAAATAACAAAAATACCCCTTAACATTTTCATCATTACTTTCGTTAACAAGATTAACACAGAATACAATGGTTTGACAGCTAAACGTTCCATGGCTATGGGTATGAGTTTATAGTCATTTTACAACAGCTTGCTTTTATGATCTATCCATAAAACAAGGTCTAGGTATGAAGTGATAGTGTAGATAAGAGTCACATTTACAGGTGGAGTGATACAATCAGAAATTGGTGATGTCATGTCCTCTCCACTTCATCTCCTGTGTGTTGGGCTATCCTATCAGATCTTTTCCTAAAATTACCTGTGAGACCTGAAAATGTTGCCTTTTTTTAACTGCTGTAGGGCAATTAGGACTGGGCCTGCATTAACAGCTTGCCTGTGCATATGCTGCGTCACAGCAACTTTTCCTCTTGTTGCATAAGTTTAAATACAGTGTCTGATCCCTGCTGACCCCTGAAATCTTTTCTGCTTAAAATAATTACACTTAAGCACTTTTTCCTGTTATATGTCTCCAACAGTCTTTTTTTTTGAGGCCCTGTAGTAAATGGTTACATGCGATTGTTACCTTAAAGTGTTATTTCTATCTGATCTAACACTTAAAATGAGTTTTGTTGGCATAACCTAATGTTTTCAACAATGCAACATTACATTGACATTAGAGAGAAAATAATGACAAAACTATTCCTTTAAGCTGCATAGTTGGCTGCCTGGAAGAGGAAATGCAAAGCTTGATAGGTATGTGCTCTCTGCGGCCTTTCGGAATCATTCTATTTTGAAGGCGATACTTCACTCCGGTTTCGATGCAGTCCGCTCAACCGGGCAGACCAGCACATTCCAGGTATTTGCAGAACACACACACTCCCATGTGCACCAAATAAAAAATGTATTTGAACCTATTTGACAGAACACGAACACACACATAAGCATCATGGATTAGCAGAAACTGAGTCTATGACAAGGTAATCACGTACAAAAATGTGTTTGCAAATGCAAGCTCTCTCAAGCTTTGTCTTAAGTCCTCTTCCTGGTCGGTTGCCCACACACACGCCCAGTTCTCTCAATCACTATGCATTCTAAAAATGATTTAACCATTCTGTAATAAAGCCCACTGGACACATTCAGACTTGCACACAGAACAAGAGAATCCAAGAAACCCAATGCTGCTCTGAAGGGCATTCTTGCTTTTCAACAAGCCACTCTTTCACACCGTTTGGAAGATGCAACGCTGAAATGGTTTACAATAAATGTGGTGCTCAGGGAAAGACCACAGGTACAGTTACACTAAGCATTCTGTGACTTCATGCCAGTAGTGCATTTACCGTGATGGTATATACACAGTAAAACTCTTTATTTCAAAGTCTGTATCAGCATTACGGTCCGAAATACAGTGAATTGCATCTTTGAAGTCTTAATTAGGATGTCATTAATCTAAGTTTGACATCTGAAAGAGATATATGGAATAATTAAAATTTTAATATATACACAGGCTCCCAAAGCCTCAAATGGAGTGTGGCCATGTGGAGTCACATATCTCGAGCCATGGATGTGTTGGCAGGCATTGGTAATTGCAGCTGCCGGCGATGTCACTCCGCACCCAGCGAATGTCGGCGTGAGCTAATGGCCCTCGTGTTGCTTCATCACACGGTTAAGTGCTGCTCCAACTTAAGTGAAGCTAAAATGACCGCACTGGCACTAATAAACACATTCAGTACAGCTCCCTTCCCTGGAGGACAGCGTGTATGTGTGTGTGCGTGTGTGCATTCAAGGCCAAGTGCATGGTCCAGATGTGTCCATGACCCATGATTGTAAGCGGTTAGCATTGAGTATTTTGCAGGTGAGGTTTTCTATCATACTCATGGGTATCTGATAACTCCCTGTTGAGTTCCATGAATAAGATGCCACTAATCTTCTATTACATAATTATATCCTTAAATAGTGATTGCCTTACCAGGAAACATCTTTTAATAGCCTTTTATGTTAGTATGTTGATGCTAAGACGTGTCATGGCAAAACCGTTACAGACTTTTCATCTAGTCATTCCTCAAAATAGCATAAGGACAAGGAAAGTTTATCATCTGCTATTAAAATCACCACGTCTGTGATCATGCAAGTCTTTTTCCATTGGCACCTGTTATGCCTGCCCATCAAGTTGGCTGTACTGGGGTGCATTTTCCTTACAACGATGTAACTCACTGCCTTTCCATAGTACAATGCATTATTAGAGAAACTAACTAGCTAATCATGACTGTTTCCTGAAACCCTTGTAACTATGTCGCACAACCATCGTTCGAACCATGTCATTTCAATAATGTGGTGTTGTTAATGACGTTACTCAGGGGGTGGAGTAATATCTTCTGCAGAGATCGAATGGATATAAAATTTAAACGGCTCATTTACATGGTCAGAAAGCTGTTTATTGTGAGACTGCTGCTTAAGACATGAAATAGACATTTAAGTTTATATACACTTTGTAATTGTTACACTCTTTACTACAGTAAACATGCGGTTTTGTCAGTAAGCATCTCCATAGCAACTTTATTTCCCAACGAGGCATCACAGGAGTACTTTGCTATTTACTGTATATACTGTACATATATACATATATATCCTTTATTTAAATCCTCAGACAGTTCTCAAGTGAGGCTTAATTCTCATTTCTCCCAAGCCACAGCATGAAAACAGCCTATTTTAAAACCAAAAACCCATTAACAGATGCATAGAATTACAATATGAATCACTCATGTTTAGCTAGTTAATTTATAATGATTATTAGCCACCAATGAGTTTCTATCCATCCCTCAGGTACATCAGTAGCAGGTGTATAAATGACTCTCCTAATAAAAACAGTATTTATACATGTTTCAAATGCTCAACAATAGTTGCTTTACAAAGTATTCTACAGCTTGAGCACAGAAGGTGACGCAGAACTCAGGCAGTGTAAATAAATGCCTACAAAAGGACAACGTTCCCCCCACTTGACTCTCTATCCAATGACATCATATGAATATTCTGGCTTCCAAGGACCAAGATCCTTGAGTGGGCCATAATAAGTATCTATGCCTTAAGTCCAGCAATGCAGTTCTTAGCTGCACTGTGCTATTATGCTGTAGGTATTTTTATGGAGGTGGTTGGTGATGGCCTGTGGCTCAGCAAGGTTGTGACTGCTGTAACAGCTGGAAAACCATGTTGACTTCCAGAAATCCAGCTGGCTAATCAACAGTTCCATAATATTGCCAACATCCCCAGTGATTGGCATCATCGATGACACCCTTATCCCAGTTGCAAGTCCTGTGGTGAATGTAGATTTGCAGGAAGGGCTATCCAGCCATTAATGATCAAGTAGATTGTGATCACCTGGGGGTCTTCACTGACATTGTCGCAAAATGGCCTGAAAGCACACAAGACTATTTTAAGGTGACAGCTGGCTGCTGGGAGACAGTGAAAGTCCTCTTCACCCATACCTCTTGACACCTGTGCAGCATCCATCCACCATTGCAGAGGAAAGGTTCAATCAGGCCCATGGAAGCACACACTCTAGTGGAGAGTGCTATAGAAGTGTGGAAACAACATTTTCTCTGTATCAGCAAGTTCAGTGGCGGCCTGAAGCTGAACCGCTCCAAAACATGTGATATTGTAGTGGTTACTGCAATTCTCGACAACATTGCAGTCAGGGAAAATTTTCAAATTCCTTAGGAGGAAGTGGGGGTTCGTGCTGGTGCTGATGGTGATGAAGATGATGCTGTTGATGATGATCCTCTGAACCCACATCAAGGCAGAATTCATCATGCAGCAGCAGAAGTCAGAGAACATTTAATTCAGAATACAACAAATTATGATTATTTTTTAATACAGTTTGGTTACTGTATTTTCTATTTTTTCATCTGACAGACATCATTTATGTTAATAAAATTTTGTGTAATTGCCTACCTTGGTCTATGTTTTTTTTTTTTCTTTTTACCCTGCAGACATTAATTGAAAGACTGCTGCAAACAAGAAGCATACTGTGCATTTCTTTCTATAACAAAGCCTATTGGGAATATTCCATGTTATATTATGTTCTATTTCTGTGAACATGACATAATAAACCCAAAACTACTTACACAGACATGTAATCGCAAACAGAAATCAGATATATGGCCATGTACATATTTCTACAATTAAATTATTTGGGCATATTGGCTACATAAAATTATACTATGATTTGGGAAGTAGTGTTTTACATATATTGCCATATGTGAAATGTCTTTTTGGGAATGTTGTAACAAAGATATTTGCTTGCAAATAATAAAATAACTCACCTTTTCTACACAGAAGCGAAGCCAATCATGCGTTCCAAACGGCATGAATAATATCTTCGTAAGGCACTTCGAAGGGAGAACAATTGTAACAGTCAGCTGGAAGATTGTTTCAAACAGGATTTCCCATAAAAATAATTAAAATTAAATTACGTGAAGTTTGAACACCACAATGTTAAGCCTTCCAAAGCTCTCAAAGTGGATGGTGAATTATTTGAAAGAAATAGGGCATAGGGGTGAAAACTCTAAATGGAACACACCCCAGCCACAGCTAAATCAATGACGTCAACACCATAAACTAACAAGGAACTATGCTTCAGGTGGAGAGCTGTAGTTCCAACTTTGTGACCCAGTTTGCAAATGTTCTTTGGAACTACGGTTTCGGGAAACACCAAATCGCTGAACTATGCTGGTAACAATGGAACTTAAGACCATAGTTGGCTAACAATGCTTTTGGGAAACACACCCTTGGTCAGTTGCTGACTTGCAGACTTCTAGATGTAAACCAGATGGTTAAATGCTAGTTTAAGCTCATGAAATGTATTCAGCTTAGTTATATAGTCAATATTTATAGGCTCTGAATGTACCTGGAGCTTGTTCTAACAAACTTCCGCTGTCCCTGTCACTTTTGGCACTGAGAGTTGATTAGATGTAAGAAGAGTCAACGTTAAATGGCCCAGCATGTCAACGTTAAGGCCTTTTCACATGACATGTGTCAAAGTTGCCCATGCATTGAACTCTATACAGTGACTCTATCAGCCACAGTTTTACCTCAGGTGTTATCTGTGGCAAGACAAATGTTATAACGCAGCACTCAAAGTTTAAACAATTTCAACTTTGACCCTGTTTTCCATAGACCTTTCTAAGCAGAGCTAATATTGCCAGGCAGTTTGCATAAGATATACAATGCCTTTGTCTTTGCAATGGACAAGCCCAACTTTGAACCTAATTTTGTGATTTTCACATAAACATTTAAACTAATGACTTACAGAGCACAGATTTTCAAACTGGTGTCCAGAGATCCTCAGTGGGCTGCAAATGAGCACTAGGGGTTTAGTGGAAAATCTGATATATAAAAAAGAGATTACTTAAATTAAGGCTGTCATGTTAACACATTAATTCAGTGCAATTAATTATATTAAAATACGGAGTGACTATTTGCACTAAGTGTAAATAGCACCTCCCACACAGCGCAGCTATTTGCACTCCAAATGTCTGGTGGAAACATAGAAATGCAAGACAAACTGCATGGGTGTATTGATGGTAAAATGTGCTTTAGTCATCCAGACAACCCAGGTTTGATTCCACATTTTGTCCCACTTTTCCCCATCCTGTTTCCTGTCTCCACTCTTAACATTTCCTTAATATTACTCATAATAATACATACAAATGAAAAAGTTGGATTTCCTCACAGTGATTTGGTCACAGAGAAGGTCAGGGAGTTGAGACTATTTGCACCTAGTGCAAATATTCTCTGCCATAATTATGCCATAAATATTTAATTAATCTCTCACCCATACTAAGGAATTTTCTTAGCATCGAAGCACTTCAAGCTTTAAGTGCCACCTCCATGTTTTTACATATCTCAGTCAGCAGGGGACAGAAAGCCCAACTGCAGCTGTACTGTACAGGTAATTACCAGTTGTACTGAGCTGCATAGTCAACAGACCAACAAAGCTGGATGGAGCAGACTGTGGAGGTCTTGAAACAAGTTTTTTATAGTTTCAAACTACATTTAACTTGACTCGGTGTCCTAAAAATGTGGCATTTGTGGCTAGAGACACTAAAAACCAATGAAAAGCGACAAAACCACAGTGAGACACATGAAAAGTGTTTGTTTGTTGCAGGTGTACACATGGAACACAAGAACATGTCCTGCAAGAACAGCTGTCTTATTATTTACTGTTTTACTGCTTACTGCATACACTTCCTGTCTTGCTACCAATCAAGCTCGTAAAATCACCCTTTCATGATAATATCCACAATGTTTTTCATTGGGGATAGGACCTATATATATATTTTTTAACTTTATTAAATTTAATGGTGGGGCTTGTTCTTGTTTCTCTACACATCAGCCTCCAAATTCTTGTTCAGTATCTTGTTTTATATAGATATGCAATAGATCCTTCTGTCAGTGGAACCAAGACATATGTAAAGTTCCTTCCCCTTTGAGCAGTTAGTGACAGCAGTTTGGCAGCAGCTGGATGGGAGCAGCACTGGTGTCAGGGCTTGTTCTAGATGGGCCTGGCACTGTGCCACTGGTTCATCTGTAGAACAGTGGGATTAAGCAAACTGTCTATCTATTGGGAAGAATAGAAGATCTATTCATTTGAACAGAATACAACACTGTGAGTTTAATATAGGCATTGAACTCTAATAACTTTAAAATGGAAGATTGCCTCCGGTTTTATTACTGTCAGGTTTATCCCAATGTAAAATTGTGTGTCAGTGTGGCATGATTGGAAAAATTAAATGGTTTATTATTGGATTGATAAATGTCAATAATTATTATTATTTATTTTTTTAGCATGACGTTGATCAAATTCAATTAACAAATGATCTGGAGTGACAGTCATGCACCTATTATTTATATTATTATTATTATTTTTTTAGGGTGCACCTGTGGCAGTACTGACTCACTTATTGTTAGTTGGATGACATGACAATTTCATAACAATGCTATTTGCTGTTTGATTGATTAGATTTGTAACAAATTTGATTAGATTTGATACAATTTTCATGTATTTTTTTTTTTCAGTGTACAAATAATACAGAGCCAAATAAAATCTATAATTAACGTCTCGGTTACGTATGTAACCTCCGTTCCCTGATGGAGGGAACGAGACGTCGTGTCGAAGCAGCGACACTAGGGGTCTCTCTTGAGCGCTGAAAGATACCTCTGATCTATGAAAAAAGGCCAATGAGAGTTGGCGAACAGTATTTGCATACTCCGCCTCCGGATACGGATATAAAGGCGAGAGAAATACGCTCGTTCATTCAGGATTTTTCTGAGGAGCCGGGAGTGTTCCGGACACCTCAGCGGCTCGGCTCAGCGACGTGGCCGGGAAGACACGACATCTCGTTCCCTCCATCAGGGAACGGAGGTTACATACGTAACCGAGACGTTCCCCGTCTGTCGCTCACTTCGACGTCGTGTCGAAGCAGCGACACTAGGGGTCCACTTCAAAACTCGCCATGCGCTGAGCCGTGTACGTGTACTGCTGACACAGAAGCGGGCAGGTATTTGCACGTGCACAAGCGACCAACTGTGTTCAGGCTGCACGTACTCTTCCCCAATGCCCCGAAAAAGCGTCAGCATCCTTTTGGTTACCCAGGGGGAACAAGGTGACGCTCCCAACTAGGGAACGGGCCAAGCCTGGCTGGGCCTCTTTTCTCTCTATGTTTTCTCGGCATAGAGCAAGAGCAGCCGGGGCCCTTACCGCATCGAGGGAAGGGGGTCTTATTCCTATTCTTTCAGGGGGAAAAGACCCTGCGGAGGCCACACCCACCCAGCAGGGGAGGTAAAGGTGGCAAAATACATCACATGGCCACTTTGGGCATGTGGGAGGAAATGGCGCGGTGGTAGATCCAACCTCGAGGAGGGGGGAGTTGCTACAACACGGCGACCGGAGGGCAGCGAAGGACTGCCTAAGGGAGACGCGGGTCAGCTCGTAAGGTGACCGTACCGTGGAAATACACACAGGAGGAGTCCCATAGGAGGCCTGATCTGTGGAGCACCTATTCCAGTAGGGGTAGCCGGAGGTACCTGTAGTGGACTGGATCAGCACGTTCCTCCGCTGAACTACTGCGGGCCCGAAGGGCTAGGGAGAAATCAACCAGGGACCTAGGTCCTCTGGGACAAAAGCGCACTGTTTTGCCTTGGCAGAGGGAAACGGCGCTGGAACAAGCGGTTCACCCGGTCAGATCGTCGACGTGTACCAAGTTCTACGGGCTCGGACCTGAGAGAACACGGGACGAGACTGACTCAACCCTGAGATCGTAAGGGTGTTAGGTGCTGCCCAGCCCGTAGCTCTGCAAATGTCTGCTAGGGAAGTGCCCCTAGCCAGTGCCCATGAGGATGCCATGCTCCTAGTGGAGTGGGCTCGAACCCGTAAGGGGGGGGGGGGGGGGCATGGCCTGGGTGTGATAGGCCAACTGAATGGCATCCACCACCCAGTGAGACACCTCTGTTTGGAGACAGCGTTCCCTTTCTGCTGTCCTCCAAAGCAGACAAAGAGCTGCTCAGAGCGCCTGAAGCTCTGGGTGCGTTCCAGGTAGGCACGTAAGGCACGTACCAGACACGACAGTGAGAGGGGCTGGGTCTGCAACCATGGGCACATAGCCCAGTCGAGGTCTTAGGATCACATGAGTATCTGCCGGACCGAGCTCCAGGCAAGTGTCGTTAGTAGGGAACGCTTGCAGGTCCCCGACCCTCTTGATGGAAGTGAGCGCGATCAGCAGGGCCGTCTTTTCAGGAGAGGGCCCTGAGCCAACTGATTCTAGCGACTCGGGGGGGATCTCTGAAGACCGGCGAGGACCACCGAGAGATCCCAGGAGGGGAACAGGTTTGGCCGGGAGGGGTTTAACCTCCGGGCACCTCTTGGGAACCTGACGATTAAGTCGTGCTTACCCAGAGACTTGCTGTCTACTGGGTTGTGGTGAGCTGCGATAGTGGCAACATACACCTTCAAGGTGGATGGGGACAGCCTCCCCCCCAACCTCTCCTGTAGGAACAGGAGCACAGACCTAACTGCGCACCTCTGTGGGTCTTCTGCCCGGGAAGAACACCAATTCACGAACAGACGCCATTTCAGGGCGTAGAGTTGCCTGGTAGAAGGGGCTCTGGCTTGGTTGAACGTGGCTACGACCGTGGGTGGTAGACCAGCTAGATCTTCCGCATCCCGTTCGGGGGCCAGACGTGGAGGTTCCAAAGGTCTGGGTGCGGATGCCAGAGCGTGCCCCGTCCCTGAGAAAGAAGGTCCTTCCTCAGGGGAATTCGCCAGGGAGGGGCTGTCGCGAGGAGTACAAGGTCCAAGAACCAGGCCCGAGTGGTCCAGTAAGGAGCCACGAGAGTGACTTGCTCCTCGTCCTCCCTGACCTTGCACAGCACCTGTGCAAGAAGGCTCACTGGGGGAATGCGTACTTGCGCAGCCCAGCCGGCCAGCTGTGTGCCAGTGCATCTGCCCCGAGGGGAGCCTCTGAATGGGCGTACCAGAGCGGGCAGTGGGAGGTCTCTCGGGAGGCAGAGGGGTCTACCTGGGCCTTGCCGAACCGTTCCCAAATCAGCTGAACCGAGTGGGGGTGAAGCCTCCACTCTCCGCCAGGCAAGTGTTGTCATGACAGCGCGTCCGCTATCACATTGAGGTTGCCGGGGATGTGAGTGGCACGCAGCGACTTGAGTCGGTGCTGGCTCCAAAGGAGGAGACGACGGGCGAGTTGTGACGTGTGACGGGAGCGTACGCCGCCTTGGCGATTTATGTACGCGACCGCAGTGGTGCTGTCCGACCTGACTAGGATATGTTCGTCCCGAATTAACGGGAGAAACTTCCGCAGGGCCAAAAGGATGGTCAACAACTCGAGGCAGTTGATGTGCCAACGCAGCTGGGCCCCTTTCCAACGGCCTGAGGCTGCGTGCCCGTTGCAAACGGCACTCCAACCCAATCTGGAGGCGTCGGTCGTGACCAGGACGCATCTGGACACCTGCTGTAGGGGCACTCCAGCCCGTAAGAAACAGGGGTCTGTCCAGGGGTTGAATGTCTGACGGCAGGCGGGGGTGATTGTTACCCGGTGCGTGCCGTGGCGCCATGCTCGTCTCGGGACTCGGGTCTGGAGCCAGTGTTGGAGCGGTCTCATATGCATCAACCCCAGCGGCGCGACCGCCGCGGAGGACGCCATATGCCCCAGGAGCCTCTGGAAAAGTTTTAAGGGGACCGCTGTGCCTGGCCTGAAGGCGGCGAGGCAGTTCAACACTGACTGGGCACGCTCGTTGGTGAGACGTGCCGACATTGAGACCGAGTCTAACTCCATCCCGAGAAAAGAGATGCTCTGAACTGGAGTGAGCTGGCTCTTTTCCCAGTTGACCTGAAGCCCCAGACGGCTGAGGTGCCTGAGCACCTGGTCTCTGTGGGCGCATAGTAACTCTCGCGAGTGGGTCAGGGTGAGCCAGTCATCGAGGTAGTTGAGTATGCGGATGCCAGCTTCTCAGAGCGGGGCAAGAGCTGCCTCTGCGACTTTCGTGAAGACGCGAGGGGACAGAGACAGGCCGAAGGGGAGGACTTTGTACTGATATGCCTGGTCCCCGAACGCAAACCGCAGGTAGGGGCGGTGTCGGGGCAGGATGGAGACGTGGAAGTACGCGTCCTTCAGGTCTACCGCTGCGAACCAATCTAGATGCCGGACGCAGGTTAAGCGTGAGCATTTTGAACGGGAGTTTGTGCAACGCTCGGTTGAGAACTCGCAGGTCCAAGATTGGTTGTAAGCCGCCGCTTTTCTTGGGTACGATGAAGTAAGGGCTGTAGAAACCCTTCTTCATCTCGGTTGGAGGGACAGGCTCTATCGCGTCTTTGGCCAGAAGAGTCGCGATTTCCGCACGCAGGGAGTGGGCGTGTTCGCCGTGTACTGCGGAAAAGCGGACGCCCATGAAGGGGGGCGGGGGCCTGGCAAACTGAATTGCGTAACCGAGTCGGATGGTCCGGGCCAGCCAGCGAGACGGGTTGTGAAGTGAAAGCCACGCGTCCAACTTCTGCGCTAGGGGCACCAAAGGGACGATTAATTTTGACGTACCCGGCGGGGCTTCGCAGCGGGGCGGAGCAGGTAGGGCAGCGTTGGGCGGCGACAGGGCGACCCACGGCTGAGGTGCTGAGAAGAGACTCAAGCACTTACCTTGCTCCGCACACCCGGCAGGGGGCGGGTTAGCGACTGAGGAGGAGGTCCTGGGTAGGCGTCCTCTAGACTCGTCGGAACCGGCCGGCCGGGGGACAGTCATGGGGCTGAAGACGGGTGGTCCGTGTCCATGAAGCCAGGACTGTTGATATCTGGGGGCAAAGTGCCGTGAGAACGGCATTTGCGGGCCAGGTGACCCAGAGACAAAAGGAAATAGCTCATTACAGAGAATATGAGAATGTGAAAATTAATTCGACAAGAAAAAATTCTCCTCCCGGCCCTCCACCAGGGACGGAGCGGTCTTACCAGCCTCCGGAGCTAACATCTTGGTCCCTGGGTCGAACGTCTACGGACAGCCTGGGAGCCTTCCGGGTCCTCGAGGGGGTCCGTGAGACGGGGGCGTCCGCTTCCTGCGGAGTGCTCGACGCTGGGGCTGAGAGCTGGGCCTGGGTTGAGGCGGAGCAGGGTGTTTCATAGCCGCAGGAGGACGCCCGTCGGCGTGCAGACGGGGCATGGCCCATGGCGGCAGGCTTGCGGCGGGGCAGGATGTGCAGTGGCCTCCGTCTGCCTCACCGCTGAGGACTGCTGGGCAGAGTCGTCAACGGTGGCGCCGAATGGATGGAGCTGGGAGACGGGGATGTGGGAGAAGGTGTGCCTTGTCTGCCTCCCGCATTTCGACCAGGTCCAGTCCACAGGTGCGTTTCTGGACCACAAGGGGTGGCCATCGCCTGTTCGAGTGCCGGCGCTTCTGACCTCCGTGGCCCGGGGGCGCGGTTGGTCATCCAGCGCAGTTCCTGCAGCACATCAAGAACAGGACTACCCAAGGTGCAAGTTTTGAAGTGCCTTGGCCTGGCGTTGGTTGCAGGAAGGGCCGTGGCGTGCAGAGTGGAAGCGGTCTGGGACCATTCCACCGCGAGGGTAGTGAGAGCGGAGGAGCGAAGAAGCCTTGGCTTTGCTCAACTCGTCGTGCACGTCCGGAAAGAAAGGAACGGGGGGGGGGGGGGGCGTGGCTGTGAGCGGCGCACCTGCCCACGGGACCGATCAAGTAGCCCGGGAAAGCATAGCGGATCTCCGTGCGTCGGGCTCAGGCTGGGCGGCAGACCCGAAGGTGGCGGCCCAGGCGAGCGATCAGCATCCGATGCCGCTGTAACGCTCTCCGATGTAGCGGTGATGTCATCCAATTCTAAGGCAAGCAAGCGTGCCGGGGAGGCGGGCAGTTCGAGGGGGTTTACCCGGCGAACAGAGCCTGTCATATTCCCCAAATCGCCTTCATCGCCCGCGGCGCCTGCGCCGATCCCGTAGGAAGAAGGCGGAGCGCGGGGGGCGGCTGAAGTGGCTTTCTCTCATTACAAAAGAAAGCCGTGCGACCGCAATGCTATAACGGCCATGTTCTCACACTGAGAAGATGAACCATTGGAGAGAATGCTCATCCCGAGCTCAGACGGAAGCAAACAAGCGTGCCGGGGAGGCGGGAGGTTCGAGGGGGTTTACCCGGCGAACAGAGCCTGTCATTGTCCCCAAATCGTGTTCATCGCCCGCGGCGCCTGCGTCAATCCCGTAGGAAGGAGGCGAGGCGCGGGGGGCTGAAACGGCTTTCTCTCATTACAAAAGAAAGCCACACGACCGCAATGTTGCCATGGCTATGTTCTCGCACTGAGAACATGAACCATTCATAAAACACTGCCTGCGTGTGATCGCAGTCCAGGCATGCAAGACAGTGTTTTATGACCGAGAGAGGTGGGGAGAAATCACCGCATCCAGAAACTACACAGGGGCGGAAATTACATCTTTATAAAGACGAGTCCTGAAAAGGACGTTCAACGCCGCTGTGTAATGCTCTTTCAGAGAAATAAACTCTTTTTATGGAGAGAATCACTCTTTCAAAAGCCGCTGTAGTGCGCCGTAAATCCAACAGCAAAGCAGAGCGTCAGAGGATCAGAAGCAGGATCAGTTGTGTTACTCGCAGCTGACTGCATACACACGACCATCGGCTCCGAAGAAAATTACTGAATGAACGAGCGTATTTCTCTCGCCTTTATATCCGTATCCGGAGGCGGAGTATGCAAATACTGTTCGCCAACTCTCATTGGCCTTTTTTCATAGATCAGAGGTATCTTTCGGCGCTCAAGAGAGACCCCTAGTGTCGCTGCTTCGACACGACATCGAAGTGAGCGACAGACGGGGAACTCCTTTTGTGTTTCACAGGATAGATTCATTTTAGTTTTGAGCAACATGAGGGTGGGTATTTTTATGATCTGCAGAAGATGCTTGTAAATTGATTTGTGGCACTGCATTTAGGACAAACAGTTTTTATTTTTTACATATTTTTTCCTACTGGTTTAATTTCATTATCACAGATAAACATTTTTGGAAGTTACTTTCAAAATCGACTTGGCTCAAAAATCTGAGGCATGTGCCTCCATTTGCAAATTACTATTTCCATACCTTTCTCAAATCAAAGCATTGATTCACTGATTCATGCATTTTCAAAAATGCATTGGAAAAATATCTCAGAAACCACTTGACATGCATGGAAACAGTGCACAATCAATGGCTGCTTAAGTGGCATCATGCTTAAAGAATGCCCATGCTTAACACTGCATATCCAAACATCTCAGCCAGCAGATTGTGCAAGCATCTGCCTCATCTGCTTGAAGGCAATGCAAAACTATAAATTCTAACGAATTATAGGGCTCGATTAATGTTGGGATGTTTGTGGACTGAGTGTGCCTGCTGCATCTCGATCTGCCTGTCATTTATGATATATTGTACGACGTGGGCCTAGGTGTGAACGGCAGCATGTAAATCAATGTTTGTGCTTGCGGAAAAAATACTTTCTTGTCTACACAAACTCTCAAACATGCCTACTATGACATGCATGTACATACAGTATGCACACATGCACTCTAACACACACTAATATGTCACAAAGAAGGAGCTCAAATTTTGTGAAATATGGTTCATAAAAAGACATGAAAGGAACCTTCTTACGTGAAAAGTAGGATTATCAATTGAACACATTAAGTGGCCAAACCAAAGTTGCAGAGAACAGGCATCATACAGGACATGTTCTTGTGCTTCAAAACACAGAGGGTAGAGAAATGGGACAGAATGCTAATTTTAAATTAATACAGCTTCTTAAAACGTTTGAAAATTGTGCATTTTTACATAGAACAACAATTAAAATATAGTGCAGACTGAATACAAGGTCACACATTTATGTGTGAACAATCCCTAATGGCTCCTACACACTACACAACTTTCAAAGATCGTATCGTGGTACCGTTCATATTACACAACTGTCTGTCTTGTCACTGAAGTCATAGCATTAGTAAATAACACTAGGAATCCATGACAGGGGTGAACACATTACAAGACTTTTCACTATTGACGAATCCCCGACGACTCTGCCTGGACTCCAAATTACGTTTCACTACAGAGTACATGCGAGAAGTGATACGAGATACGAAAACAAATGCAAGATCATATGTTATAAATTTCAGAATATGAAGTGTATGTTTTTAATCACCTCAAGGCATCAGATATTTTATTGGTTACAATGTGAAAGAGTATCTCCTACTGAAAAATCTACCTATTTGCTTACCTGACTGTCCAAGAGAATTGGCAATTTCTCTCCAACTCTTCTCTTTCTCCACCTGGTTGTGCTACAGTTCAAATTAAACATCAAATAGGCACTGGTGTTCCTGCCAAAGTTCCACAAATTTTTCCTCCATTTCTTCGGTCCAATGAGACTTTCTTGATATCGCAGCCGTACTAGTTGATGTTCTGTTGCAGGTACTTCAGGACTCCTCCCACTGAAACTTCCTGTACCCCGTTTCTTGCTCTCTCATTGGCTGTATATCAGCGCTGCAGTTGTATTCAGTCAAAACATATTTCATATTGCGCGATTTGGAAACGCAGACGGGTCCATATATTTAACATTCTAGATATCTCGCTGACATCGGTGACACGTCTGCACTTCTTTCAAATTGCATCTTTGATAGTTCATACATTGCAGTCGTCGCTCACTGGAGCGAGTTCCGATTTGCCTACGATATCGGCTTTTCGATCTCCACAAAACTGTCAGCGAGCGAAAATCGGCTTAAAATTGTGTAGTGTAAACTAGGAGTATAGATTGAAAAACTAATTTGCAGAATGGATGGTTGAAGACTTATGAATAATCTTCATATGGACTTTTTTTCTGCAAATAACATATTTACACTGTGTGTTATTACCTGCAGTTAATTTGATTGAAGCTGATATGTGCATATTTTTTTCTTTTTCAATGTTAAAAAAAATATGTTCTTATATCCCAGCTTAATACTGTATTCAAAGGCAGCTAAGCAACTTGTAAGTTGATTTCACCTATATGTGTAACACTGTGGATCTGTGGCATTATCAAAATGTTACACTGCTTTTTTGAGTGGCCTGACCAACACGGCACAGCAACATTGGCTCTAAAAATGTGTGAGTTTGGGTAAGGACTATCTGTCTTTACAACCAATGGAAGACATGGAGAGTATTCTGGAATCTAGAATTTTATTGTAGATTTCCACTCTTTCCAACTTTTTTCCCACTCGCTATCCACTCAAAATTCCATATAAATAAATATTTTTCATCCTTTCATTCTCAATCACCTTTTTGCCTATGTATTTTTAATCACTTTCCACTCTTAATGAATCTATAAACAAATAGAGAAAAACTAAAAGTTTATCCAGTCAGAATTTATTCTTTGATGCTTACAAGCAAAGTGTTACATCTGTTTCACAAATCACATGCCCGAAGCAGAGCGTGATTTTGAGCTCCTCCCCCTCAGGCCTTCAGAATTTCTTTAGAATCGCTCAACAGTGCATATGAATGGGCAACTAAAGTCAGATTGTCAGATTATTCAGCAATTATTTGTTCTTGGTGGGTGTAATCTTTATGATATGTCTCAATGGAGGCCTTCTAGCTCTACCTTGAGTGACACAATCATGCTTTAAGTAATGTACATAATTCAAAAGCGAAGATCACAAAATCATTGATTTTCAATTCAAATACTGATTTTCACTTCAAGTAAATTGGTAAGTGCTTTTTTGCATTGTTATAGCAACATCAGGAGCTTTCTAAGTGTAAATTAGGCTGGTTGACATTCAGTGTCGGATCAAATTTTGAAAAGTAGTGCTGCGTTCAATTTAACTCGGAAAGTTGGATTTTACAACTTCCTACTAGGAAAAGTGCAATGGAATGCATCTTGAAGTCAGAATTACAACTTGTAGGCTCGTGCAGATATTCTCAACTCTCGCCGAGATTTCGCCGAGATGCAGGGGGTGTGATGTCACACAAACGGGTCGACACTCAACAGTAGAATCTTATTGTATCCATTCCCCTTGGTGATGCTAGCGGCACATAAATTACACACTTTTTCTTTAATCAGTGTATAATTTAATTAATGTAATTACAATTTTTAATAAATTAAAATCTCTTATATATATATATATATATATATATATATATATAAATAAACAACAACAGCATGTTATCCCAATCACCTTTCTTTAAATTCCAGTTAGATTATCATCTTTTCCATAAAGCATTCTCCTGATTTACCCTGCTTTTTTTTTTTTTTAATGGCATTCCATGTCAAGGAATCTACAACATGACAATCTGTCATTGTGCATTAACTGTTTTCCATGTATGCTGTTAGGGCCTAGAGGTGCCGGTGACTCAGGATGGAACATGCACTGCTCTCTTCTTCTGAGTGGGTGAAAAGGCTAGTTTTGTTCTGCCATAGCTTTTGTAACAATCAACGCTTCATTTCAGAGCTTGTTTACATGTCAAATACAATGAAGAGGAAAAAAAGGATTAAAAATCTACTCCTGGGAAACGACTAATAATAATGCAATTATTTCATGACAGGCACAATTTAAACACATAATGACATTACCATAGGGAACAAACTAGCAGTTTACCTGAAAAGAGCATGCTTTGTTTCTAAATTACAGGAGTTTACTGGCAACGCCTTGAAATAAGCAATGTGAATGCAAAATTACATTTTAAGTGTTCTGGCAGAATGTGTCTTATTTACAAGATGTTGCATACAGTAGATTGTTTATGTGGCAGTTTTAAATAAATATGAACAGTAATTACTTAAACTAAACTTAAATTGCCATAATTAATGTTTTTGGCACAAGAACAGTTTCTTCCCTCTGGCCATTAACCTTATGAACAGTTAAAACTGCCCTCAATACTCTACATTGTGGAAATACAATCATGTGCACATTCAACTAGTCATTCATACTTATATTCCATTGATATTTATTTGACATATCTACCTCTAACATATCTGAACAACATTATTTCCCAACTGTAGTTTCCTCTATATTTTTATTCTTATTTTTATTCATGCTATGCATGTGCAAACATACCACACAGACACATGTACAAAGAAGGTTGTACAACAAACTGCCAAAATGAATGCAGTATTGATACCATTTAAATTGTTAGACACAATTTGAGTTTCAGGCCATCAAGTCATATTCACTCATTCATTCTCTGTATTATTCACAAAATATTAATTTGTGGATCACTGTGGACTGCAAGCCAATCTTCGCCATTTTTTTAATAAATCAAATAAATCCTAATATAAAGAAGGCCATTTTCATTGGTAGAAGGAAAGAGACAATTACTGGCAAATAAGCAGAGCCTAAGGAAGTGATTGATACTGTTGAGTAACAGATTGTTCAAACAGTAGCTTTTGACAAGGTGGTTGTGCCAACCTCTTAAACACTATAAACCCCTCATACCAACTTAATTTCAACACTATCATCTTTGACACTATTCTGAAAACACTCTTGTTGTGGGGTCTGTCCTGTAGATACTTGCACTGACTTTTGAGATGAGATTATTTAAAATGGGATTTTGAAAGAATTTTAAAGATTAAAATTCTTAGAAAGATTACTGTCTCATGCAGAAAATATGCAGTTTTTAAACATGTGAGGCTTCAGTCAGTCTTGGTGCAGTCTTGAAGAGTAACTAATCAGTCACAATCAGTCAGAGTCGTGGTGTAGCAGCTATCACACTGGCTTCTGACATGTTGCAATCAAACCATGGTGCCCATACAGGTCAATGAAGAACCATTTTATTTTATTTTCACATTTGTAGTTTCACATTTTCCCTTCATTAAAGTTAAACTCATATATAAATTAATTGTAATTTTGAAATATATGTATAGAATAATAACTCACATGAGATAAAGACTGACAATCATATCACTAACCTTTTAAAAGCAGTTTTATTCCTAGTCATGCTAAAATCACATGACCAGATCAACAATACTCACTTAATCTCAGTAACCACTGTGTTTTTATATATTTTCACTCATAAATTAAATAAATCATTAATGACTGTGAATAGTGAATTTCCACATTGGGATCGGTAACTAAAATCTATTGAATTCTGCTGCATAATGTTGAAATAATGCATCAGATTAGAACACTCCAATTAACTTTCAAATATGTTTTTCATGCTATCTTAACTTATATACCCTGAACCACTGCTAAATTCTGGCCTAAGGTTCTGTAAAGTGCAAATGTCGACCATCCGTTAGCCCAAAGGGATAATATTCACCAAAATGGAAGTGAAGAAAAGGAGACATTGGACTTTTAAGCAGCTCCCTTCCTGTGAGGCTGAAGTGCTGATAGACTTATTTTCTCTGAGTGATAGATAGGAGGCCATCTTTCAACCCCATATTCTAAACCAGTGTTTAAATGGGGATAACATATTAGCTAGCAGCAAAGAGTGTAGTTTTCTCAGTGAACACACTGCTACCATATAAGTATGCCCACACAGAATGTGTATCCACAGAAAGCTTAAGTGTGCAGTTTGTTCAATGTTACATTGCTTTTGCATATCCCAGCTTAATATGAAGAAAAATACACAATAAATAAGCGATTTGTACATTTATTTGCCTGAAAACTGTAAAACTGTGGCTCTATGGATCTATTAAAACAAAGCTCAGTTTGAGCGTCCCAACCAGCCCGACATAGCAACATTAGCTTGACCAATGGTCTGCGGTGGCAATATCTGTTTGATGACCAATGGCAGAAAAGAGTATTTGGGAAACCTGTATAAAAATTTGTTGAAGAGATTAAACACTTCAGCTTTAAATACATTAAACAGTTCTTCATATTGTCCACCAGAATCAATGCAGAAAATGTGAAGAAAAATAAATAAATAAATACAAATAAAATAAAATAAAAACAAATAATAAAAACCTCCCATCTGGCCTGCATATGAAAAATAATACAGGTACATACATGAGCTGTCAGCAAGAGTTATGTCCAAATTCAAAATCTAATGATTGACAGTACACATTCTGAACATAATAGAGTGCAAGAATCAAGTTGTTCTTACAGCAAGGTAAAATGAATACAGACGCAACAGGGATAACAATGGGGTTATTGGTATAAAACACATGTATGTCTGTGGGGGTGAGTGTGGAGAGGTGGGGAGGACCTGGAATAGAGCCAAGTCAACTTGACTTGGCTTGTATCCAGGAAGGCTGATGTAATTAGTAGACTGGCAGTTGCTGCATAACGTGTATATTTCCTCTCGTTCAGCTGGTGAAACATAGCAATTGTTGTTTATCAGATTATTTTCACATTTATCTGTTGTTATGATCCACTCTCCGCAAGGGTCCCAACCATGTGTCAATACATGCTTCTCATGTTAAAGCTGTTTTGCGTCATTTTCCAATTTTAAAATACCCAAGCTTAAAATATTATATAATGCCCGAAGCAGCACGTGATTTTGAGCTCCTCCCCCTCAGGCCTTCAGAATTTCTTCAGAATTGCTCAACAGAGCATATGAATGGGCAACTAATGTCCGAATGTCAGATTCATCAGGCAATCAGATTGAATTATTTGTTCTTGGTGGGTGTGATCTTAAGGATATGTCCTGGTGGAGGCCTTCAAGCTGGACTTGAGTGACACAATCATGCTTTAAGTGATGTACCTAATTCGAAAGCGTAGAGCGAAAGATCATTGATTTTCAATTCAAGTAAATTGGTAAGTGCTTTTCGCATTATTATATCAACATCAGGAGTTTTCTACATGTAAATTAGGCTGCTTGAGCATTCAGTGTTGGATCAAGTTTTGAAAAGTAGTGCGTGCAGGCCCGCTCTCGGGGGGGGGGGGTGGGGGGGGTCAAAGGGTACAGATGACCCCAGGGGGGCCCATGCAAAAGTCTATGGTTGACCCATAATGGGATCAAGTACAACAATTTACTTACTGACTTATATCACCGAAAATAGAATGTATATGTATTTACATGATAAATACATTAATTGTTATCATTAAAACACATTTCATCTTGTCATCTGATTCTGATACCCATCCCCCCGCTGTCATTGTGTAAATGGTGCGGTCGAAACACCTGGCCAATCAGATGTGCGGAACACACATGATGCACATTGTGCAGCTAATGTAAAGCGGGGATTGACTAGAGAGTCAAAATGCCTCACCATCTACCTAATTAAAAAAATATACATAGCAATTTTCCTGCCATGTCAAGATTTCACTATATACATCGGTTTTAAAATGGATGGTTATTATACCATTGAAATCTTCTCATTGACAGAACTGCATGAAGATAAAGACAGATTTTTTCAGAACTTTTCTAAAATCCTAATCAGTTTAATTGAGACAGAATTTGCGACATTTACACATCATCATATAAACTTGGCTAGATAAAATAAATCTTTAAATTGTGCCTTCCTCATGTTACATTAGACTGTCACTCAACTTTAAAGGTGACGTGCAGGTGTCGTTAGCGCTGCGCATCATGAGCACATCAGAATAATAAAATAACAATAACAAAATATTGTTAGTTATAATCATCTGACTACTGTACACGTTTCTTTTTCTTTTTTACCTTGTCGGATTAAGAGAGTGTCCTGATGTTCAAGATCAAAAGTTAAAGGATTAAAGTTGAAGAAATCCAAAATAAAGTTTAATAACTGTTATAACCGAAATATTTATCTGTGTGTTTATAAGAAATAGCCTATTTTATAACCAAATATTGAACTGCTTTTAATATTATCAATGCACCTAAATACCATGAAACTGTAATACAGTGGTAATTTTTGTGACGGTTACCATAACGTTACACCCATATTAGGCAGCAAAGACGGTGACAGGTCCATCTGCACTTGACCCACGTGTTCGCAGTATGATTGACATCAAACACAGCCCCTTGATGACATCCTTCCCTGCTTTCTTCACAGTTATTGGATACAATTATTTTATTGACATTTTAGATTTGTTTCCAGTGAGATATTGAGTTTATATAGTGACTTTTCTGTTCTAAACATTACTGTTGCTACTCTAGAAACAACATACTTTTAAGATAATATATTTTTAGATTATTTAGTAAAAAAAAATACAAAATCATTAAGACTGAGACAACGTTCTTTATTAGAATATAAGTTTCTTTGTATCCATGTTGGCAATGAGCACGTACAAGCACTCCAGACAGTTAAATCCCCACCCCCAATTGGGGTGGGGGGGCCCAGTTTGGAAAATGTTGTCCCCCCCTGTCCATAAATCCTGATGGCGGCCCTGATTTATGGTCGGAGATATCAAGTAGGAATATCCCACATCCAATTTGAATGGAACGCAGCATAACTGTGTACCCTGATGAAACTAAATTTATTGCAAGCAGCATTTAAATCGCAAATATTATTAGATAGATTTTTCCAGGTATTTTAGACCTCCTTGGTAGATTCATATAAAAATTATGATTTTTGAATGTCTGTTCGGGAGATGTTCATTCATAATGTATGATGCCCAAAGGCACAGGATTGTCTTATTTATTGTGAAACTGTGTTTTCTTTAGCACGAATCACAATGAAGGCCTAGATTTTAAATGCACAGACCGTCACTGGAGTAAACCATTCATACATTGATTCCCCTGAAAACATAGGAACATTAGGCCCTTTCCAACTGCAGGGACTAAAGCCTGTTTTAGGTACTTTTCCCCAGGACTAGTACTTTTTGTTGTTTTCGTACCAGAGGAACTATAGATCCTCATAGCTGTTTTAGGGGACATTTTTATCTCCTACTCCAGTGTAATTTTGGGGGCGTAGAGGGACTATGGGAGGTGCTGTAGCCTGTGATTGGTCAAAACCCTATGACACACAAAGCACTGAGAAACTGAGGAGTTGGAAACTGAGGAGTTATTTATAAATAAACTTGTAGCTGCTAGCCTGCAAATTTTACATTTCTTTTAACAGAAATATCATAAAAAAAGTATCCAAAGAGGATCATCTGTTTTACATATGTGTGTGTATGTGTGTCTGTCTGTGTGTGTGTGTGTGTGTGTGTGTGTGTGTGTGTGTATGTGTGTATGTGTGTGTGTGACTTCATTGGGAGACATGCTTTGAGTTTTCAACGCATCTGTACTGTTTGCAATGTGTCTTTGCAGAAAATCATTTCTGTAAAAGAGTGTGTTGATAAATAGATTGATTGTGCATTTTCAACATGTTATCCACAGAGTTCAGCGCGTGATGCCTCATCTATCCTCTCACTCCGGCTGCAGCATGGCTCACATGGCCAGTAAACTGTAACCTGAGGACACAGGCTGCGTCCGAAAACTGGAAACTGCTGCCTTCAGAGGTCTAAGAAGATAGGATGAAATCATATGCTTTTTAAATTGTCCATAAACCAGTTTCCTTAAGAGTTCAATTCATCCAAAAACACTCTTGTTTAAACCATTAAATGTTTAGGGAGCAAGGTAGATGCTCACATTTTTGGATGCAGCCACAGTTTGTGTAAGGCAACACTAACAAAAGTGTACCTCTGATTCTGGCATCCTCGGTCTGTGTTGTTGAGTTTTTTGTTGTTGCTATTGAATCCCATGCGCAATAATGTCAGCAGAAAAACAGTCAACACTTGATGACATCACTATGGGGGTTACTTTTGTGAGTGTGAATGCTAGAGGGGAAAAGTCTCTTCGGGTGTCTCATTCCTCTTAAAAGCTCTCACCAAGAAATTTACTAAGGGAAAACTACTGGGGCTGTAGGTTGGAAAGGGGCTATGGATTCAACCAATGCCATGAGGGTGATCTGTTTGTCTGACTGGGGGATTCTGGAAAACTGTTTGAAAACAGTTATAATGTTGGCTTGACAAATCTATCTTTCTGTCAGTTGGTCCGGACGGACGCATACCCACCCGCCCGTCTCTATCTATGTAAAGGCCTGTAAAACCAAAAATCACAAAGCTTTTCAAACTTTTAAAAGTTTCAGTCCAGGCTCTGTCAAGCTGACATAAAAATTTAATGTTTTATCTTGACAAATTTGACCTATCTAGTTATTTTTGCAATTCTGTTTGATGATGTTAGTGAAACAGAAATTACACACTTCACCTTTAGAATACTCATGTCCTGCCCTGACCTCCCATCCAGTCAATTATTCTCAGTCCATCCAAGATGCAATCTGCACACTTGACGTTACAAGATTAATGATGCAATCTCAATTAAATGTTCCCCTTCATGGTCATATATAAGAGAATCTGACAAGGTTTACATAAGCCATATTGACACATAAGCTGCTTTCATACACACATTCTAAAACACTCAGCGTGAGTCACTGTGTTGATCTAGAACAGTTTACAGAGCAACCAGGTGTATTGTCACTTAAAAACACACTCACCCACCCACCAAAAGAAAGGCCCATTCACGCTCACAGAGCTTTGTGCTGGCTGCCCGAAACCACTGCGCCTAATTCTGGTTTTGTGATAAATTACACATTAAGCTGCTAGGTAAACAGTTTCAAAGGGAAATCATAACAAAGCAAACCTGGCACGATCAGTTATGGTAATTATTAAGGACTATGCATAGTTTAGTATGATGGATTTGATACTCACACATGTGTGCATATGTACACAACAGTGCTTGTTGACAGATGCAGAACAACACCCCTGAATGCACAAAACATATTCAGATTCGCGCACCCACCCACACACACATTCACATACTCTTGTTTAAAGCAAACTAAGGTGTATATGGCTGTGTGTGCGCAAGGTGAGCACAAATTTGATGACCATGCAAAGCTGGTTTGAACTGCAAATGTATGGAGAAATTGACAGCTAAAAAGCACCTGAACTGATTTATTTTGGATCTAGGAAAGTTTTAAATTATTTGAAAGAACAAGTGCTCATGATAATAGATGGTGGAGTGGATAAACACATTAAACACCCACAAAAAACAGGACAGAGCTGAACTCCTAATCAGTCATTAAATATGATTATTTGATAAGTCAACTTACATTGGCCCAAACAAGTACGTAGACACTTAAGTCACACTTAAAAATATGAGTATGTCTTTGCTTTGTTTTACAAAATATCTAACCAGTGGGATTTATTTGAAATAAATACAGCAAAATCATACTTTTCAAATAAAACATTGAACAAAAAGATGTTTATTATTTTTTAAATAATAAAACCATAGTGTGGCAGGGCGGAGGGCGGGGCCGGGTCGTGATGATACACACCCGGTCCCGTATCAGGCTAATCAAGCCTCCGAGAGGGATAAAGGCCGATGGCAGACGGTGGTGCGAGGAGAGAGAGATCATTTACGGACATGTCCGTCATGTGTGTGTTTGTCCTTTGTTTTAAGTTTATTATTAAAACATTGCCAATTTAATAAAGCAAAGCCTGTCACTGGTTGAAAGTGAGTAGAGGTTAGTTCACTCCAGTATGTTACAAAATAGTCAGGGTTACTCTGGAAACCAACAAATGACAAGTGCAAACAGATTAGAAAATTCCCAGGTTACAGTTAACAGTTTACTGCATGGTAGAATCAAATATCTACTTATTTGAAATGTGGCGGCCATATTTGCAGGGTATGGGTATTAATGCAAGATAAATGTCATTAAACATATCAAATGAACGCACTTGAGAGCTCCTGGCAGGTGGTGGTTTGCAGAGCAAGGTCCAATGTCTAAAACGACTCAATGATTCATACACACATGTTCTTATTACTCACATGAGAAGATTCTGGGCACCATTCAGGCAAAACGTTATCCTTTATGAAGCAGATCGTAAAGAGGAAAAGAGACACAGAGAAGAGTACTTAAAATGCCTGGAAATCTCACATCACTAGAGTAATTGCATTAAGCCACTACATTCATTGAGGTAAAAATAATGTTTGCCTTTCAATTACAACATAATGGCAATGACAGATCATCCCAGAACTCCAAATCATGTTTTTCTTGGATTGAAAATGTATTATTTCATGTTCAAACCAGCTTTATATATACAATTATTAGAGAAAGTAAAGAAGTGACCAGTAAATTAACTCACTGCATGGGGTATTTAAACAGCTTAGCATCACACAGTGCTAAATAAATCAAGACACATGCTCACAGGGTTTCAAACATTAGAAAAGTACCAAAGACAGAAAACAAAACAAAGCTTTTAATGTACTTTTGACATAACACAAAGAAAAATAAATAAATGAATGAATACATAAAACCAAACAAGCGACTAAAACAAATGTGAATTAATTAATTTATTCAGTGAATTCATCAGCAAAACAATTTGGTTTGACAAAATAAAAGTATAGTTGCTATTAAATATTGTATTGCATGTTTGTCTGTGAGAAACAAACATGATATAACATGACATATGAATTGTAATGATTTACAGTAATGTAATGTGTGTGTAAATATCAGTCCATATTTGAAATAAAACAGTTCCCTTTTGTGGAACTCAAGCATCAAAGTATGATTACTATGTGTTACGTGGTCTGAAACCCTTATACAACCACAATATATTGGCTGTTGGCGCTAAAGCGATGCCCCCTAGGGAGCTATGTCATGGGCTCCATAAAGGTGCTTGCTTTTGCGCCATGGAGTCAGATTTACTGTTCTTCAATGCACAAATTGTCTAAGCCTATATTTGTTTCTAGCGACTCATGTCGAAGCAAGGATAATTTTTCTCCTTTTTGTGTGGCAATGCTTGCGCGCCTGTGTCTAGAACTTGGTCTGTCATTATGCCAGTGTCTAGCAATGTTCAGATTTGGATGTGTTCCCGCTGCGATAACATTTCACACGCTTTTGGGGCTCATGATCATGGCGTCTGCTGTCGAGCTGTCAAGCAAGACCTTTTCGGTACTAGATGAACACCACCAAGGGACTTCAACCGCTCACACATGCGCCTTGTCCCTTCAGAGTGACGCGTGGGTGCTAACAAACTCTGCTGCTATGGAAAAGGACCTGCCTTCTGATGTGTGGTGTTTCTTTGGGATAGGAGTGTCGCCACAAGGTGATAACGACAGATGCCTCCTCTACAGACTGGGGTGCTGTAGACGAAGATTCCAGCCTATGGAGTCTGGATGGGCCAGGGGCAATATTGGCACATAAACTGGCAGTCTACTGCATGCAGTTCTGCAGAGGGTTCGGGAGGATAGGTTCGGCCATTTTCGGCTATTAATATTGTTTTCAACTCTGGTCTCTCTCTGGCAACCCCTGACCAGACTTGTGGAAATTATGTGTGTGGTCCCTCAACGGGGCACTCTTTTGAATGATGGGTTATCCCCTGCTGTGGTTGAAACAATTCTAAATGCTAGAGCTCCATCACCGAGAAGGCTATATACGTTTAAGTGGCATATTTCTGCTTCTTGTTGTACGAAGTGAAAGTCCAGTTCACTGCCCTGTCGGTACAGTGCTGGAATTTTTGCAGGAGCATTTCGGGCCAGGGTTGCCCCGGCAAAGCTTAAATTCTATGTTGCCGCTATAGCGGCTGAACATGCACTTATCAATGGAGTCTCTATTGTTAGACATTCTTTTGTCTCTCGCTTTATGACTGAAGTATGCAAGCTTAGACCTTTTGTACCATCCGCATCCCTTTATGGGATTTATCTGTTGTTTTAGAGGCACTCTCAGGTGCTCCGTTAAAGCCCTTGAAAACAGAAACTGATACGTTTTTGACTCTTAAAAAAGCCCCGAAAATGTTACAGATTTTGCACTGGGGTGAAAGCGAGCACCTGAAACATCATCAGCCAATAAATTGACGTGATTGTATTAGGGCTTCAGACCACGTGACACACGGACGGTGTCCCATAGCGATCATACACAGCCTCTTGATCCCCCTTAGGAAACAAAGTTATATACATAACTGAGACATTTCCCTCGTAAATTATTTAATTTCTTGATGCTCTGTAAAAAGTGGTAACCTGCAATTGTTAAAAATAATTTTTGTTCTGATAAAAAGTTAAGTTATGATAAACCAATTTTTTTCCTGAAAAAACACACGTTTGTGCAGCTATCATTATAAGAACTCTCCATAGAAATATATATTTTTATACTGTACAAACTATAGATTATCTCCCCTAACCCTTACCCTTACCCTACCCCTAAACCTAATAAAAAAAATGTCTGCATTTTTACATTTTAAATAAAACACAGTTTAGTATTTAGCGATTTTAATTATGGGGACACTAGAAATCCACATTTATAGCACAATACCCTTGTAATTACCAGTTTGTAACCTAAATAAAGTCCACGTAAACCACTTAAACCTGCCCAAACACACACACACACATATACACGCACACACACACACACGCACACACAGTCTAATTGAGGATGTCTCCAAATATATCCAATATATTTTGGAACACATTTTTAATATAGCTAAGTGTGCATACACAACAAGACAGATTTACATTGAAGTCTTCAGCACCACCCACCCCCCCACCCCCCTCTCTCTCACACACACACTCACTCTCTTCGAATCAGCACAGAACTGGTGGCACAGAACTGGTGTGACCTAATAGCTGTAAAATGCCAAATAAAACTTATGGACACCAATTGCCATGCAGCTCTCTGGTCATGGCCCTCAATGGATCATTGTTATGGAGCAATGAGGTCATAGAACAGGCTGACTATAAGTCTCGTCCTGCGTCCTACTCTTAATTGAGGGGGAAAAAAAATATTAATTGATATTTATGCCTCATGAAGTCATCAATTTGCTGTCTGCTGGAAAAAAAAGAAAAGATTTTTGGTCTTTTATTCATCTTTGTAGAACTGAATAAGAACTGAATAAGTATAAAAGTGTTACTGCACTAGACATTATATATACAGTGTGTGTGTGTGTGTGTGTGTATAATATATATATATATATATATATATATATATATATATATAATATATGCAAATTTCTGTTGAGGAGTAAATTATAGAGCCTTTGTAATTTACCATGATAGCAGAGAGGTACTGCAGCACAAACTATTATATTGCTATGCAGGCATACACTACAATCAGCATAAAACATATTACCAAAATAATAGATGTGAAATTATATACATAATTATATAATTTCCTTCATTCCACCTTTCCTTTAAAAAAAAGGTGAAACCTTTGCTCTTTTTGACATTTTTCATGAAGAGAATCTCAAATGAATTGGTTTGGTTGGTTACCCAACCCAGAAATGAGATATGCATGCACTGTATTTCACATAGATTCTTATCATGTGGCAGGTATTAATTAGCCGTGAATACAATAAATCAGTTATGTTTTGTAATGCCTTTTCCTGTGACAGCTCGCTTGAGACTATACACCTTTACAATTTATCATATCAGTCCCCTGTTAATCACATTGCAGAAAACTTTTTATAGAACATTATAGCCTAAGTCACGCCTATAAGACTTTTTCTTTCTACTGTATCTATCAGATTATTTCATATTGAATGAATGCAAATAGTAGCATCTCTCTCTCTCTCTCTCTCTCTCTCTCTCTCTCTCTCTCTCTCTCTCTCTCTCTCCTTTTTTTTTCTTAAAATTATAATTCGGGTATTTGGAATTTTTTATATCATGACAGTGGAGACTTACCAGCGACTTCCATTTAATACTGAATTTGTATACTAAGCTAATGATATTTTCTATCCCTTCACCCTATCACTAAAGCTAACACTCACCGAAACCTTGTTGCATTTTTATTAAGATATTGTTTGAAGTTATTTTCTTCAAGGACCGGATTGACTGATCCTTTAAATGAAAGTTATTTAATATTTTCTTTCTATCCTTGTGACCTTCTGAGGACATGTACAGTCATACCACAACTCACTAACTGCTTCCTATTGCTGCTTTGATGTAAGATCACCCCCTGCTGTTTAATTTAATCATACTTTTTTCATGAATCAAATATTTTCTTCAGATTTCTTCTGTAAATTTGGGGATTGCTTAAGTTTTTCTTCAGTGAAACTCATCTTACTTGCACACATTCTGAGACAGAGTATCTCGATTAATCTGCACCAAAACATGTTCTTCCTCTTTTTTACACAATAATAATAATACTAATTATTATTATTTGGTTTGGATTGAAAGTTGAATAAGAATATGAATATGAACAAATTCATTCATCCAAAACTATTACCAAAACAACATAGTTTAATTTATATTTATTATTTACATTTTATTTATTTATTAATAATGATCATAATAACATACATTAACAAACTGTAACTGAACATTTCAAATGAATATGTTTTTTGTTTTAGTATGAAGCAGATTTTTCCATCTGCTCTAATGCTTTGGGCTGCAGTCTAAGTAGACAAAACAGTGGGAGAGTCATGCTTAAATGTAAAACAAACTCTCCTCTGGTATCTGTATGTGTGCTACTGTTGCCAGACAGTACCACTGGTGCAAAGATTCCATGTGATCATTGTAACTATGTTCCTTCTCACTCCTAAATTATGCTAGAATGTGCCTACTGATTCTCTCTTTTTATCTCTCTCTCTTCTATGAGCAGTAGAGAGAGGGCAGTAGTTGTGGCTGGCAAGGCTGCAGCTCTCCTAAATCTCATCCTCTGTTGGTGGCAGGCTCCATCGCCATGGCGTCGCGTGACATTCTTTCCCACAGGCAGGCACATAGTTGCAGCCTCTCCTCATGCGCGAGGGCCTGGGACCCACCAACAGGCGCGGGCCACTTCAAAGTCGGGCAAAATCACAGCTGCAGCCTGTCGGCCCTGCTGCCCCGCTCCAGTTTGTAATCAATATTAAAGGATTGACCCTGGAGGCATCTCTGCCGCTGTTCACACTCCATGGCCTCCCTAGAGCAGGACCACAGAGACCTTCCTCTCAAGATGACTTCAGTTACTCTGTGTCCAGGCTGGCCTGAGTGCCCCTGGCAACAGCAGGTAGAGAGAGGTGGGGCTCCTGGCTTTCATCAAAGAAGGCCTCACTGGCCCACCAGGGCATACAATACCTGCTTTTCCACTATCGTGCCTGGCCACCCGGGGCCAATAGCCTTGGACCTCGAGCCGCGAAACCAAAATTTATCTGCGTTCCCAACATTAGCCCAAAAGCTCTGCAGTGTTGCACTGAAACCTGCACTAAATAAGCCGCCCTGGTGCCAACATCACACACCCTGCTCATTTCACAAGTAAGAGGGAAGCTGAGGTACCATGTAATCTAGAATATCGAGTTTATATCATTTGTAAACATTAGCTAGCAATATAAGTTAGCATTGACAACTCACTGACTGTAACTGCCATAGTGTCCCTAGTGGTCTCTCCACCAACAGCCAGACGATGTCCCAGAACACTGTCCATTATCTCAAAGCGTAGAATGTTCTTTCTTTGGACACCACTTTGTCCATTGTGTGTTTTAACGGATTTGCCAGCAATTTCATTTATTTTTCCCGAACTTGTCCCGTCGTGCGCTAGATACACAACCTAGCAATTCCGGCAAAACTCCATTGATGCTGCCTCAATCCCCAGTTGGTTTTGTTTGACCCGGGCCATTGACCCAAATGTCATTGACTGTTGGCCCCAAGAAAGCCCAGAGGAGGCACGATGACACACTGGAAGTAACAATGGGAACGCAATTGGCCCTGGCACGCACTAAGACACGCCCTCATTTGGCCCGGTAGTGGAAAAGTGGCTATTCACACCTGCTTTTTTGTGCCCTGAAAATACTGTTAATATGTAGTGAGCATGCAGAAGTACTCTTAACTTAAACAATTAGAACATTCAGTAAGTGATGAACACACAACTATGTGGGACCAAAACAATTTCAGAGTGGGGCTACCCTGCTTGACAGAAGAAAAAAATAAGAAAGAAACCAAGTGAGAGACAAAATGTTTTGATTTCAGTTAGGGCAAAAAGTCAGATTATAATGAGGAGTTTTTTTTTTTTACTTTCTGTCTCTCGTGCTGCAATGATTGGAGGGCACTGTGCAAATCCATTGAAATTTCACAAATTAACACATTAATTCACACCATTACATTAAATTAACATAACATAAAAATCACTAAATTTTGACAACAATCAGTACATTGCTAGGATACCCAATGTTCTAACGATAGACATAATGACTGGAGTAGCTCCAAAAGATGTAGTTTATTCCATCAAAATGAGAGATACATTCTTAAAGTTTTAAATGTTACAGGTTTACGTATATTATTAAAGTAGTACCTTAAATATAATCTTAGTATGTTTCAACCCTTTCCTCATCTCCTCCTTGGAAAATAAAATGCACCTTGATCAGAATTAAATGCAATAAGTATGGTAACCATAAACAATAATTTTAGTAAATGTTAATTTACACATTCTTAAAATCAAAAGTTTTTGTTAACATTAGTTTATGTACTGATCTAGCATGAACTAATAATGGACAGTGTTTTGTTTTGTAACTAGCATTAGCAAAGATAAATAAATGCTGTAAAAAATGCATTGTTCATTGTTAGTACATAATGTAAACAAATGGATCCTTATTGTAAAGTGTTATCAAATATTCTTTAGCATGAGAATGCAGTCAATATTAGAGGCTCTAATATGTCTAATATGTAAATGGAAAATGTACAGTGACTGCTAAAAACCTCTCATGCATTTTCTTGCTTTGCTTGAAAAAATTAATGTTTCTTTCAGCTCATCATTGAAACAGCATTTTTGTTCGGGCATTTCTCCAGCTTAACTAGCTACTGTAGCTAGCAAACTAGAGAAGACATTTTAGACAGACTGTGAAGAAACCGCTTTCCTTCTCTGCAAATGATACCAAAGGCAGTAGCTGAAAGGATTTCATTCCAAGTCAATGTGCTGACATGTAAAAAAAGATTTTGTGAATTTACAAAACACCAGGACACAGCTCATTAATTTAGTAACCATAGACTTTGTCCAATGTGATCTTGCTAGCAGAAATAGGGCAGCTGGCATCACCGATTAGCTTGTTAGCCTTCTGAATGTATGATGAAAGGGTAATTTAAAGATGCAATTTGCAGTCTATATTTGCCAAAGAAACATGATCTTCTCTTGTTAAAATAACATATTATGCTACACTTGCTGCCAATACTTTCATGTTTTCCCTTAGTAGCCATTGAAATAAACATGGTAAAACATTGAAAAAGACCATTGGGGAGTTTTCTTTGTTACAGTCACGTTAAAGAATAAGCAACCTTTTCCTCAAGGCATTTTCATTTAGACTTGGATAAACTGACTGTGAAGCTAACCACCTGGATTAGCATTTGTGTTGTTGCTGTAGGCGGCACTATAAATTTGTCAATACTTTGATTCTTGACGTCTCTGGCACAACAAGACTGAGGCAATCGTAAAAACCATGTTTTGATTACAGAACTCTGCTTTCTGAATAACAATCATTAGCAGGCTGTTCTCCTGTCAAACCCATCAACAAATTAGCCAGCTGGTAAATTTAAAATCTAGGATGCCATTTGTTATGAGATACAGGCTATACAGTAGTTTATTTCCTTTTCACATTAGTGTAAAAGGTAGGGGATTGATGTAACATCCTTTAGTCACTAAAAAAACAGTGGGTGCTAAATGACAGCTGCCCAGCAATTCTCTTTTCCAGGTGTGCTGCAGTAGTAACTCTGTGCAGAACATTTGATAACCATTCATTAAACATTCCGTTATCCATAGGGAATGTGAGTAGCATGGTGATTTACCCCAACGCCTTTGTTCACACACAAAGAATATGGTACCAGACCTAAAATTTGTTGTGGATCGTTCAGCTAATGATGCTATATAATAATGATTCAGTTGACCGTTTTAGCTGCAGATATAAAAACAATTTAGTATTCTGAGATGATATAAAGAATAAAAATAGCCTAATAAGCTATACAATAAAAAAATAAGGGCTGTTATGTGTTAAAGTGAACATAGCTGTTATATATTAAACTTCCGTGCAAATTCCACAAACGTTTAACCAACCTTGTTGTGGGATAATGCAACCTTTGCAAAAATGGTTTGAGGTAGTTAAAATAATACATGTTAAATTTGCACCAAGCAAAACTAAATTGCCAAAAATTATTGCCAGAAGCAACAAGTTTTTAAGGGAAACAACCATGAACCTTACGTATTTCTGTTTACAAGATGTAAAATATACAAAAGATGTTGACACAATTACCAAAATAATCCATTAAGATGGTAACCTCAGTTTCTGCTAAAATACCATTGTTACTACAGTTCCCCGTCTGTCGCTCACTTCGACGTCGTGTCGAAGAAGCGACACTAGGGGTCTCTCTTGAGCGCCGAAAGATACCTCTGATCTATGAAAAAAGGCCAATGAGAGTTGGCGAACAGTATTTGCATACTCCGCCTCCGGATACGGATATAAAGGCGAGAGAAATACGCTCGTTCATTCAGTAATTTTCTTCGGAGCCGAAGGTCGTGTTTATGCTGACTGCTGCGTATTACACTGCTGATCCTGCTTCTGATCCTCTGACGCTCTGCTGCTGTTGGATTTACGGCGCACTACAGCGGCTGTTTTTCTCTTCTCTGCCGGCGTGCAGTTTGCCCCTGGGCGCTTCGACAGCGCAGAGTTTGAAAGAGTTTCTCAATATAAAGAGTTATATTTCTCATAAAGAGTTTATTTCTCTAAAAGAGCAATACATAGCGGTGTTGAACGCCCTTTTCAGGGCGCGTCTTTTTAAAGATGCCATTCAACCCCTGTGTAGTTCCTGGATGCAGTAGAGTGCTCTCCGCTTCTGACGGCCACAGGCGCTGTCTCGTGTGTCTGGGCGCCGATCACACCGAGGCTGCGTTTGTGGATGGCTCATGTTCTCACTGCGAGAACATGACCATGGTAACGTTGCGGTCGCGGCTTGCTTTCAATAGAAAGCACGCCACTCCAGCCGCCCCCCGTATCGCTCCTTCTTCCCACGGGATTGAGGACGATGCGGTTGGCGCTGGAGGCGATTTGGGGAGGGCAGCGGGTGCGCTTCCGCCAGGCACGTCCCCTCGGACCACCCGCCCCCCGACACGCTCGTTTACCTCCGTCCAGTCTCGAGGTAACGGCGACTCGCCTCCGGGCCGGTCTGCCTATCCTCTTGAGCCTGAAGCCGATGAGCTCGCCGCTCCATCAGAGAGCGCGGCGTCTGACGCTGACTCCTCCCCTGGACTGCCGCCTTCGGGCCCAGGCCCAGGTTGAGGCGGATGCGCAGATGTCCGACATGCTTGCCCGGGCCGCCGTCGGGGTGCGGTTGGACTGGAAACCTCCACCCTCCCCACACCCGTCACGGTTGGATGACTGGTTCCTGGGGTTTGGGCGCCGCTCACAGCCACGCCCCCCCCCCCCGGTCCCGTTTTTCCCGGAAGTGCATGACGAGCTGACGTCGTCATGGAGAGCCCCGCTCTCCGTCCGTCAAAAGCCCTGCTCGTCCGCTCTCGCTACCCTCAACGGCGGAGAGGCCCACGGGTACACGGCGATTCCCCAGGTGGATAGGGCAGTTGCGCTCCATCTTTGTCCCGGTGACCCTACCACCTGGCGCGGGCGCCCTGTACCCCCTTCCAAGGCCTGTAGGACTTCATCCTCCCTCAACAACAAAGCCTACAGCGCCGCGGGACAGGCCGCCTCCGCCCTGCACTCCATGGCTCTCCTGCAAGTCCACCAGGCCAAGGCGCTCAGAGATCTGCACGAGGGTAGCCCTGATCCCGACGTGTTGCAGGAACTGCGCTCAGCGACCGACCTCGCCCTCAGGGCCACGAAGGTCACCGCGCAGGCACTCGGGCAGGCGATGGCCACCCTAGTGGTCCAGGAACGTCATCTGTGGCTCAACCTGGTCGAGATGCGTGAGGCCGACAAAGTTCGCTTCCTCGACGCCCCTGTCTCCCAGCTTGGCCTCTTCGGCGACACCGTCGAGGACTTTGCCCAGCAGTTCTCCGCGGTGAAAAGACAGACGGAGGCCATCTCACACATCCTGCCTCGCCGCAAACCTGCCGCCAGGGCCACTGCCCCGTCTGCTCGCCGAGGGCGTCCTCCTGCGGCTAAGAAATCTGCTCCGCCTCAACCCGGGCCCAGCTCTCAGCCCCTGCGTCGAGCACACCGCAAGAAGCAGACGCCCCCCGTCTCCCGGACTCCCTCGAGGACCCGGAAGGCTCCCAGGCGGTCCTGAGACGGACGACCCAGCGACGCAGACGTTAGCTCCGGAGGTGGTAAGACCACTCCGTCCCCCGGTGGAGGGCCGGGAGGAGAATCTTTTGTTTCTAAACAATTTAATTTGCCGCCCCCCCTTAGATGGGGTTGCGGTACCCACATTCTCAGTAAAAGAGCTATTTCCTGTGTCTCTGGGTCACCTGGCCCGCAAATGCCGTTCTCACGGCACTTTGCCCTTAGATCCCGACAGTCCTGGCCTCCTTGACACGGACCACCCGTCTTCAGCCCCACGACTGTCCCCCGGCCGGCCGGTTCCGACGAGTCTAGAGGACGCCTACCCAGGACCTCCTCCTCAGTCGCTAACCCGCCCCCTGCCGGGTGTGCGGAGCAAGGTAAGTGCTTTGAGTCTTTTCTCAGCACCTCAGCCTCGGGTCGCCCCGTCGCCGCCCAACGCTGCCCTACCTGCTCCGCCCCGCTGCGAAGCCCCACCGGGTACGTCAAAATTAATCGTCCCTTTAGTGCCCCTAGCGCAGAGGTTGGACGCGTGGCTTTCACTTCCCAACCCGTCTCGCTGGCTGGCACGGACCATCCGACTCGGTTACGCAATTCAGTTTGCCAGGCCCCCGCCCCCCTTCATGGGCGTCCGCTTCTCCGCAGTACACGGCGAACACGCCCACTCCCTGCGCGCGGAAATCGCGACTCTTCTGGCCAAAGACGCGATAGAGCCTGTCCCTCCAACCGAGATGAAGAAGGGTTTCTACAGCCCCTACTTCATCGTCCCCAAGAAAAGCGGCGGCTTACGACCAATCTTGGACCTGCGAGTTCTCAACCGAGCGTTGCACAAACTCCCGTTCAAAATGCTCACGCAGAAGCATATTTTAACCTGCGTCCGGCATCTAGATTTGTTCGCAGCGGTAGACCTGAAGGACGCGTACTTCCACGTCTCTATCCTGCCCCGACACCGCCCCTACCTGCGGTTTGCGTTCGAGGGCCAGGCGTATCAGTACAAAGTCCTCCCCTTCGGCCTGTCTCTGTCCCCTCGCGTCTTCACGAAAGTCGTAGAGGCAGCTCTTGCCCCGCTCCGAGAAGCCGGCATCCGCATACTCAACTACCTCGACGACTGGCTCATCCTAGCCCACTCGCGAGAGTTACTATGCGCTCACAGAGACCAGGTGCTCAGGCACCTCAGCCGTCTGGGGCTTCAGGTCAACTGGGAAAAGAGCAAGCTCACTCCAGTTCAGAGCGTCTCTTTTCTCGGGATGGAGTTAGACTCGGTCTCAATGTCCGCACGTCTCACAAAGGAGCGTGCTCAGTCAGTGTTGAACTGCCTCGCCGCCCTCAGGCCGGGCACCGCGGTCCCCTTAAAACTTTTCCAGAGGCTCCTGGGGCATATGGCATCTGCCGCGGCGGTCGCGCCGCTGGGCTTGATGCATATGAGACCGCTCCAACACTGGCTTCGGACCCGAGTCCCGAGACGAGCATGGCACCGCGGCACGCACCGGGTAACAATCACCCCCGCCTGCCGACAAACATTCAACCCCTGGACAGACCTCTGTTTCTTACGGGCTGGAGTACCCCTACAGCAGGTGTCCAGACGCGTCCTGGTCACGACCGACGCCTCCAGATTGGGTTGGGGCGCCGTTTGCAACGGGCACGCAGCCTCAGGCCGTTGGAAAGGGGCCCAGCTGCGTTGGCACATCAACTGCCTCGAGTTGTTGACCATCCTCTTTTCCCTGCGGAGGTTTCTCCCGTTAATCCGGGACGAACATGTCCTAGTCAGGTCGGACAGCACCACTGCGGTCGCGTACATAAATCGCCAAGGCGGCGTACGCTCCCGTCACATGTCACAACTCGCCCGTCGTCTCCTCCTTTGGAGCCAGCACCGACTCAAGTCGCTGCGTGCCACTCACATCCCCGGCAACCTCAATGTGGTAGAGGATGCGCTGTCACGACAACGCTTGCCTGGCAGAGAGTGGAGGCTTCACCCCCACTCGGTTCAGCTGATTTGGGAACGGTTCGGCAAGGCCCAGGTAGACCCCTCTGCCTCCCGAGAGACCTCCCACTGCCCGCTCTGGTACGCCCATTCAGAGGCTCCCCTCGGGGCAGATGCACTGGCACACAGCTGGCCGGCTGGGCTGCGTAAGTACGCATTCCCCCAGTGAGCCTTCTTGCACAGGTGCTGTGCAAGGTCAGGGAGGATGAGGAGCGAGTCACTCTCGTGGCTCCCTACTGGCCCACCCGGGCCTGGTTCTCGGACCTCGTACTCCTCGCGACAGCCCCTCCCTGGCGAATTCCTCTGAGGAAGGACCTTCTTTCTCAGGGACGGGGCACGCTCTGGCATCCGCACCCAGACCTCTGGAATCTCCATGTCTGGTCCCTGGACGGGATGCGGAAGATCTAGCTGGCCTACCACCCACGGTCGTAGCCACGATCAACCAAGCCAGAGCCCCTTCTACCAGGCAACTCTACGCCCTAAAGTGGCGTCTGTTCGTCAATTGGTGTTCTTCTCGGGCAGAAGACCCACAGAGGTGCGCAGTTAGGTCAGTGCTCCTGTTTCTACAGGAGAGGTTGGAGGGGAGGCTGTCCCCGTCCACCTTAAAGGTGTATGTTGCTGCTATCGCAGCTCACCACGACCCAGTAGACGGCAAGTCTCTGGGCAAGCACGACTTAATCGTCAGGTTCCTAAGAGGTGCCCGGAGGTTAAATCCCTCCCGGCCAAACCTGTTCCCCTCCTGGGATCTCTCGGTGGTCCTTGCCGGTCTTCAGAGATCCCCTTTCGAGCCGCTAGAATCAGCCGGACTCAGGGCCCTCTCTCTAAAGACGGCCCTGCTGATCGCGCTCGCCTCCATCAAGAGGGTCGGGGACCTGCAAGCGTTCTCTACTAACGACACTTGCCTGGAGTTCGGTCCGGCAGACACTCATGTGATCCTAAGACCTCGACCGGGCTATGTGCCCAAGGTTCCTACCACGCCCTTTAGAGATCAGGTAGTGAACCTACAAGCGCTGCCCCGGGAGGAGGCAGACCCAGCCCTCTCACTATTGTGTCCAGTACGTGCTTTGCGTGCCTACCTGGAACGCACCCAGAGCTTCAGGCGCTCTGAGCAGCTCTTTGTCTGCTTTGGAGGACAGCAGAAAGGGAACGCTGTCTCCAAACAGAGGTTGTCTCACTGGGTGGTGGAGGCCATTCAGTTGACCTACCACACCCAGGCCGTGCCGCCCCCCTTACGGGTGCGGGCCCACTCCACTAGGAGCGTGGCATCCTCATGGGCACTGGCAAGGGGCACTTCCCTAGCAGACATTTGCAGAGCTGCGGGCTGGGCAGCACCTAACACCTTCACGAGATTCTACAATCTCAGGGTTGAGTCAGTTTCGTCCCGTGTTCTCTCAGGTCCGAGCCCGTAGAACTCGGTACACGTCGACGATCTGACCGGGTGATCCGCTTGTTCCAGCGCCGTTTCCCTCTACCGAGGCAAAACAGTGCGCTTTTTGTCCCAGAGGACCCAGGTCCCTGGTTGATTCCTCCCTAGCACTTCGGACCCTCAGCAGTTCATCAGAGGAACGTGCTGGTCCAGTCCACTACGGGTACCTCCGGCTACCCCTACTGGAATAAGTGCTCCACAGATCAGGCCTCCTACGGGACTCCTCCTGTGTGTATTTCCGCGGTACGGTCACCTTACGAGCTGACCCGCGTCTCCCTTAGGCAGCCCTTCGCTGCCCTCCGGTCGCCGTGTTGTAGCAACTCCCCCCTCCTCGAGGCTGGATCTACCACCGCGCCATTTCCTCCCACATGCCCAAAGTGGCCATGTGGTGTATTTTGCCACCTATACCTCCCCTGCTGGGCGGGTGTGGCCTCCGCAGGGTCTTTTCCCCCTAAAAGAATAGGACTTCGGAATAAGACCCCCTTCCCTCGATGCGGTAAGGGTCCCGGCTGCTCTTGCTCTATGCCGAGAAAACATAGAGAGAAAAGAGGCCCAGCCAGGCTTGGCCCGTTCCCTAGTTGGGAGCGTCACCTTGTTCCCCCCTAGGGTAACCAAAAGGGTGCTGACGCTTTTTCGGGGCATTGGGGAAGAGTACGTGCAGCCTGAACACAGTTGGTCGCTTGTGCACGTGCAAAATACCTGCCCGCTTCTGTGTCAGCAGTACACGTACACGGCTCAGCGCATGGCGAGTTTTGAAGTGGACCCCTAGTGTCGCTTCTTCGACACGACGTCGAAGTGAGCGACAGACGGGGAACATCTCGGTTACGTATGTAACCTCCGTTCCCTGATGGAGGGAACGAGACATCGTGTCTTCCCGGCCACGTCGCTGAGCCGAGCCGCTGAGATGCCCGGAACACTCCCGGCTCCTCAGAAAAATCCTGAATGAACGAGCGTATTTCTCTCGCCTTTATATCCGTATCCGGAGGCGGAGTATGCAAATACTGTTCGCCAACTCTCATTGGCCTTTTTTCATAGATCAGAGGTATCTTTCGGCGCTCAAGAGAGACCCCTAGTGTCGCTTCTTCGACACGACGTCTCGTTCCCTCCATCAGGGAACGGAGGTTACATACGTAACCGAGACGTTAGGGTTGCTACAATAAAACCACGTAAATTTGGCATTAACCATGCCATCATTAGTCATTGATAAAAAAGAAATGAAAAAAAATTCCTTACACTGCTTGGAGAAGATCCCACATTGGCCTGTATTGGTCAAAACATCAAGTGCTACCATCAGATTATATTGTGACTTTTCTTTTCCATATAACATCTAAACCCTTTTTTTTCACAACCATTGTATCTTGCTCTGCAACAGCAGCAACCTTAGCAGATCTAGCCAATACCAGTATCCTATCAATAGGTCATACCCACATTCACATGCTAAATCTTTCTGTAAGTTGTCATAACTGAACTGTGGGAACTACACTATTAGAGCAAAGCTACCATAAATTCTGCCATGGTACTTTAGTAAACCTTCTTGTGTTGTTGTGACGTCTGATTCTGACGTTACTGGACATCCTTTTGCTGATGGTACACTGCACGAGAGTTTGTTTGTAGCCTGCTTAGGCTGCTTTGCATTGCTTATTCTTATTCTCAAACATTCATCGTTATATTCATCGTACATCGTTATATCCTTTGTCATTTTTCTGCTTTTCTACTGTTTCATCTGCGTGTATTTTACCTGTTGCTGCTGGTACCTAGCTAGAGTCTGTGTTTGTAGCCTGCTAGTTTTTTAGCATCGCTTATATATCTGTTTTCAGCCTTTAATCCTTAATATCTGCCATTTTTAAGCTCGCATCGTGTTTTCCCTCATATTATTCTCTTATCGCGATTCAACTGCGAGCATATTCCACCTGCATCCGCGTTCTATTTTTATTGCGATTAAACTGCTTCATTTTTTCCGCGCGCTCCTGTTTTTTCTCCTCTGCGATACTCAGATTATTGCATCAATCTCAAAGCACCACTTATCAAGAACAATCAACAACAAAAAATTTGGTGAAGGATTCACATCAATCTCAAACCCTCACCACTCAGGAACAACCAACATCAAACAATTTGCGCTAAGTCATGGCATCCGCTCATGTTATTTCTGCATTGCATGTCACGTTTACAATAGCCTCCTCCATTAGCAGTGAGGGATTCACATGTGATAAATGTTAGGAATTAGTCAGGCTGATGGAGAAGGTTAATGAGTTAGAGACTCGCATCCGAACGTTAGTGGAGGTCAGTGAGAAAGATAAGCCGGTAGATACTGTTTTGAATGTGTGTAGTACAGAGAGCAACATACACACTTTGGTTCCAGCTGTAGAGCCCCTGCAGTAGAACATTTGGGTGACGTCTCGGCGGCATACTCACTCAGCAAAGTGACACCACTCTCCCATTCCTTTTAGGGTTTCCAATTGATTCTCCCCACTCAGTGATGCACCCACTGAGGATCATGTTGAAAGAGCCCTTGCTATTGGCGATTCTATTGTAAGGAACATGAAAATAGAGACTCCAGCCACTATTGTTAATTGCATTTCTGGGGCCAGAGCGTCTGACATCAAATCAAATTTAAAAGTGCTGGCTAATGCTAAACGTAGATTTTCTAAAATTGTTATCCATGTCAGCACAAATGATGTCCGGCTTCACCAGTCAGAGATCACTAAAGATAATGTTAAAAAGGTGTGCAAATTTGCAAAAATGATGTCAGACACTGTAATATGTTCTGGTACCCTCCCTGCTCATCGTGGTGACGAGGTTTATAGTAGATTAGTGTCACTGAATGGCTGATGTCTGAGTGGTGTCTGAAGAATAAAATAGGATTTACAGACAATTGGAAGAGTTTTTGGGGTAGACCTGACCTGCTAAATAGAGATGGACTCCATCCCTCCAGGGAAGGTGCCGCTCTCCTCTCTAGTAATTTGGCTCATAGTCTTAATAATGATAGTATTTGACTAAGCAGGGCCCAGGTCAGGAAGCCGACAAACTGGTTAATCCGAACGTCTGCTAGCTGCCTTGAGATGTCACACAGGTCACATAAACTCATACACATAGAGACTGTATCACTTAGATATTTCATAGATATTTCATGTCTGTTCCCCGAACTACCAAACACAATACCCTGACTAAATCATTTAGAAAAATTTTGATTAAGGTCAAACTTGAACAAAACAAACAAATTAAAAATACACATCATATAAAAATAGGGCTACTAAACATTAGAACTCTTTCTACCAAAGCACTAATTGTTAATGAAATGATTACAGATCATAGATTGGATGTGCTCTGTTTGACTGAAACCTGGCATAAACGGATGAATATATTAGTTTAAATGAATCTACTCCCCCAGATTATTGTTATAAACATGAGCCTCATCTGAAGGGTTGAGGGGGAGGTGTTGCTACAATTTACAGTGAGGTTTTTGGTGTTACTCTGAGGAAAGAATATAAATGTAAGTCTTTTCAACGAATAATGCTTAATTTGACACCGTCAGATATAAATAAAAAAATTCGTCTTGTGTCCTTGCTACGATTTATAGATCACGCGGGCCTTATTCTGATCTTATCAGATCTTGTAGTTACTGTAGATAGAGCTTTAATTGTTGGTGACTTCAACATTCACATAGATAATGAAAATGATATATTGCGATTAGCATTTATCGATATTCTCTTGGAGTCAGACAAAATGTAACAGGACCAACTCATCACCATAATCATATGCTAGATTTAATTCTGTCATATGGAGTTGCTGTTGATAATATAGAAATTCTGCAGCAGAGTGATGACATATTGGATCATTACGTCTCTTGTATGCTGCAATCAGCTAATGTTACTCAATCTACACCACGCTATCGTTCAGGTAGAACTATTCTTTCGACCACTAAAGATAGCTTCACTAATAATCTACCAGATCTATCTCATACACTCAATAAACCCCAAAGCCAAGAAGAACTTGATGAAATTTTTTTTTTATAAATGCAGTCTTCTCTAGCACTCTTGATATTGTCACCCCACTTCGATTAAAGAAAATTAAAGAAATAAGCCCTGCACCATGGTACAATGATCACACTCATGCTCTCAAGAGAGCAGCTCGGAAAATGAAGCGCATGTGGAAAAATACAAAATTAGATGTATTTCGTGGTGCATGGAAGGATAGTGTCTGTAGATACAGACAGGCACTAAAAGCTGCCAGGTCAGCATATTTTAGTAAACTCATAGAAAATAACCACAACAATCCAAGATGTTTTTTTAAGTACTGTGGCTAAATTGGTTGGGAATAAATCCTCAACAGAACCAGATAGTATGTCACAGCACAATAGTAATGACTTCATGAATTTCTTTACAGATAAAATGTAAATAATCAGAAATAAATCTGTCATAGCACCTCAGAAAACAGTGTCTAATAATTTTCCTCACGTGCAACTTCAATCCTTCTCTGTCATAGGTCATGAAGAGCTAACAAAACGAAACATCAAAAGCCACAACATGTTTGTTAGATCCTATACAACTAAGCTCTTAAAAGAGTTATCTCCTGTAATTTCAGAACCTCTTCTTAATATTATTAACTCCTCACTATGCTTAGGACATGTCCCAAGAAACTTTAAAATGGCAGTTATCAAACCGCTTATTAAGAAGCCACAACTTGATCCTGGAGAACAAGCTAATTGTAGACTGATTTAAAATCTCCTGTTTATGTCAAAATTGTCAGAAAAAGTAGTATCCTCCCAAATGTTCATTTCTACAGAGAAATGGTTTATATGACGAATTTCAATCAGGATTTAGGCCTCATCACAGTACAGAGACTGCATTTATCAGAGTTACAAATTACTTGCTCTTATCATCTGATCGCGGCTGCATTTCTCTTCTAGTGATTTTAGATCTTAGTGCTGCATTCAACACGATAGATCACGACATTCTCTTGAATAGGCTAGAGAATTATGTTGGCATTTGTGGAGTTGCATTAGCATGGTTTAGGTCATATTTAGCAGGCCGCTACCAATTTGTCTATGTAAATGAGGAATTATCAAACCAAAAGTAAAATATGGAGTGCAACAGGGATCAGATTTAGGGCCTCTGCTTTTCTCCATGTATATTCTTCCCCTGGGAGATATTATCAGGAATCGTGGAATAAGTTTCCACTGCTATGCCGACGATACACAACTTTATATTTCTTCAAAGCCTGATGAGATTTCACAATTCTCGAAATTAGCAGAGTGTATCAATGAAATAAAAGATTGGATGGCCAGAAATTTCCTTTTACTCAATTCTGACAAAACAGAGGAACTAATTATTGGACCAAAAAACACTAAAAATAAGCCACTACAATATAATTTGACTCTTGATGGATGTACTGTTACATCATCTTCAACAGCGAAGAACTTTGGTGTTATATTTGATACCAATCTGTCCTTTGAAAATCAAATTACCAATGTTTGTATAACAGCATTCTTTCACCTAAGAAATATTGCAAAATTAAGGCACATGCTTTCTGTTGCTGATGCAAAAACTAATTAATGCGTTCATGACCTCAAGACTAGATTATTGTAATGCATTACTGGGAGGATGTCCAGCAAGATCAATGAATAAACTTCAATTGGTTCAAAATGGCCCTGCGATGGACTGGCGACCTGTCCAGGGTGTACCCCGCCTTTCGCCCAATGTTAGCTGGGATAGGCTCCAGCCCCCCGTGACCCTATACACAGGATAAGCGGTTGACGATGGATGGATGGATGGATGGATGGATGGATGGTTCAAAATGCAGCAGCCAGAGTGCTAACAAGAACAAAGTAATATGATTATATTAGCCCCATTTCATCATCGTTACATTGGCTACCTGTTAAATTCCATATTGATTTAAAAATTCTGTTAACTATGTACAAAGCTTTGAATGGTCTAGCTCCGCAGTACTTAAGTGACCTTCTACCACGCTATATTCCTTCATGTTCATTACGATCGCAAAATTCTGGCCTGTTAATAGTTCCTAGAATATCAAAATCCACAAAAGGAGGTAGATCCTTTTCATATTTGGCTCCTAATCTCCCTAACTCACAAACACACTCCCTCAACTTAAGTCTAGAATAAAGACTCATCTATTTAGTCAGGCATACATCTCGGGCGGTTTCCAGCAGTCTCTTTTGTCAAGTGAGTGACAGAAGGGGAACATTTCGGTTACTGTCATAACTGTCATTTTGTGTCACAGGCATAACTTTACCACTGTAACGGCCGAGACCTTGTCTCGGCTCCTCAGTGCAAAACCTGTGTGAACTTGCCTGCTGGCCTCCCATTTATACCATATGTCGGGGTGAGTGCCATGCAAATTCAACCAATTCTCATTGTCCTTTTGTCAAAGATCTGAAGGTGTTTCGGGCTCTCAAGTTTGACCCCTAGTGTCACTTCATCGACACAACATCTCATTCCCTCAATCAGGGAATGGAGGTTATGACAGTAACCAAGATGTTTTGTATGCTTAATGAATTAATATCATTACTTTTTAACATATTTGAAGGCCGTCCATGTAGGGTTTTTTTTTATTAAAAGATTATTCCTATACTGTAATAATGACTAGCCTGTTTTCAAGTTTTTATGAAAGAAACTACTATCACCAATAGATTAAAACTACATTAATTATAATTTGTACTCCAGATCTTCTTCAACTGTATATTCTTCATTAAAGCAAGGAGTATTTATTTTAGCATTTCAGTTAGATGTATAATGTAATACATGTTTAAATCATAATCATTTTCCTATCTAAATAATTTTAAAGATCTTGAGGCCCCTGGAAGTGTGATGAGGCCCCTTAGTGGGTCCCCACTCCTGGTTGAGAACCACTGTTTAAGCTGCAGCTTCTATTCCATCTTTTCACTGTCAGTTCCCTTGCAGAAACCATTGCTGCTAGGCATATTCCAGAGACATACTGTTCAGACACTATCACGGTAATATCAGACCGACTATTATGGAAGCTTCCTTCCACAAATGGGTTCAGTCTGTCATTAAAAAAAAATCAGCAGGCATGCAGTAATTGGAAGTAAGGCTGTATTTTGCATGCTTTGGCATTTTAAAACCAGTTATGTCATAAGATCCTGTTGATATGATGACTTGATTTGCAAAGTCAGCATTCTCCTGTCCATCATTTTAGTTCGGTATGTATCATCTAGGGTCACTCACTCACAACAGGCATTATAAGCTTTGAAAGACATGCTGCTTGTGTAATGCTCCAACAAATTCATTCCAATATCCAACAAGGTCTGAGGCTGTCTCGCATGACCACACCTACTGTTCAGTATAAGATATTAAACTGAAGAATATTCCCTCTGTGGCTTACAATTCTTAATTCATAATCAGTGGTGTCCAATCATAATTAATTATGCTTGTTATCTGCTCGTCCTGCTAAGCACAACGTGCTGTTCAGGTGCTACAACTGCAGCGTCTTTAGGCTGAGAAACTTAACCTCTCATGACACTGCAAAGCAGCACAAATGAGCTGTCTAGGTGCCACAACTGCAGCATCTACAAAAAAAAAATCACTTATTTACTTCTATACTTTAAGGATCACCTATTGCCTAATACAAACTAATATAGTTCTGCCCTCTCTCCACATGTCTGCGGACCTGAGACCAGAACTGCCTCCTTTTTATGACTCTCTCTTCCTAACGGTCGATGGATAACCTATGACGAGTCATGCTTCGCCTGCAGTGAAGAAAATATGTCTCCTCAAGGGACTCTGTACACAGAAGCATACGCCAGCACTCTTTAAAGCAAGATCACTTCAGTAGCCAGAATTAACTTGTCGGCTATCTAATAGAATGGAATGTTGGTTTTCAGCAGCATGTATCTTAGACCAGTTTATTTATTCTTAATACTCAAGCAATGCACTCTAGATTCAGTTGATCATACAATTGCTAAGGTAGTTGCTGGGGTATGCTGCCAGTTGTGCCATGCTAGTTGCTGCCTAAACTGGCTAGGGTGTGCTGACAGCTTGCGCCATGCTAGTCTTGTCTAACTTGGCTCAAGCCAGGGGGGAGGTGTATGCTGCAAGCAGAGCAAATGTGCTGTCCATGTGCCGCAACTGCAGCATCTACGGGTCGACACTGCAACAGCGCTAATGTGCTGTCAAAAAAAAATATTAAATAAAATATATAAATAAACAAGATTAACCCCATTGGGAATTTTTAACACATGCTAGGGATACACTGCTATGTACACGCGACTGAAATACACCTCACTGCAGCCCACGTGTTTGGCGGTCAGATCTGCTAGTTGGGGGAGGGATCACCTTATTTGCTTGTCTTGTCAATTTATTTACTTTTAACATGGTTTGGGGGATTTAATGTCTGTTCAGTAGACAGCTGCACTCGTAGAGCTGTTCATTTAGGAAACTCTGTGGCGCAGGCTGATAGGTCACACCTGCACACCTTGCTACTTTAACCAATCAGAACTCCCTTTTTCCTCATATTTACTCATGTCAAGTAGCAGCAGCAGCAGCAGCTGCATGCATAGAGCATATCTAGTCAACCAAGACCAAGCCCCTACCATGTCATATACATATACTGTATATAATTAAAGAAATATATATGTTGTACTACTCTGAGAATTGTCCTAACTGAACTTAATTTAGAGCCACTACACAATCTGCAATGTATTTTCAATGGGAAATCACCAGAGTTTGAATGGGTTATTGAATAAAATCCCCTTTCCTCCAGCAAGGACATTGCAAGTTTTTGAATTGGCATAAATTGTATAAACAAGATAGCAGTGATTATATTATTTATAACTTTGTTAGCGAGTGTAACATAGTGACATTGCATACTCAGCTGTGTTGACTATGCAAAATGGTGCTTTGTTCAGACTGTCTTTATCAATAGAAGATGCAGTCAGTGAACAGTTATGATTTAACATTTGTTGAGATAGACAGCTCGATAAGCCTATATCATAGACTGGCAAAGACAACAACCTTGTTTAAAGTGAGCCAAATGATGGATATGTTTGGATAGAAACTAATCAGAACAATTCAGCACATCATAATAAAAACCCAAAGCAATTACACACCAGTAGAAAAAGGAGGACATTTGAATATTTTTTTCAATTTTTGCTATAGCTGTTGGGTAAACTTGTGAACAAAATAAGACCACACTGGCATGCATACAGGCAAGGGTCAAATACTGTATATACTGAAGCTAGATTTTAACAAACAAGTTTAAATGTGTTCTTAGGACAAGGACACTAACATATATGTATTTTAAATGTGAAGAATGCATAATAATTAAAATAGTTGTGGACAGAAACAATTGTTTGATTTATTTCTTTGTCTGTTACCTTTTATGTTTTTCTCATGATTTGTTTGTGCCTTCAAATTGTTTTACTCTACAAATTATGCTGAAAAGCCTGAAATTCAGGTTGTTTAATGGTAGGTTCCAATGCCAGTTTATGTAGTTGCAGACATTTTAAGGTCAACATGTGATCAATGAAAATATTTTTTTCAGGGGCTCTAACACTGTGCAAAAGCATTTTTGTAGCCAAGACATGTGCCTGTACAGCAGTTGACTCAATACATCTAAACTGTATAAAGTGGTAACATATAATTGCTACATTAAGGGACTATTTCTACCTGATTTAACCCTTAAAGGTATAGTTCACCCCAAAAATCTCGTCATTTACCCACTCTCATGCCATCCCAGATGTGTATGACTTTCTTTCTTCAGCAGAACACATGAGGAACTAAACACAGCTTTTATTAACAAAGAATAAACAAACTAAGTCAGAATATAATGAAACCAAAACACAGAGAACCAGGCACAGAGCATCCAACAATACACACAAACTAACACGGGGCAACACAGGCTTAAATACACAAGGCTAAACAAGAAAAACCTGGGGAAATAATCAGGGAATGAGGAACACAATCAAGGGAAAACCAATCATAAAATGAAACTACAAAAGGACTACAAAAATTAACAGGAAACAGGAACTAAACAAGAATTACCACATAAAAGACAAGATCAAAACAACAGGGAATATGACAGTATGGACCTATATAGCTGAGATATTGTTTTCACTTTTGGGTGAACTAAAACCTTTCAAATTGTTTTTGTTGATATAACCTAGTGTATTCAGGTTTATTCAGTGATGGTAAATCCTATTTTTGATTTGAGTAAAAACAATCAATTTAGACAATCCCACATGAAACACATTTCTTAGGCTAACTTTTTTTTTTCAGTGCACCCTTAGAAATATTCTCTGGGGTAAAAAGTGTCAACCAGCCCAGTCTCTCCCACCAAAATGAGCAGTGTGGTAAATAGGCACTTTACAAACTGGAATATATGCAAACACTTTTCAAATAGAATTCCCAGGCAAACATAATAAAGATATTCAGACTATTCACACAACAGCTCAGTAATCCAGGTACTTGAGTGGGAGATTTGTATTTAAGAATATGTGTGCATGTGTGCAAATGTTCTATGACCATTGTGATGTTCAAACATGCCACACACTCTTTCGTGCACACACATTGATCAGTGCCTCTATTGTTGATTTATTTATTTTTGGTTTCTGTACAATTTATTGCCTCCTGGACTTGTTGGAGCAAGTGCTAGACATAATAAAACAGCGGCAACACATAAGGGAAGGGCATAGGGAGAGCGAGAGGGTGAGGGAGAAAGAGAGGGATGAACCCCTTTTACCAAGCTGCAAGTGGACTTACAGGGAAAGGATGTCATGTGTTGTACGGTGGCTCCTGCAGCAAAGCCTCGGCTACTTAACAAGTTCCTTCCTTCTGGCCTTTGCCTTGACCCGCTATGCTTTTAAAACACACACTCACTTACATACAGTGTGTCCAAGCCAGAATGATATCAGCATCAGTATTCGGTAACACAGTGTGTAATTGAATCAAAAGTTTTTGTGTGAGCTATTCTTTGAAGCATGCATGATATAAATACTCACACACATTATTCAGACAATACGCAACGATCACTTGTACTTGAGTTGCAGCAGCCAAATCTATGAGTCACATGCAATTTTAAATAAACACTTATGACAACTTTTACTAATCCATTACAGAGCTATGCTCAATTATACAGTACACTTCAGTTTATCACAGCAAGAATTTGCAGTCAGATTGTGATTTCTAAGATAGGTAGAACAAATTTGCCAAATTTGTTAGGGAAGACAGGGGTTAGTTGTCACTCCTTAAAATCTACCTGTATTAAATAGTAATTAAATAGAACCTTGCCTTTATGGTAATGGTAAATGGTCTGCACTTATGCAGTGCCTTTTTAACCTTCGAGGTTACCAAAATGCTTTACACTGTATCTTTTGTGTTTTTATGTATACCAGTATGGTTTATTACTTATCTTATTCATTCTAATTTAAGACAATTTTGAACTATGTGTTTATAAACAATATACAAGACCACAGCTAGCCAATACAAGCATTTGTGCAATTGGACTTTTGACTCAAAACCTTATAGATCAAAATATATAGACAGTGTGACAACTAGCCCCAGTATTTCCTAATTTGTAAAACTGCCCTGCTAAACTGATGCATCTCATATAGTTCTATAATTCTGAATGGGTTATTTAATTAGATAATTTTGTTGTTCATAATTTGTTGTAGATAATTTTTGTTACGATAAGATAAATGTTCAGAGTAGATCTTGTTCAGCTGGAGTACTTTGAATTTGTTACAGACATGCCTTTGAAGCCAAGTATGAAATGTGTTCCATGTGAAATAGTACATGCTATCCTTGAACCATTGTGTAACTTATATTAAGCTGAATGTTTTAGATGGCACTCATGTGACTCATACAGCTGGCCACCTCAATAAAGTAATCAAAGTGATAAAAACTCAGCGTTGTTTAATGAGCTGAAACCTGACAGGATCTGATACATTTTTCCACTATTAAAACTGGAACAGGAAGAGTAATGCCACAATACACTATTGTTTTATTTCCCAAGTAATTTGAGCCTGCCAAAAATATCACAGGCTGTATCCACGAGTCACACCAAAAACACCACAATGCAAATCACCCATGACTAAAAAAAGCAAATCTTTGATTGACTGTATATATAAGATTTATAAAGGATAAATGTTTACTTAAAAGAACAGAATATTTAAAACACTAAGCCTTGGGATTACGACAAAAAAGAAAAAAATCTTTCAGAGAGAACTGCTACACAGTTCAAAAACCTAGTGAGCTGCCAACTGAGGCTGCATTGTAGAACATTATAGGCGCACTGACAATGCAAAGGATGTTCAGAAATGTATGCAAATTAAAAATGCTGCCTCTTAAATATATTGTTTTGACCAAATTCTAAGGTTCAGGAAGAAGGTGATATACCAGAATGCATTCAGTTGAGTTTTAATCAGATTAATTAAGTTTTTCTTCATGGAAGAACGAATCACACCACTAATTACTTTAAAATTACTTTCTAAAACACATAACCACTTTTAAATAATGTCTATATTAACTCCTTTTACTTGGACATTCACAAATCATACACTGAGCACCACAGGGTTCCCCCTTAATCTCAAAGTATACTTTGGTCAGACACGAACGCTAGGTGTCTGCGTATATCAGTAGAGTGTTCGAGCACTGAACGCGTGCAGCCCAATTTTTCTAACCAAGTGTACACTGAATGCGCAGAATGCATATGTGCCTGGAAATATTTGCACAAATTTGTGGATCCACAAGGTGGCAACACTCACATTTGAGCCTTTGCTTTCACGAAAAATTGTTGGAAGATGTAACTGGTGATTAACAATCAGGAGATGAAGGTAGAATAAACAACAATGGATGTAAATGTCAATAGCACTTGTGTGAGGAGGTCAGGGGATACCTGCATTTGTAACTTGAGTCTGAAGACTATAAAGAAAACATTATGGATCTAAACTCCAGAAGAGTAATAGTCCAGTTTCTCATAGCAGGCGTAGCACATGCCCCAATCGTCTGCATATACACGCACAGTCAATTGAAGCATACTTTGAAAGGTTAGTGTTCTGTACTCTAAGCGTTCACATCAAAATCAAAGTTTGGGCTTATCAATTATTCATTACAGAAATAACGCACATCAGCTCTCAATAAAACAGAAACAAAAGTATGAATGAGTGTAATCTAAATGAAAAAATGTCATGACATTATCTCTTACCTCACTTTGACACAAAAAGGTAACAGTAGTACACTAATTACTGTGTACTCACATTAATCTCAACCCTGTCCATGACAGTTAGGGTGCTGCAGAAGACAGTAGCCTATGTAGTAAATAGGCAACGAAGTAGCTTACTAGGTTATAGAATGGGTAATAATTCTTAAATATAGTTATTTATTTGTTGAGTTCTTTCTTAAGACTCTCTTAATGTTGTTTTTAAGCACTCGGATCTTTTGAAGTATTTACTCTTAATGCAATATACATGCAACAGCATCTTGAACCTTTCAACATATTTAGAAGTAGGCAGATTGTGTTTCCAATATTCCTGTGCTGTCTGCTTTGTTAAGTGGGAGCGCACTGCATGACATATGTTTGGGATTTCACAATTGTCTTTGGGAAACTCAGCTTTTAATGTCCCACTAATTAAGGCATAAATCATAGTCCCTCCATCAGCAGAGTCTAAGGACCAGCCTTACCCCTGCTCCTTCAAGCCTTTCTCTGCCAGAGCGACAGCTGCCATGTAATCTGCCCCCTTCTCCACCCAAAAAAATTGCTTCAGACGCCATCTATCTGAATACCATTAAGACCTATATGCAGACTGCTGCCATGCATTCAGTCGTTGACTTAATTACTTTGACCGCTCCTGCTCAAAAGTCAAAGGGCCTGATGTCCAGAGCGTGGCACTGTCTCACACAGAGGCCATCATTGTGCCATTGATCCAAACACTTATACTCCATCAGGGACTTCTAGGAGAACATGGCACAAGCTTTGGCTGTTAAGACAGAGGGGTTTGGGTATCAAGGAAAGCAGGACAATAGCAACAACTGCTCATCTAATTTAGCCCCTTGTTTACCGTGAGGCTGTAACAGGAGCCGCGGGGACAATTTCAGGGAGCACAATGGGATGGCGATCAGAGAGCTATTGTTTTTCAGGCTAATTGGGCATCGCTAACTCTAACCCTCTGAGGTGCGGTCTGGGATGCACAGGACTGCTAAAAGAGGAGTCTGATACCGTGAAAGAAGCCCTTACAAGTCCATGGCATTCAGGACCATGTTACATGGTGCACATCCCAGTGGACTTCTAACCTCAGTGAGCAAGGCAAACGGCACTGCGTGTGGAGAGCGTGGAGCCTGCCTGGCAGTTGTTTGTGCTGTCAGAGAGGTTTAAGAGATGGTCTACTTAATCTTTATTGGTAGTGCCAATTTAGTTCATCCAGCGTATGGCATTCAGTGAAACCTCAGAGGGGATGGATGGGGTGGTTAAACAGAGCCTTGGCCTTTTATAAAGAGAATTGCAAACATTTGGTTCATTAGCATGCCTATAATACAACCATTTAGCCTGTGTAAACAGAGGATTTTAATTGCTCTATTTTTTAACAAAATGTTTTCACTAACGATAATGGCATTTATCATTTGCAGTGGATCAGACTGATTACAGTACATGCAAGGCACAAATGTATTGACATTATTCAAACACTCATGTTCGGGACTGTAACTTTTCTAAACCCCTACCTTTATGGATAATATCTGTAAGAAATTAAAGTTTGAAAATCTCCTATTTTCATATAAAATATGATCAAAATTAAATATGTATCAACTATGATGTAATCATATCATTTGCAGACAGAATTGTGAATTGGACGAAAACAAAGACCATATCCACAGCAATATTAAATTTTCTTAATGTCATAATTTTCCAAAGTATGCAGTTTTCTAAAGAGGAAAACAGCGTTCCAGTGTGGATGATATATGTTGCAAAATCTATGCATTTTCAAACAAAAATTGATTAATGTGAATAGGGTTGCTGTAGAGATTTTAAAATCAAAATTAAGACTTTTTTCAAGACCTGAACAAATAAAATGAATACCTTATCCCCCATAACAAAACAAACCAACACAATCTCAAAATAAATCATGTGTCATAGACTCTTACTTCAACAGGCAGGGGCACACATTCAGCATGGCCTTAACATTGCTTATCAGTAAAACATGATATGCTATATATATATATATATATATATATATATATATATATAAGTTTAAAATATTCACAACATGTTTTCCACATATGTCACATTAAAATTGGTTTATGTACCACCATATAAATAAACACAAATTAGAGATTGACCGATATTGGATGGTGCTGATTCGATAATATGTTCAAAGTAAGCCAGAGTCCAAATTTGATAAAATTCCAGATGCAATTCATGTTTTTTTTTAACTTTAAAAGCACTTTAACTTTGAAATACACCAGGGACTTTTATTTTGAAATGGTTGTGCTTCACTGCTTCCTGCTGCTCATTCAAACAAATAAAGGATATAAAATGTGCACTCCTTCAATAATCTACAATGTATTACAATATAAAAAAATTAAAATAAACATTGTCATATTTCAAAAACATTATATCCTCATCTTCATCAGTTGATCATTAGTGATCGCTTGTCATAAATTTCAGATATGCCTTAATGATTGTGAACTGCTTGGAGAAAATAGCTACAACAGTGCTGCGTTTTCACTCTGAAGGATGCAGCACAGGCATTTTTTTCAATTAAATCTTATTCTTTTCAAGTTTGATAATCACATTAGGTAATATTACAATCATCATCCTGTATTTCCACCCCCTAAAAATTAAGACTTTTGTTGTATCATTTAAGATATTTAAGACTTTATATGACAGTACATTTAGGAAACCTGCATTTTAAGACATTTTAAGTGTACGCGGGAACCCTGTATAAACATTTTATCTATAACTTGAATAAAACGATAAACAATAATAATTTTTTTTAGCAGTCCACCAAGACACATTATTTTGTTTACTAGTTAGCAAGCTAAAACAATGAGAATTCTAAAGAGGTAGTCACTGGATTTATTTAAGGTTCATTGTACCAAATCCTTGAAAGATATTCAAACTGCTCTAACCAGCATTTGACAATTATTTGCACACCCAAAGTCTTTAAAACTCTTGTAGTAAAACTAAGCATACAAGTAATCATGAGCACTCGAGAAGTTGGCATATTTTTTCCGACAATTTCAGTACCCTGGCATTGGCCCTATTATACAGAGTTACTGACAAACACCATCTTCTAAAATACATTTTTGCTATCTATGGGCATTTCACTGTGAAACTTGCATGCACCCTTGTATTCAAAAACCCTTCTCGCTTCAGCCAGTGGGGCAGTGTTTTCCTTTCTTTTTTTTCTCAGTATGCACACACTGAGTATAGCTCAAGAAAAGTCAACCTACTCTTTCCGAATTCATTGTGAGATCATTATTCTACAGTAAATGGAATACTGTAGAATAATGTCCTTAAAATAAATTGAAATTTTAAAGTCAATTTGATCGCTATATTAAAATTACAACAAAGTTCATTCGTTAACAAAAAACAATAAAAATGAGAAAAAAATACAAATATGACCCCAATCAATCAATGCCAATTATGTTATTACCTTAACACAACCTTATCATGATTTGTGTTCTTGCTGGCCATCAATCCTTTTCTGGTAGTAAATCAAGCTTCCAGCCTGTTGATTGATACTTTCAACACATGTAACAACCCTGTGTAGCAAAGAAAGCAAAAGTTACATTCAAGTCGTTATGGAAACTACCTCTAAGCTCTTGGCATTAACTCTTGAACTCTGACAGGTGGAGTTACTGTCTCTGGAGCGATCCGGGGGAGTATGAGGGCCTACCACCCTGCCCTTTCTGCTCTGGGGAAAAATATTATGGTTTGTGGAGGTTGAGTTTTGGAGGGGATTGCCGAAGCAGCCTGTGGGGTCAGTGGAACATGTGCCAGGGTGTGAAGGTCGTGTGTCTCCTTTCTCCAACCTCCCAGACAGAGAGACAATCCTTCGAGACAAATAACTAAGCAGCTGTCATTCTCTTAGAGCAGTTTTACACTTACACAAATATCACGATGCAATTTCAGCTTATGCCACTTAAAGTATTTTGAATCTTTTTCACTTTTTGTTTGGTTTTGCAAATGATGATTAACTGTAGGTACTGAAGAATGAAGATACAAAAACTGAAGAATCTGCAGCTGGGTAATTGATGCATAGCATGTTAGTTAACCTTTAATATTTTAGGTTAAAATATAAATAAATGTATGTTTAAGGGAAATTGTTTATATGCAACTTTTCACTATGAAATTTTATATATATATTTTATATTTTTTATAATTTTTTTTTTTTTTTTTTTTTGCCTTTACTGGTATATTTTATAATGGTATGAAAAATTAGTTTTTAAAGGTAAAAATATAGCAAATTGTAGATCAATTAATTAGATATCTATAAAAAGAAATAAATACTACATGCATACTAGTTATAATGTTCAGTTTGTACAGCACAATGCTAGCAACGCCAAGGACACAGGTTCGATTCCCATGGCATCTATGGACTGATAAAAAGTAGGTTCACGGATAACCTGTAAGTCCCTTTTTGGATAATAGAGCCTTCCAAATGTATAAATGTAAATAAAAATAGCAGAATGCTGTTTAAAATGGTTTCAGATTTAGTATAAAATGTCATATCACAGGACATGTCAACTACACAACTGCATTGAAATCCTGAATAGTTTCAAGTCTTATGTAGGGCAGTTGCATGTTGTAGACAATTTTTTTTTTTTTTTTATTATTATTGAAATTATTTGATTCAATTGAAAAAAAATATGCAAAATAACATAAATCATGATGAAAGGAGAGCAAAGGTGTAGTACCCGATAAAAGCATACCACCAAAATAAGTCATTTAGTGTAATTCCTGTGTCTACAGTGAGTCTTTGGACAATGGAAAACAAGGAGACAGGATATGATCTAGCAGATAATTAGAGTGACTTGACGCAACAGATCGATACTCTCTGTCTTTGATCAATCCTCTCATCTCTGCAATTAACATCCCTCTCTTTCTCATCATCTCTCTCTCTCTCTCTCTGAGGGTTATGGAGGGTCGATATATTACAGGCTAAACTTCTGATCGCACACCAAAGAGATGTTCTTTGAAGCACAAATGCACAAGGCGGTATATATGATATTTCAACTGTGCTTTGTGATCGTGCAAGGCTGAACGTGAATGGTCCAGAGGGACTCCCACCGCCTGACGTAGCTCTGATAGTAATCGGGGCTTGTGGTGGGGAGGTCAATTCCAGTTCTTCTGTTCTGGTTGATCAGGGCCAGGTGCTCAATCACAGCGTCCCCAGTGCAAGCTGCTATCCCTAGAATGCGACTGTGTGGCGTCTGCAGAGTTCCCTCTCATCTGATATTAGCACAGCAGCTATAAAGAGGGAGGAACTGAAGTGACCAAATGCTGCTGCTCATACACTTGGCAGTGGCCCATCCCTCTACAAATAGCGGGGAGAGACAAAGTTCAAAATTCCGCACTGTAAGCTTTTTACCTTGCACACATAAGCTATGATGTTACAGCTTTCTTTTGAATGGTTGCAACATGAACACAAAGGAAGTGGGCATATTGTTTCTGACAGTTCAGGTACCCTAAGATCCACCACATTATACCATCTCCTATCAGACATTTTTTCATCCTCTCCAGTTTATTTACCTTCCCCTGTGGCATGAACAGAAGCACATTGTAACAGCTGTGTGGGAAACCCAGGTTCAGATCTTGTGTTGAGACCAGGAAGTAATCGCATTTGTATAATCAGTGACAAGTGCGATTCAGAGGTTAACATAACATTTTTACTCCATTGATGGTTACGTTTAGTTTTGGTTTTTGGTTTGGGTAAAGTTGATCAAATATGCATTTCTCCTCACTGTATTACGACCTGTACAATGACCTTGCTGCTTGGCCACTGGGGGCAGCATTTCACATTTCGGCAATCACTGACCGATTTTAGCAAAAGAAAAGTCAACCTACTGTTAACAATTTCACTGTGAGATCAGTCTGATGGATTATAGCTAGAAATCACATTATGATTAAGGTGATAAAACTAAGATATTTAATGGTTTGGTCTCAAATACCTGACACTGAAGAGTATAAACCGTCATGTATGAAAACTAAAAGTACTAAGTATATCACAAAGCTGCTTTTAATAGCCATACTGTCCCACTAAAGTGGTACGATCCATAATTATTATATAGATGGAGGCACTGTTAATATGAATATTAACTGTGAATATCTATTAAATAACAAACATAAATTAAATGAATTACGTATATGTTCATCTGGAATGACAGTCCGTTGGAAGTATTGATCATCCGATGCCACTTTGTATTATGCATACTCTTTGTAAGAGGTGCAATGTGAAGTTCTAACCAGGTGCAAAGTGACAAGTTTGTTGTGACAAATATGTCCTCTCTGGAATTGAAAATGCTGTGACACATATCATTGCCAATTGGAATGTATTTGTATTTTAATGTGAACATTATGGAAAGCAGGATTTTGGACCAATGAGATTTCACAATGTTTGGGGCTACCCAGCATGATACCACAAAAGTAGAAGCTAAGTGAGTGACAAAATGTCACTCGTTGTGGTCACGGTTGATTAGGACAAAAACTCATGGAAGAGACGGCTTTTAACCCTTTTTGCTTTATTCCAAAATACTGATTCTGTAGCAGATTAATTTAAATTGACCTTAAGGATTTATTTCTACTTGATTTAACCCATCAAAATGTATATTGTTGGTTTAACCTGATTTGTCTGGGATTTAGTCTGATTAAATAATATTATTGACTCTAAAAAATAAGTTAATTTAGATATTATTCACACATGAAGCACATTTCTTTTTCTGGTTACCTGGCAAAATTATTATATATATTTTTTTTTTTTGTAGAGTACACTGAAACAATAAATAATTTAAAAATTTGCTTAATGTGGTAACATCTAAATAGCTGGTTTTATTTCAGTCAGAAATGTTATTTAACATCACTAAATCAACCTGAATACATTAGGTTACACTAACAAACTTAATTTTAATGGTCAGATCATGTAGAAATATCTCCATAAATTAATAATTGCAGATTACCACTTTTTACAGTGTACTTGACTGCTGTATCAGGAGGCAGATCACCTTTGTTACATCACAAATGGTCACTAATGTCACTGGAAATTACTAGCTCTAATTGGGAATGAATGACATCAGGTAATGTTGTTGCTACAAATTTGGAATAAAGCAACAACTTTGTGTGACTGCACAACTGTATAATCTCCGCTCCCATGTGTAATTCCCCCTTTTCACAGAAACTGACACACAGACATCAGTGAGTGATCTCAGTCCTGCATGAGCAAATCTCAAACAACTGGTCCCTTGATGCCATCTACTGTATATATTTCATAACACATTCAACTGTGCTCATCACAGAATCATCATTGGAGTCATTCTAGAGGAGTGGGCATCCTTAACTTGCTTACTAGAAACCAATACCTTGAGCTGTTCTTAATGGGATTAAGGTCCGCACCGATGGACCCATTTGTTATCGCGACACACAGGATGCACCATTTGGCCTTTCTCTTTCATTCACGTCTGGCCTGTTCACTGGAGTGTGTCCTCTGTTATGGAATAAGGCTAATTGGCCTACTTATGGCCAGCAGAGTAAGTCTGTCATTCACTGGCTATAGGGAAGTAGAGTTACAGTCTTCTCACCATCTTCAGCTGCTCAGAGTTGGAACTCTCCAGCTGCTTTCAAAGGCACTCTTTAAAAAAATCACCTTTGCACCCCAATCAAAAATCCACCTCTCAACCTGCACTATGAGCTATATTTTCACTCAGTCATAGGCAGGCCAGTGACCATTAATTTTGCATCCAAATTTGCATACTATCTACTAAATAGTATGCAATATTATAATTTCCCTGCTGGAATAACAGTTTTTATTTATTTATACAGCTGGTTTGCTGGTATTCCAGCCTGGACAGGCTTGTCAGTTTACTGGTTTTAGAGGGTTTGTTTTGGGGACTTTAAAGCTGGTCAAACTGGGAGACCAGCTGGCAAACCTGCTAAACCAGCTGAGCACCAGCTTATCCAGGCTGAGGGACCAGCTAGACCAAAACCACAATGACACCATTCTGGTGTATATAAATCACAAAAAAATCTGTTTCTCTATTGATGGCCATTTAAGTGGCTGTGTTCCAAAGAAAATGATTAATTTGCAAGTAACAAATAAATAGTATTTGTCACATATGTAAATCACATATATATTGTAATATTTTACATTTTGTACGGCACTTTAAAGCATGACATTTTTCCACATCTCCATCTTATTTAACAGTGTATATCTAGCTAAACTTTTTTTGTTTTAATTTTCTTTTTTTATTATAATATTTAGTGTAAATTTACAAAATACTCCTACTTCCCCTTCTGCTATTTTATGGACTAACACATTGTCCTGCCCCAGACTCATGTAATTGGTTTAGCCAAATTTCGACATGGCAGACTACTTAAACAACAATGCAATGTTTTGATTGCACCACTGAGCCACAGTGATACACTTTTCTGGAAAATAACCTGCATATGACTTATAGTTGTATCTGCACATTGAACTGAGATAGAAGAAATAATTTAACATTTAAACAATTATACACTTCATTTTTTAAGGATCAACGGCATAACAAATGTTTTAAAGTTTATATTATTTATATAGACAAGCAGGCAATGACATGTTTGACACAACATAGGTAGATAAAATGACTTGCTTTTGCATTTACTTGCTTCAACCTCTGAGGAATAAGGCAGTTACACTGTGAGGAACAAATGAATTTGGTTGGAAAGATGTGATCATTAGTGTATCACATAATATGGCAGCAATCTCATCTGCTTACTGTTCACTGAACACATATAATTACCATCAACAGATGTGCTGTATTTGCACCTGAGTAGCTATTAGAAATTTACTAAATATACTGTAATTAGAAAATATACTTTAATATATTTATATTTCCTCGCTTCAGTTCATTCATTGAAACCCAAGAGCATATAGTTGAATGCAATTAAGGTTTCTATAAGGACTTTGTAAACAAAACTTTTCTACATATGTTAAGAAAAAAAATCACAATTATGAGCAACTTACAATTGTTATTTCAGATGTCCCAACCAAAATCAGATTTCCCCTGTATGTCTCCTCTGCAATAACTGAAAATACTGGAAATTTCTGGAGATGCGAAATTAGCTTTATGATGTAATAGCAGAGTAACTTCTAACTTAAAGGATTAGTTCACCTTAAAATTATAATTCTCTCATAATTGACTCACCCTCCTGGCATCCCAGATGTGTATGTATTTCTTTCTTCTGCAGAACACAAATGATTAGAATGATTTCTTCTGCAGAACACAAAGATTTTTAGAAGAATATTTCAGCTCTGTAGGTCCATACAATGCAAGTGAATGCATGCCAGAATTTTAAAGCTTTAAAATCCACATAAAGGGAGTAAAAAAGTAATCCATATGACTCCAGTGGTTAAATCCATTTGTTCAGACACAATAGGATAGGTGTAGGTGAGAAACAGATCAATATTTAAGACATTTTTATCATAAATTCTCATCTCTGCCCTTTAGGGGGCAATATGCACAAATTATGCAACTTAATGAAAACAGAAGAAGGAGAATGTATAAGTGAAGGAAAAATGACATAAATATGTATATTTTTCTCACCCACATATATAAAATCGCTTCAGGAGATATGGATTTAATCACCAGAGTCTTCTGGAGTACTTTTGTGTTGCCCTTATGTGGATTTTGGAGCTTCAAAATGTTGGCACACATTCACTTACAATGTATGGACCTACAGAGCTGAGATATTCTTCTAAAAACATTAACTGAAAGAAAGTCAAACATCTGGGATGGCATGAGGGTGAGTAAATGATGAGAGAATTTTCATTTTTGGGTGAACTGTCCATTTAACACCTTAAAATGCTTCTGCAAATTCAGACAGTTATAGTGGAATCAAACTGTGGCAGAAACTTTTTTTCTTCCTGCTTTACTTGTGAACTGTGCAGTGTTTTTTTTAACTGTACAGATTGTTCCTGCAAAGCTAACCAACCCCATTCCCATCCTACTTGTATGCCAAATGGAATAGTGCTAGCATCCTCATTATCAATAAATGAGTAAGTGAAAAATACCCAGTTGGCCCTATTTCTGGCGAGATCCTGAATCCCTCTGGAGTTGAGGAGACGTCACATTCAAAATGCTGAATTAAAAAAATAAAATAAAATAACTGTGCTGAACTCTTAAGTATTGTGGCTCTTCTCAATTGCAAGTGGAAAAAATAACAAGAAAATTGTTCATGTGCTAGTTTAACAAAACCAGAGTAGATTACTTCTGTGGTTGTGGTCATTACGTCATATATTTGGGTCACAGGTTAATTCCCAGCCCACAAAATCAATTCAAACTACTGGTATGTGTACCTGAAGAAGTAATGTTTTACAAGTTGAGAAGTGTGTCCATCATAATATAGAGTACAGACAGTACTGGGGATGGGCAGATACTAAAGCAGGGGTGCCCAACCTTTTTTGAACCAAGATCTACTTTTAAATTTGTCAGTGTGCCGAGATCTACCAGTCCAAACAGAAAGCCAAAGTTGCTACTTATATGGTATCTACATATTTAATATGCACAAAACAAACAGAAAAGTAGGCCTAATGCAGATATAATAAAACATCCTAGTTCTAGTTAGAAAAGTGACAATAAAGCTATTTCTCTACCTTTGTGGGAACTCTGGCACTGGGAGGACGCAGCTAGTTTCTCATAGTCAGGGTAGTAGGAGCTGGACGCAAGCCTTAAACAGGCCACAAGGTGGTCATTGTTCATTGTAGATCTGTACTTTTGACTTGATGATTTTTATGGAAGAGAAAGCACACTCAAACAAATAGGCTGATCCAAAAAGTACTGTCAATTTGAAAGCACATCTTCTGAGATTGTGATACTTTTGTTCAGGCAGTAAGTTCCAGAACACTCCATTCATGCCAGGTGTTGCCCTGGATTTGATCTCAATGTCATTTTGCAGTGTGAGAATCTCATTCTCAACAGCAGAGCTATCCAAGTGAAACATTGATACAATTTTGGAGGCAATACAATCCACTTCAATACTTGGGCCAAATGGAAAACGTCTCGGGTTACTTAACTGTAACCCCTGTTCCCTGAATCAAGCGGAACGAGATGCTGCGCTGAGTTAGCGCTTCAGGAACAACTTTAGGTGTGAGCAGCTGTGAATATGTGTGCTACACGTCAATGAAAATTGACCGGAATTTATAGCCTCTGCCGGTGACATCATTGGATACACCTGTAGCAGGGCTGCAAATAGATGCGTCACAGGTGCATTGTCAGGTATTTTGCCTGAAGAGCAGTCCTGGGGCATCCCAGTGCGGCAATGAAGTGCAGCATCTCGTTCCGCTTTTATCAGGGAACAGGGGTTACAGTTAAGTAACCCGAGACGTTCCCTGTCAAAAAGCTACACTTATGAGGCTGTGCTGAGTTAGTGCTTTGGAAATGAGAATACAAGTATAAATAAGAAAGTAACCTTAGATAGATAGTCAGGGTGAGGGTGCAAAATTGCTTTAGCCATTCCTGGGGCAAAATCTAAGCAGGCAGGCAAGACAGACAGAGCCTGTAGATCCCCAATTCCTTTTAGAGAGGTGCTTGCAATAAGAAAAAAAATCTTGAGAGTCAGAACTTTATCAGAAGCTGACTCTAGAGGTTCGAAGGGGGTCTCAACCAGACCGTCAAGGACTATTGCTAAGTCCCATGAAGGGGTCCTGGTCCTAGCAGGAGGCCTCAGTCGCATAGCCCCACGAACTAAGCGAGCGAGGAGAGGATGTCTCCCCAACAGCACCCCGTCAATCAAGGCATGGCAAGCCGAAATGGCGGCCACATAGACCCTGAGAGTGGCGGGGCATGTACCTGCTGACAGGTTTTCCTGCAGAATGTCCAGAACTGAAGCAATCTGGCAGTTAACTGGATCTGCATTATGTGCACTGCACCATCTTTCAAAGACACCCCATTTATTGGCGTAACTTCTAGTTGAGGGAAACGCATATAGGCGCATTCTGGGCCATGTATGCGCCATCGCGTCCAGCCCCAGGGGGGCTGGGTGACTCAGAGAGAAGTAGAGGGGACATTGTGCCGTTTGTTGAGAGGTGAAGAGGTCCACTTCTGCCCTGTAAAATCTCACCCAGATTTGTTCCAAGTAGAGGGAGCCCTAGCACTTAGAATGGTCTCGATAACTTCAGGTGAAAGCCCAGTGTCCCGCAGTTGGTACCCTTCAGGGGCCAAACATGAAGGTTCCACAGCTTGGGCCGGGTATGAAATATTGTCCCCTGCACCTGAGAGAGAAGGTCTCTCCTGTCCGGAATCGCCCAAGGCGAGCCATCGACATTATCTCTGAGAACTATATCCTGTTCGGCCAATGCAGCACTATCAGTAAGAGCCAGGACCCTTGCTGGCGAACTCTGGCCAAGACTCCCGGGAGCAGAGAAACCAGGGGGAAATATACAGGTGCATTCTGGGCCATGTATATGCCATCGTGTCAAGACCCAGGGGGGGCTGGGTGACTCAGAGAGAAGTAGAGGGGACATTGCGCTGTCTCTTGGGAGGCGAAGAGGTCCACTTCTGCTCTTGTAAAATCTCAACCAGATTTGTTCCACTACTTTGGGGTGGAGTTTCCTTGGTGGTTTATGTAAGAGACTACCGCTGTGTTGTCCACCTGCACCAAGACATGGCAGCCTCTGGAAGAAGTATTTCAGGGCCAGAAATATATCCATCAACTCTAGACAGTTAATGTGACAGATAATGTGACAAACCATTCTCCTTGTGCTGGACGGCCACTTAAGACCGCTACCCAGCCTGTCAGGGAGGCATCTGTCATTAGCAAACTCGACGGCAAGACGCACTTAGAGTGGGACCCAAAGTGAGTGAGTCTGATCCACATAGAAAGGGTATGTAGCACGCGACACGTAACCCTTATCAGCCTAGGAGATTGGCCCTTGGATGAAATCTCCTGGCTTTGAGCCACAACTGAAATGGTCTCATGTGCAAAAAGGCCCAAAGGGATCACCGAGGACGCAGTTGCCATGAGACCTAGAATAAGATGCTCTGAACTTGCTCCTCATAACGTGCACTGTCAAGCTATACAAAGTCTTTGCCCTGACACCGAAGATCTGCCTGCATGTGAGGAAGGTTCCGCAGGTCATTGTGTTGCAGCCTACTTGACAGCAGTTGTAGCTTGCTTTAAAATGTGTTCACTGAACTGATCATGTTGATTACATGTTTATCTTTACCCTGCAGCTCTAAATTAAAATCATTCAGCAGGTCAGTGAGATCGGTCATGAATGCTAAATCCAATAGCCACTGGTAATCCTCTAGCTGGGCATATTCTGCATGTTTTGAAAGCTTCAGATAATCTTTGATTTCAGGCAACAACTCTGGGAATCTCCCCCAAAAAATACCTCTACTCAGCCATTTAACATCATTGTGCAGCAACAGGTCTGTGTGTTCTGCACCTATCTCCTCCAAATGAGCACGGAATAACCTTCTCTGTAGACTCCTGGCTTGAACAGAACACACAATCTTCATTGTAACATCCATCACTTCTTTCATGTTTAAAATATTACCACAAAATGCCTGCTGGTGGATTACACAGTTGTACTTAAGGAAGTCCAAGAAATATTCACTCTGTTTGCACAATGCAATGAACCCACTAGTATGGCCCACCATTGCTGAAGCACCATCAGTTATGATAGAGATGAGTTTGAAGAGGGGCAATTGGGTCTTGTTAACAAATTCCATGAAAGCTTGGAAAATAACTTTTCTTCTAGTGTGTCCTTTCAAAGGCATAATGGTGAGTAGCTCTTCTTTTGCACCATGTCTTCCAGGACTTTTCGGGTGCGTAGAGCTGATTTAGCCAGGAAATCTGCATCGTACCTTTTGTGCGCAGTCCTGAAATGCCACTCCAAATTCCCCTTCTTCGGTAAGGCCATGCTTACATTGCAAATAAGACGGACTTTGAATTTTAATAAACAAAAAAATAATCCTCCCAGTCTGAATGAAAATTATATGTTTTCATTTTTTTGGCTTCTACCATAGTTGCGTTTTACTTTGCTGAAGTCACAGCTCTCTCAACCTCTCCACTGTAACAGCGAGTCCCTACTTATAACGTAACACGCCTAGCTAAAACCATAGCAACAAACCATACCCAGCATGCACAGCTAAAACCCTGGCGAAATTTGGATTAGTGTAATAACATACTACTCTTGCTATTTCTGCCATATATTTATATGAAATAGTATGTTAGTATGCAATTTCAAATTTAGTGCCTGATTTCGTCGCTGTCATTTTTAATGGTTAATTATTACTCTTTGGTGTAACTCTTGGACATTGGTTCCTGCAATTCTGACATCAATATTAGCGTACTTACAGAGATCGCTAAACCAACGGGACCTCCAAACATCCCCACACTGACTGGAGGGCTCTTCAGGCGGACACACAAACAACGCTGCAGAGGGTCACATGGTGGATTTCGAGCGAGGCTAATGCTAACTCCATATCGACTCGCTCTTCCAAGCCTTTTCCTCACCAATGTTCGCTCGCTGGTGAATAAAATGGATGAACTGCGGCTGCGGATCACCACACACCGAATGATTATGGACTGCAACATCATGATTTTCACAGAAAATTGGCTTAACAGCGGAATACCAAACAGCGCCATCGAGCTAGCTGGATGCTGCGTCCTCCGTACAGACAGAATAGCTGATGACTGTGGTAAGACCCAAGGTGGGGGTTTGTGCATTTATGTTAACAAAACGTGGTGCATGGACACCACCATTACCGAGAGTCACTGCTCAGCTAACCTTGAGTATCTCATGGTTAAGTGTAGAACTTTCTATTTGCCCAGAGAGTTTACATCAACTGTAGTAACAGCAGCCTACATACCACCGGATACTAATGCTAAGATTGCCATGAAAGAACTGCATTTTGCTATCAGTAAACAACAAACTCTGCATCCCAAGGCAGCCTACATTGTTGCGGGTGACTTCAACCACTCTAATTTAAAGACTGTACTGCCTAAATTCCATCAAAATGTATCATGCCCCACAAGAGGAGAAAGATTTTAGACCAAATCTACACAAATATAGCTAATGCATACAAAGCTGCTCCCCTCCCCCATCTAGGACACTCAGATCACCTCTCTTTGTTTCTACTGCCCAAGTATTTAGCACTCATCAAATGTGTGAAACCAACAGTAAGGACAGTCAAAGTTTGGCCAGAGGAAGCTGACTCGGCACTTCAGCAGCATTTTGGAAACACTGACTGGAGAGTGTTCGCAACTCAGGCCACCCACTACTCCCACACGGACATTGATTCATATGCCTCCTCCGTTCTGGACTGTATCAACTCAAACATCAACAGTGTCACCACCCTCAAACGGATTGCCACTTTCCCTAATCAGAAGCCATGGATGAACAGTGAGGTCAGAGTCCTGCTGAAAGCACGAGACTTTGCATTCAGATCAGGTGATGCTCAAGCCTATTGCTCATCCAGGGCTAACCTGATTAGGGGCATCAAAAAGGCCAAGCACAACCACAAGCTAAGGATTGAGGAACACTTCAAGAACAAGAAGGCCATCACAGACTACAAAGCTACTAACTCCACCCCCCCTGTCACCAACACCTTGCCTGATGAGCTGAAACACTTCTATGGCCGCTTTGATAGGGATAACAAGAAAGTGGCCATTAAGCCTGTGGTCTCTGCAGTTCACCAGCCCCTTACACTCTCCACCACCGATGTGTGTGTGTGTGGCACTGAGCAGGATTGGTCCTGATGGTATCCCCGGACGCATACTCAGGGCCTGTGCTGTGCAGCTGACTGAGGTTTGGACTGACATATTTAATCTGTTACTAGCCCAAGCAGCTGTCCCCGCATGCTTTAAAACCACCTCCATCGTGCCGGTGCCAAAACACTCCAATGCAACAAGCCTTAATGACTACCGTCCAGTTGCACTCACCCAAATCATTATGAAGTGCTTCGAGAGGCTGGTCCTGGCCCATCTCAAGAACAGCTTACCACCCTCACTGGACCCCTTCCAATTCGCCTACCGTCAGAACAGGAGCACAGAGGATGCCATCTCAATGGCAATTCAATCTGCCCTGTCCCACCTTGACAATAGAAACACCTATGTGAGAATGCTGTTCATTGACTTTAGTTCAGCATTCAACGCCATCATCACCTCCAAACTAATCACCAAGCTCAGTGAAGTGGGCATCAATTCCTCCCTCTGTAACTGGATTCTGGACTTCTTAGTTAATCACACCTCCTCAACCATCACCCTGAACACAGGCGTACCACAGGGATGTGTGCTGAGCCCTCTCCTTTACTCCCTCTTCACCTACAACTGCACACTTGTACATGGCTCTAACACCATTGTCAAGTTTGCAGACGACACTACGGTGATTGGTCTCATCAGCAACAACGATGAGACTGCCTACAGGTAGGAGGTCCAGCACCTATCATCGTGATGCACTGACAACAACCTGGCTCTCAACACTAAAATGACCAAAGAGCTCATTGGGGACTTCAGGAAGTCTAAAGCTGGCACAGACACACCCATTCTCATCAACGGGACTGAGGTGGAGCATGTCACCAGCTTCAAGTATCTGGGTGTCCACATCTCTGAGGACATCTCTTGGACCCTCAACACCTCTACCCTGATCAAGAAGGCTCACCAGCATCTCTTCTTTCTTAGGAGACTCAAGAAGGTTCACCTGTCTCCTCACATCCTGATGAACTTCTACCACTGCACCATCGAGAGCATCCTCACCAACTGTGTAACAGTTTGGTACAGCAACTGCTCTGCCCATGACCGGAAAGCACTGCAGAGGGTGGTGAGAACTGCCCAACGCATCACCGGTTCCTCACTCCCCTCCATCGAGGCCATCCAGGGCAAACGATGCTTGTGTAAGGCGCGCAGCATCATCAAAGACTGTTCCCACCCCATTCCCCTCCGTGAGGCGTTTCAGGTCTCTCCACACCTGAACCAGCAGGTTCATTGGCAGCTTCTTTCCTGCGGCTGACACCCTACTGAACTCTAGCTCTGCATCCCGGTGAAAATTGATCCCAACCCCAATTTGCACTACCCTATCCCACCCATTCTGTTCTATTTATTTATTTAAAAATGTACATACTGTAATTACACCTATACATATTCTACTGCTCTTCATACTATTCATCATGCACATACACTTATTTTATTATTTATTTACTTATTTTTATTATATATTCTGCTAATACACTGCATATATCTATATTATTCTTACTACTATTTTAATATCACTGCTACTACATTGCACATTTCTGTACATGTTGTTCATTAACACTATTCATATTACATAGCCATATTTATTCTGCTCTTATAACACTGCAATATATTTCTTGTCCTGCCTTTGCACCACCTGTCTACACTTGAATATCACATTGCAAGTTTCTGCATTTTTTTTTTTTTTTTTTTTTGCACTTTTGGTTGGATGCAAACTGCATTTCGTTGTTTTTGTACTTGTACTCTTGCACAATGACAATAAAGTTGAATCTAATCTAATGTAATCTAATCTATCACATCCCTGTAAAGTGCTGTAAAATAAAAGCGCAGTTCTCACTTTTACCAACAGATGGCAGTATAGGTATATCAGCTCGTAATAGTTTGATATTCAGTGTTCTTGTGACAGTCATATCGGTCTAAAATATTCAAAGCTTAGTGTGGGTGTAGAATAAGACGGAGGAAGAGAGATATGTAAAACAGATTTTTTTCACAAATCTCACACTAACAAGATTTATCAGTCATCAGCAAGGTTTTGAAGGTTATTTATTCAATGATTCATCATTTTTCTTGTCACACCCCTGAATGGTTCGTCAATGCTGAGTACTTAGCAAACAAATGCCTCATTTTCACATGAAATTATGTCTTTCCCATAAATCACTAAAGAGATTAATTTGCATAAGTTTTTAAAGTACAGCGTGTACATTGGCATTTTAAAGGATTTATAAGCATTTAAAACTGCTGCTTAATGCTTTCAGCAACAAAGACGGAATTGTTTGTTCAGTTTTAAGATGAAGTGCTGCATTTGTATACAATTGTTATTCAATCTAAGTGCTTCCTTTATGGCATGCTCTCATAAAAGAGATAATAACAGACAGCGAGAGAGGGAGAGACAGGGTGAAAGTGCGAGGAGAAAAGAAGATGGAAAAGACGGAAGAAAAAACAGGAAGCTTAAAAACACATTTTCAGCTAGAGCCGTGTCAGATGCGATAGGCCTTGGTAGTTATTTGCTGCAAAACAAGGTATGTTTTGTTTTGTGATGCCTGAGTCTCTTATTGGTTATGCTTGGCAGAAGTACAATGAGCTGCAGCCTTCAATTTCTGATTGAAAATATTTCATTTCTGCACTTTTCAATTACTGTGTTTGCTGCTCTGAGACAGAGCTGAATGCCACTGGTCTACTTTCTCCCACCCTCTCAGCTGGCTGCAGTGTCTCGTGCCAAAGCATGGCTGGAAAAATTGACAAAATAAAGAAATTAAGAATTTGTCTTGCAGAAAGTGAATGAAAGTTGCCATGCTAAATATGTTCCTAGAAAATCACATTAATGATGAGAGGAGATTGATATGGTGCCTCTTTTACTGTACAGTAGGATTCTTTTTTGACACTGAGATTGGCCTATATAGATCCCTTCACCAAATGTTCTTTTTAAAGTGCCCTTTGCTACACTTTTACAAGTTAGCCTATACACTTCTGTTATGTTTATGCCCCACACTGTAAATTACATTAATTTTACATGAATTGTGTATAATAGATAACATTAATGAACAGTTCTGTTGTCACTATCAAATATCATTGTGATATACTGGCAACACGCAGCAGAGCTACATTCAAAAATAAGAGAAATATATCTATTACAAGCTCCAAAAAAAAGTTTCAGTGAGAAATCAATAGTCTCTTTTTACAGTCTTTGCTGTGCATTCTGAGATGCTATTCTTCTCACTACAACTGAACAGAGGGTTTTTTTGAGTTACCGTAGCCTTTCTGTCAGCTTGAATTAGTCTGGACATTCTCCAATGACGTCTCTCATCAAGGCATTAATTAATTTTTGTTTTTGGTACAATTCTGAGTAAACAATAGAGACTATTGTGTGTGAACATTCCAGGTGATCAGCGGTTACAGAAACACCCAAACCAGCCTGTCTGGCACAAGCAATCATGCCATTCTGATGGCTGATGTGAACATTTACTGAGCCTCCTGACCTGTATCTGCGTAATGTTATGCTCTGCTGCTACATAATTGGCTGATTAGATAATTGCACATATACATTCCTATTAAAGTGCTCGGTGAGTGTATATCTCTGATTTATATCGGGGCTCTCACAAAATAGCGCTTTGAGTGATGAGAGATTGAGAGCACTTTGAATGGAAATTGTGTATTTCAGAAAGTGAACCAGAAATCACTGAATCTCTCTATCACTCCACATGTTATCTGTCATGACTTATGCAACATCATGTATACTCAGATTTGTGTTTGCATCTTGTTTAATTTGTTTTTCTCCATGTCTAACGGGTAAGAATTACTACCACTCTGATTCTTGAAAATGGGCGCATTAATATTTATACACATGTAATTCATACACATTTTTTAAATCAAACTGCCATATTCATCTAAATAACTAGATGACATTTATTTGATGAATATAAAACAGAAAAGTAGTGTCTCTCTTTGGCGTAAGCCCCGTCTGGTGGTCTGCAGTTGTAGTACTCCGAACATCATATCCTGCTGGAGATAGAAGGCAGGGACAAGGAGTTTACCCGCATACAGGATGTGACTCAACTGATGGTGGTGGTGGGGTGGTGGAGTTTGTTAGCACACTTAAACAGCAATGTGATAGATTGTGAGCAGACTTATAAAGCAGCGGCTTGCATGTGATTGGCTAAGGGTTACCTAACAAATGATGTAATGATGTACACCTGCTATTCTTCCCGCTAGAACTACACTGCGCTTACATGTCTGAAAGTGTAAATTCACAAAAACGTGGTTTATTTTTTAATTTGTTTTGCCAAAAACCCTCCATTGGCTGTAGTGTCATACTTCAAGGGCTGAGCAAGCGCTCAGAAAAATAAAAAAATTATTCAGAAAATATTCTCAATCATCAATCGTTAACATTAATTAATCTAATAAAACAACCATATTGTTTCACTCACAGACTAAAATGTGTTTTTTTTTTTGTGTGTGTGTGCAAGAACTATGAGTTCTAAATAGATGTGGAGAATTTGTTAAGGTTTTTTTTTTTTTTTTTAATAAACAAAATATGAAACACAATTGCATAAAGATTCTCCTGATTAAAATGAGCCCAACTACAATGTGACAAAATGCACAGATCTTGAGGTTATATTCACAGAGCAACATTGCACGCTGAGCAGCAGAAGTGAAGTTGTTGACTTCTGGGTCCTAATACCTGCAGCATGCAACCTTAGGCTGTCAGTGCAATTTATCTTTGTTTTTCTCACTCAAGTATACGGTTTTGACCTGGTGTGACTTATATTCAAGTACAACATTCTTTCAAGTACACTAAAGGAATCCTTAGCTGACAGTTGTCAGTGGATGTTGGAATTAAATAACTGTGATTTCAGACCCCAGATTGAAGTCCCCTCTATCTCCCCACCAATATCACAGACTGCAAACTGCCCTTTCCCACAGACTGTGTATGATTATGTAGTGTCACACTGTTCTCTCTCCATGGCAGCCCCCCGCAATTGGAAACACTTTGCTTTATTTGCCATCTAGAGGGAGTACATTACCAGTTTAACCCACTTCAGATACCTTCCTCCATTTTGCCTGCACTACACTGTTCTCTCACAGGGGGTAAAAAATACCTGGAGAGAAATATCCATTAATATTCCCATTAAGCTCAATGCAATTGCTCAACAGACACAGGTTGGAAGTAGTAATATCTGACCTGGATGCTGCCATCTTTGCTTCAAATAGAAACTTTTGAGGCAGCTGTTTGAGCCAATTACCAGAACCATAAATGGCATGTGATCATCGTGGAAATTAACCATCAATTAAATGATTAATCGTTAATGTTAATACCGCAAAACACACATAGGACTTCAAATATTATGTGCATGTGATAATATGATATGAGATATGCATCTCATATGAGATTAGAGACATCAGTACATTCACTTGTTTTAAATATAAAGTAAAATTATGGCTAACATCTATACAATCATGTACCCATTAATCATAAACTTAACAAAAAAACATTTTTTGTCGTATCCTAATATTGTATTGTTGTGTCTATTAATATTGCACTTTATTTTGTTCTGTTGTTTTATTGTGTTTTTAAGAATGTGAAACTTTTTGTCTGAGAGGCTACTTGCGTGATGACGTTTTATGGTATATTTATATGTGTTTGTTGGATTGTTAATTGTATGTTACCTCTTCCTGCCCAGGGACTACAGATGAAATTTAGCTTGTAGCTAATTCTGGTATGGCTGAGTGCCATACACAGTCCCTGTTAAATAAATAAATAAATAAATAAATGTAGCCTAGTGTTTAAATGAATACACTTAGGTATTGGCATTTTCCCCTTAAATATTGTTAGTTCAGTCCATTTTAATACATTTAGACAATGTTTAGTTCAGATTTGAGAATTGTTTAAAAGTGCACTTGGTAAGGCTGGACGATTAATGATTTTGGCTTCTAACGAATATGAAAACAAGATTGTGCCACACTGCCACTGCCGGAGATAGGAGGCCGGGTCAAGGAGCCTACCCCAGTACAGGATGGGACTCAACTGATGGTGGTGGTGGGGTGGTGGTGGTTGCCGTGTTAGCACACTTAAACAGCAATGTGATAGATTGTGAGCAGACTTATAAAGCAACAGCTTACATGTGATTTGCTAAGGGTTACCTAGCTAATGGTGTAATGATGTTCACCTGCTAGTCTTCCCGCTAGATCTACGCTGCGCTTACATGTCTCAAAGTGTAAATTCACTTTGACTCCAAATGTTATGTGCATGTAGCCTAGTGTTGAATATGAAAACAAGATAATCAAGATAAAATTATTATTGTGCCACACTCCGTTTAGCAATGAAACACCCTGTTGTTATATCTTTAAAGCATCTTTTATTAAAGTTCAAATAATAAGGAAGTGGGTTATGAAAATAAACTCAGAAACTGGCATTTCGCTGAGCGGTCTCCATTGCGTCTATGAGTTGCGTGAAGTGAACGGGAAAGAAATTGAATCTTCTCCCGGCTGATGCACACTCTGGCGGGGGGACGCTCGTCATTCACGCACGTTTGCTGCAGCTAGATTATAACGTGATGGCTCGTGACAAAGTGAATCACAATATAAATGTCACATTCACTGCGTGTATCTTATATGAAGAAAATCGATGATACACGAAAGAGAAAGTTTGTTTTTTGTTAAAGATGGATCGAAGTGAACATAAAGGTGAGAGAGTGTAGTCAGCCCATTATACACTGGAAAAAAATTTGTTTTTGATTATTTTTTTTTGGCTTGTTTTCCAAAATAATATCTAAAACTCATTTAAAACAACATTAGGAGCTATACTGCAGAATAAAAAATGTTTAGTGGACAATGTCAATACAATATTTAATCAGGGCTCGACATTAACGCTTGTTTGCTTGTACAGGACAAGTGTGTTTTTAAGGGGCAAGTGAAAGAGTATTTTACTTTCCTGATCAGACAAGCAGACTGATTAAAACGTCAACAATGAAAAAATAACTGGCTATGTTTGTGATAGCCTAGGCCTGTGTCAATTTTTAGAATGTTCATATTCTTATTCTGCTGTTGAAAGTAATCCAGAGCATGTAATCTAGTAACACCTGCGCCCTTTTTGAATGACTGGTGGCATACATGTGTGTGTGCTGATCATGCGCGTGTGTTCTGAAAATGCTCACGCTAATGCGCACCTGAATGGTCAAATATATTTAAAGATTCTGCCAAAATGCCCGTCTTGGTTAGGTATTCATGTCAACACAGAAAGTGATGTCTAAACTGAACGTAAACAGCTGAGGAAAAAGCTGATTTGTTATAAAATGTCTGACTTTAAGTAAGTGTAAATGTGAGCTAATAGACCTGCTGTGGTCTTGTGTGTCATAATAATCAAACAACCATAACAAGAAAACACTCTCTTGACTGAGTAACTTTTGTTGCTTTAAAAAGCATTAATGTACTGTATTATAATCATACAGTAAAGACCAGTAGTAGTTTTATGTTGCATGTCATTCTGAACATTAACTTGAATAATTGATAGCCCATTGCTATTAAAAACGTTCATTGCTGTTTTTATTGTTATTTTATTACTGACTGTTCACTAGTCTTGCATAATTCCTTAAAAACTTGAAACCATTCTTCCATAATTAATTAACATATTAGTTAGTGTTATTATTTGTTGTGGATTTGATGCTGGTTTTGAGAATTGTCAAATTTCATTAACGACTGAAATTTTGGTCTGAAACAACTTTATTGTACATGATAGATTATGCTGCAATACCATGATAAAAAAAGTAGATGTGTGAGCACCCAATGGCAATGGAGGCTTTCCTTTATTTGACTACCATAACGTAAAATAAAATAATTATCATATGACAATAACCTCCTGCCCTACCAGTTGCAGTTTACATTTCAATTCAAGGAAATCTACTGTTAAAAAGTTTTTTTTTTGTTTTTTTTTTTGGTTTTTTTAAAAGTTCAATAAATGCATGTTTAAAAAATCAATGAGTAATCATGTTAACTAATTGTGATCTCAATATTGACCAAAATAATCATGATTATGAGTTTTTTTTCATAATCGAGCAGCCCAAGTTCTTTTTTAGATTTTAGCTGGCTCTTACTCATTCCATCGGTTCCAGCAGTGCTTTTGGACTCTATACTAACAGCCATCACCTTGGATATGTCACGGCTCCAGTGAGTTTGTCAGTTTATTCTGTGTTTTGTTTTTTCTATCACATGTTTCACAAGAGAAGCTGGCATGCATAATCAGTGTTTCCATGGGAACATTGATTGTTCCTAGGGAACACTGATCATGCCACTAATTAGCATACTAGCAACACCTGGTTCTCCTCTTATTCACTCCCTACTTAAACCCGTCTCTGCCCACCTGTGTGGTTACCTTCCAGCTTGCTGTACGCTTGTTCCCTGTGCTCGCAAATCTTCAACTGAGGAGTCCTTGTCTTTGCCCATGTGTCGGGAATGTGATTACCTTCAATTCTGCTGGCCGCTATTCTCTGCACCTCATTACGCTTCTATGGAGGATTCCTACGGATCTGCTCCTGACTTCCACAATGCACACTCATTCACAAGACTCCTTCCCTTTACTGCAGCTGGCGCCAGGTTCTCTAATCTTCGCCAGCACAGTTAACATTACCATTTGTTGTAAATAAATCCTTTGAACTGTTCCTCTGCTTTTGGGTCCCTTTGTCTCGTCTCGTTCTCTGACAGGGTACTAGAAGTTTATTTTTTTTTTGCTGTCACTTCACACTGAAGATGTTTGTTTATCTTGTTTAGTTACTTTTAATCTGTTTTTTTTTGCATTTCATGCTGTACACATCCCTATAATGGACATTATTGGATTTAATCCTAAAACACTTTTGCATGCTGTACTATAACTGTGCAGCCACAACTCACCAGCTCTCTCTCAGCTGTAGACCACCATGTACTCGTGCTTGCCGTTTGATGTTGCGCCATTTATCCATGATCAGTGTGGAAAGAGCTGTAGGTAGTAGCTTTTTTTTTTCATGACTTGTTTGGACATTTATATTTTTTTCAATTGCACTCATTCTGTTCTATCTGTCTGGTAGATCACACTCCTGCTAATCAATACCATGCCATCGCTCGGGACCAGAGCTGCAGTGTTCTTGGGCCTGGTACAAAATGAATTCAGTGGGCCCCTCTCCAGTTAGTTGTCCAACTAACAAAACCGTTCTTCCATCAGCATGTGCTGCCCCAGTGGCTTTCACTGTTGCATGCTGTCTCTGTGTTTATATCTGCATCTCCCACTGAATGCGCTTAAATGCGCTATACAATATGGAACCGGTTATTTGGAGAAATAAACAGTGACCTATAGGGAGAAAATAGAAATTAAAAAAGGTCCTAAAACATGGATTAGAATTATGCAGCTAAAAACTTTCTAGGATTTCCTTTGGTCCTCACGTGGCTTAACATTCCTTTTCACAGTAGCTTTATTTCCTGCTGTACTGTATGTCCCAGTTCCTCAAGATGCCTTTAGCAACATAGGATATTCTGCTGAGGCTTTAGTAGTCCAGGACTCTGTAATTTAAAGCTTTCCGGCAAAGTGTTATACATCCCACACCTTGGCTCTCTCACTCTGGATTTGAGCCATATAGTTGGAGGATTGTATGTGGGCCTTTAAATGCATTTATAGATTTCCATTTCTACCATAGTCCTTAAAAAGTCAAAGGGGCCACCATAAGCCTTCAAATCAGGGGTGGTGGAAAGGATTGGAGCAGCTGTAGATGTCTAATGCCGCTCAGAGGGGATGTTCAGTGACAGACTCCAGACTGCTCTCACTTTGCTGAGCTTTGGACTCATAGATATAATTATGACAATCTGCTATCTGCTTTGAGCCAGGCTAAAGCCTGCCTGAGACAGCACAGTAGCGCAAGGGGAAAACAACAACGACAACAAAAACGGATGAAAACGGGTCTCTGAGTTAAAGACCATTGAGCACTCCATCAAAGTAGATTGCCAGTGGTATAACTGAGATCAGGCAAAAGGGTGAACAAGGAGTGGAGGGCTCATAACAGAGACCAGCTGGAGGTAATTTAAAAAATATTTGGTGATGAAGAGGCTGAGGTGTCCTTCGCTCAGTTGTTTGTGTTGGCTCAGCTGAATGCCGACCTTGGCTCCTTGCATGGCTAGCAGTGTTTGATACAGAGGACTCCCCAAAACAATTCGTTTTCTCATTTGGTTCAATTGCTTTGTTCAAACCTCATTTCAATTTAACAATAAAGCAAAGAGGGCAAATTTTCATGTTGAATAAATTCAGCAGCATTGTAAAGTGGCTCTTTCCAACTGGAATAAGTTTATAAGCTTAAGAATCAAGTTTTTTCCTCAACCCACACCAGGCACAGATTGGCTAATCGGGAGCACCGGGAGAATTCCTGGTGGGCCGGTCTGTTTTTTTTTTTGGCCGCGAGGGCCGGTGTTATCATGGCACTGGGTTGAAATATGGATACTGTCCCTAGACTTCCTACACTCACAGCATTCCACTCTTTTTAATTTTTTATTTTAACTCAGCCCCACTCTTTTTATTTATAATTTTTTCGCTGCCCATTCGCAGAGGGCAGCCTGCAGGTTAATCACGTAATTATCTTTTGACTCCACGGACAGTGGCACCTGGCTTAAAAAAAAAAGTCACTTTTTGTAAACTTCAGTCAGTGGTGGTTGTGGTTGATGGAGGATATAGGCTAAAATGAACAATAGAAAGTGCAAAGGCGGTGCTGAAAAGGTAAGATTCAAAAAAAGAAACCTCTTCAAACTGACGGGGGAAATGTACAAAACTGAGCAGCTTTTTCACCAGCACACCAAATGAAGACAATGAGAGAGCCGGTAAGCTAACATTAAGCTAGTTAGGAGCAGTGCAAGATGCTAGCAGTCGTGCAAAACAATGTTGTCTGCAAACCACCGTTCATGTTTATGTATCAAACTTTTTCTTGTAGTTCTTCAGCAGTAGCAGCCTATTGCTCATTGAGTGAATATAAGAATTAGAAGAATTAATGTTAATGAAGAGTATGGACGGTGTAGAGCTGAAACGATTAGTCGTCGTTATCAACAACGTCGACAATTAAAAACTTGTCTAAATGTTTTTTCGTTGAATAGTCATTTTTGATCTCATTTAACGTAACATGAGATACTGAGGTATATACTGAGGTTTTAATTACATTATTTTAATTGTCAGTCGTGAAATAAAGTGTGCTGATCTAAAGCATGAAACTCCAGGTCTGAAAATGAGTCCCACTCCGGCCCTGACCCACACTGTTTTACTACCATTCCTGTGCTTGGGTCTAATCAAAACCACTAATATTAAGATAAAAGAAATGTTCTGGGTCAGATACAACTTAAGCTCTATCGACAGACTCTGGCATACTGTAGAATACAACAGAACATATAAGCTTTACTTGCCACTCTGTTTGCAAAAAAAAAAAAAACTAAAATTGTGGATGTTAAGTAATGCATTTAGAATGGAAGGCATCCCAAATAAATTTTTACAATATGCATTAGGGATGCACCAATTTATTGGCTATATTTTGACATTTAAAACCATTGGCTATTGGTTATAAGCATGAAAATGGCAATACGAAAACCAGATGGTCTATTCATAATTAATTATCAACACAATTTGAAAAAACCCTGTGAATTCAAATGCTCAATCCAGAAGTAATGATAGCCCAAACATTTTTAGAAGTGTTGGCACTCCTAAAAACATGAACTTGTCTCACATTTAGGACAAACTGGCATTACAGACATGACAGTTGTGAAATTCTATCAATGATGAGGTAAACCATCCAAAACACTTTGACTCACTTTGACTTTTGATACATTAGAAGAGTATGCATTAAGGCTGTATGATTGATTGAGTTAAGATTAAAATCACAATATGGTTTCCACATGATTATTAAACTTTTAAAGGCTACATTTTAAAAATAGCATGTGTTTCAGTATTTCAGTCGGCGATGTGAGGAAGTGGTGCCATCTACCGATCTGGATGGAAATATCCATTATTTTTCCTTTGATTAAGAAAGTTTTTTTTTTTTTTTCCATGATGTGGTTGACATTTCTGTGTATTTGCCCAACATATGCATAATATGAATTTGTAATGTTCTATCATACACAGCAAATACATGTAACATGTGAGTTCTGTTATTTTGAACTGCAAAACCAAAAGTGCAAAATATCTATTGTCTTTTTTGTATCTTTGATTGTGGCTGGCTCACTTTGTCTCCACTTTTTGCCTATTTTTGTAAATTTTTAAAACATACATCCATCATACATAATTTGCACATTTCTCTGTAATGACCTAAATGTCGTCCTGTTCTTCAAACAAAGCTGTTACAGCTTTAGAAGACTTACCAGTGGTATAACTTACTGGTGTTTTAAGGTCATTTTTGGAGTTAGGTCATTGTCACTGAACTATGATTGTATAGAAAAAAGCTCTGTAAAGATTTGAAAATAATATTAAAAAGTAAAACAAATCTCCATATGTGTTCCACTGAAATATAACCGTTTCTTAAAATAAAAAATGACAGAATTCATTACTTTACACATTCTTTTTATATATATATATATATATATATATATATATATATATATATATATATGTATTTTATTTTTATATACAAATATGAGAGAAGTTGAAATGAAATAATTTTCAACAGCATAATGGCATCCTGTCCAATATCACATAAAATATTTATTTGAAAATGATGTAATGATGTACAGAATATTTCTTCAAAATAAAAGCAGAAAAAAAGAAGCAACATAATGGGAAGTAATCTCTTTCTCTCTCACTCTGCCCCTTCCAACTTCCCCATTTGCACTCTTCATCATTGTGCTTGATTTTTGTTCAAATGCTGCTGCCTAATGAGTCATACGGGTTAATTGGCAGCAACAGCAGCATAACTGCTTCTACTCCTATCTTGTTTTTACAGTCCTATTATTTTTGTGATCCTAGAGAGGGCACTGGTGACTCATATAGTGGCCATCCTCCCTCCACAAAGTAAGAGACAAGAGGTTATAAAGATGATGGGGGTTGGATACTGTAGATAGAGAGACATTCTGACACTGATTGACTGGCATGTAGAGAAAGAAACAAGGGGTGCTATCATTGGGCACTAGAATCAAACACTTGTAGAGGAAAATGCCAGTCGATAAGAACATGATGAAATCTACCGTAATCTGGGCCATAGCTACAGAATAACAGGGTTGCCTCCCCCCCATGGGACACACACACATGAGCACACATAAAAAAAAAAATAAAAAAATTCTTCTTAACCCTGCCAACACATACCATAATTACAAATATTAGACAACTCAACTGTATATACCTCTTTAGAGTACTAAAAATATATCACAATTATAAATGTGTGATCTTTTTCCCCTTTTTGCCTTCTTCAAGGAAGTGTGGCTGAAGTGAACAGGGATATAGATGTCTTTTTGCAGTGTATTTCTCTCAGTCTGCTCACCCTTTTTCAACTGGAAAAAAAAAGTTAAATTGGCTTACCATGTACAAGGGGTTATAACAGGATTTGCCCTCTCCTCCTCAGTTCCTGCTATTGATGTAACAGATCGGAATGTGTTCATCAGAGCACATGCCATATATGTCTTGCTGTCTTTGTGTGTGTGTGTGTGTGTGTGTGTGTGTGTGTGTGTGTGTGTGTGTGTGTGTGTGTGTGTGTGTGTGTGTGTGTGTGTGCCCATGCAGATGTAGGGGAGACCAGGGACAATTGCAAGGGGCAATTATAATGCACTAAATTTCTTAAATAAAAAAACATTCTAGAGTGTTAATACTTGTTTAAGCTCAGTATAGTTATTTCTCTGCCTGAGAAAAAGAAAAGTGATAGTATCACTTTGAAAAATGTTTAATAAAAATTAATGTAAGGTATGAAATGATTTTGTAGAAGTCCAAAATTTTTTGTTCTCATGTCTAATGATTTTATGCCTTTGAATTTAAAACTATATCTATTTCATTTGAAGGATGTTGGTTAAAAGTTAACAAACAAAAGATTGTTGCCAATATAGACAAATTTAACTACCCTGTAAGGTCAGGGGAAATCGTAACACTAGTTATGAAATAAAAACTGTATGATTTAATTAAATAATTGATTTTCTTTTTAAATGTGCAATTATTTAATCAAAGTATACAGTATTATCTTGACTAATCAGCTGGTAGGGTTGCACTAGCTGTGTGGAAGTTTTCACTTAAGTTGGGATGTAAAGTTCAAACTGAAGTTCAGTTTGTATAGTCATTCCTTAATTTGGTTGCATCTTCAAGACTTAGCTAGTTGGTTAGAATCTCTCTGTAAGCAATGTGTAGTCATATAACTTAATGTTAACCTTTATTGATCCAATAAGCAGGATTCAAAAATGTTTGTGTCGCATTCCCTGTTTATTGGGCCAGGCTGAGAGATGAGGATAAACCTGTAAAAACAGGATTTGGGAGAAACAGGCCTGCACTGCATGTAATCCCCAGCAGTTATATTTATTTAGCAGTTTTTTTTTCCATATAGTTTTAAAACAATAACCAATAAAGGAATTTTCTTTTGTTACTTCAAACTACCCAACAGATATTATATGAGTAAAATTAATAATGAACACTATAAGACGGTAACTAGAGCCTGTTTGAGGTAAATTAATTACACTTTTATTTTTATTTATTTTTATTTAACCTTTATTTAGCCAGGAGAACCTCACTGAGATTAAAATAAAACTCCTCTTTTACAGGAGTGTCCTGGCCAAGATAGGCGACCCAAGTTTTCAAACACACACAAATAACAATAAAACAATACAACACACAATAAAAAAAATAAAAATACAACCTCAGAAACAATTGCAATTCATTAAATCTTTCTCTAAAGCATATATAAGTGTTCTGAAATTGCTGAAAGACACCAAATGATTCAGCCTTAGTGTCATTTGTAAAGAGTTCCATTCTGAAGGTGCAGCATAATGAAAAGCAGTTTTACCTAAATTGGTTCTAACTCGAGGTACATGCAAATTATGATAAAACTGTGAACGCAGTGAATAGTTACCTACTACTTTTTGCTTAAGCATACAACAAAGATAAGATGGTAAAACCCCCAAAATTGCTTTGTATATCAATAAGTACCAGTGCATTTTCCTCCGAACAACAAGAGAAGACCAAGAGACTGTGTTGTATAATGCACAATGATGTGTAGAAAATGTGCAATTCGTAATAAATCTTAAGGCACCATGATACACAGCATCTAGGGAGGCAAGAATATAAGAGGGAGCATGCTGATATACTACATCCCCATAATCAAGAATCGGCAAGAAAGTCGCAGACACAAGCTTCTTCCTTGCTTTAAGTGAAAAGCAAGACTTATTTCTAAAATAAAATCCCAACTTCTTCTTTAATTTTTGTTTCAAGTAATTAATGTGTGGAATAAATTTTAATGTATCATCAATTATGATGCCCAGGTATTTATACTCTGACACTAATGTAATCGGTTTTCCTTGTAAAGTTTGAAGGTTAATAGGACTGTCTAAGAAATTTCTAGAGTTAGAAAACCACATGAATTTAGTTTTCTCTGCATTTAAGACCAATTTTAAAGTGAAAAACCTTGACTGAATAGTATCAAATACTGACTGTAAGTCTCTCAGAGCTTCTTGTTTTGTAGGAGCAGAGCAATATATGACAGTGTCATCTGCATAAAGATGAAACCTCGCTTTTTCAATATTAACATCAAGACAGTTTATGTATATAGTAAATAGTAATGGCCCCAGTACCGATCCTTGGGGAACTCCCTTAACCACTTCTTTTAAGTCGGATTTGATACCTTGCACCTGCACACATTGGGTTCTTCCCTTTAAATATGTTTTAAACCACGAGACTACATTAACTGACAAACCAACACTTCTGAGTCTATCCAGCAGTATGTCATGGTCCACAGTGTCAAACGCTTTAGATAAATCAATAAAAAGACATGCACAATGTTATTTTTCATCTAAGGACCCTACAAGGTCATTTATAACTTTTAGGACAGCCGTAATCGTGCTATGTTTTTTACGAAATCCCGATTGGTTGGTGGTCAAAAGTTTATGAGTCTGTAAATACTGTGTCAATTGGTCACTGATAATTCTTTCCAAAAGTTTTGTCAAAGTACAAAGTTTTGAAATCGGTCTATAGTTATCTAATGAAGTAGAGTCACACCCTTTCAACAAAGGAACCACGAATGCAGACTTCCAAATCTGCGGAATTTTATTAGTTTTTAAAGAAAGATTGAACAGATGCGTCAGAGGTGATGAAATAATATCAGCCGCTAGTTTTAAAAACACAGGTTCAATAAGATCAGGACCTGCTGATGTATTTACATCTAGATCTTTTAATACAGAGCAAACATCAGAAGAGTTGATATGATTAAAAACAAACTCTGTTGTCCATAAATTATGCTCTGCGTTAAGGAATTCCGTGTTTACAGTATAATTATTAATCTGCGGCTCGGATCCAATAAAATGACTATTAAAACAGTTAAGCATTTGCGATTTATCTACTATTTTAATACAGTCTTTTGTTATACAAGGGGGAAGACCTGAAACAAATCCATTACCAGTCAAAAGTTTCACATTTTTCCAAAACGTACTGTCAGGGTATTGTAAATTACCTATCTTAGTTATGGTGTTATATCTAGCCCACTAGGGGGACTCACGGAGTACTACATGTTAGAGTAATACAGAGCAGAGTAAAACAGGGGATTCTGATGTAAACAAGCTGAATGCAGTTGTTCCATGTGGCTCTTCAATAAACGGGCTAAATACGATTAATGCCTCCTTGCAAATGCATACAAGACATGGTGTCAGAAGTATAAAGACAAGAGAAGAGCAATATGTCGAAATTTCATCCACCAGAAAGTTTTAACTTTGATCGTCCAACGGAATGGCCAACGTGGCGGCAGAGGTTCGCGCGCTACAGGACCGCAACAAAACTGAGCAAAGAAGATAAAGAGGTACAGATAAGCACTTTAATATATGCCATGGGCATTGAAGCTGAGAACATTTTCAAATCGTTCACCTTCGCAGCAGAGGAAAGTGCTGAGGAGTACGAAACGGTGCTTGGGAAATTTGACGAGTATTTTCTGCCGAAAAAGAACGTGATACACGAGCGGGCGTGTTTTCACCAGAGAGTGCAGAGGCCCGGGGAAAATGCGGAGTGCTATATCAGAGCCCTCTACGAACTCAGTGAGAACTGTGAATTCGGTGCAAATCGAAACGAACATATAAGAGACAGACTTGTAGTTGGAATTCATGATAAAGAGCTTTCTAGGAGGATGCAGCTAATGACAGCACTTACCCTGGAAACTGCGGTGCAGATGACGCGGCAGGCCGAGGATGTCGCGCAGCAGATTAGCCAGCAGGAGGGTCAGTCGACAAACAGCGTGCATGAGGTAGCCTCCAGGCGTTCATCAAAGGCGGCAAATCGGCCCTGGACGAAAGACAAATATAAAAGGGCTGGTGAGAAAACAGAAAACGAGTGTAGCAGGTGTGGTAAGACAGGACACAAAGACATCAGAAAATGCCCAGCAGCAGATACTGAATGCAGAAAATGCAAAAGAAAAGGACACTGGGCGAGAATGTGCAAGTCGAAAACGGTGAGACAAGTGACGGCGAATGAAGTGAGTGAAGACAGCTTTTACCTGGGCGCAGTGAGTAACAAAAATGAGTCAGAAGAAGCTAAATGGAGTGTGTTACTTAAGATAGGTGATACTCCAGTTAGTTTTAAGATCGATACGGGAGCGGATGTTACTGTAATGAACACTGTGACATATGAAAAGCTTCACCCAAAGGCTCAGCTCCTTCATTCGAACATAGCACTAGACAGCCCAGGCGGATCACTGAATTGCATCGGACAGTTCACTGCAGCAGTGGAGCATAAAAGTAGAAAATATGCCATTACCGTGTATGTGGTTGATGGAAGAACTGTCAGTAATCTTCTAAGCCGACAGACAGCTGCTGAAATGGGGCTAGTTAAAAGAATAGAGCAGATAACCACAGTTTTTGAAGGAAGTGGTATAATGAAAACCGAGCCGGTAAAAATACACCTGAAAGAAGGCGCGTCGCCATACGCAGTACATACTGCACGGAGAGTACCATTACCTCTGCTTTCTAAAGTAACAGCAGAATTGCAGAGAATGGAGGAACAAGGTGTTGTGGAAAAAGTCACACAGCCTACAGATTGGTGCGCACCCATGGTTCCGGTCATGAAGCCCAATGGCACTATCAGAATTTGTGTTGGGTTAAATAAACTAAACGACAACATAAAAAGAGAGAGATACATGCTTCCCACAACAGACGAAATTCTAGCTAAATTAGCTGGAGCAAGCGTCTTTACATCATTAGATGCAGCATCAGGATTTTGGCAGATTCCGTTATGTAATGAGAGCAGCTTGCTGACGACATTCATCACCCCGGTGGGACGCTATTGCTTTAAGAGGCTTCCTTTTGGAATCAGCATAGCCCCGGAAATCTTCCAAAGAAAGATGAATGGACTTCTCATGGACATGGAAGGAGTCGCGGTGTACATGGATGATGTGATCGTGTACGGGAAGGATCGGTCCGAACATGACAAACACCTGGAAAAAGTGCTGAAAAGGATGGAAAGTGTGGGGCTCAAATTGAATAAAGACAAGTGCGTATTCAGGAAAGCAGAGTTGAGTTTCCTGGGTCATGTCGTGGATGCACAAGGTGTCAGAGCAGACCCTGAAAAGGTACGTGCAATAAGTGACTTGCAAGAACCGAACAATGTAAATGAGTTGAGGAGGGCCTTAGGCCTCATAAACTACATGGGTAAATACATCCCGGACTTGGCAACGAAGGGAGGTCCTTTGTATGAGCTGCTTAAAAATGGACGTGCATGGACATGGGACCAACCGCAGAAAAGCGCATTCAACATTCTGAAAAGCTTGCTCACAAAAGCTCCAGTCCTGGCACACTATGATCTGAAAAAAAAAACAGTAGTATCAGCGGATGCTAGCAGTTACGGTATCGGTGGTGTTTTAATGCAAAAACATGAGGACAGCTGGAAACCGGTCGCGTACTGTTCTAGAAGACTGACAGATTCTGAAACAAGATACGCCCAGATTGAAAAGGAATGCCTTGCAGGCGTGTGGGCGTGTGAAAGGTTCCAGAAATACTTAGTGGGCATGGACACATTCAAATTGATCACTGATCACAAGCCATTAGTACCACTGATTAATAGTAAAGATTTGGACACAGTGCCAGTAAGATGTCAGAGACTTTTGATGAGACTCATGCGGTTTAATGCAAAAGCAGAGTATGCACCTGGCAAAACCTTGGTGGTCGCAGATGCACTGTCGCGTAGCCCATTGAACACTACAGAAGACTTCATGACAGCAGATGTGAGTTGTCATGTGAATGCGATCATCAGATGTCTGCCTGTGTCACAGCGCAAGTTAACAGAAATAAAAACTGAGACACAAAAGGATGAGCAGCTACAAACCGTAGAGAAATTTGTAACAGAAGGGTGGCCAGAATATGCTAAAAGCGTTCCTAATAGTGTACAGAGTTTTTACAAATGGAAAGACTCTTTGTCAGTGAGTGAGGGACTGATTGTGCTGGGGAATCGCATAGTAATTCCAAAAGTGATGAGACACGAGATGCTTAGCAGAGTTCATGACGGACACCAAGGTTTGTCAAAATGCAGGACACGTGCTCAAGAGACTGTGTGGTGGCCTGGAATTTCTGAGGATCTTAGACGTAAGATCGAGATGTGTAAGTTTTGCATTGAAAATAAACGTGCACAGCACAAAGAACCTTTACAGTCAACACCACTGCCGGAAAGGCCATGGCAACGAATAGCCATAGACTTGTGTATGCATAGAGCGCAACAATATCTGATAGTATCTGACTATTATTCGCGCTACTTGGAAATTCTTCTGCTACATGTCACAACATCTGAAAATGTCATTCAGAGACTCAAAGTGTTGTTTGCGAGATTCGGCATACCAGAACAAATTGTTAGCGACAATGGACCGCAGTTCTCCAGTGAAGCGTGGAGAAGCTTTTGTGGTATGTACGATATTCAACACATTACATCGAGTCCGCATAATCCACAAGGTAACGGACATGCCGAAAGAGCAGTTCAGACAGCGAAGCGCATTCTGAAACAGGATGACCCGTTGATGGCACTCATGTGTTTCAGAGCCACTCCCACCACCTCTACAGGAGTTAGTCCAGCGGAATTGCTTATGGGAAGGAAAATCCGTACTACTCTACCCACTTTACCGAGAAATCTGAGACCAAAGTGGCCAAACAAGTCAAGTGTGAAAGAGAAAGACAAACAAGCGAAAGAAAAGCAAGCATTCTACTTTAACAGACGACATGGTGTACAGGACTTACCTCTCCTTAGGCCAGGGGATTCAGTCTTGTTAAAGCTGGACAACGAATCAAAATGGAAAGGGCCTGCGACGGTGCTGAGAGAAAGCACAACTCCACGGTCATATGAAGTTCTCAATGACGAGGGGGGAGAGAAACGGAGAAATCGAAGGCATCTTCAGTTGCTTCCTGATGGAGTTCCAGAAACTACGTTAAAGACAATTGAGGGTTCAGAGAAATCACCACAGAGAGCTCAACTTCATAGAGACTCTGATTTATTTGCAGAGACAATTGCAACAAAACATAGTATCACCAGATCAGGAAGAGTAAGTAAGCCGGCTGAGCGGTTGGACTTATGAAAGAGCCTGATAATGTGTTGCTAGTAACAATGCCACTTTACAAATTAAGTGTGTTAAATGGCCAGGTTTGGTTATTCCTGAACATAATAATTAATATCATTTTGTTTGATGTGAAAATATGTTCTGGTAAGTGAGTTCAAGAGGGTTAAATATATAGTCATCTGTGTTATGTTAAGTTACTGAGTTTTAGCCATAAGGTAAACAGAATTGTACCCTGGAGTATTGTACTGAAAGAGGGAGGTGTCAGGGTATTGTAAATTACCTATCTTAGTTATGGTGTTATATCTAGCCCACTAGGGGGACTCACGGAGTACTACATGTTAGAGTAATACAGAGCAGAGTAAAACAGGGGATTCTGATGTAAACAAGCTGAATGCAGTTGTTCCATGTGGCTCTTCAATAAACGGGCTAAATACGATTAATGCCTCCTTGCAAATGCATACAAGACAGTACTAGTGTTTACTGAAGCTTTATCAAGAAAATACTCTGCTTTTGCCTTTCTAATTGTAACTGTACATTTGTTGCGAAGCTGTTTGAAATACAACCAATCAGGATTTGATTTGGTTTGTCTGGCCTTTGCCCATGCAGCATCTCGCTCATGAATAAGGTCAGACAATGTTGTTGAAAACCATGGGTTATCCCGACTTTTGACTCTATATTTTTTTAAAGGTGCATGCTTGTTAATGATCAAAATAAAATTATCATAAAAATATTTCCAAGCACTTTCAATATCCAGGATTGACATAATTATATTCCAATCAACTTGAGCAAGGTCATATGAAAAACCCTGTTTGTTGAAGTGTTTCATAGAACGCTTGGTAATAATTCGTGGTTTCTGCTTTGGTAGTTTAGTGTCTCTGGCTACCGCAACAACGCAATGATCACTAATATCATTTGCAAACACGGAAGCTAAAGAATATTTATGGGGGGCATTTGTGAGAACAAGATCCAATAGTGTGGATTTTTCAGGGAATTTCAAATTTGGTCTGGTAGGTGAATCCACCAGTTGAAAAAGATTATAAGTGTCACAGAACGCTTTAAAATCATCAGATACCTGGTGCATCCAGTTCAAATTAAGATCACCCATTAATAGTAATTCTTTATAATTCAAGGAAACCAGAGAGCGCATCAAAGAAGATAAAGCGTCGCTAGTAGCTGATGGAGGTCTGTAACAACCCACTATTGTGAGTTGACATGTCTTTGAAACAGACAAATTAAGAGCTAAAATTTCATACTGTTTAACTATTGATTCAGAGAGTAACATGGTAGTCTCGTAGCATTCTTTAACATAGATTATAACCCCCCCACCCCTTTTTAGTCTGTCGGCTCTAAAGAAATTATAACCAGTGATACTGATCTCTTTATCTAAAATAGTTTTATTAAGCCATGATTCGGATAATACTATAACGTCCGCATTTGTGTTTCTTGCCCAGATATGAACCATATCTATTTTAGGCAACAGACTACGGATGTTAATATGGATAAGACGCAGTCCTGACCTAGATTTTAGTTCAGTTGGGGAAGTAAAAGTTGAGGCACATGTATTATATGGCCCTGGATTTGGCAATACATTCCCAGACATTAATAGCATAAGAGCTATAAATCTCTTTCGTCTAGCTGTTTTGTTTACTACATAATTTATTTTAGTGGGCCCCATACATGAATAATAATTAATACCGTAATTTACTTCCTTAGTTAAAACACACCAAGTCAAATCTCGGTATATAAAAATCAAAGGAAACAACATAAACTGATTTTGTTTAAGAGGAGCAATGTTTGTAAACAGTCCACTGCGTATCCAGCTGTCAACATGTGCAAGTGGTGAATTGCACATAAACGTTGAGTCATAAACAGACCTACTGTTTCCGATGTAAACTTGACTAGGCAAACTGAAGAGTAGACCTGCTAGGAGCGTGCATGCAGTTATTAAACGCCACATTGTCCTTAGGAGACCCCAGCCGTAGAACTTTGCTAACCCCATAGAACGAGGCTGCACGTACTGAGAATCCTCCACAACACAGATCCTCCGTCGGCAGTCAACACTGCAAACTTGAGCCGCCAACTGATGAAGATACCGCCACAGCTAGGCAACCGCAGACAAGCCCTTACAAAGGGACTCGAGACAAGAAGTGCAGTGCTGCCACCGCTGAAGTTCAGATCCGAGCACGCCTGCAGCGAAACACAGATCTCCCCCGTACCAGGCCAGAGATGCACTACCGTCACAAAGCCACGCGACGCTGCTCACAAACAAATCCACGCCGTCTCACGACGCTGCTCATAAACAAATCCACGCTGAGAGACCGTGGAGCAGGTTAAAAGAATAGCGTTGAGATCAAGTTGGTATGTGTATGTAATAAATAAACTTCTAAAACAAATGTAAAACAACAGTAATCCAACTAGGGTAAAATAATAAAACTAGACAACAGTGTACAAACATCAACTGACTAGAGAGCCGCCATCTTGGAATTGCACACTAATTGAGCGCATCACACCGTAGTTCCCAAAATGGCAGATGATCGCCAAATTTGACATATTTTAACAAATCAGAGCATTTACACTTATGACAACACAAGCATATATGTGTGTGTTATGCAACTTGATGTATTTTGTCCACAGTCATACCTGGTAAAACAGAATAGAATGAAGAGATTGGAGAAACAGGGCTGCGCTGCAAATAATCCCAAGCAGTTATTAGGCGTGCAGGCGCAGTCTAACTTTTTTCACCCGCAAGTGTATTGTGGTTTGGGTTTGCGTGGGTTCTGTAAGATACTGAATACGCCTTCTACTCAGCTTTCGTAACTTGCGTGTGTCACAGTAAAGTTACTATCAGAATTTCTATTCATCCCTATAATTTCCCTTGCGTCCGCTACATTTACAGGTGATGCGGTGTGAGCAGTGTCTGCTATAGTGTTGTGTTCTGTAGAGGGGTGTGTATGTGAGGTGGGTTTAGTGTATGCATCACCATTACTCTCAACATCATTACTTTGATGACAAGGTACTGTGGCACTACCGTTTTTTCAGCAGCTTCAACAATTTCTTGCAAAACCAACAGTTTAGTCATGCCTCTGTGTTCTGACTCTAATAAGTGGGTACTGTACATTAATGCGTTCATTTATTCAAGACAACCTTCTTGGTCTCAAGCGTCAAGTTCAGCAAGGTCCCTTTCTGGTACTAAACCGATGCTCTTTGCAATTTGGAACAGTTCGCCAGCTTGATAGGTTAAGTAAGCTCTTCCTAATACTCCACACTAGGCTCTTGCGTTCCCGATCAGCCAAGATGATCCCTTTTCCACAATCCCTTGTGTCACTCTCACAGTCACCAGCCAAGCCAATCCACTCTCCTCAACGACGTTCTCTCGTTTACAGGATCACAGCATCAGCATCCATCTATTGGTTCCCAGGGTCAAGATTTCTGGATCGACTTCTCTCCGGCAGCAGGAGCCGATCCCGGAGGAGCCTGCACAAATCTGTTGCACACCCCGTTTATTCGGCCGGGCTGACCGATGAGAATTAACCAGTTAAAACAGGATAGAATGAAGAGATGGGGCAGACAGGTCTGCACTGCACATAATCCCCAGCAGTTATATTTATTTAACTTTTTTTCCCACATATTTTTAAAACAAAAACCAATAAAGGAATTTTTCTTTTGTTACAATCAAAACCATGTTATGTCATTTGTTTTGTCATAAACAATATACATCTCCTTTTTCACTTTTCTTTTTTTATCCCATAATTCACATTAGGTAATCAAATAAACCTATAAACTTGAATCTATAAAGACCAGTTAAAATATATTTGCACATATAAAAATGTTTTACATGACTTTACCTGTAAGGCAATTATTAACTGAGATATTTATGTAAACCATACACATTTAACCTTCAATTCTTATTGGTTTTATCTTGTCACCACTTAATATGCTTTCCCTGTCTGTCGCTCACTTCAACGTTGTGTCAAAGAAGCGACACAAGGGGTCTCTCTTGAGCGCCGAATATACCTCTGATCTATGAAAAAAGGCCAATGAGAAGTTAGCAGACAGAATTTGCATGTCACGCCCCCGGACATACGAGTATAAAGGCAGGGAAATACATCTGTTTTCTTCGGAGCCGATGGTCGTGTATGCAGAAAGCTGTGAGTCACACACACCTGTTCCTCTTACCTCTAGTGATCTGCTGTTGGATCTATGGCACACTTCCGTGGCTTTCTCCTTCTCTGCACGGCAGTGCAGTTTGCCCCTGGGCTTTTTGACAGTGCAAACTAAAAGAGTTTATAAAAGAGTGAATTTCTCTAAAAGAGAAATTCACATCATAAAGATGCCTTTCATCATAAAGATGCCTTTCCGCCCCTGTGAAGTTCCTGGATGCAGAAGAGTGCTCTCCGCTTCAGACGGCCACAGGCGCTGTCTCGTGTGTCTGGGCTGCAATCACAACGAGGCAGCGATTGGAGCCCGGCATCTGCATACTCAACTACCTCGACGACTGTCTCATCCTGGCCCACTCCCGAGAGTTCCTATGCACCCACAGGGACCAGGTGCACAGGCACCTCAGCCGCTTAGGGCTTCAGGTGAACTGGGAAAAGAGCAAGATCGCCCAGGTTCAGAGCATCTCTTTTCTCGGCATGGAATTAGACTCAGTCTCAATGTCGGCGTGCCTCACCAACTAGCGCGCTGTCAGTGCTGGAATGCCTCGCCGCCTTCAGTCCAGGCACTGCGGTCCCTTTAAAACTTTTCCAGAGGCTCCTTGGGCATATGGCATCCTCCGCAGCAGTCGCACCGCTGGGGTTAATGCATATGAGACCACTTCAGAACTGGCTCCAGACTCGAGTCCCGAGACGAGCATGGCACCGTGGCACACACCTTGCAGCAGGTGTCCTGATACGTCCTGGTCATGACCGACACCTCCAAATTCGGTTGGGGCGCCGTGTGCAATGGCACGCAGCCGTGGGCCATTGGAAAGGGGCCCCACTGTGCTGGCACATCAACTGCCTAGAGTTGTTGACTATATTCTTTGCCCTGCGGAGGTTTCTCCCACTGGTTCAGGGCAAACACGTCTTGATCAGATCAGACAGCACCACCGCGGTAGCGTACATAAATCACCAAGGCGGCGTACGCTCCCACCACATATCACAACTCGCCCATCATCTCCTCCTCTCAAGACTCAAGTTGCTGTGCGCCACTCACATCCCTGGCAACCTCAATATGGTGGCAGACGTGCTATCACGACAACGCTTGCCCAGTGGAGATTGGAGGCTTCACCCCCAGTCGGTCCAGCTGATTTGGGAAAGGTTCGGCCAGGCTCAGGTGGACCTGTTCGCCTATCACACCCAGGCCGTGCCCCCCCGCGGGTCCGAGCCCATTCAACAAGGAGTGTTACATCCTCATGGGCACTGGCCAGAGGCACCTCCCTGGCAGACATACGCAGAGCAGCGGGTTGGGCAACACCTAATACCTTTGTGAGATTTTACAATCTCAGGGTAGCGTCAGTTTCATTGCTTGTTTTCTTAGGTGTGAGCCAGTGATGAGAGTAGATGGATCTAATTGCATTTTTTTTAAAATGAAAACTCAAATAATCATGAGAAGCAAGAAACAAGGAACTAGAAACACAAGAGTACTAAACAAATGACAACCACCCAAGAAGTACAAGAACTGACAAAGACAGAGAGCACATACAGGCAATATATACACAGGGACTAACAAGGTTAACAAGAAACACATGGGGAACAATCAGAGCGGAACAAGGAACATAGACAAGACCAGGAACTAAAACATTATTTAAAATTAAGAGTCCAGAACATGTGTTAGTTACAATGTCTCATTTAACAGTCAGCTGTAACAAATAGGCCAATCATTTCAATTGAAGTACAATTCAAAAATAAGTAAATCTAAAAAATAGCATATCAAATGGTGCACTTAGTAAGTTTTTAGCTTGCTCTTATTCTTCCCAATAGTACTAGTGATTTTGGACATTATACTGACACCTATCATCATCATCATCATCATGGATGCACAACGTTTGTTTACTAAGGACTGCAGCTTTATGCCAGATATGTTTGTTCGTTTTCTCACATATTTCTGTGATCTGTGGCATGAGAGCTGTTTGATTCATCACTCCAACATGGTTCTTGTGTTGGGACATTTTATCTTTCCACTTGCACTCATTCTCTGGCTGGTGGATCACACTCCTTCTTTGTGTGTAACGATTGCAACAACCACTGTCACAATTTTCTATTGCCAACCAGTTGTAACATTTTGACTTGTATTACATGCAAAATTATGATCAAGTCTTTCTCAATGTATATTCTAGATGAAAGTCCAAGGCACATCTTCCGGTCCCAGAAAATTAAAAGGCTTTATTTAGTTCATGGCTATCACACTACAAACATAAATTTGTATGTTTTGTATTGTGATAACCATGATCTGAATAAAGGCTTTTTAATTTTCTGGATACGTAAGATGTGCCTTGGACTTTCTTCTAGAGTATATGTTTGAAACCCAACCAAAGAGCACGTTCTGGGTTTACTTTACAAGGTCCCTTCAGCAAATAGCGCTCCAAGAAGCTTTCTTTGATCTTTCTCAATGTAATTAGTTTGAAAATACTATTATTATTGGCAAATAAAAATGTCTGTTATACCAAAATATGGCAGGTAGATTAGTAGTTGTCTGAGAGTTATTAAAGAAAATTAAAAAATAAATAAAAATGCTCCTGGTCTCCCCTAGAATAATTTGCAACTCTTGCAGCATTTTCCTTACAAACGCATACAGTGTGAATGCCTTTTGTGGCTGGAATTGTGTTTGAAGATACTGTTAATTTGTTTTAGTTTTTTACTTTTACTCTTTTTAAACCCTATATTCACCGGTCTCAACTTAACTGCTTTAGACTGGGGTAGTTATAGAGAGTATGACCAATATAAAATTGTGTGAGCACAAATAGCATAGCTTATATTTACACCCAAACAAACCCATTCAAATTCTGTTTTATATACCACCAGACACTGACTCATTCTCTCACCTAGCAAAGGGGACTGTGTGGAACAGCAACGTGGGCTGGTGATGACTGACAGCTTCTCTCTCATTGGCAGATGAGTCTTCAGCAACCCCTTACATGAACACATGTAAGTCCTGACTCTTTTATAGAGCTTAAATGTCACTGTTGTTTCTCATCCAGGCTGAAAACCACAGCCAGTGACTTTTAGATGCCACATGTCACTCTGACAGCATATCCCATGATTCATCAGTCCCAGGACATTATGTCTGTGTTCTCTCAGTGGTGTGATCTGCATGATGAGGGTTTTAACGTGTGGGATGTCACACAATCTTTTGCACATCATGAACAAGAGAGAAACAGTGAGTGCATTGAGGTCCTTTTGATTTTGAATCGTAAAACATGAACCTGCTTTTAGTAGTGCTACAAAATAAATAATCTGTACTATCTGGAAATGGACATGATAAAGTTCATGTTTGCTATATTTATTTAAAATATTTGCCATCTTTAACTCACCCTCATGCCATCTCAGATGCATATGATTTTATTTTTACTGCTGAACATAAATAAAGATTTTTATAAGAAGTTTTGTAATCTCAGCTCTGTAGGTCCACGCAAGTGAATTGTGGCCAGAAATTTGGAGCTCCAAAAAGCATCTAAATGGATCATAACAGTAATCCATATAACTTGCTGAAACATTCTACCATTCTGTTGTTTCACACTGTTTATCTTTTGCACAGCAATTTAGAGTAGGATTCAAAACCCAGAGTTGAAAATAGTGCTGCTGCTAACCCCCTTGCAAAATTTAAAGCCCAAAATGTTGCTTTATTCCCTGTATGGCCTTAAACTGGGGTTTAAAAAAGACGTTAACCCAGAGTTACACACAGTGTGAAAACCCAAATAGTTAGCTGCATAGTGGTAACATTGCCTAGCACTAATATGTTAGTGAGTGAAAATAGCCTTTCTCATCATATGTACTTGATATGCAATATATATTGAGGTTAAATGCAATCGTGATAGCTTATAGAACATTTGTAAAGTATAATTTACAAAGCTAGCAGAGCCAGGCAGAAAAATATACATTTATTTATTTATTTTTTACATCTGACTCCAGCTTTTTGGTCTGAATTGATCTTTCAACTTTGGCAGAACTTGAAGGTTGAATTCAGTAGTTTACATACACCTTAGCCAAATGGGATCATTGTCCATTTGGAAGACCCATTTGCGACCAAGCTTTAATGCCTGGCTGATGTCTTGAGATGTTGCTTCAAAATATCCACATAATTTTCCTTCCTCATGATGCCATCTATTTTGTGAAGTGAACAAGTCCCTCCTGCAGCAAAATACTGCCACCACCATGCTTCATGGTTGGTATGTTGTTCTTCAGCTTGCAAGCCTCACCCTTTTTTCTCCAAATATAACAATTGTCTTTATGGCCAAACAGTTACATTTTTGTTTCATCAGACCAGAGAACATTTCTCCAAAGAGTAAGATCTTTTTCCCCATGTGCTCTTGCATGCTGTAGTCTGGCTTGTATATGTCGATATAAGACTTGTATTACTGTGGATATAGATACTTGTCTACCTGTTTCCTCCAGCATCTCACAAAGTCCTTTGCTGTTGTTCTGGGATTTATTTGCACTTTTTGCACAAGACTACATTCATCTCTAGGAGACAGAATGCATCTCCTTCCTGAGCGGTATGATGGCTGCATGGTCCCATGGTGTTTATACTTGCATACTATTGTTTGCATTTTGAAACTGCTCCCAAGAATGAACCAGACTTGTGGGGATCCACCATTTTTTGAGGTCTTGGCTGATTTCTTTTGATTTTCCCATGATGTCAATCAAAGAGGCACTGAGTTTGAAGATAGGCCTTAAAATACATCCACAGATACACCTCCATTTGACTCCAATTAGCCTATCCAAAGCTAACTGGCTAAATACATAAAGGCTTGACATCATTTTCAGGAATTTTCCAAGCTGCTTAAAGTCAAAGTTAACTTAGTGTACTGTACGTAAACTTCTGACCCACTGGAATTGTGATATACTCTTGTATAGAGAATATTGTTTAGAAAATACTGCGTCGTGGTGGGCCGTGATAGCAGCCACATACACCTTCAAGGTGGAAGGGGACAGCCTCCCCTCCCACCTCTCCTGCAGAAATAAGAGCACTGACCTAACTGCGCACCTCTGTGGGTCTTCAGCCCGGGAAGAACACCAATCTGCGAACAAGCGGAAAGGGCGTAAAGTTGCCTGGTAGAGGGGGCTCTGGCTTGGTTGATCATGTCTACGACGGCAGGTGGTAGACCAGCTAGATCTTCCATGTCCCGTCCAGGGGCTGGATGTGGAGGTTCCAGAGATCTGGGTGTGGATTCCAGAGCGTGACCCGTCCCTGAGAAAGAAGGTCTTTCCTCAGGGGAATTTGCCAGGGAGGGGCTGTCGCGAGGAGTACGAGGTCCGAGAACCAGGCCCAATTGGGCCAATAGGGAGCCACTAGGGTGACTTGTTCCTCATGCTCCCTGACCTTGCACAGCACCTGTGCAAGAAGAATCACTGGGGAAAATGCGTACTTGCGCAGACTTGAGTCGCTGCTGGCTCCAAAGGAGGAGACGACGGGCGAGTAGTGACATGTGGAGGGAGTGTACACCACTGTTACGTCCCTCGTTATTGAGATGATATTTGTCTAGGAATATTATTGGACATAACACATATTTTGCATTTCCGTGTGTCAGTACAGTAGCGGGACTCCGCAAAAGAAAAGAAACAGACAACAACCCAAACTTCAGTTGAAAGGTTTTAATTCCTTAACTGCAATAATAGTGAAGTAGTAGTAAAATAAAGTAATAAAGTAATGAAGTAATACAACGTAGCAAAAATAATAATCAAATCAACAAACCGTCTGGTGGAGAGGAAGGAGCAAGAGAGTGGTGCTTAAATCAAAGGACTGAATATAACAAAAACAACCCTTTAACTAAAGTTAAACTAAACTAACTAACAACAAAAGATGTAGAAAGAAAACGTCTTCAGCGTCGAAACGCCATAACTAACCTATACTAACCTAACAAACAGAAAACATACATAAGTAGCACCACTCCTTACACTAGTGCGTCTAATACAGTTCATAAACTACGTATGCAGAAATGTAAGTCGCGACTTGCTTACCTGACTCACAACCTCTCCCGCCAGTATAGTGTTGGACAGGAACGGAGATGAAAATGTCATAAGCGCAACAAACATTTGACCGTGCACATCAAGCACATACCCAGAACGCACATATCAAGAACACAAACAAAGAGGACTGATCTATCTGCCAGATCATAGAAGCAGCAAACTCCAGACACTGATCAGTCTCCCAAACAAGGAAAACAGAGCACACAGGCTCTCTCTCTCAAACCCAGAGTCTGTCTCGACTGTCGCCATTGAAGTTGGAGTCATTCATAAATCACCCGGCAACAGGTGATTGGTGGCGCGATTCCAGACGTCAGCAGATTGACAGGCGGAGCTTCCAATCAAATTCCACACCTGAAATGGAGTACACAGACATACACGCATATGCCGTAACATATACAAAAACATAACTACAAAGCGCGGCGTACGTAACAACCACCTTGGCGATTTATGTATGCTATCGTGGTGGTGCTGTCTGGCCTGACTAGGACATGTTTGTCTCGAACTAACGGTAGAAACTTCCGCAGGGCAAAGAAAACTGTCAGTAACTCTAGGCAATTGATATGCCAGCGCAGCAGGGCCCATTTCCAACGGCCCGTTGCTGCATGCCTGTTGCACACAGCGCCCCAACCGAATCTGGAGGCGTCGGTCGTGAACAGGAAGCGTCAGGACACCTGCTGTAAGGGTACTCCTGCCCGCAGAAAGCAGAGGTCTGTCCAGGGTTTGAATGTTTGGCGGCAGGCGGGTGTGATCATCACACGGTGCATGCCGTGGCACCATGCTCGTCTCGGGACTCGAGTCTGAAGCCAGTGCTGAAGCGGTCTCATATGAATAAACCCCAGCGGTGCAACCGCCGCGGAGGATGCTATATGCCCCAGGGGCCTGTGGAAAAGTTTTAAAGGGACCATTGTGCCTGGCCTGAGAGTGGCAAGGCATCTCCGCACCGACTGCGCATGCTCGTTGGTGAGACGTGCTGACATTGAGACTGAGTCTAACTCCATGCTGAGAAAAGAGATGCTCTGAACCGGGGAGAGCTTGCCCTTTTCCCAGTTGACCTGAACCCCCAGACGGCTGAGGTGCCTGAGCACCTGGTCTCTGTGAGCGCATAGTAACTCTCTGGAGTGGGCCAGAACGAGCCAGTCGTTGAGGTAATTGAGTATACGAATGCTGGCTTCTCGAAGCAGGGCAAGGGCTGCCTCTGCAACTTTCGTGAAGACGCGAGGGGACAAAGACATGCCGAAGGGGAGGACTTTGTACTGATATGCCTGGCTGTCGAACGTGAACCGTAGAAAGGGTCGGTGTCGAGGAAATATTGAGACGTGAAAGTACACATCCTTCAGGTCTACTGCTGTGAACCAATCTAGATGCCAGGCGCAAGTTAAGATGTGTTTTTGCGTGAGCATTTTGAACGGGAGTTTGAGCAGAGCCCGGATGATAACTCGCCAGTCCAAGATCGGTCGTTAGCCGCCACCTTTCTTGGGTACAATGAAGTAAGGGCTGTAGAAACCCTTCTTCATTTCGGTTGGAGGGACAGGCTCTATCGCATCTTTGAGTAAGAGACGATTTCCACGCAGGGATTTGGCATATTCGCCGCGTACTGCGCTAAAGTGGACACCCGCGAAGGGGGGCAGAGGCCTGGCAAACTGAACTGTGTAACCGAGTCGGATGGTCCTGGCCAGCCAGTGTGATGGATTGGGAAGTGAGCATCCAAGCTCCGTGCTAGTGGCACTAAGGGGACGACTATTTTTGACATGGGCGAGCAGACCTGAAGGTGGTGGCCCAAGCGAGTCATCAGCATCAGATGCTGCTGTAATGCGCTCCGATGCAGCGGCGATATCGTCATCCAATTCCGGGAGCTCAAGGGACCGGCCGGCCATCCATGAAGCAGGCCGCACTCATCCCGAGCTCGGGGGAAGCAAGCAAGCGTGCCGGGGGAGGCAGGTGGTTCGAGGGGATTTACCCGGCGAAACGGAGCCCTTCTTTATCCCCAAATCGCCTTCATCGCCACGGCGCCTGCCCCAATCCCGTAGGAAGGAGGCGAGGCACGGTGGGTGGCTGAAGTGGCTTTCTCTCATGACAAAAGAAAGCCGCTACCGCAATGCTGCCATGGCTATGTTCTTGCATTGAGAACATTAACCATTCATAAAACGCTGCCTGCATGCGATCGCAGCCCAATAATTACACTCAAACCTTTTTCACATTTATGGCAGACACTTTTATCCAAAGTGACTTACAGTGTACTTATTACAGGGACAATCCCCCTAGAGCAACCTGGAGTTGGACAATGGTGGTGGCCGGGGGGATCGAACCAGCGACCTTCTGATTACCAGTTATGTGCTTTAGCCCACTATGCCACCACCACTCCACTGACATTTTCACATTGCTCAACATTCGATTTTGACAGCTAGAGTGAAAGGCAATCTTTTTAGTAAAAATTACCTAAATTTTGGTCTCTTACAAAGCTAATTTATGACTTCAGAAAAGATAATATTGCAGAAATGAAATGGAATACTTTAATGATACATTTGTTCTTTTTTTTTTTTTCTTGACAGTTACAGCTTTTTATCTAACCCGGACCTCATTTCACAAAAGCATCATAAGCTTAAGTAGATCATAGAAACAAATCACACAAATTATCAGCTATTTCCCAAAAGCTTCATAACTTAAGTCATAGCAGTAAATGGTCATAGATTTACGAGTGCTGTGGAGTAATCCTAGAGCACTTAATGCTGGTCAAACACCAGGCAAGAAGTGCCATGTCACGGGTAGGACATGGCACAGGTATAAAACAGGATACGTCGATGCGCTTCACAGCGCAGATCAAATGGTGACACCTTCCTCACCTATCATATTGGATTTTGGAGCTTCAAAATTTCACCTATTCACTTCCATAGTATGGAAATACAGAACTGAAATATCCATCCATCCATCCATCCATCTTCAACTGCTTATCCTATGTCGGGTCGTGGGGGCAGCAGCTCCAGCAGGGGGCCCCAAACTTCCCTATCCTGAGCCACATTAACCGGCTCTGACTGGAGGAACCCAAGGCGTTCCCAGGCCAGTGTGGAGATTAAATCTCTCTACCTAGTCCTGGGTCTTCCCCGAGGCCTCCTCCCAGCTGGACGTGCCTGAAACACCTCCCTAGGGAGGCACCCAGGGGGCATCCTTACCAGATGCCCAAACCACCTCAAATGACTCCTTTTGAAGCAAAGGAGCAGTGGCTCTACTCCGAGCTCCTCACGGATGACTGAGCTCCTCACCCTATCTCTAAGGGAGAAACCCACCACTCTTCTGAGGTAGCACATTTCGGCCGCTTATACTCACGACCTAGTTCTTTCAGTCATGACCCAGCCTTCATGACTATAGGTGAGGGTAGGAACAAAAATTGACCGGTAGATCGAGAGCTTTGCCTTCCGGCTCAGCTCTCTTTTTGTGACAATGGTGCGAAAGAGCGAGTGCAATACTGTCCCCGCTGCCCCGATTCTCCGGCCAACCTCCTGCTGCATTGTCACCTCACTCGTGAACAAGACCCTGAGGTACTTGAACTCCTTCACTTGGGGCAATACCTCACTCCCTTCCCAGAGTACGCACACCATCGGTTTCCTGCTGAGAATCATGGCCTCAGATTTAGAGGTGCTAATCCTCATCCCAGCTGCTTCACACTCGACTGCCAAGCGATCCAGTGAGAGCTGAAGGTCACAGGCCAATGATGACATAAAGACTACATCATCTGCAAAAATGTCCATGAATATCACAAACAGGATTGGTGACAAAGCGCAGCCTTGGCGGAGACCAACCCCCACATGGAATGAACTCGACTTCGTGCCGAGGACCCGGACACAGCTCTCGCTTTGGGTGTAAAGGGATTGGATCGCCCTAAGAAGGGACCCCCCCACCCCGTACTCCCGAAGCACCTCCCACAGTCTCTCCCGAGGGACCCAGTCATACGCCTTCTCCAGATCCACAAAACACATGTAGACCAGATGGGCATACTCCCAGGCCCTCTCCAGGATCCTTGCGAGAGTAAAGATCTGGTCCGTCGTGCCAGGACGGAACGTGCATTGTTCCTCCTCAATCCAAGATTCAACAATCGGCCGAACCCTCCTCTCCAGCACCTTGGTGTAAACTTTACCAGGGAGGCTGAGAAGTGTGATACCCATGTAGTTGGCACACACTCTCTGGTCCACCTTTTTGAAGAGGGGAACCACCACCCCGTTCTACCACTCCTTAGGTACTATCCCAGACTTCCACACGATGTTGAAGAGGCGTGTCATCCATGACACCCCTTACACATCCAAAGCTTTCAGCATTTCTGGTCGGATCTCTTCAATCCCCTTTGCTGTATACAGTTTGGATGGTTCCCCGTTTCCCCCTCCTAAGGTGGCGGACATATTTCCAGAAGCACTTTGGTGCGGACAGAAAGTCCTTCTCCATGGCTTCTCCAAACTTTTTCCACACCCACTGCTTTGCCTCCCTCACGGCCGAGGCCGCAGCCCTTCGGGCCTGTCGGTAACTGCCTCTGGAGACCTCCTGGACAACAAATCCCAGAAGGCCTCTTTCTTCAGTCGGACAGCTTCCCTGACCACCAGTGTCCACCACGGTGTTTGAGAGTTACCACCCCTTGCGGCACCTAAAATATTCTTTTAGCTGAAATATTCTTCTAAAAATATTCATTTTTGTTTTGCAGAAATATGAAAGTCATTCACATCTGGGATGCTAGGAGTGTGAGTAAAACATGCGAGAATTTAAATTTTTGGGTGAACTATCCCTTTAATGACAATGTTTAATGATATTTAGTCTTTGGTACACATCTTTGGTTTTGTGTTGATTAATGGGTACTTTAGCCTTACCGATGGTTCTGTAAGGGTACTTATGGCAAAAAAGTGTGAGAAACACTGGACTACAATACATAATTTAAAGTTAAAAATACTCGCTTTTGGTGCCCCTCTGTGGACATCCAGAAAATTGAGCTCACACATGCCCATATTGTCAACAACACTTCCAGCTTCAGTAACTTGGGTCAGTGGTTTGAATTTCAGCAAGAACAGACAGCATAACTTTAGACCAGTGTTGTGTGTAATTAATTACTAAGTAATTAATTAGTATTTTCATTGAAAAAAAGTAACGTAATTGATTACTCATTAATTGAATTACAGTTGCTTCTGATGTAATTGTGTTAAATACTGTATAGACTACAGAATAATTCTATATAAATCTATAGTGAATTTAAAATATAAATTGAACATCTAATGTTAAAATGTATGTTTTCTTATTTAATGCAGCCCCCTTCAATTATTTGGCCAGTTCATGAATAATTTATTTGAAAGAATTAAAAGAACAATTTCATGTATATCCTTATATTTTTCATCTGGTAGAGGTTGATAAGGGTTTTAGAAAGTAATTAGTATTAAGTAATGCAATTACTTATCAGACAGAGTAATTAGCACAGTAATCTATATACACTGTAGAAGATGTGATTAGTAGTTAGTAATTTATTACTTTTTAGAATAACTTCAACAACACTGCTTTAGACAAATTGTTGCTGTATTCACAGTCCAAACAGTTTGTAAGCAAAAGCAGATACAAATCTGTTTTAGTCTGGGAAAAAAAAAAAAACTTCAGTAGAGGAGTCAAAAATAAATAATTAAACAAATATGAAGTCAATATAAAATGTAGAATAATATACTCTATTTTTTTTTTTTTTTTCTAAACAAAAGCATTTCTTTCTTGTACTTTGTGGAAAACTTTATTCTTCTAACATTATTTGTGATGATAAATTATGGTATAACACTACATTAAAGGAAGTGCTGCATACTGCATGCTACTTAGAGACATGAATCACAGTATGAGAAATGCAGACCTTTTCTATCAATCACAGTCTAAGATCTCATTGCAAGCAATACAAAAAAAAAACAAAAAACAACTTTGTTCCTTACCAGAAACCCAACCGCTAGTTGCTTAGGTCTCAGGTCAACATATATGCAAAGAAAGTTGCACAATGGGACAATGGCACCCCAACCACCGGACCCTTGCCCTGCCATGTCTTACACTGTAGGATGAGGATAAATTTCAGTGGCTGGCACTGGAGCCCAGCAGGGAGTGCTAAAGTGCATGTGGATTGACAGGTCTGGTTGAATTTAACACAGGTTTGTGTGATGCTGTTTTGGGTCTCTGGATATCATGGGATCTGTGATCAGTAAATCTTACAAAGTGGTGACAAGCGCACAGGGTGATTTATATTGAGTGAGGGACCTTTCAAGTGGCACAGGCAAGTCTGTCTTGACAGACTGTTAACAAGACATGCCAGTGGCCTGGGAGAGTATTTGGCCATCATTCATATTTAATCTCTAGCTCAAGTCAGCATAGAATGGTAATCACACTCTGCTTCAGATCAGCATAGTAATTGCCATGAATTATGGCATAATAGGTATAGTTTTAATAATGCCAAATCTTGTGTTCATGTGCGGGCTCATGATACACCGTGGTCAGCTGTCTGTAAGTAGTTCACAAGCATTGTGAAAGCAAAGTACTGCAGGTTCCCCCATTCAAACAATTCCAAACATTTGAAGTCACTTAAAGTTATACAAATCAAATCCAAAATAGGTGAAGGTGATGTAAATATGACAGAAATATATTACTATTGTTTAAAACAAATAATCAAAATAGTAAATGCGTATAATATTGCATTAATTCACATGACTGGACAATAAAAATAATATTCAACTGGGTTCCAAAATATAAATGAAGTTATAGTTTTTGCAGTCCCTGTTCATAAAATGTTTATTTATTTATTAATTCACACATTCATTCATTCATTCATTCATTCATTCATTCATTTACATCTGTGTTGGTAACTTGTAATTTTTGCATTGTCAAATTAGAGTATATTAATTATATTATAAATTAAATAGAGTCCCCCAGCCACTAGGGGTTACGTCAGGAAGGGCATCCGGTGTACAACCTGTGCCAAGTCAAATTTGCAGATCACGGATGGTTCGCTGTTGCGAATCCTAATGAGAGCAGCGAATAGAAGATAACGTAAATTAAATATCATTCCTCCTAGAGTTAATTTAGTGAAAAATCATGCCTTGATAATATTTAACTAGACCTTAATTTAATTAAACATATGTAATCTACTTGGTTACCATGGCTGTTAGAATTAATTAAACATTTGGATTTAGAATCACTTTTTTTTATCTTTAGCAATCGAATAATATTGAGATTTTTGTATTTAAAAATTTGGAGCCATATCGCCCAGCACTAGTCAGATGCTAAATCACTCAAGGGGAAACTCCCCCTCAAACCCCCCCTTGAACTGTTGTCCCTGAAATCATAACCCTGCCCCTGGTGGTGGGTTGAAACCCCAAAATAGGTCACAGGTATGTTCTAATAGGGTCGAATTCAGCAGTGAAATAACAATTTTAAATTTAAATAATAATTAGGATAGAAAAATCGGCAACACAATTCAAAGTCTGGGATTTGAAACAAAACCGTTTGAGAATCACAGTTGGTTCTGAATGCAAATGCAAATTTGACTGTGGAAAAGCTCTGCTTTAGTATGGGTTGATTAATGTGTGTGTTGGTGTGTGTGTATTTTGAGCAATCTCATTTGGGAAGTACTTACCAGTAGGCTGCTCATCAACATGCCAATTATTCCAATCACCCTCCTGGGGCAAAAAGTGAGGGGTGTGAGTCTGATTTTCCACAGCAGGTCAAAGTGTGACTTCATAGTAATTGATACAAAGAAACTAGACAGTACTAAGTCATGATGTCATTAGGGCCTTTACCACTGGTAGTACTCAAGCCCGTTTTATGTACTTTTCCCCCGGAACTAGTGCTTGTTGTCACGTTCGCAGAGTAGATACCAGAGTTGATACTTTTGGGGCGCATAGGGACTGTGGGAGGTGCTTCAGCCTGTGATTGGTAAAAAAACCTGCATTAAGAAAGGAGAAAGAATTCTTCTTTATGTCAATGAGTGAGTATTTCGTTACACTAATTTATGATGAGTCATAAAAGCCTTTATTGTAAAAGATCTTGTTGATAAATAGGTTTATAGTGCATTTTCATCATGTTGTCCACTGAGTTCAGTGTGTGCGGGGTGGTTAAATATCAACTTTGCCGCCTCGTATATCCTCTCACACCAGATGCAGCACTGAGCAAGTCATAGATGCTTGACTCACAGGCTGCATCCGAAAACTGGGAAATGCTACCTTCAGAGGCTGTATAAGGATGGATGAAGGTAGAATGAAAAAAATTGCTTTTTATACTATTCAGAGAGTTCCATTCATCCAAAAACACTGTTGTTAAAACCATTAACTGATAAGGCAGCTGCCTAGGTTTTCCAATGCAGCCAAAGTTTGTATAAAACAGCCCTAAACAATCAAGTGTGTTGTTCCGATCTTGGCACTCTCAGGTGTTGATGATGTTGTTGTGGCAAGTAATGTCCGAATAAAATGGTCTATACTTGATGACATCACTGCGATGGTACTTTATTAATGTGAATGCAACTGGGGAAAAGTCTTATTTAGAGTTCTCATCTAGAAAGGTACTAAAGGAGAAGTACCAGCACTGTAGGTAGGAAAGGGCCACATCCCAAACAGTGTTGGGAATTTTTCTCTAACTTTACTGCTGTTTTGATGTTTCAACTTTATAGATATGAAAAAGACTCTCCTATAACAGCTGTGGACTCCAGTACTCAAAGCAATGCCACTACTATTTATTCATGACAAACTTTAGTGAAAAAGCTGTGGAAGACTGGTAGTTTTATTGGCTCAAAATAAATTGTTCTTCAAGGATCCTGAGTGAGCAGCAAATACAATTCTTTCCAAGTCTTCTGTTATGTTTTCCTTTTTTTGTGTGTGTTTTTACTTTTGACTGAAATTGAAAAAGGTGAAGCAGGTCACAGAATAGTGCTGTTAAGGAATAAGGTCAAATTTCAGCTTGAGACCAGGGCTAACTTGCTTTGTAATCCTGCCTGTCTGCAGCAAGATAGAAAAAAAAAGTACTGGCCACAGCATCGAGGCTGAATCTTATCACAGCATTATGTTAACTTAATCAAAACGCATTGGGTAATTCACTAATGGCGAGTTTACACTACACGATTTTAACCCCGATTTTCGCTCGCCGACAGTTTTGTGGAGATCGCTGACAAAAGCCTGAAATCGGAGAGAAATCGGAGCTTGCTCCCATGAGCGACGAATGCAATGTATGAACTATCAAAGATGCTATTTGAGAGAAGCGCTGACGTGTCGCCGATGTCAGTGAGATATCCAGGATGTTAAATATCTGGACCTGTCTGCGATTCCAAATCGTGCAATGTGAAATATTTTTTGACTGAATACAACTGCACAGCTTTGACCTAAAGCCAATGAGAGAGAGCAAGAAATGGTTATTGGAATTTCAGTGGGAGGAGTCCTGATGTACCTGTAACAGAACATCAACTAGCAAGGCTGCTGTATTAAGAAATTGTTTTTCTTCGGTCATCGGGCCGAAGAAATGGAAGAAAAATTAGTGGAACATTGGCAGGAGCACCAGTGCCTATTTGATGTTTCCTCTGAACTGTACCACAACCGGCTGGAGAAAGAGAAGAGTTGGAGAGAAATTGACAATTCTTTTGGACAGTCAGGTAAGCAAATATGTAGATTTTACAGTAGGGGAGGTACTTTTTCATATTGTAACCAAAAAATATATGATGCCTTTAGGTGATTAAAAACATACACATCATATTCTGAAATGCATAACATATGATAATGCATTTGTTTTCGTATCTCGTATCACTTATGCGTTCACCCCTGTCACCGATTTGCGTGTAGTTTGAAAATGCGACGACTTCCATGACAAGACAGACAGTTGTGCAATATGAACGGTAACACGATCCAACAACTTCGAAAGTTGTGTATTGTGTAGGAGGCATAAGAATGACTTCATATGGCAGGGTTTATTTGCATGTACTCTCTGCGTTGTTTTAGAATCAGTTTTACTACAAAATAAATATGCCAATCAGGTAACATTGAAAACACACCAAAACATTAGTGCCGAATTAAATTTGCATGGAACAATTCTGATCTTGTGAGTCAGTTCTGAGAGCTCTGTTGTGGAGGATGCAGTAAACTACCATGAATGTGCATATTTTACTTTTACTGGGACTGTACAGCATTGCTGCGACCCCTACAATCCAGATACACAAATCTTCCCTTTTATTATTTTTTTTTAAATGCTGAATGTGCGCTCGACTATAAACATATGGATATATGTCCAGTTATAGCACTCTTTTCAGTGAAAATTATTTGATGAATTACTGCTGGTATGATCAACAGTAAATGTACATATTTTTATAAAATTACATTGAATGCCTGCTTTCTGCAAATGGTTTTATCGCAATGTTAATTACCCCATTCAAATAGTTCCGAGTTTTGTGAACAAGACGCAATCAATAAGACTAGATAAATATTGATATGTTCCTCATCAAGACCTATTATATCACTTCTGAAGACAATGATTTAACCACTGGAGTCATATGGATTACTTTTATGCTGCCTTTATAGATACAATTTCTAGCCAGCATTTACTGTACTTGCATTGCATGGCCCTACAGAGCTGAGATATTCTTCTAAAAATCAGAATTTATGATCTGCAGAAGAAATAAATTCAAACACATCTAGGATGTTATCTGAGTAAATGATGAGATAATTTTAATTTTTCTCCTTGTGTATGTGTAACTGAAGTACAGGCATGTCCTTTGTGCATTTCTGAGAAGAAATACATTTACCCATATGGTTTAATTCAATTGAGGGTACAAGTGTACTCAATCAGTTGAGTAGAATCAACTTATTAGGATTTTCAGTGTTGATAAAACTTTGGCAGGCATAACAAATACATACATAAATTAATAGAAAATTAATACAGATAAACATATTGGGTTATATTTGAACTTTAAAGAGGCCTTATTATGGTTTGGGGGATTTTACCTTTCCTTTGGTGTGTGATATAGCTGTTTGTGAATGGAACATTTTTGCAAAGTTACAAATCACAAAGTCCACTCCAAAGAGAGTTACTTTCTCCCACAGAAAACACAACTCCTGAACTGCCTGTAACACCTGGTTTGTAGTCCAGCCATTACTTACGTGACACAGAAACTTCACTATGCAACAAATTTGCACATGCCCACCAATGCATACCTTGCAGGAATGCGGTGCTCACAAAGCCTTGGGAGCTGAAACTCGGTTATGGTAAGGGCCGTTAAATTTCCGACACACGCTCCAAGCGGTTGACCAATCACAACAGACTAGGCCAGATGACCAATCAGAGCAGACTGTGCTTTTTGGATCTACAACAGAGCATTTCAGACTGAGGTTGAGAAGAGGTGCTGCTGCAATGTACAGTATGAGAAAAATAATGTGTTTTTTTTTACATTAAAGTATGTAAACCTATTTTGTAAGACCCCACAAAAAATTATGAACCTGTAAATGAGCATAATATGGGCTCTTTTAACAACTTTATTTTTTCATTGCATTGCTAATGGGAGTTCAAAACAAGGCAGGCTGTATTGATTTCACTCATTTATAAAAATACATTATGTATGCCACATTATGCCAGTTTCATCCAGAAATATGCATGCATAAACAGTCATAGACAATTCCATGGTCATGACATTTCTCTTCTTCTTATTGTAGCTGCACAAAGTAACAGCTCAAGGCTACTGTCAGACATCCCACATAAATACAAACATTGCAAAATGATAAAAACAAATGTTTCGGGTCACAGCATTTCTACTGGCACATTATTATAGCCTTCAGGAATCCACTGCTTAAAATTTTGTTTTACTATTTACAAATAACCTGCTATATCAGTGTTTGTTGAGAACTAAATGGTAGCAAATGTGATTGTTCAGTTTTCACTTTAAAGAAAGTGTCCTCTGTCCTAGTGTTAGAGAGTAGTTAGCATTAACTGTCTTGTATGGTATTGCCATGACAGCCAGGTGGCTGTCGGCTCATATACATCCTGATTCATACAGTGACCAGTCTAACTTTAATTACAGGTTCCACAGAAATTCAGACATGCTCTTTGTGATGAGAAAGAGGGTGGGGCCGGACCGTGACTACACATACCCGGACCCCGATTGGGCTAATCAGACGAGGAGAGGAATAAATGCAAGGGAACATGGCAGTTCGGGAAAGAGAGAGCAACATGTTGCTGCAGTGTGTGCATTTATATTTTGTGTTTTTTTTGTTTTCATGAAACATTATTTTGACAGGCCGGGGAACGGGAACCCCCCCCATGAGGGGGAGGGGGGACATTTCACGCAGGGGGTTACCTGGCCTGAGGCAAATGAGGGAAGAGTGTGACGAGGAGGAGGGCAAGGCCGGGCCGTGCATCTCAAGCTCAGAATCATTCAAGGTAATAATATATCATATTTCTATTTATAACTAACACTTTATACACTCTCTTGTGGCAAATCACTCATTAGAGCTTTAATATGCTTACTTTTATACATCTATTTTATTAATTTCTTTTTCATTTCCAGAGTACTTAACTTCAAGCCCAGTCTGAATAATTATGTGAATGTACTGTGTGAAGAATTCTGGCAGAGTAAAGTGAAACTGAAGGTCTAAATGGTCAGTATGTCCTTGTATGAGAGTGAGTATTGATTACCATCCCTTGACCTCGGAGAAACACACAAACCTTGGAATGGGGTTCTACAGAGAGACAACATTATTTTTCTTCATTGGGTTGGTGTGGGTGAAGGTGGGGAAAAGTGTGTGTGAGACTGTGGGAGTGAGAGAGACTTTCAAATTGTGGTTCATGGAGGCACAAAGGGGTGCTAGGTGGTCCATGGGAAATGAGAGAGAGAGAGATTTTTTAAGTGTATTTTTAAATACAAATACATAAAATACACAAAGTTTTACTACAGAGAAAAATAAACAAACCAAGGAACAATGTTACTGTGTTTATTATTAGTTTAACCCCCTAATGCAAACTTAAATCTAACCATATATTTTGTACCCCTCACTTTAAACCTAACCATTTCATTTTCACAAGAAAATAATATTAGAGCATGGAAGAGAGAAAACATCAGGGTTTGGAATGAATCAATGGAAGCGATTTACAGGTCACATACTTCAGTTATTTTTATTGAATACATAAATATGGAATGGAATACATATGGAATTCTGATTATGCAATATGCAATGCTTATTTTATTCGATTGACAATCCAAGTTTTTAATTATAAGAAATAACCAAATATTGTTTGGTTACAATATTTTTTATAGAAAGATTTGATAGAAGTTTTACTAGAACAGAAATAAATATTTCTAATATAAATATTTATTTATCCTTCCTTGCAGATTAATGCACAAGCATTGAATAATAGAACAATCATAGCAATCAAATTATCAGGTTCCTAAGAGGCGCCTGGAGGTTGAATCCCTCCCGGCCAAGCCTGTTCCCCTCCTGGGATCTCTCAGTTGTCCTCGTGGGCCTCCAGAGACCTCCCTTCGAGCCGCTAGAATCAGTCGGACTCAGGGCCCTCTCTCTAAAGACGGCCCTGCTGATCACCCTTGCCTCCATCAAGAGGGTCGGGGACCTACAAGCGTTCTCTGTTAGCGACACTTACCTGGAGTTCGGTCTGGCAGACACATATGTGATGCTAAGACTGTGACCGGGCTACGTGCCCAAGGTTCCTACCACGCCCTTTAGAGACCAGGTAGTGAACCTGCAAGTGCTGCCCTGGGAGGAGGCAGACCCAGCCCCTTCATTGCTGTGTTCGGTACTTGCTTTGCGTACCTACTTGGACCGCACGCAGAGCTTTAGATGTTCTGAGCAGCTCTTTGTCTGCTTTGGCGGACAGTGGAAAGGGAATGCTGTCTCCAAACAGAGGCTTTCCCATTGGGTCGTGGACACCATTTCACTGGCCTATCACACCCGGGCCTATCACATTAACCATCAGAATAAGAAAAAAAAAAGTGATCTCAGTGATTTAGACCATGCTATTATTTTTGGTGCAAGATGGACTGGTTTGAGTATTTCTGTAACTGCATTTCTCCTGGGATTTTCATGTACAACAGTCTCTAGTGTTTGAAAGCTGAGGCTGCAGTGGGCCTACCTTCTATGTACCTCAGCAGAAATTGAGATTCATCAGAACAGACTATGATTTTAAGTCTTAAGCTGTCCACTTTTGGTGAGTCTCTGCCCACTGTAGCCTTAGTTTTCTGTTCTTGGCTGGCAGAAGAGGAACCTGACATGGTCTTCTGCTGCTGTAGTCCATTCACCTCAAGGTTTGACATGTTTTGTATTCTGAGATGCTATTCCACTAGTAATCTCTAAGAGACTGCTGACTAAGAGGAGATCAGCAGTTACAGAAATCCTCAAACCAGACCACCGAGCACCAAAAATCATGCCATGGTCGGAATCACTGAAATCACATTTTTCCCCATTCTGATGGTTGATGTGAACATTAACTGAAGCTTCTGACCTGTATCTGGATGATTTGAGCATTGCATTGCTGCCACATGATTGGCTAATTAGATAATCATGAATAAGTATGTATAGAGGTGTACCTAATAAAGTGGTCACTGAATGTATATACAGTATGTTGTGGATATAGTAATAATAATGTATAAATGGGATGCATTTAAGTGAGGTAATTAACATGTTTGTAAACTTTGCATGTACTCATTTCAGCTCTTTTTGTTCACACAGCTCAAATTCATACAGCTCAACATGCTGGAATATTGCATTAGAATAAATTGTTTCTAGATGTTTTAGTTATTCTAAAAACATATGTTTCTCTAAATGTTTCTTCTGTTTGTCCACTATTAAATCTTCTAGTGTTATTTTTTCTCATCATAATTTACCTACACATACTGTATGTTTACAAAATCTTTGTGTGTATGTATGTGTGTGTGTGAGAGAGAGAGAAAAGGGTGTGCAAATCTACTATTTCACCCAGTAACATTTTGAAATTCAGTTACAGTTATATTAATATTATAACCCAAAATGTATTTATTATTGTCCAGATTGTCCTTATAATATGATATTATAACAGTATTATTATTATTATTATTACTCTGAGGAATTGGTGTATACAATAGTAATATATTTCTGTCTTATTTACTTTATTCTAATATATTCTGCAGTGTATTGTCCATCATATTGCAAAAGGCAGTATTTTATTTAAGCTAAGCATCGTAGGCAATGTTCGTTACAGTATTGTAACCATAAACATACAAGCCACGGCATTCCCTCAGCACACAATTAAGCACAAGGAAAATTTTTTATTAAAAACATTTAAAAATAAAATTAAAAAAACCATTGCCATTTATCAAGTGCTGAAACTTGTTCAGAATGTTAAATCTTTGTGACATCTGTGCTAAAAACAGTCTAGACACAGTGCAATGAATGAAACAGAATGCAGGTGTGTCGACATGTGTTTATGAAACCTGAAGTTATTTTTAACATTACTCAATGCCTAAAAATGTGCCAGTCCTGCATGAGAAACTGAAGAAACAGTGAGACGTAGTACAGCAGTCAAGGACGTTTGTCCAGCATGTGTTTACATAGAAAAGCAATGGAGAAACAGAGTAGACACACACAAAAGCATGTTCAGTTTGAATGGCCCCTCATCCGTTTACGTGTATCTTTGTGAGTGAGCGCGTGGGGGCGCGTGGAGGCCTGTATAATTTTTTCATAAATTACAAACCAGAACCTAAAGTCCTACTAACCTGAACCTGGTGGCTTCGTGAACCATTTGTAGACCGCAGACAACAGTGCATTCACGTGTGTTCCCAGAACAACATGTCAACCCTCAAGCGGTTTTGGCAGAGCTTTCTTACTCAGGCCGGGGGTGGGCCCCCGACGTCCAGGGCCCTATGCAATTGCGTGGTTTAAATGGTGGTTAAAACCACTTCTGGTGACATGATTTGCATAGGAATCCTCATATTTGAAGTCCTTAGCATCAATTTTCTGTCAAAAGCCAAAAACAGTTTTTTTTCATTTTAAGCATGAGGGATTTGTCAACAAATGAATACTCTCATAAATACACTTACCCTCAACAAAATCCACACAGGCACTCTTACGAGGAGATGGGAATCATTTCTGCTTGTATATACTTTTATCTTGTCTCTCACGTCTAACATCACATGAAGTTCTCTCAATATGCACCTCTGCCTCTCTTATACTCTTGTCTGCATTCTTCTCTTTCACATTCTCCCAAGGGATCAGAGGGTCCTTTTGCTGTATTGAATTTTTTGAGCTCTCTTCTCACCTTTCAGTATTGGCCTCAGTCCATTCCGGACGGAATGAGCCACCAGGTGAGACTTTGATAGTGTCTCTTGTGAGATATTGGATTTTCTCCCAAGAAAACTACATTTTGTCATTGGACAAAAGTACAATAAAACCTGATCAGCTTTAGATTTTGTGTGTGCATTTCTCTGAGTGTGTAGGTGATTAAACCCAAGCGCACACTACAAGATTTAAACCTGTCACCATTTGAAGTTTTAAGTCTGCGACTAGTCTGCGACAAAAAGCCTTATTGCGTGCCCATTGCAGATTTTCTTCTAACATACAGACTTCTGAGACAAAAATTCACAAACACTACCTAGAACAAAGGTAAATATGGGCAGAGACTGGCCACTTCTATTTAAATGAACAGGAGAAATTGGAATGCCCAATCAAGAAGTTCTATCACCCAACTGTCAACAGATGCAGAAAAAAGAATTTCTGCATTATGGGTAAAAGAGCCAATCATCTTTTAGATACAGACATTATCCTGTTGATCAAATTGGTATGTGCATACGCATGTTAAACAAGCTGGGAAAATTGCATGTTTTAGCTTAATATGAGGTAAAAAAAAAAAAATCACAATTTATGATTCCAATATTATCAATGGGAGGGGGGGGGGGCTGTGGCTTAGGTGGTAGAGCGAGATGGCTGCCAATCGCATGGCTGGTGGTTCGATTCACAGCCCACACGACTCCACATGCCGAAGTGTCCTTGGGCAAGACACTGAACCCCAAGTTGCTCCCAATGGCAGGGTAGCGCCTTGCATTGCACCTCTACCGCCATTGGTGTGTGAGTGTGAATGGGTGATTAGAACACAGTGTAAAGCACTTTGGCAATCTCTAAGGTTAAAAAAAGCTCTATTTAAAGACCATTTACCATCAAATTTTATTGCTGATTTGAAATATGTTCTTTGATCGTAATCTTGACCAACCGTTTTTAAGATTTTGGCGTTCCCCCATTTAAATAGATAGGAGCTTCACCGGCATGACTGGAAATAGCCTCCCAAGAGCATTCCAAAGATGACTTTGATATGGGGTAATTTAAACTGGTTTGAAATCGGACAGACCAGTCATTAACTGTGCACACTTTTTGGCTAAATTCAAACAGTCAGTGTTTGAGAGTGACTACCACAATTACTTACAGGTGTGAGTCTTGAAATGTCCTGTTCATATTCCAGCTTACAGTAGTGGCTCGAACATCTGTATGAACAAATAACCAAAGTCAAGCCTGTGTTCTAACAACTGTAACCATAGTGACAGTGGCTTTGAATGCTTTTAACCGAGCGCAGAGCTCAGCATTTATGTCATGCGGGTCGCACTCATGAGCAGATCCAATGAAAGACGGCTGAATGGATGACACAGCTCATTTCTCCATCTCCAGCCACGTTCACAAAGTCAGTGTTTGAGATTGACAACCATATTTATTTACAGGTGTAATGGTGGCAGCCTCCCGGAATGCAACTCAATCTTAAAACTCCAAACTTATTTTGGGCGCTAGGCAGATATGTTAGGCCTGACAATATAATAAACAGTTTTACCATAACTCAATGAAAACATACCACCTGTTACAAAAATGGAAAGAAAAAATCAGATACTAAATACAGATTATTATCATATACTGTTATTATTGATATATACTATTATATATTATTGATAGTAATAATCAAACAATTCTTTAAATGGCCTATTGCCTACTATTGACAAAAACAGCAAGGTTTCACAGAATCAACAAATGATTTTCTAATAAATAAACACATTTCACCACCAGGGTTGCACTTGTAAATGTGTTGTATTGAACAAAGAGAAGTCATAATACATAATAATAAAACCGTCCACAACGAGGAGGAGAGGAACAATAAAAATAATAAAAAAAAAAATTAAATGAAAGGATAGGATAGGAGAGATAAATACTTATATACGTTCTACTCCAAATTCACACTTGAGCTATGTGAAAAGTACGTATGTAATGTCAGTGTAGGTGTGCGTGTGTTACCGTGTGATTTGTGTATGTGGCAGATGACCAGAGGCGAGATCCAAAGAGCGTCATCGTGAGAGTAGAGCAGAGTGCTTATTATTTTAGTAAAGCCAAGGCAATGAACTTGAACTTGAATGAGTTAATGCTGAATTGTAGTCAAACACCCAGCGCCCAGCAGCTAAAACAGCAGTCCCTGGGAAGCCACTTTCAGGTAGCCTGGTTTCTCCGTCATTTCCACCATCACTCCGTCATTTCCTCTTCCTCCCAACTTGACCATCATATTTTATTCACTCCCCCTTTTTAGTACCTCCCAGTAATACCATTACATTGCCGTTTTTAAAGGAATATGGTGTTAAAGTAGCACTATTTTAAAGGGATGAGATGGTAATGCTGAGTTATTTTTTTAAAGGAATAGGATGGTAATATTTCAATACCGTCCCACATGTGTGACTTGAAATGTCCTGTTCATACAACAGCTTACAGAAACGGCTCAAATACTGTCTGTGTAAATGAACAACCAAAGTCAAGCCCATGTTCTAACAGCTGTAAATACAGTAACAGCGACTAAATATAATAAATATCAAATATGGCGACGTCCATAACACTGCCACATGTTATCACATTTGACACCGGATTATTAAATAAACAAGTCCAGTCAGTTTACAAGTTCATCCATTAGATCACATCTCCTTCTCGATGAGTTAACGGGATCCCACATGAAACACTTGAGACATATGCTTATACAGTCAAGTTTGGCTCTCTCATTATATAATATGAACATCTAGATGTTCAGTACGGTTACAATCACAAAGCAATGGTTTGCCAAAAATGCGGTTGTGAGTCCTGAAAATTTGTGGGTGTCAGTTTGGTTATAGAATGTGGTTGTCACTCTCATAAATAACAGACCTGTGTGTCAACATAACCATTTTAAGCACTCAAAACAGGACTGACAACCACATTCTGTGGTCCCGTCTAGAAGGGATCCCTCTCATATCAAGTTTTCGCACATGCGCATTCTATTATGATGCCATGGTGCTTTTTGCACTCGCCTTAGTGCATTACCGATGGAGAGTTTTAAAAACATAAATAATATCAATAATATAACATTAATACTATTATTACAGAGTTGCTATTTACACTAGTTGTAAATTCCTGCCACACAGTGCAGCTATTTGTGCTCAAATAGTCTGGTGGAAACAAATAAATTAAAGAAAACTGCAGCCTTACATGTCACGGCAATGTCTAAGAATCGTATAGTTTCGTTTTTGTTTTCCCCATGTGGACAACCTGGGTTCAAATCTGACTTTTTACCCAGTTTACCCCATCCTGACCCACCTGTCTCTCCACTCTTAATATTTTTCTTTAATTTTATATAATAATAAATAATATGAATGTACATTTGATTTGGTCACGATGAAGGTCAGAGTGTTGAGTGAAAGCTTTGATCCAGGTAAAATTACAGCATGCTTATGAACTCCTTTTAATTTTTTTTTTATTATATGCATTAATTATACAGTATTAAGAAGATGGCAACATATGTGCCACAGTGATGTACTTGTAGAAACGAGAATGGGCTGCGACTGCTTCTCATTTCTGCGAGTTCTGCAGCTTGTGCTCCTTTCCAGTCGAATTGCAAAGAAAAATGCAAACAAATGTATCCCCACTCATATTATTCATTCACTGAGGTGAGGATGCAATTGTTGTTTATTAATATGAAAAGTTCCATATGGGTGGATAAGAACTTGGAGTCTCTAACGCAAGGGACAAATTACTTACCACTATACCACCCAGTCAGATGCTTAACAAATTAATGATTGATTGATGTACTTCTCCACTAATCAACAATATCCCATGACCGACAGTAGCAGATATAGGGCTGAATGTTACCAAATTGGTTAAATATTTATTTAGAGCTTGAATTGGTCATCAATAATGACTATTCATCAGAACAGACAATTTAAAATATTCTTTTACGAGCACTCCTCATTGATGTGCATCTTCAAATTAATGTTGTGTAAGAAGCTTGCGAGATTGATGGAGGATTCCTTTCTAGACATAACTGTATTGTTAACTGTATAACTGCTGTGTGAACGTGGCCTGTTTTTGTTGTATTAAACTTCTGAGTTAAATACACGTTGCACGTCTCATCTTTCTTTTGGAAAAAGAAATGCACACAATGCCAAAGCCAGTTGTGCCACTATTAACATGTATACATGCTGGACGAAGCCAATTTACAATTGCCTTATCTAAGCCTGTTAGTCTGACTTGTACTAACAAACAAAACAAAGTATTTTCATGACATTTTGAGGAGACAAATTATTGTTTTATTCTGACTGAAATCAAACTTTTAAAGTGTTTGTAAACATACTGTTTTAGTCTTTTAAAGTGTGCAGGTCGAGATTGTGTGTGTCCATTCCTGTGTTCATATTAAAGTAATGTAGCCTCTGCTAATTTCCACATGAATTGTAAAATCTTTTATGTGCCTTCATTGATACAGATGACAATTTGAATTCTGTGCAGGCAGTAGTTTACAGCCCTTTCTGACTTGTTTGTAGAGCTGAGATATTTTACACCAATGCTATCTTGATCTCATAAAATCAAATTTACTGGCTGAGCAGTAACTAGAGATGGATATTATTGTGTATTGACTGAACATCAGTTTAAATTTCACCATTTTTACCTTTGTGCTCTGTAAACAGGAAACTGTGCACTCAAATAGAATGAGATTGGCCCCCGCTCCAGCCAGTGCAATGCTATTGATGAGATTTCATGTCTGGCTGACAAATCCATTTCAGCAAAGGTCGAAATGGCAAATATTGTTCAGACATGGGTAACACAGATTGAAAGGAGAGTTTTATTTCCAGACATATAGCTTGACAAAGGCAGACCTAGTGTTGAGTACGGTTTGGTAACTACTTTGATGCAGCAGATGAAGTTCTTTTTGAAAGTGTTGCTGTCAGTGTAAGAAGTTGTTAACAATGATGACTGATTAAACAGTTTGAAGACATATAAATTGAAAGAGCTTTAGATGAAACTAATGTGATATTGTGTTTTAGCATCTAGCTCTCAACTTCATTATTCTTGCAAGTTCTGCCACATGCATTGGTGCATATGCTAATAAAAATTATCTCAAGCTTTTGGACAGACTAAAATAATGTATTTTTTGCATTAGGCCATCTGCCTATTTTGTATTCTTGTGTGCTTGCTTTTATATTAAGAATACAGCCAGTCTTTGCTGATGAAAATCCCCACAGCAGGGTGCTTCACCACCACCCCATATCTCCCTACAGCTATACTTCATTATAGGTATGATGTTAAGTTGGTACCACACATATCACTTTGAAATTTAGCTAAAAACGCTCCATCTTTGTCCCAACTGACCATAGCAATCCTCTCCCACATCACAGTTGGATTGCTGTTTTGCTCTTTGAAAACTCCAGACATGTTTTCATAGTTCTTTTTGAGTAATGGCCTCATTTGTGTCACCCTCCCTTGTGGATTCTCTTACAAGTCTCCTTGTTCGCAAAGAGAGTTTTGAGGGATGACCTTGTCTATGGTGTCTGGGTGGTTTGATGTAGCTTTAACTTACCGATAATTTAACTAAATGCACCCACTGGGACATCCTAACACTTGGACAAAAAAATAAACATATGATAATAATCAAATGACCCCTAAAATGATTCATTGTTAAAGTGCAATTGTAAAGCTACTGTGTTACCATTTTGCAACTGTTTTTCAACTGTGGAAACTCTTGCATCACAAAATACTTTTGTCAATTTTTTATATTTACTTTCAACATAAAATATCTCAGTATAATATCTCAATATACCATTTTAGTATAGGATTTGTTGACTATTCTGTAAAATGCTAGAGTTAAAGCGAAATTTAAATTCACCCTATTGTCATTCTAAACCAGAATTGTATTATTATTATTATTATTATTATTATTATTATTATTATTATTATGTGAAACACAAACAGTTAAGTTTTGAGGAATATCTTGGCCCCAATTCTTTTCCATTAATTAAAGTGTATGTTGACTGGGTCTGTCAAGCTACAAAATGACAATAAGGCACCATATAAGTATATAAAAAAATTGTCCTTGTAACTTGTGTGCTATATTCAAAGTCTTCTGAAGCCATATGGTAGCCTTGAATGAGGAACAGTCTAAATGTAAGTCGTTGTTCACTGATAATCTTTTTTTTTTCTTTTTTTTTGCTTTACCTGCCAAGTGCCAATTAATTTCATTATATGGGTATTTTATAAAAATCCTCTTTTGAGTTGCACGTAATAGAAAAATACATACAGGTTTGAAATAACATCATGGTGAGTAAATTATGACATTATTTTTATTTACATTATTTCATTATTCTTTTAAAGGTCTGAATACTTTTGCATATCAGTCATCTTTTATATGAGTAGATTTTCATAACAGCTCTGGACACAGGAGGGCAGTGATGGCTCATACAAACCTTTAACGTTAGACTGAAAGATTGCATTGTGCTTTTAAAATGTTTGTGTAAAAAACATGCAGGATTATTACATTACTGATGTAAAAAACAGCACCATCACTATATGAAAAAGGTCATTTTTGATCAAAACTAGACAGGCCCCATTTCACCAGCCAGCACTCCAACGCCTTATCCTTGATTAATCATGCTTGATTGCTAATGTGGTACTAGAACGTCACTTACCATTATATCAAATACAGTTGAAAGCTATTTGGTTTGTTAAATTAAATGTAACATTGTCTTTGTGTTTGTTTTTGTGTTGCCAAAGTATCCAATAGACTGGAATGTCTTATGGTCAAAAATCTAATCTTTCTCTATAAACTTGTCAGTCAATCATTGTTTTGAGGAATGAGGGATATACAATTCATGAAACTGCCAAAAAAAAAAAAACTGAAGATTTCATACAAAGGTGAACACTAAAGTCTTCAAAGACAAAGCACAACTGGCTCTATCAATGACAGGAAGAGATGGAAGGCCAGATGTACAACTAAACAAGAGAATATGTATATCTATAGAGTCTCTAGTTTGAAAAATAGATGCCTCACATGTCCTCAGCTGACAGCTTCATTGAATTCTACAATTCACAAGTTTCATGTACAACAGTAAAGATAAGACTCAGGGGTTCAGGCCTTATGGGAAGAATTGCAAAGAAAAAGCCACCTTTGAAACAGAAAAACTAAAAGAAAATATTAGAGTGGGCAAAGAAACACATACACTGGACAACAGATAATTGGAAAAGAGTGTTATGGATCTTAACCCCATTGAGCTTTTGTGGGATCAGATAGACTCTAAGGTATGTGAGAAATGTCCAACAAGACAGCCACATCTATGGCAAGTGCTGCAGGAAGCGTGGGGTGAAATGTCACCTGAGTATCTGGACAAATTGGCAGCTAGAACGCCAAGGATCTACAGGGATCTCCTGTCATTGCTGCACATGGAGGATTTTTTGATGAGAACTCTTTGAAGTAGTTTAAGAAGTTCTGAAATGTTTTTTTTTTTTTTTAATTGTAATAGTAATTTTTCATGTTATTAATATCCTGACTACACATTGTGATCAGTTGAATGTCACTTTGTTCAATAAAAGTACCAATTTATTTTGATAAGAGCAAAGTTTTTACATTATTCCAAACTTTTGGCTGCCAGTGTAGTTAGAAAGACGGTCTTAATACACCTTTCTCTATATTTTCCTCTTCTGGAAAGTCCTTCAAACGTAATAAAGGATTTTTTTTTCATTTGGTCTTGGAGCAAATGGGTAAGTGAAAATAATAATCAGAATCAGAATCAGAAAATGCTTTATTGCCAAGTATGCTTGCACATACAAGGCATTTGTCTTGGTGACAGGAGCTTCCAGTGCACAACAATACAAAAACAATACAAAAACAGCAGCAAGACATAGATCATTAAAAATAATTGCTCTGATTCCCCATTCACCATTGTCAAAGTTTAACCAGCAAATGTTTACTTCCGCGTTCCAAAACCCTGAATGTGAAAATGGTCTATTTGTGTAAATTGATTTAAATCACAAAATGCATGCATAAGATATACTAATGTTAAAACACTTCCTGTTTCCCATTTTCGCCATTAATGTAATGCCTCGCCATGACAACACTGTTCGACATATAAAACATCTGTTCACAATTTAATATCCTCAACACTATGACAATCTCTGTATGGGATATGTGATAGATAGCATATTTCTGTGCTGACTGCTACAGCTGCGGCTGCCTCACTTTAGCATCTTCAAGATCTTGGCATAATGTTGTCTGAATGTGGTGACAGTCTCATGAATCCCTTAGGAGGAGGATTTAAAAGATATGAGATGGCAATATAAAAAAAATTAAAAATGGCCGACTTCCTGTTGGGACCACCTAATGACAATAATTATGAAAGTTCTCCGGCTCGATGAGAACTATATACACAACAATTTTGGTGACACCAAAGATTGCACTTAGTGCTTAGTGCTAAACTGTGCATTGTCATAATGTTGGGAATATTCACATATAATTTATACACATAAAAACATAAACAAATTGCTTTTAGATAAATAAACAAAAGATTTTAGATAGATAAACAAATCTAACATTTTAGAAGATAACAAAACATCATGGTTGTTTAGCCAATGATCATTAAGTTGTGTCATCAGCCAGTCATTTCCCATGGTGCTTGCAGTTCACACAACTCGGACAAAGCAACTGCGCCACCTGACTGCTACAACTGCAGCCACCTCGCACTCGCAAGACATTGTTTGACAAGTATCTTCATGATATCACAGGAAGTCGGACAGATTTCTAACTGGCATGCACCTGCTGGTGATCTGGTTCTGTGCAGAACTTGCTCATCTCAAACAAGCCTATTTAGTCTGTAATTGCTGCAGCCTCTAGAGCAATGATGTACTGGATTAAATCCACTATGTACTGGATGTTTGTAACCCCTGTGAAGTTGGCACCCAATATAATAAAATCATAATGAAATCTATACTATTCATTTGTGCCACAAAAAAAATATGCTTGTGCTGGTTCGGTTTGATATATTAGACATCATTTTTTGAGCTGTGTGATGTCACTTTCACATGTGGTCTAAATCGCTCCAAACCGGTGTCGTTCGAGTCTGCTTGATTTGTGCCATTAAAAGAACCACTGTAACTATCTGTCTTCCTTAGATATAGCAAGAAGCTTTTCGGGAGCAGTGACATCACTGTCCACCCCAGGTCATCCAAATTGCACCAAACCGGTGTTGTTAGATTGTGCTCGATTTGTGCTGTTAAAATTAAACTTGTACCTATTTCCCTTCCTTAGAAATAACATGAAACTTTTCAGGAGCAGTGATGTCACTCTCCACCCCACGTGGTTTAAATCGCTCCAAACCAGTGTCGTTCGTTTGTGCTCTATTTTTGCCGGTTTGTGCTGTTAAAAGAAACATCATAACATATTCCTTTCTTTGAATTTAACAAGATAGCTTTTGGGAGCCATGAAATTGTGCAGGCCAAACCCCATGTCAATCACTCTCACCTGTCTTCATTGTGTGTGCTCCCTTCGGGTTTGTGCCATGTTTGGTATCATTGAAGCATTCATTTTTGGAAAAGATTTAATCTTTCACCACATTAAACTCAAACACATCCCTCTGTCAGGAAATTTCAGATTTGATTTGATATATAAACCAACCTACTCACTTCTCAGCTAAAGTAATTTTCTGATGCTAATTTGACCAAATTGTTTGGTAAAATGTATAAATTGTCCTTATTAAAATAGTTATAAAAATAGTTAACAGTAAATTCAAAACTTGAAACTCACCTACTCTATTTATCTACAGCAATAGCACAACATAGAAAGATACAATACAAATCAAATAAAAATTAGTAAATGTTAGTAAATAAAGTTAATATCATGAACTTATAAATATAAAATACATATAGTCTACAGAAAAAGTTCAAAGTTACACTGATTAAGTTTGTTTCTCCATAATCTTAAAACCTTATGATCAAACGCTTGGGATTATTTCTGTACTAAAATTATTATTTTTTGCCTTATTATAAATGATGAAAATTATGAAATAATTTAATATTGGATAAAAAGCACCTCAGGATGCCCCTGAAGTTGACTGAGAAAATGAAATGTGTGCAAAGCTGGAATAGATAAAAGGCTACCCTGAAGATATTCAAAAAGAAGATGTTTCATTTTGCTTTTATTTAAAGTGTTTTGGCCTTTTGTATAATTTGCTGGTTTGGAAATGCTACTGAGGATCAGAAAAAGACAACAGCCAGTAAACTATTTGGGATTACGATTCCAAGTATGGATTGTATCTATGACTATGACTGTATCTAAGACAAATGGTATCCCCTTGCCTATTCATTTGAACTGTTGCCATCTGGTCGATGGTACTGCCCTCTCTGATTTACTAAAAACAGATCAAAATGATCATTTGATCCCCAATCCATTAAGTTTTTAAATGGCTAATGCAAAAATAGATATGATGTCCAACTGGTCTGGCAATCCTATATTAATTTGTTGCAAGATGCACGGTAAAGGTATGTGAATGTCCATTGATGACTCTGTTTGTTGTGATGAAATGCCATGTGAGAATGCTACAAACAAAATTTCCCTACAGGGACAAATAAAGTCCTAATACTTACTTACTTACTAACTAAATAACTTATATTTAAAATCTTCTAATGTAATAAAATACCTTTTTTTTGTACAAAACAGATAGAAATGTAAGACGTTATTGCTGTCGTTGCATTCAGATGGAAAATATAGTTTTTTTTTAGACTTTGTTTAAACTAATCAAGATACAACACTCGCAAATCAGAACTATTGGTGATTTTACCTGCAAACCCACATCATTACAACATTTGATTTTTCACCCAATGAGTAATGAACAACTTATTGATCTCTCTAATTTAATTTACCTCTTGTCTCATGATACTTTTGCAAAAAAATGCACACATGAATTTGGAGTGCAGCTTGTTGCTGTAGAAAACAAACAATTCTGAAAAAATATTCCACCCAAGTTTCTTTGGGAGCAACAGTTCACATCCTACAACATTAGCATTAGATGCTGTTCTGTTGATGTCTTAGTCATCAACAGAAGTGTCCTTCTGAGTGTCCACACATGCTGAGGGTGAACAGGTTCCCAGTTAAAGGTTATTCTGTTTGTCAGCTATGACTCATAGATTCTGGACACATGATGTCCCATCCACTGGCTCAGCCACACCTCTACTGCCCCAGTGTCAATAAATCAATAACATCTGGCCGTGGGTCAATTGAGACATTATCAAACTTCCCTTGGTCGCTTCTGAACTCTAGACTTGCCCTGCGGCATCACAGCAGTCTTCTATCCCTCAGTCCTGAATTTATATTCTTGTGTTGCCAAAACAAGTGATCACCTTCAGTGACAAGCTCGATTTTGGTGCCCCTCCTTGTTTTATAGCCTGTACAGCTTAAAACAACTAGATTCACAACTCGCTTTTGGTGCACCTCGGTGGATGTTACACCCAGAAAATGGAGCTCACAAGTGCTCATACAGCCAACAACACTTACAGCTGTTGCATCTGTTGGCAGTGTTTCACATTTTGTTAAGCACAGACCGATTTTAGCTAACTAAAAGTCAACCTACTTTTTTCGATCAGTCTGCTTAAATTGGCCAAGAACTGCCCTCTTACACAGGAAGAGCTGACATGTAAAGCGATCATTCACAATTGGTCTAGTGATTATGCAGTTTAGGGGCAGGATTATCAGATATGTATAATACCATAATTAAAGACAGACATGGTGAAATAAATAATTTATATAATGCTGCAGTAGTCTCTGTGTGCGATTAAACAGAAAACACACAGGCTAATAGCAGAAAATGTCTAACTACAGCACATAAAAGATCAGCATAGGGTATTTCAAAGATATATTTATTTGTTTAAATAGCGTGTTTGATAGTGGAATTCCTGGTAAACAACTACATCACCCATGGTACAGCAGTGAACTATTACCAATCAGGGAACCGCAGCCAACTAAATTTAAGCTAAATTTTCTTCTGAGAAACCGCCCACTACCATGACACACTGTGAGTGACATAATCAAGTCATCTCTCTTTACTCTTAAACTACTTATCTACAGTGGTGGAAAGAGTACAGATTTTTATTTTTTTACTTAAGTAAAAGTACTGCTACTGAAGAAATAATTAACTTGAGTACAAGTAGAAGTACTAAAAAATATTTTGACTCAAGTAAGAGTAAATAAGTAGCTTGCCGAAAAACTATTCAAGTAATTACGTTACAATTTACTTTATGTATACTTTACTTTATGTTTACTATATTATATATAGTATATACTCTTCCATTTTTAGAACACAAAGACATTTTTGTTCTTGAAAGAAACTTAAGGATGCATTAAATTGATCAAAAATACTGTCAAAATCATTAATTGCCAATTATTAGTTTTAAATAATTTTTAAGTGATTTTTATTCCATTTTGTCTTTACCCGTGATTGCAAACATATACTGTGTCACCTATTCCTTACAAAAGCATTGTAAAGTGCTAATTTGGTACACAAGAAAATTGTCTTATTATTAGAACAATTGGTATTTGAGTAATTGAGTTCTCCAAGTTGATTTACACTTGCAAGGCAAAAAGAAACACATTTCCCCTTTTCCTAAAGTATATTGTTTTTGAGAGATTAAGGAAATTCCATGCATTACTGTTATGAAAAAAAGAATCTCTAACCAGGATACAGAGGGAAGTGGATGGCCAGATGAACAATAAAAAGACAAGTAAATCAAAGTCTCTAGTTTGAGAAACAGACTCCTCATGACTCCACCATCGTTAGAGAAACTAACTAGCTAGTCACTACTGTTTCCCATAACCCAATAACTATGTTGCATATCCATCATTCGAACTACGTTGGTTCAACAATGTAGAGCTGTCGTTAATGACGTAACTCAGGGGGTGGAGTAACAACTTCTGCAAACACTGAATGGAAATGTAATTATAACAGCTCATATCAAAATAGTTTATTGAGAAATGATGAACTGTGTTACATGGACTGGCGGTGCGAGACAGGCAGAGCTCTGTGTGCCTCGTAGCCAGTGCAAAAGGCCATCACGTAGCCTCCCCCAATGCACTCGTAGGTGTCAACCGGTCCCCTGCACCACGGGGACCAGTTGACTGCCCAAAAATGAATGACTGGTTGACCCAGCTGCGGCCTCTTCTCTTTTTTCTCCTCAAAAGGAATGAAATCGTTCAGCTGGGAGCCATATAAGGTCCAGATTCGGGGGGTGTCCCTCCAAAGAGGATGACTCCGCAGAGACCACACCCCGCCTGGAGATTATGCTAAAGTGTGGACAAAGAATTCTTTCACCCCTGCCGAAAAAATTAAGTAACAATAATGATTATAAAATAAATAAATAAAAGATATGGTTTGCTGATCTTAGATGGTTTAAGATCATTTAGCTGCCAACATAATCTCAAGACAACTTGAAATAAATCATAAAATACAGTGAAATCTTAACATCTTTTATGACATTTCTCATTTGAAAAGGTACCACTCTTTCTATAGACCAAGAAGCAACAAACAGAATTTAAAATAAATTACATGCATCAAACTTTTGCTAGCCTCCTATCCAACACTTATTAAAGAACTAAAATATCTGTGAACATATTTGGTTATACATTAGATATTTCTTTATGAAATACAAATGACTGATGTATGTCAATAACCTGTAAAACACTTCACAGGTCTCGTTTTCTTTTTTCAGTTATTTTCTTAAGGTTTAGGGTTTGGGTGAAGGGTTAGACTTTATGGTTAGGTTTAGATTTAGGTATGGGGTTAAACATAGGAAAAATCCTGATGCCATGATTTATTTATTTTTTTCTCTGTTGGAGTAAAATTCACCCGTTGTGCGAGACGTTTCTTACAATCTCATGCTAATTATTACTTGTCATAAATCCAGGTTGGACCAGCATACAATTGCACAAAACCCCTTTAAATCCAGCAAAAAAGACCAGCCTTACCAGCTTGCCCAGGCTTGGAGACCAGCTAGACACCTTAGTCTGGTTTGAGCTGGATTTTTCATTAGGAACAACATCACAAATGTGCTAAAGGGAAGTGCAGAGGGGTAATTGGAAATTAATTTCCCCTTTGTTTCTTTGCCTCAAATGTGACTGCAGCCAATCCATTTTTTTTCTTTAATTCACCTTCAACTTGTTGAATCACACTTCAGTGTTAAAGTTGAGATAATCTAATGGCCTGTTTTGTTGACTTCTGATGTGACAATTCCATCTCGCTCAACATATGATCAACGTTTTGTTTGTTGTTTTCCTGACGCACGTTACTTCTAAACTGAGCATTAACATCACAAAACATTCATGAAAGGATCTTCAGTACCTGAAATTCCATTTTGCTCTTCAAGTGAAAAAGCAATTTGGAGAAGTCAATCTTTTGAAACAGAAAGCTTTCTTAGTTGAAGAGCAAACACGTTAATTAGCAGATGATATTTGTGTGCACCACAGTTTTGTTTGCAATCTGAGGCTCGGAGTTGGAACATGTCCTCCTTGAAATTGCAATGCATCCTCCCCATCCCAACCCCATTGACATTTTCGAAATGTCAATACATTCACAGACAGTAAATTACAAGCAAATCCAGTTGAAGAGCTGCATTTTTTACATCAGTAGTTGAAGTTGATTAACCAGACAACATTTTTGTGTCCCTGTGAGTGTAGTGAGTAATTTGTCTTGAAATCAGAACCACCAAACCTGAACTTTGCTGCCTGCCTTGTCAAAACACATGATTGAAGTCAAATTTCATAGATTTTTCTGTTCTAAAAATTTCTCTTTTTTTAGCTCTAGAAAAGTATTGATTTAATTTAGTGTTCAAACTTCAGATGTCATGTTATTATGTTCTTGAAAATGTCTCGTAAATCAATTTGGCAATGAATCACTGGCAGAACGGGATCAGTTTAATATGGTAGTCTCCAAAGGGCACAAAACAATTATGATTGTGATGTTTCATAACACCATGATGCTTGTCTGTGGTCCCAGGTGAAGTTATATAGCAAGAGGAATTAAGGGGTATGAGAGTTCGCATCCCTACCTCTCCTGCATCACCTGTCTAAATTAGACAAACAGGGGCAGGTTATTAACAGTCTGATGTTGAAGCTAGTGTTTGATCAATCACACTGTCTATAGTGTGAGTTAAGTTAACATTACCGAAGCAAACAAGATAAAACCTTAAACTAAATAAAGGTCATCAGATCAATAATCCATTTAAGATGCTCCGTTGGATTCCGACTGCCGGCCGCAAGCAATCAAGAGGGAGGGATTTATCTTTTCCTAACATTTAATCCTCAGTCCTGATGATGCTAGTGACTAAGACATTCTATTTTCATTGTCCACTTAAAACCAAGATCCATTTTGGCAAAAATTTATTAAGAATTTGTGTTCTGTTTTATACCATGAAGTTGGCTGTTATGACTGCAAACTGACATGACTAAGATTGAGTTTCGAAGGAAAACAGCAGTTGCACTAAATGGGGGTTGGGGTGGTGCTGATTCTTGTCCAACTTGTTCAAGTAGAGGCACAAATGTATCCCTTTTGAATGCAGTTTTGCCTGGAAGAACTCTAAACGAAAATTCATATATTACCAAGACAGATGTTTAGCATTGTCTCAACAAGCTTTTGCTGAAACAGCTGTGTTAAATAAATAACAATGATTGAGGCTGATTTATGCCCCTTTGTTTCCAAAACATGATCTTAGTGAGGCATCATGAAAGGTGGTGTGTGTGTGTGTGTGTGTGTGTGTGTGTACTTTTTTATATGTTAAAATGCTTTCTCCTGTCCTAGCTTATTGTGGTAAGTCAATTATAAGTAAGCCATTTGTTTGTTAATTTTCCAAAAAAGTGGAAATGCAGTGCCCCTGTGCCATTATCAAAATCAAAATACTGTTATGAAAGAATTGCTCTGTTTGTTTACACAGTCAGTCCCTCCAGGATTAGCGAATTCTTGAAAATTAAACCAATCTCTACATTATTTTGGTAGATTGAAATTTTTTATAATTTACACAAATTATCCACACAAAAAAAATTAATCTGAGGGAATCCCATCGCTTTCCTTCATGTTTCACAGTGGCGAAACAAATGCTTGAAAAGCTTGAAGCAGTAACAACATATCCAAATGCACAGCTGCCATTGTATCATCTGTGCAGTAAAAGTGTAATCGTCTTTGCCTAGTCTCCTCCATGTTTTCCACTATCAAAATCATTGTCAAAAATTTAGTGGGACCACAAACAGCGCACATGTCACATAATTCACAGCTAGTGTTTATTCTTCAGTGCTGAGTGCTGCGATTGAGACACACAGGGGTGTAAAGTAACAAATTGCAAATACTCACGTTACTGTAATTAACTACTTTTTCCCAAGAATTTTACTTTAAGTAGTTTATAAATTGTATACTTTTACTTTTACTTGAGTATATTTTAAATGCTGTAACTGTACTTTTACTGTGCTATTTTCCCACCGTCTGTGTTCGCTACTTTCCTGTCCTTTTTTAATTTTTTATTTATCAACATGATTGGCTAGAGAGAGTCTCATGACTCCCGACAAATCAAATCACACATAAAACTTGAACAGCAGTTGCAGATTTGGCCACATCTGTTATGGATCTGGAGAATGCCTCAAGCATAGTTTACAGCTGAACATAACTGGCCGCACCACTCCCGTCAAATCAAATCACACGTAAAAACTTGAACAGCAGTTGCAGATTTGGCCACATCTGTTATGGATCTGGAGAATGCCTCAAGCATAGTTTACAGCTGAACATAACTGGCCGCACCTGGAAGGGCTTTTTGCAGTGAAAATCATTGTCATTTGATCAACTGTTTGATCATGTCATGTGTGTTTAACTTGCTCAAACCAGATATCAGCATTAATCCTGCCTCTTATTTGAAGAAACATATCAAGGTAAATTTCATATTTCTGTTTACTAGATTCTGTGTGTCTATAACATAGCCTGTAATTTATCTATCACTGTGATCATTGGGCTGATGTGAGAGATTAATGCAATGTTATCAGTAGGGCTGGGCAGTAAAATAATCTAGATGTTTATTGGAAAAAAGAAAGATGTCCACGATCAAACTTTTGAGTAGTTTTCTATATTTAGCCTATGTTTACATCTAGAACAGGGGTGTTCATTACATCAATTGCAATAGCAAGATCACCACTGGTTGGTTGATCTAGATGAAATATAAAAGATTGACTTTTTATTTCCTGACGTCTGTAGCTGCATGTTGTTTGATTGACAGGTGAATAATGTTTGAGTGCTAATGCGGTTGAGAGAATTTTCATTTTTGGGTGAATTATTCCTTTTTAAGTGTGCTGTAGCCTCTGTATCAAACAACTTTTCCCATGCCTGCTCTACCTCCTCTATTGTGAAGGACATGACGTGCCAAGTGATCCTGCTTATTTAACATATTTTGGCATTCCTTGCATTGTTTGAACATGTTTTATGCACAATAATGATGCTCTGTCAGCATTAAGGGAAATTTAGACCCACACATAAACTGCTTTTAATGTAATTGTTTCATACATTACGATTCAAAATGGTGATCAGTGTATTGAAAATAACATTTAAATATTTTCATTTCTGTTATCATGTCTCCCTTTTATTTTTTGGAATCAGATTAATGTAGTGTTTATCATAGATAAGTGATGTATTTTAAAAGTTGGCATACAGTGTTCATTATATTGGGGCATAGGTTTTGCAACTCAATACTCAATACTTTTGTGAAGTAACAGTACTTCCACTTGAGTATGATTTTTCAGAACTCTTTCCACCCCTGGAGAAACAGAAATCCACATTTATACAAAGAATCTCTAGCATTCACTTAAAATCCCCATTAGTTGTGTAGCAATATGTAATTATAATTTGAAGTGCTTAATACAGTACACAGCTATGCTTCTAAAAATGGCAATAGATGCTAAACACTGACGTATATGCTGAAAATATTTGTTCATAAAAAATGTTTACAGGTCTACAGTGCCAGAGACTTAATAATAAAAAAGGACCATATTTTAGTTTTTCTATTATTACATGATTAAATAGTGATGAAAACAAGCAGCAACATGGTCTGGTAAGGACAGAAATAAACCTCTCAGTTCTTCTCAGCAGTAACTGAGTCTGTCCTCTGCACTTCATTAACTGTCTGGTTTGGTGCAGCTAGGAAATCGGATATCAGAAGACTAGAAAGGACAGCTCGGACTGCTGAGAGGATTATTTGTTGACTCCTGCCCTCCCTTCATGAACTGTACACTTTCAGACTGAGGAAAAAGTCTGGAAACATCACTCTGGACCTGGCTATCCATCTCATGAACAGATTAAACTGCACCATTGAGCAATAAATATATATATATATATATACTTTATTTTCTATTAAATTTTTATTTTATTTTTTACATTATTTTTTTATCATTATCTCTGTCTTGTTGCTGTATTGTATTGTTGTGTACTGGAAGCTCCTGTCACCAAGACAAATTCCTTGTATGTGTAAGCATACCTGGCAATAAAGCTGATTCTGATTCTGAAATTTCTCTCGATTCATCCACCATCTTGGATTAATTTTCTGCCAAGCTCAACACGGACGGTGCATTCTGGGATCTCCGACCCAGGGAAGGATACATCCAATGCTACCTTAGAATCTGGCCAAAACGAGATATCTTTAGAGGCAGCACAATTAAGATATCTAACTTTTGGAACAGCCTTCATGTCAGGATTGCACCTTTGATGTCTTAAAATGCTGCCTCCGGAGGATGCTCACTAAGATTTGGAACAGACCCTTTGTAATAATTTTTGATTAATTTTTAGAACCCTTCATCTAACAGGGAACATAATCTCTGTCTCTGTTTTCAGTATTAGGCAAATTGCTCAAAAGTTACTTTCTAAAACCCCTACAAACCCAAAAATGCAAATGTGACACCCTATCTTAACACCATCTTAAGGGGTTATTCAGACTTTGTGAAATCAAAAAAGGTAAAATACAGCACAATGAATGGAACAGAATGCAAGTATTCAAAGATATATTTTATAAAAGCTGAAGTATATGTTTAATTTAACATGGGGTCTTAAAAACATGTTCCTTGTGAGTAATACACTAATGCACTGGTAATGATGTCCACCTATAGATGGATGTGCTATAGCATGTTTACATAGAAAAGGAAATAAAAACAGTGTAGATGAATACTATATATATATATATATATATATATATATATATATATATATATATATATATATATATATATATTCTTGTGAACGGCCCCATATTCAGCTCTTTTCCATTCAACGACAGTTCAAAGTGATCACAGCTGTTAAGCTCCAAAAATGAATAAGAAACAATTTAAAAGCACTGTAAAAGTAGTCCATAAATTTCAACACTATATTCCAAGTCTTCTGAAGCCATAATATAGCTTTGTGTGAGGAACTTAAATTTAAGGTAATCACTGATTTTATTCCCCTATTTTTTCCTTCCCACTTAGGCTCTGAAATCTCACTCATGTTCACGGTCATATTTATGGCTTGTTAATATGTTGCTGTATGAATAAGATCTGTAAACATTTTTAAAATAAATCTCCTTTTGTGTTTCACAGAGGAAGAAAAAATAACCACATACTGGTTTGGAACGTCATAAGAGTTTTTGGTGAATTATTTATATCATTCAATCCATGTACCCATGTACATCAAATGTATGCATGTGTTTGTTTGGCTGCTTGTTATGTTCCAAAAGACATCAACATTTTGGAAATAAATTGAATGCATTTTATTTTTTATTTTTTTCAAACTGGATGGAAAACAGTGTATCTGAATGATTCTTGTTTGTGCACATGAATGTACATGTTTGCTTGTCGGTTTCTTTCTGTGTGAATGTATAAGTATCCCTGAGATGCAAGTGTCCTCACGTTTACATACATTACTCATTGATCTTACAGTGCTGTCTAAATTGCAAGTGAGTGCTGTGTCTTGACAAAACTAGATCACTGCCTGGCATTCATAAAACTACAATAAGTGCATAATGAAAGAAGGTGTCTACACTTCAAGTGTCAAATGGACGTATGAATGTAATTCATGTTTAAATATATTCCATATATTGTTATTTGTAAATAGGAATTACAAGTGCAGCGCATTACACTACTTTGTTACAAAACCATCTGTTTCAAATTATACATACAATAGCCACCACAGAAGTCTTAGCAAGATAAAGGATTGTTTATTCAAAATAAATTCCTGGAATTAGAGTCAGAATTGACAGTTTTGTCCAAAACTGAATCAAAACATATAAAATTATTTGCTCTCTAAGTCTGTATAATGCTAACAAGCTTTCTATTGAAACAACTTCAAAACCCATAACCTCTGGCTACATAATCTATCATCCCAGTCAGCAAGATCAACAGAGAGTAAAACTGCATCAGATTAATTTGTCCATCTGTCCAAATACTAACCAGGCTTCAAATATATGAACTTCCAAAATCTCAATGTCAGTACTGACACGGATGCAGGGAGGTTGTGAAAAGCACACAGCACTCTTGTCTATATTACTGTATTTGACAAATATCTCCTTGAAATGCTCAGACTGACTGACGTGTTAAATGCACTTGTATATTACATTTTTTTTCTCTAAACATCAAAATGTTTCAGTCATTTCAGACATCTATATCCCCAATTACTTTATAACTTGAAAATGATGCTAAACAAGAGCATGTCATAATTTCAAATAACATATAACATTTGCGGAATTGAAATGTGCTCATTACATTTTGTAAATATGGGATGGAAAGTATTACATGTTTTATATATATATATATATATATATATATATATATATATATATATATATATAAACGTTAATTCAGTGCGATTAATTTTACAAAAAATATTGCGTTAAAAAAATTAACTCATTTAATTGCATGCCCACGGACCATAATAAGGAAGATTCCTGAGAAATGCAAGCTTGTAGTACCACCTGTTTACTCCAGAGGGCAGTAAGTGAAATTTCAGCTGTATGAGCAACATGCAGTTTATACAGCGAGGAAAACACTTCTGGTAGGCAGTGTCACTACTTGTTCCACAAACATGCGTTACGTTCTTGCGTTCAAAACACTCGAATGAGCGCAATTGCGATCTCAGGGATTTCAAGATGTGACACATTTTATATTTATGATGCAACACACCCAAGACGTCTGACATAGGTGTAAATTGATGAGCCCTTAAACAAGTCCTCATAATAAATCTCCAACTCATTGACAAATTCACTTGTGAAATGGATTGCTGTGAACTGTATGCCAATGATTGACTTATGATTAATAATATGGTAGTAAACAATACATGTTATTCTAAAGCCGCTTTTTGTATGGCCTTATCAATGATGAACTCTTCTGCTGCACAAATGTAAAGCGTTTTAATTATCTGAATATATATATATATATATATATATATATATATATATATATATATATATATATACACACTCACCTAAAGGATTATTAGGAACACCATACTAATACTGTGTTTGACCCCCTTTCGCCTTCAGAACTGCCTTAATTCTACGTGGCATTGATTCAACAAGGTGCTGAAAGCATTCTTTAGAAATGTTGGCCCATATTGATAGGATAGCATCTTGCAGTTGATGGAGATTTGTGGGATGCACATCCAGGGCACGAAGCTCCCGTTCCACCACATCCCAAAGATGCTCTATTGGGTTGAGATCTGGTGACTGTGGGGGCCATTTTAGTACAGTGAACTCATTGTCATGTTCAAGAAACCAATTTGAAATGATTCGAGCTTTGTGACATGGTGCATTATCCTGCTGGAAGTAGCCATCAGAGGATGGGTACATGGTGGCCATAAAGGGATGGACATGGTCAGAAACAATGCTCAGGTAGGCCGTGGCATTTAAACGATGCCCAATTGGCACTAAGGGGCCTAAAGTGTGCCAAGAAAACATCCCCCACACCATTACACCACCACCACCAGCCTGCACAGTGGTAACAAGGCATGATGGATCCATGTTCTCATTCTGTTTACACCAAATTCTGACTCTACCATCTGAATGTCTCAACAGAAATCGAGACTCATCAGACCAGGCAACATTTTTCCAGTCTTCAACTGTCCAATTTTGGTGAGCTCTTGCAAATTGTAGCCTCTTTTTCCTATTTGTAGTGGAGATGAGTGGTACCCGGTGGGGTCATCTGCTCTTGTAGCCCATCCGCCTCAAGGTTGTGCGTGTTGTGGCTTCACAAATGCTTTGCTGCATACCTCGGTTGTAACGAGTGGTTATTTCAGTCAAAGTTGCTCTTCTATCAGCTTGAATCAGTCGGCCCATTCTCCTCTGACCTCTAGCTTCAACAAGGCATTTTCGCCCACAGGACTGCCACATACTGGATGTTTTTCCCTTTTCACACCATTCTTTGTAAACCCTAGAAATGGTTGTGTGTGAAAATCCCAGTAACTGAGCAGATTGTGAAATACTCAGACCGGCCCGTCTGGCACCAACAACCATGCCACGCTCAAAATTGCTTAAATCACCTTTCTTTCCCATTCTGACATTCAGTTTGGAGTTCAGGAGATTGTCTTGACCAGGACCACACCCCTAAATGCATTGAAGCAACTGCCATGTGATTGGTTGATTAGATAATTGCATTAATGAGAAATTGAACAGGTGTTCCTAATAATCCTTTAGGTGAGTGTATATATATATATTGAGTTATTGTTATATGAAAATATAACAGCAAATATTTGTGTATGCGATTAATCACGATTAATTAATCGGGACACCATGTAATTAATTTGATTAAAAATTGTAATCGATTGGCAGCCCTAATATATATATATATATATATAAAACATGTAATACTTTCCATCCCATATTTACAAAATGTAAATATTATATATATATATATATATATATTGCGATCATTAGATATGACACACAGGTTGCAACACACAGGTTGCAATAAAGATATCAGATACAACTCTTTTTTTTTTTATTATTATGATTGATGTCAGAAATATACAGAGTTAAAGCATCATAAGATCCCAGAATTACAGGTAATGTACATGTTGTTTTATGCTTTTACTGATAGAGAGTTACTGCAAGAAAATTGTTGTTAACCTATATACATATAACCTCAATGTTTTGCAGTATAATAACTTCAGAACTGCTAGATTGATTTTCCTGACCTCTGTTTATACACACCATTTTTGTTATGGCTGTAGCATGTCACTGACTTTCTAAGCATATTTGTATCATGGAAACAAAGGATAAATAAATAAAAATCTGATTTAGAAAGTGCTTGGGACATAATCAAAAGACACAAGTGACACAAACCATGCAAGAGAGCTGCCAATCACCAGTGCTGTTCAATTGTTTGAGTCCATTTTGTGAAACTACAATTCAAAATTTAGTTTAAACATGGAAGTAACAAAAAATCAGGATAGTGGAAAATAGAAACAAAGAAATGCTATGGCGTAACATGAATAAGAAATATTTAAGATTCTATTTCTATTTGTACTATTTCTAGGTCAAATATCAATTGACATTCTAAGACCTTAGTAAAATGCAAAATATGAGTATTTTTGCAAGTGGACTACGACTTTTTAATGCCACTGTATTATGTATTGCTCTCTCTTTTGTTTCTAAATTCAGATTGAGACATTTCACTGATGCAATGTGTCCAACAGGTACAGAAATTGGCAATAATCTGCCTATGCTGTCTCAACGGTGACCATCCTCAAACAAAACTTGAGCTCGGGGATCACCATAATTGAGAAGATATAAAACATTATTGTCGAGAGAGGGGAATTCATAACATTTCATCAGCCAGCAGCCTGCCTGGCTGTGCAGAAATATCAGGGGACAAATAGAATACCCATAAATGTAGTCTGCTGTCTGTGGCTGGTAAAGGCCCTGCCCTATCATCCAGAGTGGTGTTTGTTCATCTGTTAGGTTTGGTTGTAAGCATATGGCCATTCAGTGCCTACTGCAGGCAAAACTTGTGGTCAGGTGGGATATGGTTTTGAAACTCAACAGGGCTGGATGATAAGAGAAGTACCAACACAGTCTCACAGCAAAATCATCAGGATTATGACTTCTCTAATTTGTATTATATCGTGCAATATATAATGTTTGAATTCCTATGACTTTCACTGCAGCCAATGATGTCATTGGACTCAGCTTCCTTTTATGTTTACACACTCTACTGATTGGTTAAGTTTAGATAATGGGTTTGGGTTAAGGCATAATATTAATTATGTCCTTAAAACCTTGTGCGCAGAACTCACACTTACTTCCGCATTAGACATCCGGGAATTTGAACGTGATGAAGTCGTACGAGTTTATGTGAACAACATCATGCAAGACCATAATAAATAGCCAACTCGTAAATTATTTAAACATTTTCATGAAATCGGGTTGGAAGTACACCATGTGCAAAACAGCACTACTGAGTGCTACTCAAACACAGAACATCAGTCCCTAATTAAATATATGTGTACTGCCTCCAAGCTGATTCCAGCACATGCTAGGAACTTCATGGTGACTGAAAAAGTCTTGAAATAGTCTTGGGGAGTTTCGAGGCTCTTGTGCCATTGTTTAAGATTGTATCAACTTGGAACCACTCCATGCCAAATAATACATATTAATATGGTTTTATTAGCATTGTAAAGTGGAAATGAATGCAGTGGCAGTAGGGATCATAGCTGTTCTAAACTCAAGTAAAGTACGTCATAGTTAATGAGTATGTGATTGTTTTTCTTCTTTGTCCACCATTAATAAGGTCATGGTTACTGTTGTAACCTCCATTCCCCGAGGGATGGAACGAGACATTCTGTTGAATGAAGTGACATAAGGGATCTTCCTGGGATGCCAAATGTACCTCTGAACCTGAGAAAAGGCCAATGTCAAGTTGACAGACAGAATTTGCATGCCCCGCTCCGGACATACGGGTATAAAGGGAAGCGAGTGCCAGTCAGGATTTTGCACTGAGGAGCCGAAAATAAGGTACAGCCATTTACAGTGGTAGGTCTAGTGCTATGGCAGGAGGGACACAACGTCTCGTTCCTTCCCTCAGGGAACGGAGGTTACAACAGTAACCATGACATTCCCCTTCTGTCACTCACTCAACGTTGTGTCCCATATAAAAATGCCACACACTGACCATGTTACGTGAACTGCCGAGACAGGTGCAAGCAGGCTACTGCATGCTAGAGGGAACTGTGTTGTCTGCACGTAGCCCTCCCCAACGCCCCCAAAGAGGTGTCACATACAGACCTTAGGTTCCCCGTACCCCTGAGGGGGGGAACAGGTGCTACATGACTAGCATGGGAACAAGCCCGGCAGCCGCACCTTGTCTCTCACATAGGATGTGAAGTGGCTGGGGCTATCTTAACGCTATGAATGCGTCAGGGGAGGCGGTCTTTCCCGGTCCTATTCTTTCAGGGGGAAAAGACCCTGCGAACTCCACATCCTGCCCAGTCTAGGGGGAGGTAACATGTTGCAAATACACCACGATGGTTGTGAAGCCATATGTGTTAAATGCCACTGTGGTAGGTCCAGCCTAATGAGGGGGGACTCAACAAGCACGGCGACCGGGGTAGCAGGGCTGCCCAAGGGAAACGCAGGTCCGCCAATGGGGGACTGTACCGCGGGGAATACATCATGGGGAGTTCGCCTGAAAAGGGAACTAAGCCCGTGGAGCCCGACCCAGTACATAACACCTGTGACTCGTAGTGGGTCTGGCCGCGAATTGCTCCACTGAATTCGCTGGCCAAAAGGCTAGGGAGGAGAACATCCAGGGCGCGACGCTTAGTGGCTAAACTGGGATAGAAGGTGCACTGAATACTGAAGGGTGCTGTGTGCAAGCAAGTGCTGTGTGAAACACCCGGTAGGTTGTGCCACATTACCAAGTTCTACTGGCTCGGACCTGACAAAACACTGGACGAGACCGACTCAACCCTGAGATTCTATAATCTGGCAAAGGTATTGAGTTTTGCCCAGCCCGCTGCTCTGAAGATGTCTGCTAAGGAGGTGCCATGGGCCAGTGCCCATGAGGATGCCACACATCTCGTAGAGTGTGCTCAAACCCGCAATAGGGCAGGCATGGCCTGGCTGTGATAAGCTAAGGAAATTGCATCAATGAGCCAGTGAGCTAACCTCTGTTGCTGAAGCAGACAAAAAGCTGCTCAGAACATCTAGAGCTCTGCGTGCGGTCCAAATAGATACGCAAACACGTACTGGACAAAGCAACGAGAAGGCTGGGTCTGCCTCCTCCCAGGGCAGCTTTCTTGGAGGCTCACGACCTGGTACCTGAAGGGGGTCGTAGGAACCTTGATTGAGTCTAACTCCATGCTAAGAAAAGAGATGCTCTGAACTGGGACAAGCTTGCTCTTTTCCCAGTTGACCTGAAGCCCTAGACAGCTGAGGTGCCTGAGCATCTGGTCCCTGTGAGCACACAGTAACTCTCAAGAGTGAGCCAGGATGAGCCAGTCATCAATGTAGTCGAGAATGCTGATATCAACTTCCCTTAGCGGGGCAAGAGCTGCCTCTGCGATCTTCGTGAAGACGCGAGGGGACAGGGAGAGGCCGAAGGGGAGCACCTTGTACTGATACGCCTGGCCGTCGAACACGAACCGTAAGAAGGGTTGTGTTGAGGCAGAATGGAGACGTGGAAGTACGCGTATTTCAGGTCTATCTGCGTGAGCATTTTGAATGGGAGTCAGTGTAAGGCCCGGTTGATTGGTCGCAACCCACCGCTTTTTTTGGGTATGATGAAGTAAGGGCTGTAGAAACCTTTCTCCATCTCTGCTGGAGGTACGGGCATCCTTGAGGAGCAGGGTTGTGATCTCTGCTCGTAAGGCGCTGTCTTTCTCGCCGCACATGGAAGTGGAGCAAACACCGCTGAAACGAGGCAGGAGCCAGGGAACTGAATCGTGCAATGGATTGGGAAGTGAAAGCCATGCATCCAAACTCTGCGCGAGGGGCACTGATGGGACGATCGCTTATGACGTACCGGGCGGGGCTTTGCAGCGGTGGGGAGCAGAAGAGTGTCCCAAGGCTTGGGTGCTGAGAAAAGACTCAAAGCCTTTACCTTGCTCCGCGCACCCGGCAGGGGGTGGTTTAGAGACTCAGGAAGAGGTCCTAGAGTGGCACCTTCGGAACTCGTCAGCGCTGGCATTCCTAGGCTGAGCAGTCACAGGGCCGGAGGCAAGGGAACTACGTCCGGGAAGCCGGGACTGTAGAGTTTTGGGCCGGGGTGCCGTGAGAATGATGCGCACTGGCTGGATGACCCAGGGAGTGAGGAAATCGCTCTTTATTGAGAATGTGGGTGCCGCAGCCCGAAGGCGGTGTGGCGAATGAAAAAGGATTCTCCTCACGGCCCTCCACCGGGGGCAGAGTGGTCTTGGTGCCAGCTACGGAGCAAACGTCTGACTGCCTGGGTTACCCGTCTCAGGAGCGCTATGGAGCTTTCCTGGTCCTGGAAGGGGTCCTGGAGACAGGGGGCATACGCCGCCTGCGAGTTGCTCGATGCTGGGGCTAAGAGCTGGGCCCAGTTGAGGCAGAGATACCTGTTGTTTAGCCGCAGGGGGATGCCCTAGGAGAGAAGGCAGGGCATGCTGGTTTGGCAGTTCCACGGCAAGATGTGCCATCTGCTTCTTCATCGGTGAAAATTGCTGGGCAAAGTCGTCCACTGTGTCGCTGAAGAGGCCAAGCTGGGAGACTGGATTGTTGAGGAAGCATGCCTTGTCAACGTGGTGCATCTCGACCATGTTCAGCCAGAGGTGACGCTCCAGGATCACTATTGTGGCCATTGGCCACATCGCAGGTCGGTGGCAGAGCGCAGTTCCTGCAGCACATCAGGGTTGGAACTATGATCTTTGAGTGCCTTGGCTTGTTGTACTTACATGAGAGCCATGGCATGCAGGGCAGAGGCGGCCTGTCTGGTGGCACTGTAGACTTTCGAGGTCAGTGATGACGTCTTTCTACAAGCTCAGGAGGGGAGTACTGGGTGGTCCCGCCAGGTGGGATCGCAACCGATCTGTCCATCTGGGGGACCTCCGTATACCCGTGGGCTGCCCCGCCATCCAGGGTAGTGAGAGCAGATGAGCGGATGGGTCCGTTCCGGGCAGTAAAAGGTGCCCTCCACGACCGCATCAGCATGGCTATGACCCAAGGAACCGATTGAGTGGCCGTTAGGGGGGGGCGGAGTTTTCCAGTCCAGCCTCGCACTCACGGCAGCCTGGGAAAGCATAGCGGACATCTGCATGTCAGACTCAGACTGGGCGAGCAGACCCAAAGGTGGCAGCCCAGATGAGTCATCAGCATCAGATGCCACTGTGACGCTCTCCAATGCAACGGTGATGTCGTCATACAAATTCCGGGTGCTCAAGGGAGAATGCCGGCTGGCCGCGAGGCGAGCCACACTCATCCCGAGCTCGGACAGCAGCAAGCAAGCGTGACGGGGGGCAGGCTATTCGTGGGGATTTACCCGGCAAAACCGAGCCCGTCGTCATCCCCAAATCGCCTTCATCTTCAGCTGGGTCATCCTCAATCCCGTGGGAAGAAGGAATGACGCGGAGGCAGCTGAAGTGGGTTTCACTCGTGAGAAAAGAAAGCCGCGACCGCAATGTTGCCATGGCTATGTTCTCGCACTGAGAACATGAACCATTCATAAAACACTGCCTGCGTGTGATCGCAGCCCAGGCATGTGAGGCAGCTTTTATGACCGTCAGAAGTGGAGAGAAATCAACCGCACCCAGGAACTACACAGAGGCGTAAAGACATCTTTATAAAGACACATCCTGAAAATGACGTTCAACACCTGCTGTGTATTGCTCTTTTATGAGTGGGAACTCAAACTCTTTTAGAGGAAATAAACTCTTTTTAGGAGGAGAAACACTTTTTCAGGCAATGAAAGCGCTATCGAAGCACCCAGGGGCGTGGACTGCACAGTGTGCAGAGAGAGAGAACGCCAGCTGGAAACGAGCCATAGATCCAACAGCAGTGCTTATCGACAGTAGAGGTGAGTGGAACAGTGGTAAATTCAGCTTGCTGTTGCACAACCGTTCAGCTCCGAAGAAAAATTCTGACTGGCACTCGCTGCACCGCTTCCTTTTATACCCATATGTCCGGGGCGGGGCATGCAAATTCTGTCTGCCAACTTGACATTGTTCTTTTCTCAGGTTCAGAGGTACGTTTGGCGTCCCAGGAAGACCACTTGTGTCACTTCATTCGACACAATGTCGAGTGAGTGACAGAAGGGGAATGTCCAGCATCATGCTAATGCAGTCAAATCTCATAATTCACCCTGTATGGTGTTACCATATGGCAATATATCACTCTCCATCACTTTCTCCCTATTCAAAGAGAGAGAGATGGGGGGAAAAATGCATTTTGAGGTTAAAAGAGCAGTCTTTTTGTAGAAGAGCAGTCTTTCCAAAGAAACCAATGCTATATTTTTGCCACATTTGACTAACAATGAGGGTGAGCTAGGCTAAGAGCAATATTAAATACTCATCACTCAGTCATCACTCAGTTTGGGTTTGTAGTTTAAAATGTAATTATATACTAATTCTTAAACGAAACATTAATTTAATTAGAAGACATTTTTTTGTAACTCTTTTTAAGGAAAAACATTTTTTTAGACAATTTGTATGTATTTATTTAACACAACCATATAATTATATATAAATAAATACTAAACAAAACTCTATAAAAGAGGTCCATCACTTGACCATAATGCATACCAAATATGGTTAAAAAGTGTTTAAAATGATTTTGAAAATTAATGCTAAAATATCTAAAAGAAAATAATAATAATAAAAAAAGTTAAAGTAAGATATGACTGATTAGCCTTGATTCCTCTTGAAGTCCACATTTTAAATTAATAAAAGGATGATAGTATTTTTTCGGTAAAAAAACTCAATGTACGTTGCAAGGTTGATTGTTGTGTCCTGGGCACAAATGATTCTTGTTTTATTAATGGTTTATTCCTTGCTATCAATACCAGAGCAATAGGCCAGGCTAAGTAATGTGAATGCTCAATTTTAAACTTTTCAGCCAAAGTAAGCTTCATTGGCTTTGCCATCAGCTTAGAGGAAATTAAAGAGTGATTGTTTGTACAGTATCAATAGCCTGATTTTCTTCCTGCACTTAACCACTCAAATTGACTGAAGAACAATGCAAAATAGCTTCAAATTTACACTCAGAAAGCATGAGGGATTTATATACAGTGTAGCAAGGACTGAGCTATATTATCAGGATCAAAACAGCATTTGTCGTGGCTAAGCCTCACAACAGGCACCAATACATTTGTAAAATTAGACTCATCCAATAGCACTCATGTATTAAACCCATTGAAATGCCACAAATATAATCATACATAAAGTGCTTACAGCGGCGACTGACTTAATGGCATCATGCCCACAGTGTTTCTTGTACTCGGATGGCAGGGAGAGATTGTCAGGTTGGTGCAAATCAAAACTCTTCCTCTGGGTTAAAACCTCAAGATCTTTGCAGTTCAAGTGAGAGATTATCACAGTTGCTTCTCCTAGTTTATATGAGGGAATCGCCTCTGGTCATATGTATCTTTTATAAGTGGGGGAGAATGAAGAGGAGATAAAAGAGTGGAGTGTTGGAAGCTTTGATAAGTGAAACACTCTGATAGCTTTCACACCCAATCTGTCTTTGTGCAGTCATGGGGTAGTGCAGTGTTAGACCAGAGGGGTTAATCACCTAAATGTGAATTCAGAGCTCTATAACCCAGAAACAATTTCTAGGGAGAGACGTGTTGGTATCATCTGGTGTAAGCACAGTTGCCACACATACCTGTACTAGGATGAGCCTGAACCTTGTTATTAGGGGTTAGTAATAATCCCATACAATGATGCCACTTGTAACACAACATAGATAATGGTTGTGTTCCCTTCTCTAGTACTAGAGATGTGCTGCCACAAATTAGATTTATTTCTTTTTTTGTCTGGCTGAATATTTCTCCCCCCAGGATAGAATAAACTAACCATTGAATGCTTCACGAATTAGAGCAAGTAATCTAATAAATTGTATGTGTCCATAGTATGAGTCATTTGGCAAAGCAAATGGACCAAAATAATTGGAATTGTGGCAAAAGTATTAGACATCTTAATTACCAGAGTCATATTTTGCAAAGGATAGAATATTTCAAAACAGTGGACATGCTGTTAACATAATGACAAAAAAGATGGACCTGGTTTCATGTTTTGGAGCTTCAACTCCTGCTATGATGTGTTATCAGGCACTGTATTTGGCCAAATGTCTCCTGGCCAAACATCTCCTTTTTCCAGATACCAGACAACATACAAAACAAGCATTTGGCATCCCATAGTTGTGGTTTAAAATATCTGTGCCTCTCTACAGATCCAGTGTAATGTGCAATGCTAGCTTGATTTCTGTTGTTGTAAATAACTATTCAGCATACTGATTTGGGACTATGAGCAATTGTATCGTAAAAGTGTAGAAGTGCTCAAATTATCAGTAGGTTGCAATTCTGCAGACAGTCCTGTACATAGACTAAAATACTGAGAGAAAAACACAACAAAAAACAGCATACATTTACGTTAAGCACACCCCTTTCCAAAAATTTACAAATTACTCACTTATAACAGTGAGAGTACACAATGCAGTCCAAAGGCAACCACATTAGACAGAAGATTCAAACCAGATCAAAATTTACATGTTTGTATCATCTAGATCTCAATTTCCTTTGCAATGAAAACACAAATTAAGTTCACATGGAACCAAAGAAACTGAAATAAAAAAAAAAATATTGTACTGTGTAACAATCTCAGATGAAATTTTATGAATGGGAAGGATGATTTTAAGCTGTATAATATGACTTCACATAACAAGACACATGATGTTTTTTTTCTTTATAAAATCCAAGCATTATTGTTCCCATCAATTGTGCATTGTCCACACCAAACCAACCCTTCAGAAATAATATTTAAATACAAAAATCATCTCATAGCCACATATTTAACAGAAATGTCAGCACACCTTACATAGTCCAAGGCAAAGTAGAACAGATTACATCATTCTCTCTGTTCCCAGTGCCAAGTCCAATAGTCAGTTATTTCAAACCATGATGGAAATTTCAAAAATAAAAAATGTTCAGTAAGAAAGAAAGAACAATAAAGTACACATACACTGTATATCTTATCTTTGAATGGTTAACCGACAGCTCAGAACCATTTTCAATTACATTTTTCACTTTTTTTTTTTTTTTTTTTTTTTTTTTTCTGTCAGAAGAACCTTGGACTGGAATCCAAAGATTCTGACTGACATAAGTTATTAATTCAGTTCCTACATGTGTTTTTTTATCCTTTTGTTTAGCTAGCTGTAGTAAATTAGATACATTTAGGAATCTTAGATACAACTTTGACAGTTGTGCTTCACTGTACAGGATCAACAGAGCACTGCCTTCTAATGGAGAGGAGTGTCTGCACTAGGGAGGTTAGGAGAGTGGCCTTCGCTAGCTCTCTTCAAAGACCAAATATATGGCAATTTTACAAGCCCTGTTGCAGTGTTTTCCCTCTGACAAGGTCACTCATTCAGAGCTGCTTCAACTACAGTAAGGGCACTGCTTCAGTTCTCATGTCCTAGTATCTTTCTATATGGGCAATAAATGTCACTGTGGTACACCATTGATTTGAGTAAGTTCTTGGCCCAGACATTTAGGGCATTTGGAAAGGTAGTCCATGGGCTCAAGCATCGTTCTGAAAATGGTAAGGCTTTTCAGAGCTGTAAATATAAGTTTTACAAACATAGGAAAGAAATAAAAGCAAATAAAGTAGAGGTGAAAATAAAACTGGTGTGCAAGATGTGCTTTAATTGGTTCCTGATACTTGTCTGGGGGGTTTCAAACCCCTTTGGCTAAACCCAGCACTGGATTCCTTTAACCCTCTGTCTTCTGTCCACCTCCAGCCAGCCCTGGTCAGACATGTGTCTGCATGCGTTTCTGCAGGGGCCGCGTAAGGTCTGAGTTCTGGGACGATGATTGAGAGTAATGGGATGAAGAGGAAGCTGAGGCCTTGCTGTCCTTGTCGAACTGCACATACCCATCCTGCTTGCTGTAACTGCTGACACTGCTGTCGCATTGTGTATCTAGGAAAGAGCTGGAGTCACTCATCGATCCCCGCTGGAATTCTCGCTCACACAGCTCGATGGAACTGCTGCCCATGCCCAACACAAACCGTTGGCTGTAGTCGTACAGGCGGTTAGGCCCAGCACCCAAGGTAGAGTAGATGTTGGTGAAGGACATTCCTGTGGGAACCCGCTGCTTGCCGGTGGTGGCCGTGCCAGGATCTCTGCGGATCTCGGTGGTTTGGTTTCCTGCCAGTGTGATGGTTGGGGTGCCATGATGCTCCTTAAATGTGTTCACACTGTAGTATCCATTAGTGGGATCCTTTGAGGAAAAATAACATACAGACAATGTCAACAAGAGTGAAAACTGATCCTCCACCTCAAAGTAATTACTGTAATAACTACAATCAAGTGATGGTTTTAAAAGGGCTTTCACACTGACAGCCTACTATATTGTAGCGACCTAAAGTTGTTACTTTTTTACTAAGAGATGGCAATTTTTGTAGACATGAGTGAAATCGAATGTTGAAGATGTGGCAATTTTCTAACGGAGCTACCAATGGGAGTGCAGACAGTGATATACCACCTAAAACAGATGGACAAAGTGGTCAAGTTGAAATGCCTACTAGGAACCAAAAGCACAGACTTGATGACTTCTTGAGATTTTGAACACCCCCTATGTCTGTTATAAAACTTTTTGGAAGCCAGCCATGCTCTTCTACTTTAAAATATGCAATATCTAAAACTTTTTAGTACCTCAAAGTATCTCAGCCTTTTGATCTCGATGTTCTCCTTAATTGAATACACATTTTAAATTCTAAGACTCATTTTGCTTTCAAACATTCCACAATTTCTCCACAAAATCACTCCCTGTGTGTATTGTATCTACAATGCACATATTCTGTTTTATTATAAATGCTCTGAAACGGAAGTAATGGCACTATAGGAAGGAAAGAAACAAGCAAATTGAAAGATAATCAGTTTGCCTCATTGCACCGTAGTAAAGTGGCCATCTTTATTAGGAACCTTAAAATATTATTACAGGCTAATTAACCTTTTCACACATCAGTTTACCTATACTGACTAATCCTCCAGCGTGTGAGCTTTAATACACACTGTAATTAAACTATTTTACTTTAAATTTCAAACTACATGTTCTGGAGGACTGATTATACATTATCAAACATATGTGATTAGTATATGTTTATATTATTTGATTATGATAGATAAGATGCAAACACAATTGTCTGGTATGCACGCTGCATGTTGTTTACATTGCAATACAGCATGGGATTCTGAGTTTGTCGAGCATAGATGGTTCTAAAAACCTGGGCCTTCCACCTGTTGAGAATGTGAGAATGAGTGATGGACAGAATCGGAAAAGGCTCAGTTTTGACAAAATAGTTTATAAATTTTTTTGACGTCAGAAAACATTTGCTGCATCAAAACAGTCAGCTCAGCATTTTGTGATTCTTTGAATGTTTGAAACAAAAGAAAATTAAGATATAAACATTTTGAAAAGACTATGGCTGTGTTTACACTGCAGGGCTTAATGCAGAGATCCGATCTTTTTTCAGATTTTTTTGTCCCTCCTGTTTACATTCACTTTAGACATGACTCGTATCTGATATATGTGTTTACATTAATCTCCCACCTGTTTTATAGTAACTGTACTATGCATTGTAATTTTTACTGGTCCGAGAAGTCCGGAAAAAGTCCTGAAAATTAACTTGCACATAATTTAAATTACTGAGAAGCTTTGGTAATTATTACATTACCTCACATCCCCATATAAAACTAATTCCGTCCAAATAGGGCTGGAAGTCAGTAGTCATGGGACCAAGTCACAAAACACATCTTTATGCACCTACAGACACATCTGCTTCATAAGAACACGCCTTTTAGAAAAGCCTAGGGGAATCATATATGCATGTTTAGATGTAGATCAGATGTCCAGATATCAGATATGTATATGATTTAAAACCACATGGCTCAGATTGGATGTGAAAAAATCAGATCTTGTGCAGATTTTTGCATTTACACGTGTGCAACAAAATCCGATCTGTGTCAGAAGTTTGTAAAAAAATCTGATTTATTGTAACAGGATCTTGCCTGCATGCCTGTTTAAACACAGCCAATGATCAATTTGATCGTATGTGCAAAAGGGTTAAGTGAAACCTTCATAATACACAAACTGATGTTACTGCAACAGTCGTTTTTTTAAACATTTCAGCTTTAATTTGGCTTCGAAAACATGGTTTTCCAAATTCTGCATGGAAAGAAATAATCAAAGTGAGGCAACTTGATGCCATGGCTCCTGTTGTTGATGTGGTGCAGTCTGGGCACAGTTGCTAAGAAGCAGAACAGGCACCACAGCGTGGACGTGGATGTCATTTTAAGCTGGCATGCAGGCAAGATCCTGCCAGGGAGAAACGATAATCACCGTAAGGTTGACTTCTCTGTGACAAGCCGGAAAGACGTTTTCAGGTGAGTTTTTATCAGGCGACAGGGATTGTGTGCACACCATATCTGTGCGCTGCTGTCCCTGTTCTCACTGCTCATTTTACACATTCATCTACATGTAGGGAGGGAATCAGTCCCTTAGGGAGCAGGTAGAGGTGGCAGTGAAACAGAATAATTTTTTTTTTTGAGTTTGCACATTGATAAATTAAAAAGACAACACACAAATACTGTACACACAGACAGTATATTTATAAACAGAAAAATGTTTTTACATGTTTTAGTTGGATGTCATATATCAAACAAACCTCTCACAATGTGTTACATCATTTCCATTAGATCCTGTTGATGCATACCTTGATGTGCTGGTACTCTTTCTCCTCTTCCTGAAGTACCTCAAGTTGCTTCAAAGAAGACTCCTGTTGAAACTCTCCCCGTTCAATCTGTGAAATACAAAATAGACCCATCCACACATCAACCTTTGGACTGCTCTCTATCTTCCCCTCAAACTGCACTTAGATACTCCAAAATGTTTAATGATATTTGAAAGAAATTCAAAGGGGGCATTTTCCTATAAATGTTTTTATTTTTTATTTTATATTACATTATATGTAATTAGCAAAAATTACACACATTCTACTTCCTTGTCTTGTATTTTGGTAGGAATAGCATCCTTAGCCTCAAACAAAACTGTGAATCTGGACTTCGGAGACATAAGTTGCAATGTGTGAAATTTCCAATGATGGTGGTAGTGTGTTTTTGACAGAGGGGATGCAGGAGATAAGGACCACTTGATCACTGGAATCTCCATGGTTACATGTAGATATGTCCATGTCCACCCAGGAAATACGGGCTGGGGATAAATATAGGCCTCTAGGCCAGCAGGGTTCTCACACGTATGTTGCATTATTCATTGGTTTGACGTTTGCAGTGGAAAACGCTATTAGTGTTGGAGTGGGTATGATTAGCATTCATTAGCTACAGATGTGACAGGAACTAGCATAATAAGCTAGCTTGATTATTGGGGGTGCTGATGGGGCAATGGTGAGGAGGGTGTTTACACGGTTCTCTCTGTACAGATGACAGTGACTCACCATAAGCTGCTTCATAGCAGAGTGCTCCTCGTTTTCTCGTGCTGCATTGTGATCTTTATGCAAAATCTCCACACGAATGTCATTCTTGGCTGATACCACGCCTTTGAGATCTGAGAGGAAAGCATTTGTTACTTCAGTCATGTAATTAACTGTAATGTTCTGATTTAAAATATTAAAAAGAATGTAATATACACCATGCCACTTCACGTCTTAAAGGTGCTGTAATTTTGTTTTTTAATGGAATATCACCCATAAATGTTCTTTCTACCTAACATATATTATTGAATTAGATGTTCTAAAAAATCGAACTTATCTCTATGACAGTCCTAGGCTTTGTAAACAGCCCATACTTTTAGCCAATCAGAAACACTCACTGTTTCTTTGGAAGGTTTTGTACAGAGCATCTGTGGTTAGCAAGTTAGCAGAATGGTGGAAGTTAGCAAAATGGCAGAAATTGCTTATAGAAATTGCTTACAGACCAAAGAGCTAAGATAAAAGGAAAAAAAAGAAGCCATAGAGACATCGCATTGAAGAACAATGTTTATTAACAATTTCTTACGATCAGGTAACAGGTCTTACTTTCTGTCTTAAGTTTGCTTGCAAGTTCTCTCTGCTGAGAACAGATGGATGTGGGCAGAGTAGGCATAACCAGGTGAGCGTCTTCTGTGGCATACAACAACAACAACATGCTTAACGCTAGTAATGCCACCAACAATTGTACTGCAAGCTCAGTTTAGCTGTCTGACATTACTGTGAGTCTGTACATGGATGCGCTGTATTTTCTTATGATCTTGAGAGAGGATGGTTGTGAAAAAATTTAGCAAAGCCAAGCGCATCTTACAAGACTAAACAATGTTGCCCTGAGCATATTTAAAGAAGTGACTGTAGCTATTATCTCTATTTCTTTTTCTCACACCTATGTGCTATTTCAGTGGCTGTTTTTCATTGCTGCCCTCTTCCTTGTCAGGACAGTGTGCATACTTGAAAAATATTTGCCACTTTTTTAAAACTGATTGAAATCCGCTGACCGTCTGGAACTACTTTCAGCACATCTCACAAGTGTGCACATATTTTGTCACAGATGGCCAATACATATACAGAGATCTAGAGAGCTGATATAATGCTGATATACATAATAGAGTTTAGTAACTGTCAATAAAATGAAAACAAAATTGCTGAAATGAAACAAACTAGTTCAACAAGAAATTAGTTATTATCTATAGACAAGTATGTTGGTATTTTTTGATCCTGATCTCACAGAAATAACGTGAGTTTGGCAACTCTTATGCAAAATTATATAACGTGACTCTTTACACATACCACTGTAATTCCACAGAGTCCCACTAGAAGTAAATACAATTTTCTACCTAACAGATGAGATTTTTAAGGTTAATGTTTTATCATGTTTGAAATAAAAAAAAAAAAACGACCTCCCTACCCTAAATCTTAAACCTAAACTTAACAATAGAGTATTCAAGAGCAAATGAGAGATAAAAACCACAATTGCTGAAACAACTAAGTCATTTTCTGATGCTTCTTTGACACTTTCAGTTCATATGCTCTTCAGGACTGCGGTCATTAGCCTCACAAGTGCAACTCTCAGTCAGTTGCTCTATCAGTAATCACTTACTTCGGAATTTGACGGTATTTAAACAAGCTTCTAATTGTGGTTGGTTATTACATGAAAATGCAAAAATGTATTGCCTCACAAAATGTGCTATAGTAAATATGTTTTGATGTCATAAGATAGCATTGCATGATATACAGGGTGAAAAGTGTTAAAGAACTTCTTATCTGCCAATCTTCTTGCAAGTGATTTGTGTGAAAGAAAATACAATTCATTGTTGTAGCGTCTCTAATATTCATTTCACTATGGAAACTATGTGATATGTACAAGCCACATAAAAATTATTTCCAAAGATGTACTGTAGATATAGTACATTAACTTATTTCTGAGACCAGGTTGTATTTTACAATGTTTTGGAAATGAGCCAATGTGCCAAATAGATGTAATCGGCCCATGCCGATAATAATAAAATTGCCTAATATACTGCTCTATCACTACTTATAAAACACGAAAGGTTGGTGAGCTTCAGTATTATATTGTGCGCTCGGCTTAAGAACACAGACACTCAACAAAAAAGGAAGATACAGAAATAAAGGCTTGGTTTCTGTGAAGTGACATGAACACTCTAACACCCTGCTCTGTTTCTGACTGAGGAGTACTTAGAGTGTCCCAGTGATGGACATGCGGGCAAGCAGTTGGTTGAGAGGTTCGTACTTCTCTGAGAGCGTGTGCAGCAGAATGCTCCAATGGTTCCCATGAGGACAATGAAAGCGACGAAAGCACCGACTGCCACTCCAATGATCACAGCAACAGGGAGGGATTCTGGTGGTACAACAAAAAAATAGACTTCTACAATAACACAGCATGGGCAGGACAGATGGATCCAGTAAATAACCATTCAACACAGACAGCATTATTCCCACCTGAACACGGTTCCTGTCTGCACTAGTGTTGTACAAATGGGAATGTCAAATGCTGTGTCAAAAATGCTTTCACACCTTAAAGGCATTGAATGTAAGCACAGGCATCTACACTTAAGGCATGATAATTTGCAGATATATAAATGATCACATTCAGTACATTTACTGCATGTCATGCAGATATCATAGCATGTCATTATCACTCACCTTAGATCATGTACGTAATTAGAACGTGGGTCTAATGCGACAGTGAATTCCAACAATGAGTGGTTGAGTGGCTGTGACTGAGGTTAATAAGAGGTAACTCAGCTGCTTTATTTGTGAACCTGTTGGTATATTTAAACCATAAGAGAGCCCAGATTTTGTGGCCAAATGGTAACGAGAGGCTGAGTCAGATAATGAGCTGTTCCTACACAAAGTTAATTACTGCCTTCCATTGTAAACTAAGCATTAAGACCCCTGTATATTCACATTTATTGCTCATTAAATGTCCTGACTGCAAGTCACAAGCCCCTATTATAGATTTACAGTATGCTAACCTTCATTTTCTCTTTGCTGTCTTTATGTTTGGTGGCCCTAGGACTACGGTGTTTAAATTAGGGCTGTCAATTAAACACATTTATTTAGTGTGATTATGTGAAAAATTACATGTAAAAATGTATCATGCCCCAAACCCATACGTACATTTCATGAGAAGGAATGTTCTTAAAAGATATACCACCTTGATGATTTTGCAAATCTGTACCAGTAGGGGGCTGTCAGCGGAACTCAGCTGCAAAGGTGCCTTGTCAAACCTATGAGAGCAGGCATCTCAGCCTTCCACAGATTACATGTTTTTGTGCTCAGAAAACTGGACCGAGCACAACAGAATCATGCAGAAAACTCAAGATATGTTTCAAACTACATTTTACTTGACATAGCATCCCAAAAATGCTTATGATTAGAGACACTGAAAACTGCAGGCAACCAAAGTGAATCGCTCCAAAAGCCTCTCTCTGATGTATGATTACATAGATAAACAATTAAACGTAGCGCAGACAGAGGTAGTCTAATAATAGCGTGTAAAGGATTTAGACAGGCAAGGGGGAGGCGAGAACTGGCTTGAAAATATAAATAATATTTTAATGGCAATCTTAAAAGACAAAACGCACACATGACGGACATGTCCATAAACGATCTCTCTCTCCCGCACCATCCTCTGCAGTCGACCTTTATCCCTCTCGGAGGTTTGATTAACCTAATAAAGGACTGGGTATGTAGACTCATGACCCGGCCCACCCTCCGCCCTGCCACATTCCTCCCTCGATCTCTCAGGCTGGGGAGCCCCCGGCATGACGCACATCCCCCCTCCTCATTTCCTGGGGAGGGGCGTGCCTTACGCCCCGTCTGCCGGCAGGTCATCCCCGTCTACCTGGACGAAGGGAGGGGACAAGGGGAGGGAAACAGAAATAATTAAATGGGGGGGGGGGGGGGGGGTACTTCCTGTAACAGTGTAGTACCCCCCAAAAAAACACTAAAATTTAAAAGAGAGGGAAAATGCCAATGTGCAGCAGCAGTGAGAGAAAGAGAGGAGAGAGAGATGAGAAAAAAAAAAAACTTACTCGCCAGTTCTCCGATACGCCGTAGCTTGGTCCCCGGCCACTCCTACACACTCTAACTGTCAACAGCCATGCCTCCCCGGGCGGATCGGAGGCAGCACTCCAGCCCCTGGCAGATGGGAACAGAAGGGGTCTCCCCTGCCCCTGGCAGTGGTTCTCCCGCTCCAGGCGGGCAGTTAGGAGCCCCTTCTCCCCTCGCTGTCGGTGGCCATTCCTCCGCTTCCAGGCGGCCAGGCTCCTCGTCCCCTGGCAGACGGCCACGGCTGCTCCGTTGGGGTGGACGGAAGTGGCAAGAACTCTACTAAGGCGTACCCTTCCCGGGTTTCAGCATCAGTGTAAAGGGATTTAGACGGGCAAGGAGGAGGCGAGAACCGGCTTGACAATATAAATAATATTTTAATGGTAAACACACACATGACGGACATGTCCGTAAACGATCTCTCTCACCCGCACCATCCTCCGCAGTCGGCCTTTATCCCTCTCGGAGGCTTGATTAGCCTAATAAGGGACCGGGTGTGTAGATTCACGACCCGGCCCCGCCCTCCGCCTGCCACATAGCATTATGTTCAATGATTTGGAAATAAAATAAACAATATTTGGACTTTAAAAGACACTTTTTGTATCGTCTAAACCATTTCATTGTCTGCTTCCACAATATATGTATGTTTGTCTTGTAATGTAACTATACTTTTTATTATATTTTATATTTTAGGATTTGTATATTATTTTAATTATTATATTCTAAGCTATCTTATTTGGGATGCTTTCTCAGTAATTATTGATATTCTATTACTGTATTTGTGATCAGCATATACTTTAGTAATTAAATAACCTAATTTTCTCTAAATTATTTTCCTTTGACCTAATCAAAACCCATTTGACAGACAATACTGAAGCTTTAACCCTTAAAGCATTTAACTTTTATCACAGTACGCATACACTTTTCAGAAATGTTATCCAAGATAGTAATTTTAACTCATTTTTGGGTGTCAATTTGACTCCTGCAAAAGACAGAGTAGAAAAATACTATAAAACAAATGGTAGCTGGCAGTATTGAACTTCTACAGTGTGTACACAAGTTGGAAAATTGCAGCATATAAAACTCTCAGCATTTTATCAAGATATCCCAAACATAAGTAGTATAACATTTTTCGTGAAGAACATATGATGTATATTGAGAAAGTTGAGAAACTGTGTTTAGAACCAGTTCTCATTTGATAAGAAAAAGTTATGAAGTATCAACCTGACACTGCAATGATCAGTATGTTATAAATATTAATAATAAAAAATAAATAATTAAAAGGGTCTATGGGTCTCTAATGACCTAAACAGAACAAAATGGGTTAAAGAGCCACTGAAGTGACAACAAAACTACAGTATTTCACAGCACTAAAATCTATAGCATGTGTTTAAAAGCAAAACTATAACAACATTTTAAGAAATATGATACATTAAAATGAACAGAGAACAATAAACCTCTCTCTCTATATATATTCCACACACCATGTGTATGTCACTGTGACCTCACTACACTACCACAGGCAAGAAAAGAAGGTGAAACCTGTCGAACCTTGGCTCCCACCTTGTTCCTTGAGGCGGATGATCTCTGTATCGGAGCCGAAGCTGTTCCAGGCAGTGCAGTTGTATATGGTCTGGAAATCTGCAGGTACAATGTTACTCATGGTGAGGGTGGAAAGCACTCCATCTTCTGTGCTCACAGTCTCCACAGTGTAGCGACCTGATGTCCCCGACTCCAGGACAGTCTCTTTCCACGACCAGGCCTGATAGAGAATAAAACAAAAAGAGACCCATGCTTGCTTTCATCCACTTTATTTTACATTTATGTATTTTTAAATGCTTCCAAATCAACTAACAATTCTATTTCTCAGAGGTTGTCACTTTACAGCTCAGGAGACTTAATGGGGCATTCAATTATGTTTCATTTAAGCTTCAAAATTGTTTCAGATTTGTATCCTAAAATTCCATAGGAGAAATAACAATAAACACAAATGAGACATTTGTTGATAGACAGTAAGAATATAAAAATATAAAATGAATGTGCTAATCATAGCTAATCTAATTTGTTCTTGGAGGAATTTGGGGAAAAATCTTTCAATTAAGTTATACTGAAATCTTTGACTTCTGATCACAGACTTTGGTATCTTTGCAAATGCGAGCACAGTCTGAGATACTGTTGAAAGTTTTGAAGAGACATGTGTGAGATTACTTGCGTTGTTTTCTCAAGAGAAATGGCCTAGAAGAATCTCTGTTTGTTCTCCATTTAATCTCATTGCTTTCTAGAATGAAATTGTAAAATTAAAGAGATCTCATTTGTGATTTTGCTTCCCTATGGGATCTCTGGGAATTGAAACCATAACTTTGGTGCTGCTTGCGCAGTGCTATACCAGTTGAGCCACAGGAACATAGGAACGCTTTATGGAAGTTATTACCACTCGTGGCAATAAAAGCAAAGCCACATGAGTAAACCATGCACAGAGATTACCTATGCACACCCATGCACAGAGCCAAAAAGACATACATATACACATACAAGTGTGTAATAAATCAAGAATCAGCCCTGAGTGAAGACAGTTTATCTAAGAGTGGTAAATCCTAACTGGGTCTGTGGTAACAGGGCATAAGGATGCATTGAATGAGAAATTATAGGGGCGTAAGCCTGCCATGTCTAATACCCATTCACTCATCAAGAGAAAACAAATGATTTGAGATACAATTTCATTGATTAAACAGATCATAACTCATAAGTGTGTTATGCATTATTGGATTGTGTTTACTGAGTCTAATGGGGTCACAAGCCATGTGACAACAGCAACCGCCCACTCAAAAGCTGCAAGCCTGTCTGAGTTACTAAAAGAGTGAAAGAGAAAGCTGAGTAACTCACAATGCGGTCTGGGGGTGGCGTGCTGCGGATGAAACATTTGATCTGTCCCTTTTCACCATGAGGAGCCTGATGGGTCTGTGTGCTGGAGATAGTTGGAGGTCCTGAAGAGAGATAAGACACACCCCTTTTGGATGTTTGCCAATATTTTAAGGCAACAGTCTATTTCAATAAATTATTTATATTACTTATTAATTTCCTGTCTCTCCTGCTTCAGAATGAATTATTCAAGTACAAGACAAAAGAAAGTGAACAGAAGTGCTTTATTATGGTTATATACAACAGTACTCTGAGATGGGTATACTGTAATTATGAATTGCTCTTTAAAATACCAAAAGTGCATTTGACTACACATGAGTCTGGATAAGTGCTCAATTCTAATGCTGTTTTCCATCATTTGATCATCATTTAATTAATTACTGCTGCTATGATCACTATAAAAGGTTCAAAGACATTCCTTTTTAAATTAAAATTTAATCTACCACCAGCTTCCTTTCAGCGATAATAGGTAAGGCTGAGACTCGATTACAACAATAATTGACTCTTTGATTCTGAGGCATTGGGAATCTGGAGTCGACTCCAAAACTTGCCGTTGCATGTTAGGATGTGCGTACAAATTTTGAGAATAGACCTCTTGATAGAAAACGCCAAGATTTTATGTCATTCATACTATAATATACAGAATAAAGAATGCTTTGCACTGTTTTATATGAGATTTAACTTTGTCTGCCTTTTTTTTTCTTCTTAAAAATCAATAAAATTAATCTGGAATCAACTTCAGAAACCAGGAATCCCCAAGGGTTGATTCTCAAATTTCTGAAATTGAACAGCCCTAGTAATTGCATAAAATAAATTACGTCGGAAAAATAGCACTGATGTTTGTGAGAATGATACATTCTATAATCAGCCTTATTTGCATAGATATAAGGCCTGTTTGCTAAAAAAAGTATGACAATGACTTCTTTCAAATATGCATGTTGCAGCGCTCATGCAGAATTTTGTGCTGAGAAACTGTACACTAAATTTCCATTAAAGATGATCCATATCTCATCTTTATGATGTCATATATCAGATCTGTCAATCAAGTTCATAGCACTTAGATCATGCAGTGCCATATTCAACATTTGGCATTTAAAGGAGAGTGCAGAATTGTGTTCAGTTTGAATGGCCACAGTCTCTTGTGGGCTGGTCTATTTAAGAGTTGTGTGAAGGGTGAGGGAGCAAGGCTCTGGTCTTCATTTCGAGTTTCGAAAAGGACTGATTTATGGCAGGCCTGATGTCTCCCGAGGAGATAATAGTCGACGTGCCAACTGAAAGTCCGTTTCAATGGGCTGCAATCAGAACAGTGCCAGTGGTGGGAAAATGTTATTTTAAAGAAATAATGGCCCCCTGAGCATCTCTTCATGTTCAATTTCAACCGAGGAGCCTTGAACTTTAAACTCTGCCTTATACTATGCCTCATCGATTTTTTTAAATTGCTCATACATGAGAGGCTGTGAAGTAAAGGGTAAACAACAGTTCTTTAGTGTGGATTCAGAGCAACTACCTGTTTAATTAGTTACCACCCCCAACCCTGGTGAAAACCACACATACACAAATTCAAACCAATCTACCAATCATGCATCTGCCAATCATCTGTGGTGGTGTCTCTCGGCTGATTCGTAATTGCAGTTTATTAACTCTCTCTTATTAGAATAAATTAGCATGTTGATGAGCATCAGTCAGATGGAGTGCTGTAGCTGGAGATGGAACACTTTACACAGCTTTATTAGAGATACCTCTCTGTTAATGTTGCATGATATGTGCTTGCTATACTACGTCTACAACATCATAATCTACAGTAGGAGTGTATAATAAATAGGTTGTTTAAATCTCTTTATATATATATATTTTTTCGTTATTGATGAAAAATCTCAAGAATATGGCAATATAAATGTCTGTTTATATCGCCCACCCTTAATCCTCAGGCTAGAAAGTGATGAAGCCTGTAGAGTTTGTGTATTTATGTGTATCTGCATGCGTGCAGTAAATGCATTCAGATAATTCCAAAGAATCAGCCCATAAATCAGGCTTTAAATGAGAAATATAATTAGATGGCTTTATCGCTCATCCTCAGAATGCTGGCTTTAAGGAACTCCCTGGGGAATGGGAAGGATGGAGGCTATATGTGTGTGTGTGTGTGTGTGTGTGTGTGTGTGTGTGAGAGAGAGAGAGAGAGAGAGAGAGAGAGAGAGAGAGAGAGAGAGATAGAGATTGGAGGGCATAAGTTTGCAACAGGAAGGGGAATACACGAGTCATGATGAATGGATTAGCAAGGAAGTGACTTCATATCAAAGTAACTTTAAGGCAATAGGTCCACTCAGTGGGCATCTTGACAACACCCTCAGGATGCAATTTTAAATCTAGGTAAAAGGCATACAAGTACAGGTTCTCTCTACTTGAATAGGGGTAATGTCTGATATGTTTCAAAACTCTTGGCTAAGCTTTCATTTCAATAACATATTTCAAATCACCAATACATTTGAACAATACCCCCCCCCCCCCCCCCCCCAAAAAAAAAACAAAAAAAAACATGCACCTTATTTTAGCAGTGAGGTAGAGCATAAACAACTTACTGCTCATTTGCTTGAATTGCTCGTTTCGTACAACCCCAATTCCTAAAAAGTTGGGACAGTACGAATAATGCTAATAAAAACAAAAATGCGTAATTTGTAAATCACCCTTTGCTATATTGAAAGCTCTACAACTACACATTAAATTATGTTTTACCCTATGAATTTCATTTTCATTACACACTCTATATATACTGTGTATATATAAGATATTCAGAATTGAATATATTTGAGCTATTTGCAGTTATATATTTTTTAATTAAATTAATGATTCAAATTGTCACCTTTTTGAGTGAGAAACAGAGAACAAAACTCATAAATCATCTTCAGAAGGATGCACAGAGAGATGATCACATGATATCTGAAAAGCCGCCTCTGATTGGCTTAGGGCCTATTTGGGGTGTGAACAAACCAAATGGGTTAAAAGACTAGCCTGGACATCCCTTCATTCTACGGCCTTCACACACTTTGACCTCTGTCCTGGGAAGTCCTGAGTTCTCCCTTGAGGGAGTCCTCGCTTCTGGGGCTCTGCTTGGTCATTCCATCACCCATTCATCGAACTAAACAAAGGCTTCCTGGAAATTAACCAAGCCAAAGGACTCCAAAGAACTCCACATGCCTAATTACACATGCAACGCAAGGACAGACCTCCAGACTTTCTGGTGCTTTCTTTAAAATAAATTGTGTAACCCAATCTCAAATCACGGTGTACAGTACTAAATTAAGTTCTCAAGGTTAGTTCAAGGCAAGGTCTATAGACTCCATAAAGTTAATAATTTTCCATTTATCTTCCTTCAAAGCTCACTTACCAACCAGTGTTGATGCTTGTTTGTCTATGTGTTAGTTTAGTTGTTTGTTGTAGATTAGTTAATAAAGTCTTGTTTGTAATCAAAGAGAATTTGACTTTGTATTTGATTCAATCATATCGGTCCCTTGAAATCAGTCGATCTTAAATGCGAAATGCTCATAAACAGTATTTTGATCTATTTGAGATTTTATTTTCAATGGCCATAAAAATAGTATTACTGTAAGAATTGATCTTACAGTCCGAACAACTCATCACTGGCCGAAGACTTTGATCAGATATGAACATTACTTATTTTAATGTTCCACAAATCAATTGTCAATTCCACTTTTGAGCTAAATTCCTTGTTTATAAATTGTGAACTGATAGAATAAGCCTATCGTATTAACATATTTAAAGGTGGAGAATTTTAGCCAGATTTCTAATCTGCTCATTTGCATATATTTCCTTACATTATTTTCGTGGTCGAATGTGGCCAAGGTTCTTAAACTAATTATTTGAATCTAAAATCCTACAGTGATATAGTGAGATTTTTACAAGTCGTGTTGCAATGCATTTGGAATTGCCCTCTGCATAAAGAATACATGCAATGCTGCCTTTGAATTGGGCCATTGTATCTTAGAAGGGAGCATAATCATGCTCCCTATTTTTTGGAACATCATGTCAGGAACATGCATATGATAACTAAAAAAGCTGCTTATACATGCAGCTCACTAGGTTTAGAAACAGAGCCATGCAAAGTTCAATGTACCAAACAAACAATGTGAAGCCCATTGATTTATATCCACATGTAGCAAAACAAATAAAGGAGCATATGGACACATTCAGATATTAAATCTATTTAAGGCAAAAATACACATAGAGAAATGTTAACACTATCATAGGAACTAGGGTACAAAAAGCAGAAAGCAATGTGGATCCATTAGCATGTTTTCTACAAACGGTGTCCCTGCTAGGTATTTGATTATAATTAAATTACACAGGGCCTGGAAGAATGCTGGGACTCTCTTGTTTGTATTCTGAGTCTCAGTAGGAGCTCTGGGGTCTAGTGACATGCAACTTGGAGGAAACAGATATTGACAAATTCCAAGCATTTTGTTAGCATAAATTGCTTTCATATGACTCAGTAAGGATCAACCTATTCTAAGCATTAGACGGCATGTCCATGTACAACCTACAGTCTGTTCTCTGACCAATTTACGCACATTGCACACAAAACTGAAACACACTTGTTTCGATCTGTTAAACTTTAATATGATTAGATTGCACCCATAACCAGATCTTTGGCCATTTAGTGAAAGATTTGGCTATCCAGGACATGGAACAAGCTGACATAGGTGAATCATCATTTCTCTTTTGAACTCTCGTTCTTTATGCTTTCTTTCTTTGTCCTCACCTGCTTTCCCTCTTTTCTTGAAACACAAATCTCTGGTCATCAGTCACTCTTCAAGTAAATGCATGTGAAAGCCGTTTTTCAGGAGTGCACATTGTTGAGGAAGATGTGTAATGATTGGTCTCATCTCCCAAATGCATGTGAACTTGACACAATCAGTTCCATGCCACAAGAGAGTCTGCACCACTGATAATTCACCACTGTCACACAGAACATCATTCGGATATAATAGTAATTTGAATGAATATATAGCAGTACATATTTGTCTTAAAATAATAGTAGAAGTACATATCCTGTGATAGTAAACTTGATAGTGGAATGAGGTTCCAGGGCTGCGTTTCCCAAAAGCATCGTAAGCCTAAGAAGTTCGCAAAAACGATCGTACGACTGATCTTAATATTATGGTCTGTTTCCCAAAAGCATCGTAACTTAAGTAGCACTTGAAAATCTTCGTAGAACTACGAGTGCTCTGGAGTAATCGTTAATATCCAAGTGCATCGTAAGAAGACAGATTTATGAGGTCTCCTGCAGGACAACCGGCAGATTACACTTTTTATCTAGATTTAACAGATTACACTGCAACGTGAGTATAATATAAGGTTTTGATTGTACTTTATTGTAATCGTGTTTTGTTTAAATTAATTTATAAATGAAATAATTAAAAAGGGAAGAAAAAATAGAAATACACATCTAAATTAAATGAATGAACAAAAAAATTCATAAAATAAGTAATGTGGAAAATATGCTTCAAAGACTGGCCAAAATAGGGATGATTTCAAAAAAATCTGTCAATGACTTGCTGAAGTGCATGAAAACCAGCCATGTATTGGGCATTTCTTGGTTGGTCATGTGGTCCCATGCCATCTTCGTCCTCCACCTCCTCCATCTCCTCCACCTCTTCATCTTCCTCCCTGTTTAGTAAGGGCACTCTCATCTGCACTGCAATGTTGTGCAGCATAGCTGTTACTATTATTACTGCACAGCACTTTTGTGGAGCAAACAAAAGACCACCGCTGGACTGGTGAATTGCCCGAAAGCGCATCTTCCACCTCCCTATTGTGCATTCCACAATACTACGTGCAACACGGTGTGACTCGTTGAAATTTGTCTCCCTGTTATTCATAGGATTAGCCACAGACGTGAAGAGATATGGCCTCAGTGGGTAACCACTGTCCCCAAGCAGCCTCCACTGTCCCTGTGAGTTTTGTGCCTCCTGACCCACAGATGAATTGGTGAATATGAAGGAGTCGTGTGTACTTCCGGGCCACCTTGCCACAATGTCTGTGATCAAACCCTTATGGTCACAGATCACCTGGCAGTTGATAGCTGCATAGCCTTTTCGGCATATATATACATGGCCATCCACAGATGGTGTAAGGATCGGGATCAAGGTACCATCGATCACTCCAATGACCTGTGGGATGTGATGATGTGTTAAAAAATACTGTTGTATTTCTGTGATGTCCTGTCTTGATGCTGGAAATTTAATGTGTTCCGCAGCAAGTGGAAGTAATGCATTGGTGACCGCTTGAACAGCTCTTGAAACTGATGACTTACTTAGTCCAAGCCCATCACCAAGTACCTGGAGAAAACTGCCTGTTGCATAGAATCTCAAGGCTGATAGGAGTTGGACTTCAGGGGACAAGGCAAAATTTCTCCTGGTGGCACACATCAGTTGAGGTCCAATGCTATTTAGCAGTTGGGCTATTTGTCTTCTTGGCAGACGGTATCGCCTAATTATAGCCATGTCATCAAGGATATCCAAGGGGTTTTGATGCTGTCTGACGAAGGCATTTAAAGTCACCAATCTACTTCGTGGTCGTCTCTGTCTTTGTCTTTCTCTGACCCTCAATTGAAGAACACGTTGTAGTGCAGCCATGATTTCCTCTGAAAGTCTAGTGAGGTGTAAACTCTATACTAATCCTAGCTTAATTGAAGGAACCATGTGATGATTATCAGGCTGTGATAATGTTCACATATCCCACTGCCTATCATCAATTTCAGTAATGACATTAGCCCCTACATTGAAGAAAGTGAAGGTGTGGCATGCTTAGAAATTGTATAGATTACATATTCCTTTAATCTATCCTCTGTTCATAATGATGAAAAGTTGTGCTTCTTATAAATATGTATACATAGAACAGTACTGGTAAAACATGTCTTTTTTGTCTATACCTGTAGAAATGTATTGACTAGATGAAGTACATACTGTACGTATATTTGTGCTATCTGTCACGCTAAATATATATACTTTATATATTAATAATATTGAAACTTAAATGCTTATGTCTGAAAATAATCATCAACCATTAGCCATTTACTTCAGAAACACTTGGAAGAACTCATAACAATTATTATAGTATTTCATATGGCCTTAGGCCTTGTGTGCATGGTTCAACAAACACATGGACATAAAAAACATTGCATCTAGCTTTATTAATAAAAAACATTGTATAGTTTTATTAATTTGGACTATTCAGTTCCCCATGACCTGCAAAAGACATTGTACAGTGGGATGAGTCATAACTACATATAGAAAACATTTCACATTGCACAAGAAATGACTGAAACTTCATGAATCCTCATTGAACAATAAATCACATTACCTGTGTCTTCTGGCAAGATAATTGGCACAGAAATTGAGGGCCTTGCAAAACTCATCTCCTCTAGTGCAAGCCTCCTCTCTTCTAAGGCCAGCTTGGCCTTCTTGAGCTCAATGAGCTGCTGTTGAAAGTTGTTGTCTCTCTCATTGGCTTCTTGAAGGCACTGCCTAATGTCTTTCAAGACATCTAGCTTCTCCCTCTCCAGCTGCACTAGGTCCTGACTACAGCTACAGACATTCTCAAACTGCTGAGGTGTTGTGGCTGCAGTCTGGAACACTGAAGATAGAGGCTGAGGCCTGGGAGGGTTGTTTGGAGGACTAGGAGATGGTAGGTGCTGGGAGATGGCAGATGAAACTGATGGTTCCTCTGAGCATGAAGGACCTGACTCAGGCTCAGGTTCAGGTTGAGTTATCCCTACTCCTCCATGGATGTCAATACCCCCACTAATGCCATCTGAAGCACTTGTGCCAAGTATTGACAATGCCTTTTCTTCCTCTGCTGTGAGAAGGGGGGACTCATTGGTCCCACCACCAGTTTTTTTAATTGCAATCCTCTGCAGTGCCCTCTTCCTTTTTGCCAGGCTTGCAAAATCCTGCCACTTCTTGCGGACCTCCTTCCCTGATCTTTGAACACCCCTGGTTGCAGTTAGTTTGGTAGCAATGTCCTCCCAGATGTTTTGTTTTTCTTTATTTGTATGGTGTCCTTTAAATCTGTTAAAAATAACATCTTTGTTTTGCTCTATCTCCTCTAAAAGGACATTAATTTCATCTTTTTGAAAGGTATCTTTTCTTGATTTTTTTTGTTCAGCCATTTTGTCAGTGCCTGTATTAGGTAGGTGCTTTATATAGACTTGTCTTGATTGCTAATCCACAACAGATGACAATTATTAGGTTAAACGTTCAGAATACGATTCCATATAAGGTTATATTTCAGCACTTCTCAAATGGACAGCGACTCTTAAGTAGCACGTATAGCGCGTTCTCGCGCATTCATGTTAAGTGCATTTTTGGGAAACGCGCGTGGAATTGCGGCGAGCGTTCGTAACCTTGCACGTAGAGAGCACTCTTAAGAGCTAAGATACATCGTTATTGGGGAACCCGGCCCAGGTCAGTAAAAACTTGACTTGTGTTCTTAGGCTTGACTTTGGCTTTACAATCATTTTTGATTTTCAATTGTGTTATAAGGGTTTAATAACATTACAGCATAATGTTCAGTTACAGCATAATTTTATGTAAAGCTGCTTTGAAACTATGTGTATTGTGAAAAGCGCTATACAAATAAAAATTACTTAATTTGACATAAAGATTTGGAGTATGTATTAAAGGGTTATACATCACCACATAAAACATTATCTAGCATGTTGACAATAGCACTGCCTGAGGTTGTCTACTTATATGCCAGTTGTTTTTAAAACATCTATGGTCACCCGCTGGGTTGGGCTGTAACGAAATACATGAAGTAACTGTATTCAGCCCGTTACGTTTTTCAAGAACCTGTATTCAGAATACAGCTACTTTATAACATGTTATTAGAATACTTTAAGAATACTCTCTCATAATGACCACAAAAAAGGCAGAAAGAAAAAAATTATTGTCAACCATGTGAGAAACTTGATTGTTTTCTGCACAGCGCAGATACGAGCTGCACTTTCTCTCATCGTCATATCAGCAGCACCACGTAACTGCAGCGTTGCAGGGTTTCATTCCAAATTGGGCTCATTTGAAAAAACATCCATGGGTTAAAATCTCAGAATCATGGGTGCCATTTTTGGGATACTTTAAAAATGGACCGTGGTCACCAAATCGTTTGATGTCAGGCACTAAAGAATGAAAATACAACATATTTTTAATGTATAATGATTTCCGGATTGAATCTCTGGAGACTGCAAGGCACACCGTTGTCTTGGCAATCAATCAACCAGCATCAATATAGCCAGTAATGTTTTTTTTTTTCCCCACAAATATAACATTTGCGCGCATTATACATTGTTTCCTGCCATTGTTGCTGTGTAAATAAATTTAAAGACGATGTTAAGACGGATGGCTCTCGATAAACATTTGGTGAGTCACCCACATCAGAAACTTGCAGAATGAAGAACTGTTGAGAAATTATTAACAACATTAAAATAAATAGGTAAAATATGGGAGAAAGTACTGTAAAGAATGAACGAGGGGAAAATGACTTGAAGAGGATCAGCTTCCAAACTAAAGACAGCAATACCTAATGTAAATAACTATGTATGTGTGGCTTATAGACATATGGGAGGCTAGTTCAGTGTGATACATATTGCAACATGATACAGACATAATAATATTTATCTCTCTTTTTACAAATAATTAATTCTGAGTGATTCACAATTTTTATAAAAACAAAAAAAAACAAAACAAAGGATGAATAAAGAATCAAAAGCACCCAATAATAAAAGTGTCTGTAATAAAAGAGATTCTTCCAATTGTGCTGTGCCTTCATAAATATGTATTCTAAAATATTCAGAATGTTACTTTTTATTTGATGTATTCTGAATACTTTACTGAATTCTTTTTGAAAGAGTATTTCGTATTCAGCCCAGAATATTTCTTAGAGTAATCCGCCCAACCCTGGTCACCTGCAAACTATTAGCAGAACAAAATAGAATGGTAGAGCCTTTGGCAACTTTCATAAACCTCAATAAATCTTCCTACAAGCATAAAAACAAACAACATGATGGTATTTATTAAGGATTTCAGACAAACCTGAACTCAATAGGAGCCGAGAACGAATGCAAAACAGGTACCCTTTAATTGTCCCCATAAAGCACAGCATGTACTTGAAGAACGTGGATGTCATCTGTAATTTCTGCAATTCCTGAGTCCTCTGTGGGTCTAAAACAAATGTCTATCTTTGCATATTAATACTATCAGTCATAACAATTCCTTATTGATTTCCTTTCATTTCACAGCAACAAACTGCATTAGGGAATCTCCATGTGCAGAGGAATAATTCAATGCAAACACAATTGTCACATTGGCTGAACTTCTCTTATTTTCTGCTCACGTCAAAGCTGTGGCCCATGGCAAATGAGAGAAAGGAGCTTTTAGAAGACGTACTGGATTTAGCGAATTAAAGCTGTCGTGTGGCTAATGCATGCTGCCTGCATATCAAAGGACCGTAATGAAGTCATTTATCTGAGAGGAGCCAGTCTCCCGCTATTCTCTGGTGCTCATTAGTCTGTCACAGCCTAAGAAACAGCACCTTGTACCATTCTTACTGCATATAATAATCATTAGCCCAGAGAAACAGCAGCCCTTCCACAAAACCGTAAACATCAAACTTCTGCCTAAGTCAACACTGAATGCCTAAATAGTTCTAATTTCAAACAACTTTAACCTGAATTTTCAGCTTCTTGTACCTTGCTTAGGTACATGTGGTCCTTCTTGGCTATTAATGGGAAGTTTACAGTAATCAAAATATGGCACACCCTTTAAACCTGACGGTCAAACTCTCATTGACAATGTGACTCTGGCCATTGACTTCCACCATGTGTACTTAATTCTTAAATTTTAATCCTTTTTATCTGTCTGAGATAAACAAATAAATGGATTTTCTAAAATAACAACTCACACACTTCTGCAATTGGTTAAACAAACGATAGTCCCACCCTAAACTCACACCACTGGTTGAGAAAATGTTACTGTCGCGGCTAGTCAGGATGCTTGTACAAAAAGAGGGACGTTTTGAACGCCGCATTGCCACAGTGTTACACGTTTAGATTAAATCAACCAACAAATGGTTGACTCTGCAAATTAAGCTAAGATACAAGAAAGTAATTTTTACATAAAAAAGAATACACACGTCAACTTAAAGTTAATTTGGTATCAGATCCAGATTAAATAAATTAACCCTCTATAAGTGAGACCTTGCAGGTGAGTGTCAAACTTACCGTTTACAGTGAGAGCGACTTCCTTCTCTGCCGCACCAACTCGAGGGACCACCGCACGGCACACATACTTCCCAGCATCCTCTTGCCTAACAGCTTTCAGTGTCAGGATGTTCTCATTGCTTAGCACCTGTGGTCAAAGGTCAAGGATCAAGACATTAAAAGGAAGCAAAAGAGGAGCTATGACCATGGTCTAAACTAATCAGAACTCACAGATGGGCAGCTAAGCTTGAAAAAGGCACTCCTTCTCAATTATTAAAATCTAATTTTGGTCAGACGTAGGTCTGTGTGAACATTGGAGATGGTAGATGACAGCCACTCAGCCTAGAAATGAGACTAGTCTCGTTTCTGGGCAGAACTCTCCCTATGCACGGCATGAGTCACTATCCATCAGCAACTATTGCGATTGCGGGGACTCTGAAGAAACATTATGTTTTCTCTTGCCATCAGGGTACTGCACTGAATCTTAACACTGTAAGTACCATCATGTTCTTAAAATAAGATTGTGTATTTAGATGAAACAAAAGGACATGCATTGTTGCAGTTCTGTTTATGAGATGTTCATGAATAAAAGTTAGTTATCATATACAAGTTGGGAAAAAAATGGATGAATCCCCCTAAATAAAAAAAAATGACAGTAAAGTTTTCCCTATCTACTCCCAAAGACAAAAGGAAATGGGTTTTCTGAACATCACTGTACTATTAATGTATCTAGAATGGAAACTAGCACTCTCAAGAGGTGGTTGGTGAGAGAACAGTGTGTTTACTTCCAAGATTAAACTTGTGGAATCTGATCTCAGAACACTGTTAAAGGGCAAAATCACAGAAATGTTTCACAACTTACCACTCCAGAGCCCCTTTTCATCCATACAATCGTTAAAGAGGGGTTTCCTGTCCAGGGACAGTTGAAAATAGCATCTGACCCCAAGTCAACCTGTAAAGACTGGGGCTCTGCAGCCATTCGAGGTCCAACTGGAGAAAACGGACCAGGTTATAACATCTATTCAGAAGTTATAAAATGTGTCTATTTTGTTTAAATAGGAGATAGGTGGCAACTGGGCTCTACTGATATTTGCATAGATACTTTCCCAAATTATGAACTGACAGAGATAACTTACAGTAGATGTCCACATTGCGACTGATGTTGGTGCTCCCTAGTGGGTTGGTGACCTCACAGGATACTGGCTCTGTGTAGAACGAGTGGTCCACAATGACCTCATAAGTGTCTCCTGACACTTCCTTTATCACACTTCCTCCTTTAGCCCACCTAATAGTAGATAAAGAATATATATATATATATATATATATATATATATATATATATATATATATATATAAAATTAGATTTGAAAAAGCCATTTCTAGCCAGTTAAGGAAGATGAGTTGCCTAAAAAGATTTGGCAAAGTTGATCAACCCTCTAATTTTAGGGGTAGTTAATGCTTAGGGATTTAAAGAGTTTGGGCTACATCTGTTTTACCAGACTACTGTTCCAAGACCAACAAAATATGTTGATCCAGGAGCATGTCCTACTTTGGCAAAATCAATTCCACTGATGTGTAAAATATATCATATTTCAGTCTTGACTTCCCTTTTATATACTTAATTTTTAAATTTGAAGCCTCGATATCCACCTGGGATCTAGTTTTCACCTCTGCTGGGTCACAGCGGTACCGTGATACTTATCTTAAGTTCATTTGTCAAAGTGGTATCAGATTTACAAGTCTAGAGAAATACATTAACTCTCTTTAGGTCTAACTTTCTCCTTAATGGAACAGAAAGAGACAACATCACGAGTCCCTGCAAGACTTATGCTATCATAGGAAAGTGGAACACACTTTAGAGGTTACCATGGCAATGACAGGAATACCTGGCTTCTAATCAATCTGCTTCTTATCATAGGCATCAATGAGGCATGACAGCTGACTGTAGGTGGATAGAGACCAACAGCAGGACCAACGAGCAATTTCCCTGGGAGCCAATTTTTCTGAGCCATAATAGCTCTCTCTCTCTCTCTCTCTCTCTCTCTCTCTCTCTCTCTCTCTCTCTCTCTCTCTCTCTCTCTCTCTCTCTCTCGATATATATATATATATATATATATATATATATATATGTGTGTGTGTGTGTGTGTGTGTGTGTGTGTTTTATTTATTTATTTTATTATGACAAATATGACTTATATGACAAATAATTAAAGTAAGAAATCTCTGCTTGCTTCAGCATGCTCCTTGCCTGGAAAACTAAGCCAACAACATATTCTTCTATAACACAGAAAGGAGCCAGACTAGCAAAAACAAATGCCCTCCACACACACATACAAATGACACAAACTCTGTAAACTAAAAAATCCTGATGATTATAAATTGTCATTAATCCCCATAAGGAACTATACAAGGAACAATTTGTTGATGTTTGTGGATTGCATCCTCTGTCAGTGATTATTTCTTCCATACTGTTGAAGTAATTTCTGTGTGTGTGTCACTTGCTTTTTCTAGTTTATAACAGTAGATGATTTCCTGTTGACATCTATGATAGGCAGGGGTGGAAAGATTACTGAAAATTCATACTAAAGTAGAAGTACTGTTACTTCCAAAAACAATTTAGTGTGAGTAGAGTAAAAGTAGCTGTCCTAAAAACTACTCAAGTAAGAGTAAAAGAGTAGATCATATAAAAGTACTCATGAGTAGTCAGTATTGAGAACCAAGTTGTCGCCACCTAGTGACATTTCCAGAAGGGGTCACTGAACTAATCAGTTAATAAAATTCAACAAATTTGTGAAACAGAAGCAAGACTCACCAAAATACTCATTATAAATACTCATAATTGCAGCTAAGTCTGCACAATTGTAAACTTGATTCACTAAAATAGCTGGAATTGGTGCTTTAAGCTTATTCTTTAAAAAAATAAGCTTTTTTGTGGACCAGTTATTGTCTTAACTTTTTCACCCCTCATGAGTTTACATCCCTGCAATTTGTTGTGGCATTGTAAGAAGTTTTTTCACTACCCAATTAGAACTCTTGCCACCTTTAACCTCACACAGTGTAGCCTAGCTATGTGACCTTTTTTTTTTTTTCTTTTTTTTTGCATAGCCAAATTTCAAACATTAAAACACACTACTAAGACAGACAGAAAACATGGACAAGTTTTTGAAAAGGAAAAATACTGACGATTGTTAGCCTATGTGGGATAGTGGTGTGCAGTCGTAAAAAGTGTGCAGTCGCACAATAAATGTTGGGAAACACTGAATTAAATCCTCATCAAGATGGGCATTGGTGGAATTATAAAGTGTATTTGATCAGTTAGGCACGAACCAGCATTAGCGCTGAAACATTATCCGCCTATCAATCAAACAGCACACAGCTACAGATGTCAGGAAATAAAAAGTAAATATTTTATATTTCATCTAGATCAACCAACCAGTGGTTGTCTTGATATCATGACCGATGTAATGAATATCCCTGTTCTAGATGTAGAATATAGGCTAAATATAGAAAACTACTCAAACATTTGTTCGAGAACATCTCTCTTTTTTCAGATAAACATCTAGATATTTGTACTGCCCAGCCCTATTGATAACATTGCATTAATCTCTCACAGCAGCCCAATAATCTCAGTGATAGATACATTACAGGCTACGTTATAGACACACAGAATCTAGTAAACAGAAATATGAAATTTACCTTGATAAATTTCTTCAAATTAGAGGCAGGATTAATGCTGATATCTGTCTTGAGCAAGTTAAACTCACATGACACGATCAAGCAATTGGCATTTTTCAGTGCGAAAAGCCCTTTCAGGCGTGGCTGTGATGTTCAGTTCTAATCTGTGTTTGTGGCATTCTCCACACAGTTGGCACCAGATCTGCAGCTGCCGTTCAAGTTTTTTACATGTGATTTGATTTGAGAGTCACGACACTCTTCCTAACAAATCATGTTGATGGATAAAAATGAAATAAGAACAGGGAGTAGCGAACACATACGGTGGGAAAATAGCAGTCAAAGTACAGTTAGAGCACTTAAAATATACTCAAGTAAAAGTAAATATATACCATTTTTAAACTACTTAAAAAAGTACAATTCTTGGGAAAAGTAGTTACAGCAACATGAGTATTTTTAATTCATTACTTTACATCCCTGATGATAGGACACACAAGCCAAAGCCAATGGAGAATGGGTGACAGAGCATGGAACTTGGGAAAATATTGAGATAAACTGGCATATTCAATGCCAGTTAACTCCTTGCTGTGGAGAGCCTGAGAGAAAAAAAGACGGTGTGGTTTTTAATCTCGGTACACTTAAAGCAGCCTTCACCAGTCAAATGGTGCCAAAACTCCACAATTCACCTGCTCTGTGGGAGTAAGTGCACAATTCATTACCTCTGCAACTAACTAATACCATCTGTGGACTCCGATAGAGTGTAATTTAAACGATAAAAGTCTACCTCCTGACTAAACTAAAATAAGGAGGGAGAGGAGTTGTAATTGGCCTAGCAAGTGTGCTTGAGGAGCCCTGTTTCATGGTGTTAACATAAGCAGCTTAGAACAAAGTCTGCTAAATCTGCACAGGCACACCTGTGCTTCCAAAAACATTAAAATCAGGCCAGACGGGTGCATGTGTTGCCTTGGTCCTCAACATAATTGTCCTAAGGGCCGATTATGCAGCGCTATGAAACTTTATATTGATGTGCAATTACAGCAGCAATCACCTGCTATACTTATGCCAGGTGGGGTTTTTCTTTCCCACAGCAACATATAGATTACACGTAAAGCTGTTGTAGGAGTTGTTGTATAAAAAAAGATTGACTGTGCCATAATTTAATTCAGCTGAAAATAGCCTGTTTATTACAAGAGGATATAAGGGTGTTTATCAAGCTTTCAAGGTTCAATACAAGTTAAGCTTAATCGAGAGAATTTGTGGTATAATGTTGCTTACCACAAAAAAAATACTTTGACTCATCTTAGTTTATAAAAAAAAGTATTTATAGTAAGGCCATTACAATAACTGCGAATGGGACCAGTCCATAAACGGTATAATACACAATGTTTCAAAAGTATAGCCACAAGATGGAAACAATAACATGTGTTAACATAAAACAAAATATCTGTGTAAGTTTATATCCAAGATTTTGTTGCCATGATGACATGATGGTGGTAAATTCTCAGAAATTCTATTACAAGTACAGAAATTCTATTACAAAAAAATCAGCACATTATAAAATGTATTGCTTGTGCCTATATTTCTAAAACTGTAGATTCAGTTCCATTGTAAGTGCAACGCAATTTTTATTTATTTTTATTTTTTTAATTAACGAAGGCAAACTGGTCTCATAGTGAAAACGTGACTCAATACACATTTTTGAAAAACATGTTAAACTTGTCTCCAGGTACAATTCCCTGCAGTTTCTAGGACAAATTAGCATTAGAGGTGCTACAACAACTGTGTGTTTTATTCACTTTCACTTAAATCGTTACTTAAATGGCTGATAATGACTATAAATACTTTTTTTTTCTCTATTACTCAAAACCTGATATTTCATGATATCCACACACTTTTACTCAAAAACATCTTTTGAAAACAATGTATTACTTTTATTATATAGCTTTTATTACTTTTACTACATATATCCACTTATTCCAACATGGATAGCTTGTGCTGTAGCTCCCCTGATAATGATTTTGTTCTACTTTTAAGGAACATCTTGCTAATAAGGATGTGAAAGCTATAATTTCCTTTTGTATAGTGCTTAATGGAACTGAGGCATCAGGAATCCCGAATATAGCAATCAATGGACAAGGTTTTAGATCTACTCTGAGAATAGAGGACAAAAAAAGTAAAGAAACCAGTCCAAAAACCATACAGATCAGGGCAAAGGAAAAACATGTGACTAAGATGACAAGGAGAGCCATGGCATTTATCACATTTGTCTTCCACTTCTGGATATATTACAGAAAGTGGTAGACTGTATCCTATCTATATTATGTTCCTAAAACTCTTCACTTATTTGTACTCCTAATTCCATTTCCCACGCATTCTTAATTTTGGTACTCGACTGACTGCTTAAAGCCATAATAAAGTCATATATCTTTGAAATTATTCCTCTCTGATGTGGATTATATGAGAGCAAGCTCTCCCAAGGCTGTTCTGGAGGTGCAGAGGGGAAATCAGGGAAACATCTAGAAACTAAATTTTGAATTTGAAAATAGCTAAACAGATGTGTTACAGGGAGGTCATCAGCAGAGGTCAAGTTGGCAAAACTATCAAAGACACCATCCATGTTAAAAATTTTTTAATTGTTTATTGCCTTTGTCATACCACACTGAAAATGTTGAGTCCAAACATGATTGAGGAAATAAGTGGTTATTGCTTAAAGCACCCAAAGAGGATGCACCTAAAAATGTAAAGTGCCATCTAAATTGATACCAGATCTTAAGTGTGTTAAGGACAACTTGATTATCAGTATATAAAGAAAGTTTTGTAGGTAGAGAGGAATAAAGTAAAGCAGGTATAGAGGATTGCATACAGACGATAATTCCAATTTACACCAAAAAGATCCAGGAGATTCAACCCAGTAGCAAAGTATATAGATGTGCACAGCCCAGTAATAAGATTGAAAATTGTGTAATACAAGTCCCCCACTAAGTCTACATCACTGCAATATAGATTTACAAACCCTTGGTTATCCAATTAATCAAAGAATAGTTTTGGCACAATAAGAGGAATTGACTGAAATAAGAAAATAAATGTAGGTAATATATTCATTTTGACAGCATTGATCCTGCCAATTAGAAAAAGGGGGAGGTTGCCCCAACTTGGAATATTGGATTTAACCTTTGAGATAAGGGGAGAGAAATTAGCCGGTGCAAGACCAGACAAAGAACATGTCACGTTAATACCTAGATATTTAAACCCTGACTGACTAAACTGAAAAGTTAGATCTGACTGTTGGAGATAAAATGCTGCAGAACTGACAGGAAAACAGTCGCTTTTCGCCAAATTTAATTTGTAACCAGAAATGGAACTGAAGGTTTCCAGATCACCTAAAATGGCAGGCACAGAAGCAATAGGATCGGTTACATACAGTAACAAATCATACGCATATAGCGACAATGTGTATTTGACACCGTATCAGACTATTCCTTTAAATAAATGGGAAAATCATAATATGATAGACAGAGGCTCAATAGCTACAACGCAGAGCAAAGGCGATAAGGGACAACCTTGGCGACACCCTCATCTGAGAGCAAAATAATATCGTTAGTATGAACACTGGCTTTAGGGGATGATTAAAGGAGGTGAATCCAAGAAATAAATTTATCCCTGAATCTGAATTTCTGCAAAAAAGTACTCCCACCCTGTCAAATGCTTTTTCGCCATCTAAAGAAATTACAATCTTGGGTAGTTCAGCTGAATGCTATGATTAAATTGTATTAAAGAGTGTACGGGTATTAAAAAACAATTGATGTCCCTTTATAAAAACATTTTGTGCTTCAGATATACAGTAATATAGGGGAGCACGTTCTCTAAACAAGATGCAATTACTTTTGCCAACACTTTTACATCTGCATTAAGCAGAGAAAGTGGTCTATAGGAACTACAGGAGGTTGGATCTTTAACCTCCTTAAGAAGGAGAGCTATAGTGGATTGTGTCAGAGTTGGTGGCAAAGAACCATGTTCCAAGAATTCATTGAACGCAGATAAAAGCAATGGTGCCAATTTTCCAATAAACGCTTTAAAAATGCAATTGGAAACCCGTCTGGACCAGGGGCTTTATTAGATTGCATAGTTTTAATTTAATTTAACATTTCTTCAAGAGAGAGTGGGGAGTCCAATTGTTTGACAGTATTAGAATCAATTACAGGGTTTAACATTTTTTGAAGACATTCATCTAATTTAGTATTGTCTCTAGAAAATTCAGATTTATAAAGTGAAGAGTAAAATTATTTAAAAGTTGCATTAATTTCCATGGGATCTCTAGTGATAATACTCTAAAGTGTTTTAATATTAGGTATCAGATGGGAAGTGGCCTTTCGCTGTAGCTGATGAGAGAGTAAACTACTTGGCTTGTCGCCATGTTCATAGTATGTACCACGAGTATGTAGTAACAAGCACTCTGCTTCTTTAGTCGAAATAAGATTGAATTCTGCTTGTGAGTAAAGATGCTGTTTAAGTAGTTCTGGAGGAGGCCTCACCCAAGGGCAGAGTAAACTATGGTGATATTTAATATGAAGGTGAGTCTCCAGTAAAAATATTATATCATAGTTCAAATGTGTAAAAACCTCAGATCTCTTGACAGGATTTCCCATACCTCTGACATTCCAACTAATAAATCAGGCATGCCTGACTGGGATCCATATTACTATTATCTATTTAAATAAAATAAAAAAACAGGGATACAGATAGCCATTTACAGCCGAAGTCGGACACCCTCTCCTACCAACAAACCCCTGAACACACACACACACAGCAAAAGTCTCCATATAACAATAAAACAAACGAGACAGCAGTGCTTCCCACAGTAACCAAAAGTTGTTCACAATGAGAAAAACTTGGAGAGTAAGCAGAACTAACCAAAAAAAAGAGGTAAGAGAAAAGACTCCTACCGACTTAAAGTCTGATAAACAGTCTGCACGCAATGACATAAACAATATAATATAATATATAGCCTTGTGTTACAAATTACTGTGTTATCTTAAGATGAGCATTACAAAAAACACTGGTAAGTGCCCCAGTAGCATAAATCAAATGACTGCAAAGAACAGATAGATGAAATACAGGTAATGCAATAGTATAGCACATAACGCTGAGGAAAAAAATAATCTAACATAAATTTAAACAAACCGAAACAACACTAACCTAGTCAGAGCGTCAGAACAGAAAACAACATATTATTACAATGGTAGATTTAAGAGGAGTGAGTCCACTGAATCTAGAAGAAGTAATGCAGTGATAATATTTTAATTGCAAATCAGAACACTGTATAGTTGGAAGCCTGAGTGCAAAAACGAGAGTGAAAAATATGGCACTGGCATAGCTATTACAGCTCACCCAGATGTCAAAAATCTTACATAGTACTCTGCTTCCTCCTTTGAAATTAAGTCCTTCTGAACAGCGTTGTATGTAAGGTGAAGCCAAGTGAAATATTCCATTGCGAGTGCGCTCAATGCCACGAAGTTGACACCTGACCATGTTGAATGTGGCCCGGCCTGGGCTATCTTGGCAGTGTCGTTCAGGAAGACTGAAATTGTCAAATCCCCCACTTTAATCCATTGGAGCTATCTCTCATGGCATAAAATGTCAACACAATCACTGTGATAATGAAATCTACACACAATAACTCGTAGTCGTTCACCAGGCTTGTGCTTAGGTTGAAGAGTTTGGTGGGACCGGTCCAAGTGTCATGCCCCTCTGGAAATCCCACTATCCTAATGTTATTATGCCATGATCTAGACTCCAAATCCTCACATTTATTCTCCAACTTGGCTTCAGTAGCAGTGAGACACTCGATAGTAGTTTTCATCCGAGCTATGTCAACAGTAAAACCGGAGAGAGAATGCTCCATTTCCCCGACTGTACCTTTGAGTGTCAGTATAGTAGCATCGGTAGTAGTTTTATCATTAACCAGCTGTGTTTTCATGGCTTACAGGTCGAGCACGATCATTGACAGAGCATCCCAGAGAGTTTACTGGAGTTCCTTTTTAAAAATATCGGTGATGTCTTTCCTAAGTGAAGCCAGCAACTTGAGCCTGAGGGCAGCAATGTCAGGGTCAAGTTGAGGCAAGTCGGACACAGCGGAAGGAGGCGATTCACTCAAGGCTGTGGTCCTGGCGTGCACACTAGGCCTCAGTTGTGTCTGAATAGTATTACAAATGTTTTTTCCAGACATTTTAATGTTTTTCAAGGTTAAACGTGCAAACAAATCCCGATTAAAGTAAGTTCAGATCAAATGTATGACTATAAAGCACAAGAAAATAACAATTTTAATCTATAACAGCTGGAGCCTCCAACTTTGTGTCCAGTTATATGTAAGTCTTACATATGTTCTTTACATTACCTATGGACGTTTTTCCATATATACATGTGAATCAAATTAAGGGGGGAGAGTGGGGTCTGCTCTAAACAAAGGAAAGCATATTTATTTGTATTTTTTTTTCTGTGGATGGACTGAAATATGCCCTGCAAATGTATTTTCTTCAGAGAAAGATGGGGAAGTGGAAGAGAAAGATGGGAAAGATAATGAAGACCATCACATAACATCATTATAATTAAATTTAACTTTCTCTCCTATGTCTGATAACTAAACAAACTAATAAATGTACTTTTTCCTGGCAAATTTAACTGGTGCGGCTCCGTGACTTCACAATGGGGAAAAATATATAAATTTAAAGTCTTCAAAGTTGAAATTAGAATTTTCATTTGTCTGTTCATGTATAACAACATTATTCTGAAGAAAGGAAGTGTTAAGCAAAATGTGAAATGTCAAGCACACGTTTTGGTAAGGACATTAACATTGCGCTCAGTTTTAGGCTATAAATGAATACATGGGAATCACATGTGAATCATGTGCTATATTAACATAGACATTTCATGAAGTGGAAAGTGTTTATGGTGTTGTATCTTAATGTTGCACTTGATAAGCTCCAGACGCACACAATTAGTCAAGTCGAGACTGCACCCATCCGATCTGAAATCACAACATGCAGATTTTCATTCATATGGTTTACACTTTAGAAATATTGGCTGTACAGATTCTTAAATTCTTTGTAATTTTGTATAGGCTTACTTAAAATGCTTTATTCTTGTGCCTCTTGGATAATCAGTCATACGAATATTTTGTATATTATTCGGTTGAATCCGTTATTCATTTTTAAGTCAATATTCGTGACTTCCAAATAAGATATTCAGCTTAGTCACTAGGTGTAACATTCTCGGCCAAAATCAAATAGATGTTATCCAGCTCATGAGATGCTGGCTTCAATATACTGTTATTAGAAAGATTTTGGACTGGTGCCGGTTCACAGTGGATTGAGCTACTCGGCACGATGCTGCAAATAGAAACCACGCGATCGACAGAATATACCATCGCTCATCATGGCTGTTTAGAATAAAAACTCTGTTCTCCTTTTTTGGTTAAAAAAAAAAAAAAGAAGAAGAAAGAATATGGGGTTATACAGGGGTGAGACAACAATGACTGAATTTTCATTTTTGGGTGAACTATCATTTTAAGCGACATAAGTTGTATTCACACTTGTTTTTCCTTATTATTTTGATCAGTCTTAGCTGTGATCTCTTACAAGATGTAGCACATCTTTCCAAACAATTAAAATCCAATTTTTTCAAGAGCATGATTTGCTCAGTGTACAGTGATAGTGACACACTCTATTATGGATAGAGTTAATTGGTTCCATTTACAGGCCTCTCATATCTTGAGGCAAGTCATGAAGTAAAGTCATGGAGAGCTAGGCAAGAACTTTGCCACAGATTTGCCAAAGTAACAGGAACAGTTTACATTTTAGTTTTACAGTCAAGCTTGTGTGGAATACTTATCACAAAAACTAGTATTCTGACAGCATAGAACTGAGACTGTACAAAGAAAAGCAGAGCTGTGTGTTGCTTGTAAGCTCACCGGGTGCCAGACTGGGAGGTTTGGCCAGCAGGAGAGACCCAAATGGTGGGTTAGCTTTGCCAGAGCTGAAGGAATCAGCCCTGCACTTTGAGAGAGCCAAAACATGCATGAGCAAAGTGGATCCACTGGGCTTCAGCCAGGGACTTCAAAATAAAACAAACATGACCTCCCAATGGAGACTCAGCAGAACGACTGTGAAAACTTTTGTCAACTGTGTAAAATTACTATGGCTGTTGATTTAACGCATTAATTCAGTGCGATTAATTTTACTAAAAATAATGCGTTGAAAAATGTTATGCCATTAATCGAAATGCCCCCAGATTGTAATAAGGAAAATTCCTGAGAAATGCAAGCTTGTAGCACCACCTGTTTACTCCAGAGGGCAGTAAGTGAAACTTCAGCTGTATGAGAAACACACAGTTTATACAGTGAAGAATAAACTTCAGCAAACACAAACATGTGTTACGTCCTTGCGTTCAAAAAAACTTGATGGAGCGCAAATCCGAACTAAGGGATCTCAAGATGTGTTCTAAGTATTAAACTATGTTTAAGTTGACACAGTGACCTAAAAATGTATGTTTATGATGCAACACACCCGAGACGCTACACAAGCATGTCTGACACTTGTTGAAATTGACGGTCCTTAAACAAGCACTCGTAATAAATCTCCAGCTGATTGACAAATTAACTTGTGAAATAGATTGCTGTTAACTGTATGCCAATGATTGACTTTGATGATGAATTGATGAATAATATGGTAGTAAACAATACGTTATATTCCAAAGCCGCTTTTTGTATTGTCTTATCAATGATTAACTCTTCTGCCACAAGAATGTAAAGCATTTGAATTATCTGAATATTTTTGTATTTTATTTATATAAATATAATATTTAAATATTTAAAGATAACTTTGTATCATTATTTCATCATTATATATTGAATTATTGTTATATGAGGGGCTTTCTCAACAAATATTTGTATATACGATTAAATGCAATTAATCGCGATTAATTAATCGGGACAGTTTAGGGTCAAAATATATTTATGCTCACTTTTTTTATTCCACACACAAATATTGCATGCCTATCAAAAAGATCTCCCAGACACAAATATGCAATGTTTTGATTCTGTTATCTTCTTTTATTGGTGAGCAAACAACAGCAACAAAGAATTTGATATATTTTATATATAATTTGTTGCACTGGGGCAGATGACATTTCAATAATATCTCAGTGTTGTGGGACATGTGCAGGAGATGATGTAATGGTCTTCTCCATCCCTCTCTTCAGCCCCAGTCTGATATCCAGCCACACACACTTTCAAGGTTACAATAGAGCAGCTGTTTACTCCATTATGAAAACATTATGACGTGGACTCATATTGCCAAATCTCACAGCCAGCAGGACAGATGCCCAGAGTTTAATTTTCTGTTTTGAGATATCGGCTGAATCTGTTAATCTGTTACTTTTGGTTCATTTTCTCTGTGCTGTTCCATGGTTTATGAATCATGGCTGGCTGCATCTGGAAGTCACTGGGGAGCATGATCATGGAAAACAAACAACGGAACCACCTGTATCTGTGTGCACATCAAAAGCTCAGTGAGCAAAGTGAGCAGCCCACCATGAAAACCTCTTCATCAACTATCTCAGAGACATTACAACAGAGACATGCAACAAGGCTTAACTATCCCCAAAACATTGACAACTAACAAGCACAATGGCTCAAACATAATTGTTATGGGAATAATTACGAAGTACATTTGCTAATTTGTAGAATGAATCAAAGTATGTGTTCAATTTAATAAAGATGCGGTCACACTAGACTTTAAAGTCTCCTTGGAATCAGAATTTGTCTTTTGTGGCATTTATTCCATGTATTATAGCTTTTAAATAATCTATACTGTTTGCAATGTTGGGAAGATTGCTTATGAAATGTAATATGTTACTAATAACACACTGAACATGATCACACTGGAAATCGACATGTTGCCTCCAAAAGTTAATTCACCCTGAAATCGACCCCATTCTGCAGAATTACTGACATGCTCCATGGGTTCTGGTCAACATGAAAACGTGGGTAGTCGACATGTTGTTTACGAGAGTTCCTGTACCCTTGGATCAGCCAGTTTATGCGGACTCACAAGCGTCATCTCCCTATTCTACTCTAAAATTGCATTTTTACTCCACTGGCAATTAGGTGTAGGGTTGAGGATTGGGTTAGAGGGTAGAGTTAATAAAATATGCATTCCTGATGACCGTATTACATAATTTACAACAAAAAATACAACTTGCTTTTGGCACCACTCTGTGGCCATTTCAACTAGAAACTGGAGCTTGCATGTGCTCAGGAATTCCACAACATGCCCAGCTTTGGCCACTGGGGTAGTTGTCCGAATTTCAGTGAGCAAAGACTGATTTCCTCAGCAGAACTTTTGACCTACTGTCACTGAATATACAGTTTGATCATTCTATGTACAAATTACATAACAAAAAATGCTTTATATTTTTCTAACATATTGTTATTTTTTTTTTTTTTTTGATTATATAAGAATTTATATATTTATTAGATTAGAAATGTTAGGCAATCTTATTTTCGGATTATGTTCAATCTAATTTCTGTATTTGGTATGACACACAATAAAAATCTAATTCGTTGAGGAAAACTTGAAAAAGAGAAAATAGCATATAAATTAATAAAAAATTAATGTAATGACACAAAGAGTCTTACACAATTTTTTTTACAAAGAATTTTAATCTGTAATTTTAAGTGTATTTGGACTAAATAAAGGGATTTTATTTACACCTATTTAAAAATTCTGTCATAATTTGCTCACCCTTATTTTATTCCAAATGTCCATTTGCATGTGTATGAATAGAAGTAAATGGAGCACAAAGCCTAGTGTTACCACTCCCAAATACTTTTATTTGGGAGTCAAACCCACACATTTGCTGCCTCCCATTTTATAAAATGAACCAGAACAACAATGCTCCATCTCAATGCACCTGATTCTGAGTACTTACCACTCCTAACCATGTCACATCATCTAGGCACCTCAATAATAGCATTTCTAAATTTTAGTCTCTCAGTCAATCGCCATCAAAATGTTAATGTCAGGAACATTTCAAAGCACAATGGTCCTTGAGTCCTCGTTGGAAGCATATCATTAATTCAAACTCAGGCTCTGATATTTTTATTGCTCCACCACAGTGAAAATCATTAAGGCAATTGTCAATCAAAAGACTTTAAATTAAATTAACTATGTGAGATGCCACTAAATTCACCAAGATCAGTGTCGGCATTCGCTACAGGACCTGCAGCAATTATGTCACTGTCCTAGGATTGATAGCATTTGTACATTCTGGGGTGGCCATCATTGAGAACTTCTCTAATCTGATTTGAACAGACAGTGTAGTAATGTCCATTAAATAAAATGGCCGTTCCATGATACTGAATGTGTTTTACAGCTTTATCTGCAGTTCCTCTCTCTCTCTCTCTCTCTCTCTCTTTCTCTCTCTCTCTCTCTCTCTCTCTCTCTCTCTCTCTCTCTCCTTGTTTCTTGTTTTATATAGGCATATTCCTCCTGTAGGTGTGGTACAATGTTGCAGACCTCACAGGTACAAAGGTTAAAAGAAATATATAAGATAAATCACATAGTTTCAAGGAAATATACGTGTATGCATGTTAAATTGCCTACTATATAAATCTAATAATAAAAACTACTGACTCACAGATAAGAGTGATAGGTTTAATTTGAAGCTTCTGACCAAAAATGTCCAGTACTTTAAATACATCTAAAGAACAATAAAGTTTATACTAAATAAACACTGAATACTGTTATTTACGATGTCCTTTGTAATAACATGTAATTAAAACACATCCTAATGTGTATAGATAAAATGCAAAGCAGTGCAGGTGAAATGAACAAGGTACAGACACATGGCAATGTAACATGAGGTCTTTCAAATCCAATACATTGTTTCAATATTTCTTGCCAGTCTTGTGACAATTTACACTTTTTTGAGGCATTGTTATGCCATTCTTTGTGTTTTGTGCTTCTAAATTGAACAATGTGCCATTGTTCTTTTGAGTGCCCAGACAATTCAGAAACTGGTCATCCCATTGTTTAAGTCTGATACTCAGCTGCAAAACAAAAATACTCAATGTGCTTTTCATTCTGCCGAGGCAGAAGCTAAGATCGACTCCAAACTGACTGGAAATCAAACACGGGCATATCTGATTTCAGTATCTGTCATTTAAAAAAGGCAAACATCTATAACTTTGTGTGCTCACCTGAAACTGTTTTGTGGATCAGTTTCATTCCACAGTATATCTAGATTAAGATTAAGATTCAACTTTATTGTCATAGTACAGGTACATGGCCAATGGAATGCAGTTTTTTTCACATATCAGAGTGGTCAGAGCACAGGGTCAGCCATGAAACAGCTTCCCTGGAGCAGATAGGGCCAAGGGCCTTGCTCAAGGGCCCAACAGTGGTATCTTGACAGTGCTGGGGCTTGAACCCCCAACCTTTCAGTCAGTAACCCAGAGCCTTAACCGCTTAGCCACCACTGGCCCTTGGATTTATTTGTATGAGGCACTAGAAAGCACTAGATTCATTGTTGTGCAATTCCCTTCACTATTGATTTTACTGCTCTTTTTCTCAGTTTTAAAGCCCACACAAAAAAGCATGTTCTAACAAATCGGCTCACTATTGGCCCTCCTCCGCAAGGCCGATGCTACACCTGAAGGAAATAAATAACTTGAATTTAATCCTAATTCTCATCTGTTTGGAGAGGACAGGGAACATTATTCTCGTATATTGGATCAGTGTGTCAGAAAGACACATCTTTCCTTTGATTTGAATGCCCGATGTGGCACCACACTCCTTGGTTTGGCTAAGAGGCAGTGAACAATTGCCAGTTAAGATAGTGGATTTCTGACACGGTTCTAAATTAACAAATAAATGCCAGAACTTTCACAGTGAGGTGCCAGTCAAATTATAAATATGAATCACAGTTAGTTCAGTCTAATCATCCTCCAAAGGTTCATGATTATTATGGACTGCTAGAGATGTACTTACTGTTTTGGTTATAAAGGAATAGTTTACAGGAAAAAAGGGAAACAAATCTGTGATCATGTATTCACCCTTTTAAACTCAAAAGCTATGTCCTTAATAAAAATGTACATTTCTGTTTATTCCTCATACAAAGCTTTTGCATGGTATCAGAAGACAGAATATCGCACAGGAGTCATACAGATCACTTTGAAGATACTTGTATGGTTATGTCACACAACATTGAAATAATATGAGGGTGAATAAATTAAGAAATAATTTACATTACCTATACTGGGTGACTGGTGGATTTGCTTTAGCTGAGCAATGAAATTTTACAAGGTTTCCCTCCAAAACTGGTTGAGGCTCCACAGATAGATTAACCAAAGGTAAGTCTGCAGGAAGACAAACACAAAACAGGGAAGTTAAACATTTAATTCTCAGTCAAAATGACATTTTACCCATTTGGTGAAGGTAAAAGCATAGACAATAATAAGTGTTTAAACTCTTAAAGCATCATCAAATCACTGTATGTAGACTGATTAGTAGGTATGGAAAAAGTATACTTTTTATATTTCATCTTAACTGGAACAGTGATTTAATCAAAAAGTATTCCAGTACAATTGAAACTGCAAAAGAACACAACATAATTGCATTTAAACAGGGATATTTATAACACACACAATATTTTTACAATCATTACCATCTAGGTTATGGAGGGAACAAGACGTTGTGTCAAAGAAGCGATGAAAAAAAGGCCAATGAGAAATTGGCAGACAGAATTTGCATGTCCCGCCCCCTAAAATATGGGTATAAAGGGAGGGAAATGCGTCTGTTTCATTCAGGATTTTTCCGAGGAGCCGACAATGAGGTTCGGCCGCAACAGTGGCTAGGTTCAGTGGCGTGGCTGCGAGGATACAATGTCTCGTTCCCTCCATCAGGGAACGGAGGTTACATCCATAACCTAGATGTTCCACATCTGTCGCTATCTTCGACGTTGTGTCGAAGAAGCGACTCTAGGGGTCCAATTTAAATCATGCCATGCGCTGAGCCGTGTACTGTTGACACAGGAGCGGGCAGGTATTTTACGTGCCAAAGCGACCGGCTGTGTCAGACTGCATGTACCCTTCACCAACGCCCCATAAAATCGGCAAATCCTTCTGGTTCTTTACTCCCGACAGGGGGGAAGAAGGCGACGTGCCAAGCATGGGAGCAGGCCATGCCAGCCACGCCTATTCTCTCTCTATGTTTCTCGCAAAGAGTTAAAGCGGCTGGGGCCATCTTAACGCAATCAAACGCATCCGGGAAGGCGATTTTACCCAGTAGAGACCATGCAGAGACCACACCTGCCCAGACTGGGGGAGGTAAAGCATGGTGAATACATCACATGGGCTCATCAAATGGAATTCACGGACCAGAGGGCTCAGGAGGAGTCATCCAGGGAGCCAAGTTAGAGGGATCTCCTGGGATAAGAGCGCACAGTTTTACCTCAGTGGAGGGAAAGTGCGCTAGGTGCAAGTTTTTTAGGGACCGCTGTGCCTGGCCTGAATGCGGCGAGGCATTTCAGCACTGACTGCACTGACTGCACGCTCTCGTTGGTGAGACTGAGTCTAACTCCATGCCTAGAAAAGAGATGCGCTGAACTGGGTTGAGCTTGCTCTTTTCCCAGTTGACCTGAAGCCCTTAACCTCTGAGGTGCCTGAGCACCTGGTCCCTGTGGGCGCATAGTAACTCTCGGGAGTGGACCAGGATGAGCCAGTCATTAAAGTAGTTGAGTATGCAGACACCTGCTTCCCGGAGCGGGGTAAGGGCTGCCTCTTCGCCTTCATAAAGACGCGAGGGCACAGGGACATGCCGAAGGGGAGGACCTTGTACTGATACGCCTGGCCGTCGAACGCAAAGCGTAGAAAGGGTCGATGTCGAGGCAATATTGAGACATGGAAGTATGCATTCTTCAGGTCTACCGCTGCGAACCAATCTAGATGCCGGGCGCAAGTTAAAATGTTTTTTGCATGAGCATTTTGAATGGGAGTGCACAGGCCCGGTTGAAAAAGATTATATTTGACGTACACGGCAGGGCAGAGCAGCAGGGCAGATCAGGTAATGTGGCGTCGGGAGGCAAGTAGTGACTGAGGAAGAGGTCCTGTGGAGGTGTCCTCTGGACTCGTCAGAACCGGCCGGCCTGGGAACAGAGTGGTCTTCTTACCGGCTCCGGAGCGAACATCTTGGTCTCTGGTTCGGGCGTCTCAGGACTGCTTGGGAGCCTTCCTGGTCCTCGAAGGGGTCAGTGAGATGGGGACGTGCGCTTCCTGTGGGGCGTTCGACGCAGGGGCTGAGAGCTGGGCCCGAGTTGAGGCGGAACTGCGTGTTTTTGGAAGCCGCAGGAGGACGCCCTCAATGAGCAGACGGAGCGTGGCCCATGGCGACAGGTTTGCAGCGGGGCAGGATGTGAGATATGGCCTCCGTCTGCTTCTTCACCTCTGAGAACTGCTGGGTGAAGTCCTCGACGGTGTCGCCAAAAAGATCGAACTGGGAAACGGCTGCGTCGAGGAAGCGTGTCTTGTCCACTTCATGAATCTCGACCAGGTTCAGCCATAGATGTCGTTCCTGAACCACAAGAGTGGCCATCGCCTGCCCGAGTCACTGCGCTGTGACCTTCGTGGCCCTGAGGGCGAGGTCGGTCACTGAGTGCAGTTCCAGCAGCACGTCGGGATCAGAACTACCCAAGTGCAGATCTTTAAGTGCCTTGGCCTGGTGGACTTGCAGGATGGCCATGGCATGCACGGCGGAAGCTGCCTGTCTGGTGGCACTGTAGGCTTTGCATCCTACAGGCCTTGGAGGGGAGCATAGAAAGACCCCACCATGTGGCGGCGTTCTCGGGGCACAGGTGGATTGCAACCGCTCTGTCCACCTGCGGGACCGCCGTGTATCCGTGGGCCGCTCCGACATCGATGGCAGTGAGAGTGGATGAGCGAGAGGCTTTGTGATGGGTGGAGAAGGGTGTCCTCCACAAACTTGTCAGCTCATCATGCACTTCCGGAAAGAAAGGAACCGGGTGGGGGGCATGGCTGTGAGGGGCGCAGAGCCGAGGAACCAATCATCCAGCCGCGAAGGCTGTGGGGAGGACGGAGGGTTCCAGTCCAGCCCCACGCTGACGGCGGCCCACGCAAGTAAGTCGGACATCTGGGCGTCAGCCTCAGAATGGGCACGCTGGCCCGAAGGAGGCAGACAAGATGCCGGACCGCTCTCTGATGCAGCGGCGAGCTCATCCAGCTCAGGGGACTCAAGAGGATAGGCAGGCTGGCTGTGAGGCGAGCCGCTGTTGCTTCGAGCCCGGACGGAAGTCAATGAGCGTGCCGGGAGCGGGTGGTTCGAGGGGGCATACCCGGCGTAACCGAGCCCACTGCCATCCCCAAATTGCCTTCATCGCCAGCCAGTTCGTTCTCAATCCTGTGGGGAGAAGGAGCAACGCGGGTGGTGGCTGGCCGCGATCGCAACATTGCCATGGTCATGTTCTCGCAGTGAGAACATGAGCCATCCACAAACGCTGCCTCGGTGTGATCGCTGCCCAGACAGGAGCGGAGAGCACTCTACCGCATCCAGGAACTACACGGGGCGGAAGGGCATCTTTATAAAGACGCGTCCTGAAAAGGATGTTCAACACCAGCTGTGAATATGCTCTTTTAGAGAAAATAACTCTTTTAGAGAAATAAACACTTTCACTGCGCTGTTGAAGCGCCCAGGGGTAAAGGTGAGAAGGGAGAAGGGAGAAAGCCGCTGATATGTGCAGTAGATCCAACAGCAATCGTATTTCAGAGATGGGAGGAACAGTGTGTGACTTTCAGCTCGCTGCATACACAACCAGTTGGCTCTGAAGAAAATTTCTGAATGAAACAGAAGCATTTCCCTCCCTTTATACCCGTATGTCAGGGTGCGGGACATGCAAATTCTGTCTGCCAATTTCTCATTGGCCTTTTCTCATAGATCAGAGATGCGAAAGGCTCTCAAGAGAGACCCCTAGTGTCAATTCTTCGACACAATGTCGAAATGAGCGACAGACGGGGAACAAAACATATTTGTCTTGCTTTTTAATTACGTGACTAAATATGTTGCATATTTAAGTCTTTCTCTATCCAAAGTACATAACATTATTGTATCAATGAGAAATAACACAATTTGAGACAACATCTATAATACTAATGTTAGTGAAGTGTGCAAAACCAAGGCTTTAATATAGGTAAGACACAGAATAATTAAATCCAGGGTTGGGAGGGTTACTTTTAATAGGTAATACGTTACAAATACTGATTAATTATTCAATTGTAATAAGCAACTTAATCCAACCTCAATAATAAAATAATGTAGTCAAATTACTTCTAGGTACTTTTTGATTGCTTCAGTATCCAATATGTGTAAAAAGTCAAGAGAAAAGCCACATGTTCTCAAAGACTTTTAATCATGCCGTCTGTATGCAAACAAACCGTGTTTGAGTAATGTAGCTATTATTATATATAATACAAAAACATGAAAAACAGGTACAGTGCCTCCTTACTAGGAAAACAGAATGTGTTGAAATGTGAGTCCTCTATCTGTTACAGAATTATTATTTTTTTCTCATCAAGCAAATACAGTTAGAACAGATGTACTGGATTATGTCTTTGTTTGCTTTAAACAAAACCTGATAGGATATACTTCAGATTCAAAAACACTAAATTCTGCCATGTAATGCAGTTAGCATGTAGACTAATTGGCACTTGCCTCTAATTAACTTCCAAAAGCCATAGTTAGATCACAGGCTATCTTCTTCTTCTTCATCATCATCACCATCATCATTATTATTATTAATGCAGTGCCTCCAAGGTCTGTCCTCTGCTTGCTCATGATACACAGTCAAACATCATCAGCCAGCAAACATGTATGGGTAATTCTATGTTTATGTTTAAGGAGGAGTTTAATGACAATTAATAATAATAATAATAATTAAATAAATAAATAGAATATTGTTTTAAAGAATATACTGGAATAGATTTAAACCTTTTCAGTGTCTTGATTTACTTATTCCTACTTTCATGAGTATTAAAATGTTATATTTGCCAGTATTTCTCACTCACCCATATTTTAGAACTGTTCTTCAAATACATTTATAACAAGAATCACAATCTGATATATTATCCACTGCACTTTCCCCTTAAGAACTTAATAAAAGTTTCAGTTAAAAGTTTGCTGAACACCTATACTCATAGTTAGTTATTTGTATACCAAGATATGTTACGCTATTTTTGATAGCAATATTCTCAACTGAAGTGATAGAGCAATTTTTATTTGATAGCAATTCGCATTTATTAAAATAAAATTTAACTTCAGGCTTCAGAAAAGAACTGAAGAATACAGTACACAAAGCCACTGGCATTTGTGATTAATTATTCAAGAATAAAGCTGTATTGTCTGCTAAATTTACACATTTTTATTTTAGTATTGCCAATGGTGATACCCTTTAAATGACTACTATTGTTATGTGAGCTAAGGAACTGTGTTGCAATTAAGGATAGATAAGGGGAAACTAGACATCCTTGTCTAACTCCTCGATTTAACAAGATCTAGGTGAAGTACCATTACTTAGTTTGATTGAGCTGTTTTCATTTATGTATAGCATTTTAACCATCCTGCAAAAGGAGTCGCCAAAGCCAATTTTTTGAAGAGCCTGAAGTAAAAATGTGTTCCAATGTGTCAAAAGTTTTGTAATAATCTAAAAAGAATATGAAGCCATCACTGTCAATTAAATCTGAATAGTCTAACATATCTAGTACTAACCGTATATTATTGGAAATGTGTCTTTTTTGCATAAACCCTGACTGAATTTCATCAATGTAAACATATTTTAATCGTTTTACTAGGACAAAAGCTATTATTTTATCATCATTATTTAACAGTGTGATTGGACGCCAATTGTCTATGAAGAGGGCATCTTTAATTTTGGGATAAGAGTTATTAACCCTTGGCATAGTGTGGCTGAAAGTAATGTTTTCTCTGTACTTTCCTCATAAACCTCATATGTGTATCTGCATATTTTTTTAAGAAAAAAAGAAGAAAGAAATGCTGTCCCAATAACAGTTGTAATCACAACATGAACACATTTCAGAGAACAAACGAGAAGCCTTTTTTTCAACACTAGGCGCTCTGGCCATTGGCCAAGGGGAGTGGTTGTTTCTCCTCTTCTATTCCTGACAGATGGTCAAACGGCGAAATTAGGGAAGACTTATGACTGATTTTCGTGTGGGTACCATTACATGCTTCCTTAAATTATATGTTGGGTCCTTAGAAAATCACTGCATCTTCACAGCTGGAAGGTAGTCTCTAAATTGCACTGTACTGTAATGTTTTCATTTTCTCCATTGAAGAGACAAGAATGTTGGAATTTACAAAAAAATCATATTTCAAATATTATCATATTTCTCCAGTGGCCATTGTGATGAAACTGCTCTTAATGGTTGGACCTTGTTTGGCTTGAGAGTGCAGTGTTGATATGAGATTACACAATAATTACACAATAAGTGTAAAAAGAGGCAATAAATGTAAAAAGAGACAATAAGTGGTGCCAGATTCACGAGAGAGAACCAGAAGAGATCTGGAGAGCGCATCTGATCATATCTGTACTCTGTTCTAAAGCAAGCAGTGGTCTTTATCATTTTATTTCAGGTGGATCTTTTGTTTTGTTTTTTGTTATAAATTAAAAATGGTAATCCTGGGAAATCCCAGTTTTCACCAGATGTAACTGAAATCTGAATATGCTGGCTTTGTATGAAAATGTAACAGATTACAGTTACGCAATTTTTGTATAATGATTATATGAGACCGTTAAAAGTATTCTGTTACTCCTCAAGCCTGATTAAATCGGATTTTAAAAGTTTTGTATTTTATGACTTATGGAACTCTGTGGCCACAAATGTTTATGTTAAATTATGAAACTGTAAAACATAAAATAAAATCATGAATAATTAAAACATCCATCATTTTTATTTTTATTTTTTAAAGCCTGATTTATCGTACTTAAATGATAATTCACCCAAAAATGACAATTCTCAAATTATTTTCATAAATATCACTGGGGTTTATTTATTTATTAGGGTAAAAACAGACTTAAGTACAGATCTGTTTCTCACCCACACCTTATCAGAAGATATGGATTTAAGCACTTGAGTCTTATTAATTACTTTAAAGCTGAAGTTATGTGCTTTTTGGAGCTTAAAATTTAGGCACCCATTCACTTGCATAGTTTGAACCTACAGATCTGATATATTCTTCTAAAAATCTTTGTTTGTGTTCTGCAGAAAAAAGAAAATCATACATATCTGGGACGGCATGAGGATGAGTTATTGATGAAAGAATTAAATTTTTTGGGTGAACTATCCCTAAAAATATAATATATTATTACAGCTTATTAAAAAGGTAAACATGTACACAGTAAACACCCTGAAGACACAAGTTTGTTAAGTTTGGAAAATTTTCCCCCATTCATCCATTATGTAGGTCTTTAGCTGCACAATTGCACAAGATCTTCATTGCTGTATGGTGTGCTTCATAAAGTGCCACACATTCTCTCAATTGGAGACAGGTCAGGACTGCAGGCAGGCCAATCTAGCACCCACACTCTCTGCTCACACAGCCATGCACTTGTAATCCGGGCACGATGTGGTTTGCAGTTGTCCTGCTGGAAAATGCAGGGACTTCCCTGGAAAAGATGGTGCTGGAAGGCAGTATATGTTGCTCCAAAATATCACATATCTGTCTGCATTCATGGTGTTCTCACAGATGCATGGGCACTGACACACACCTTGCCCATACAGACACTGGCTTTTGGACATGATGCTAATAACAGTTTAATAACAATAACAGTCCTTTTCCTCTTTGGGCCAGATAACACAACTGCTGTGTTTTTCAAAAGCTTTTTGAAATGTGGACTCTTCAGACAATAAGCACAGTTCCACTGTGCTACTTTCCATTTAAGATGAGACCGAGTCTAGATTAGTCTGCAGTACTTCTGGACTGTGTTGATGTAGGGCTTCTGCTTTCATTATAAAGTCTTAACTTGCATCTGATGACGCAGTGGCGAGTGGTGTTTACTAACAAAGGTTTACAAAAGTTATCCCAAGCCCATGTTCATGATATCCATTACAGATGAATACCATTAAGACAGTGACGTCTGAGGGATCATAGATCACACACACATTCAGAAGTAGTTTTCGTCTTGCCCTTTACTCATCTAGATTTGACCAAATTCCTTGAATCTTTTAACTATATTGTGCACTGTTGAGTGTGAAATACTCAAAATCCATCCAATTTGTCTTTGGCAAACATTGTTCTCAAAGTGCTGTTCTATTTGATGATGCATCTGTTGGCAAATTGACAAGTCATGAAGGACAAGGCTGATTTTGGAGGCTCCTTATACAGTACTGTACAGTACTATGACACAATTGCCACACCTGTTTAACACCTCCTGTTTCACATCGCCTTGTTATTACAACTCGTTAAATTGTTATTAGTGTTAATTTGCCATCTCAACTTTTTTTGGAGCATGTTGCACTGAACTGATTTTAAAATATTGTACATTTTCACAACAATAATGACATTCGCAAGGTAAACGTGTATTTACCAATATGTAGTTTTAGTGCTTTCAATATAGCAAAGGCAAAATATAATTTACAATCACTCCTTTTTGTTTTTATTTGTATTTTTCTTACTGTCACAGATTTTTGGGAATTAGAGTTGGAGTACACATCAGAAATTTAGCATCTAAGTTAGATTGGAGAAAATGTGGATTATGATAGCAGAGTAGAGAGAGAAAGATAAACTGGATCTTGTGCCAGCCATGCATTTGGGAGCCAGCTCTTTTACATCCATGTTTTCTGTGGCCTATTACATTAATGCAATACTAATTTGTTCTGTGATGGCACTGCTGTATTCCAACAATAAAGATCAGTGGACCAAAAGAAAATTAAGACTGACTCAACTGTATTCTCATTGGGGCACTACTGCTGCGGTTTGTGTGTGAGTGTGTACATGCATGTGTGTGCGTGCATAAGCCTCCACTGAAGTATAGTATCAGAACATGTGCCCCACAGCAGCACAGCTGGGCAAAGTGGAATCCCTGTGGGTGGTACAGGTGTTGCTCTTTACCTCATCTGCCTTTGACCACACACACATACACACACACACACCTTAGCCAGGTTTCACAGCATCAAACCCCATTCCTGAGCCCATGGGACATCCCGATGTAACAACAGGCAAACTGATTTGTGCTGTATGCTGCCTGGTTACCAGCAGGATACATATAATACATTTGCTTTAGCTAATTGGTCATGCAGTGGGTGAGCAGATATTGGTTGATGAAGATTATAAGATGGATTGTTCAGACACTGATTCTGATCAGACATTTTCAGAGCTGCTGTTAAATGCTGGTAAACACACCTGTGAACGGGGGTGGCTTAAGGATTTTTGGGCCCCCTGACAAACAAGATTTGTTTTCACTTTTTTTTACTATAAAAATATTTTGACCAATACAGTAAGACAAAATACACGTTAAAACTAAATTCTCTGAAAAACCTAAATATCTTGTGGTGTTGTTTCTAAAACAAGATAAATAAAATGTATCTTATTTTAAATATTTTTTGATATTTTTACAGGAAAACAAATTATCAAGAATATGATTTTTGCCCTAATATCAAAGGTCTTACTAGAAAAAAGAAATCATGATCCAATCATGCTTGGTCACATGTGCATGTAAAATTTATAATAGCATTTTAGCTTAGCATAAAGCTGACATTTTACACGAGGTTTATTTCTATTTCTTCTGCTCCAAACTTACCTCAAACTTACTTCTCTGTCTGCTCGTATGAATGTAAAATATCAAGAGAAAGCGTTTCACCACTGTTCAAATGCACTTCGGATTGCATCATTTATATGTATACATTTTTCCACCTGAAAGGACTAAATATTAAATTAAACAATTTACAATACAATACAACATATTCTCTTCAGTAATCAAAATACTTTTTGAATGTAACTGTATTCTAATTACCACAAGTTACTTTATTTTGTATCCTATATGTGATCCTACTCTCCACCCTCTGATCCTACTCTCCAGCGATTCGGAGCTGTGCTTGGCTGGTTCAACTCCTATATCTCAGATGGGTCCTTCGAGGTAGCCTGGAGAGGGAAGGTATCCAAGTCACATCAGTTACTTACTGGGGTACCTCAGGGATCAGTGCTTGTGCCAATTCTCTTCTCCATATACACAATGTCATTAGGACCCATCATCCAGTCACATGGTTTCTCTTACCACTGCTACGCTGATGACACGGAACTCTACTTGTCTTTCCAGCCCAACGACACCACAGTGACCGCTCGAATCGCTGCCTGTCTGGCAGACATCTCTGCCTGGATGAAGGAGCACCACCTCCAACTCAACTCAGCCAAGATCGAACTCCTTGTCTTTCCAGCCAACCCTGCTGTTGAACACAACATCACCGTGCAGCTGGGTCCAACTACAGTGCCTCCTTCCAAAACGGTCAGAAATCTAGGGGGTAACCATTGATGACGAGCTAAATTTCACAGACCACATCTCAAAGACTGCAAGATCATGTAGATTTACACTCTACAATACATATTTTTGCCACCAAACACAGAAATTGCCTATTTTTCTGTTATACAGGCTTTTTTAGACTCTCACTCAAAAGTGTGTTACAACAGGGCTAAGGTTTCTGCTGGATAAAATGCTCCATTGAATTTATTTTTCTCCCAAAACTCTAAATACCAACAAAATCTACCAAAGCACTTTCCTAAATACCTGTTTGTCACTATGCACTGCTAAATTTTCTAGTCGCTAGTGCACCTCTTGAGGCCAGGGTAGTGAGGTTTACACACACTGCACAGCTATCATGCACCAGCTGGCTCCCGTTACACACCCCCACCCATCTGGGTCACGGCACCACTGTCACTGGTTCTGCTTGACACGCTCAGAGCAGTATTGGAACCGGGGTCTCCAGCATAGGAGGCAGGCGTGCTAACGAGGAGGCCTCTTGAGGCCAGGTGAATTAAACACACAGCTATCATGTACCAGCTGGCTCCCGTTACACATGAGATCATTGCCTTTAATGTCTAACGGTTGATTTTGATGGAATTTGTTCTCATTTTGCAGGAGATAAAGGCCCCTATTAAACACATTTTTTTTTCTTTAGTGGGGCACATAGATTTGTAATGGAAATGTTTTAAATTGGGCTCACATTGCCTCATCCAATCATAATAGAGATTAGAAAACTTGAGATGTAATAAATTGCCAAATGTGTTTGAAATTAACAGTAAATGGTAGACTTTTTCTCTGAAGTAGTTATTTTGAGGAAGCGTCATCTTAATTTGTCTCTCAGAAACGCATCTTAGTGTCTCAAAATTATTTGCATTAGTAGACAAAGTTTGCACTAAAACTATTGCTCCTGTATCTACAGTACAATATATCACTTTAACCCCCCTAGGGGCCTTGTACCCCAAGCGAGGGAGCCTTTTATCCCAAGTGTGGGGTATAAGGCACCTTCACCACCTTTTTAAAAAATATATTTTTAATAGAAACAACCTTCCACTATTATTTCTTTTCACACAAATTATATTGCTCCAACAATATTTAAAAAAGTTAATCTTTTTATTAATATTTTTTTACCTGATATATTTTGTGACCACATTATTTTTAATGTGTCTGAAACTCTGCAGAATTTAATAAAATATATATATATATAATTGGAATATAAACGATTATATACAAGTGGAAAACTGATAGCTTTGCCCATAATTCAAAGTGGTCCAGGCTGTAAATCCCTTGATTTAACTTTTTTTTTATTTATAAGAATTGCCACAGGTTTGACCATGGATGTTTTTTTGTTTTTTTTTCTATAACACAAACTATAGCATTTTGTTATGAGAAAAATCAGCAGCCTAAATATATTAAATCTGTACTTTAAACCGCCTTTGTTTTAATGCACGTGTGAATGTGAATGCACACCATATATGAATATGGCAAGATGAGATGTTGCATCCTACAGCTAGGCTAAAGAACTATATTACTTGGCAGAAGAATAGTTTATTCCAATTAAGCCCATATGTAACGATTTGTTGAAAATCTGTGCTTTTTTATCAGATTACGGTTTCTGCCAATAAAAAAAATAAATACCCCACTCGAGGCTATGCATTAAACTGATTTTAAGCAGTTGTTGGGGGAATAAATAACTAAAACTAGTGACACTTCTTACTTTAACTACTCACTGCCTTTTCCAGTCGAATGACAGTAGTTCAGCTGTTTTCAAATTAGTTCTCTTTCCTAAACTGTCAAGTTTTGTAGAGTTTAGTCAAGTTGTTAACTTGTATGTATCTGTTCAAACTGAATGCTGTTAACTAAACTGAGATAATTGTTCTTACAATTGCTAGAAAAAATATGGCCTTTGTTCCAAAGTATTTTTCTCATTTGTTTATTTTTTCCATAGCGATTTCATAAAAGCTTTCATAAAAGTGTTCTAAGTCATGAACCAAACAAATCAGCTCCATTTATCTTTTCTGTAATACCGTATGCTTAATGTATTTCTAAAGAGAATGACGAGAATAACAGAGGCATAAAACATTGATTAACAACCTTCACGGTTGTTCACGGTAGGTCTGTCTTTAAAGGTGTATAATATATTGGTAAAAATCAATTCACCTATGGAGAAAATGTATGTGATTTTACTCCTGGAACCGTAATGTTGCATTCTATTAGTTTCAATGTATTTAGCACATTTTTGTTGGCAGTTTGTAGTGTAGCTAACAACTATTTTGAAGAGTAGCATGACTACTTTAACTACTTTTAATTTATAGATTATTGTAGCTTGAGAAAGAAGTTTCAAAGTATCTGCTCCAGCATTAAAATGATTGTAACGTAAAGCCTCTCATGGCCTTTTGCTTTATTTTATTTCCAATTTATTGATGTTAACATATTTTGTCTCTTAGCTGTTTGGAAGCATATATTGATTGTCTTTGGTGTCAGTTCAAATCCTTTGAGAGTGACCCTTTAGAGGGAAAAGTGCCATCAAAAGTTTCTTCTAATTATGATAAAGCTGAAGAGCTTTATATATAAAAAAATTTCATTAGCACCTCGCAAAGGTCCATGCTTGGAAGGCGGGTTGGCAGGAGCACGAAAAGACCCTAGTGACCCCCCAATTCTATCAGCTGACAGTGTCTTAATAAAGAAGTCTGTTTGTCATTTTGATGTATTAATGCATGAGTTGAATCTCACCAGCCTGAGACGTGCATGCAACAGGCCATCAATATGCAGCTCCACTAATTCCTCCGCTTCATCAACAGAGAGAGCACGAAGGACGAAGGTTTGAAATGCCATTGCAACAATGACAGCCAAAACAATGGGATTGGAGGAGAGGGACAATCTAAAAAAAATAATTATATAAAATAAGGGGGGGGGTTGTTGGTTGGACAGTAGTGAGCTGACAGCTTTTGATCGGAGGATCAAAGCCAAGAGCAGATGGTGCATTTGAACAGTCGGCCAACTTCCCTTGAGTTGAGTTGAAGGTGCCAAAGAAAATGGCTTCTCTCCCTTTCTTAAAACTTCATTTCCATTCTCTCTGGGTCAATGTGGGCAGCTGTTTTCTGAGTGATGAAGGCCTGTTGTCCGTGGGGGGAGGGTGGTATAATCTCTTTATAACTCAACTGAATCTATGCCACAGAACAGACACAGAGATCGCACATCAAGTTTTGGACTATCCACACACAATAAATGCATATTTATACCGGAGCTAGTTGTCACACTTTTTACTCAAGCAAATATTTTTCAGGGTTGTTTATTTTTGAAAGTGGAGTTCTGTATGTGTGCATAACAGCCACGAAAGTCTTAGCTACAAAAAAGCTTTGAACCTTACCACCATTATTGCTCAGGAATAAAGAAAGCAGGGCATGTTGTCACACTATGGGGCAAATTCACCAAATAGTTGCCCCATGCTATCAGTGCTGAAAATGTGCTACTTTCACGGACCCTACCACTTAACCTAACCCTTAGCCTAACCTTACAAAAATTACTATTATTTTACTACAGTAATCATAGTATCACCATGGTATTGTAAGATAAAGGTGCTGGAAAGTCTGAACTCAGTGGGCACACCCCCCAAGAAAAAAAAAAGGAGAAATATAGCACACCAGCATTCTCGCAAAGACATCATCTCCATCTCAAAGATACCAACTGAGTGTGAAAAGACTCATTGTTGTCTTTAAACATCTGTTCACTCCTTTCTAAATTTGAGGTCTACTAATTATTGGAGTCAGGTTAAATTAATAAACAAGTTAGAGTCAAATTGATACTAAATTTAAACAACAACAATGATCATAAACATTTCCACAATCAGCGGTTATAAAAGACAGAACAACGCAGAGACCTTCAGCCGTCCTATTGGAATTCATCCTCGGGCCAGTAGACTTACAATATTTTGTAGTAAAATCATAGTATCCACAAAATTAAACATGGTTACTACAGTATATTAACCATATTACTATAGTAACATCATGTTTAATTGGATAAAAACTATGGCTTCTGACAAAAAACATGGTTCCTACTATATTATATAGTAAAACCATGGTTAATTTGACTCCCGGACCATTACAATGATCAAATCTCTGCAAGGAAATAAACTTTTATATTAATTGCATTTATTTTTACAAGTAGTATTAAATGAAATAGTAATAGTGGAGACAAAAAAAAAAAAGATGTGTATAAGTAAGACAAAAGGGGGAATCAAACCCTGGTCCTGTAAAAAAAAGCACATCCCCACGTTTTTACACATAACACTATTGCAGTGACACGTGATGGTGCAGTTTGTCTTTGTTTCCACCAGACTATTAGAGTCAGTGTTGGGGGTAACACGTTACACGTAATATGCGTTACATAATCAGATACATTTTTCGAGTAACAAGTAACGCAATTTTTTAAAAATATTTTAGACCATAATATCAGAGTTACTTTTTAAATAAAGTAATGTGTTGCTTTTGTACACCTACTTTCCCTGTTTTGCAAGCTATTATGAGTAAAAGTGTGCAAAGTTCAGGGAGGAGATGCAGTGCATGATAGGCATTGTAGTTCTATAGAGTGTGAGGCCAGAGACTATTTAGCAGAGATGAGTCTCTTCTATTTAAATGAATGGAAAAATTGGTATGCTAAACCAAGAATCTCTTGCACCCAACAGTCAATTAATGTAGAAAGGAAGACCCAACATGTAGGTAAAAGAGCCAGTCACCTTTTAGATATAGACATTGCCTGTCAATCAACTTGCTAAAGCACATTAACTATGTGGTTTAACTGGGAAAATTGCATGTTTTACCGTAATATGAGGTCAACGTTCAGTTGAGTGAAACGTGATTGATTCATGTGTTAATATACACTGCATTAAACAATCAGAAAACACGTTTAGGCAGAGGGATTATAAGACTACTCTTCCACTGGACACAGCATGATACACAGGGTGAAATACTTGCTCAATTCACTGATTTATGTTGCTGAAATGCTCCGTGTTACAGCTTCCTGTAACTGGGAGAATGGGATAAGAAAAGATGACTCTGGATCAGTGGCTCCGAGCAACATTCTACATTGATTGTGTATGCAGAGAAAATGTCTTAGTTTCTAAAAAGATTCTACATTTTTGAAGTAAATATTTTTATAATAAAAAATAGTTTGATTCATGAAACAAACCATTTTTATAACATTTTGAAGCATTAAAATCTATTCCATTCAAGTTGTATCAACATGTGTCTTTGAAATTGTATGCAATCAACCAGTTGCGCCTGTACGCACCATGGATCAACTCAAGTGTGAAATAAATAAAGTGTGCACTGAGATGACTGAATTGAAAAAAATATATAATTTTATTATCAGACACATTCCTTGAACATGTTAGGCTGGCCTTCCTCACTGAATTTTATCCTGACTTATGAAAAACATCTTACGTTGACTCTGACATTGTCGATAGACACAGCACATGATGACATATATAATGCAGGTTCAAGTACTGGACTTTGCTGCTTTAGGTAAGACACTGGTTATACTTCATTATTCATATTGGCTGCCATGTTGATGGAAAACCAATCATACATTTTCATGTTATTGATTCTTTATTATAAATATGATTTGAAGACTTTCTAAATATCTGTTTGTTTACTGTTGTTTTGGCATGAGTGGTGTACAGTAGCTAGCATGACCTGTAATGTCTCTTGTATACAATGCATGGCATATTTGTAAGAAAATGCATAGCATAGCAGAAGAGAAAGCGGATGTGAGAAAAAAAAAGTAATGCAAAAGTAACATAAAACTTTACTTTCCATTAAAATTTACTCTTTTATGAATTTACTAACTTTTAAGGAATACAACACAATATTAGAATGAGATACTTTACGTATGAGTAACGTTGAGTAACGTTACTCAACACTGATTAGAGTGCAAATAGCCGCACTGTGTGGCAAGTGCTGTTTACACCGTGCAAATAGTCACTCCATTAAATTAAGCCATTGTCATTGCTTTCTGCACAAACACACTTCCTTTCTATGTACATTAGGCTTATTACAGATTGCGCTTCATTCACCAAAAATATCTGGTGCAATTTATGTTGTGCTAATACCACTAGATGAAAGCTGGTGATTAAATATATTTTATTTTAAAAAGATGTTTGTGTATTTTCTATTTTTTTATTTTAGCAGTAATTCATCATATAAATGATCAAATGAAGCAGAAGAGCATTATTTCCTGGCATATATCCAGACGTACGGTGTAATCAAGTGCACATTTGTCATTTAATGAGATGATTATGTCTGATCACAGTAGTCAGTGAGACTATTCAGTGTTCAGTCCTGCCAAAGTTTTCAGATCGGATCACAAGATCAGAAATGTGCATGCAAGTTTTGCGTATTTCTGAGCAAAAACATTCATTTTGTTTTTATGACCATTTTCAAGCCTTTCTCTTTGCAAAGTCTGCATCATTGGGACAGGCTAACAAAGCAGTCTGCATTGAAATGTGCCATTGAAACTAAAAGTACAATTTACTTTTTTATTTATTTATTTTGCTAACTGCTACACTTTTAAACAGGAAGAAATAGTCTAAAAACATGTTTAAAATGATACTCTCACATAAGATAAAGACTCTAGTCATCAGTCAAAGCTGCGTTATTTTACATATGGTTCTGGGTGCACATTCATGAGCGCAGCCATGTTGAGATCACATAACAAGCTGAATATTACTCAATTTATCTCAAATATCCTATCTAACTGGATGCTTTGAATCATAAAAATATAATGGCTGAATGCAAATGGCATATTTCTAAGATGGCATCGTCAAATGAGAACTTCTGTTTTTGCATGATTCTGCATCTATGCCTCAAGGTGCCAGTTAATGTAAAAAATAATTTTACTGAGCGCATCTTTAAAGACTGAAATAGACTGAAACTTCAGCTGCTCATTTTTAATGCTGGCATTCTTATTGGAGGAAGTTTCACTATGTTTTTCACAGTAATGTACAATGAACTCTAATTTCCTCATGATAAGACCTGTTTAAGTTTAAAGCCATATTTAATCTTGAACTCTTAGGGTGTGTTCACACTTGTAGATTGGTTCTCTTGGTTCTCTTGGTCCGGACCAAAAAATTATACATTTTGTACTGGTTCGCTTAGCATTCATACTGGCATTTTTAACACCGAACCTAAAGATACAAAACAATAGGCATAAGGATTAGGTCACAAGCTGATTGGACAGCTTTTACAGTATGACATTTATTTTGCGACGGAACTTGCCAAACATCCACAACAATGCTGGGCTAAATGCGCTCGTTGGATTTATGTATATATGGTAGTATTTTTAAAAACTGAGAACAAACGAAGAGCTAATAATAATATTGTTACAGAACAAATGTAGATCCAGGTTTTATAAAGGTACAAAACCAAAGTCCCCTCAGAAATGTTCCTGCATAACCCCACCATGTGGAGTCTGGAGCCACTTGGTCGGCTTCATAACATTGATTTTATTTTTGTTTATTTTGTCTTTGGTCCATGCTGCTTTCATATATCAGTCAAACTGCACCAGAGTTTGTTTGGAAGCAGACCGATACCCACTGTTCAAGGGGTCTCGGTCCACTTGTTTTATTAGGCCTCATTTTGACTGAAATAGAGCGGCTGTCTCAGAGGCATGCACTGATCTGAATGAGAATTATCTGAGCAGAGGAAAAATCCAGAAAGCTTTTAATTACTTTTTTTTTTTTTTACCATTGACATTATCACATTGAATCAAGTGGTCAATTAGTGGACTCTGAATGAGGACTGACAATAGCTAGAGTGGGTATATTAGACAATTGATGTGTGGACACACACACACACACATACTCACATCTCTATCTTTCATTGGCATACAGAGGCAGTTAACTTTTTTTATTTTTAGTGGAGATGTCAGTCTATCAGTCGTAATGTCTTAGTAATATAAGTGTCTTTTATCCCACTAAAGCATCAAAGTATCAAAGTATTTTTCTAATATCCATCCATCCATTCAACATCTGTCCATCTTTCTTTCCTTATTTCTTTCTTTCTTTCTTGAGGCTCTCTAAGGTTCTCATCTTAACCTTTACTCACTCCCTAAAACAGGCACCTGTGGTCACCCATCGATTACTTGTCTCTCCTGTGTAGGGTACATGGCAACATGTTCACTGTACTGCACTCACAACATCGATCCTTCTGCATACAAACACACAAAGAAAAAAGCAAAATAACGCTTATTGATTTTGTTTTCAATTCATGTTACTCTCGTTAAAGAGTCTGGGCTCTGTGCTGCTATTATCGGCCACACATTGTTTATTGTGATTTTCTATAAAAAAAAAATGGCAAATATATTTTGGATTTTTAATTCTTAAAAGGAAACATTTTGCCCAAAAATGAAAGTTCTCTCTTAATTTACTCACACTCATGCCATCTCAAATATGATACTTTTTTCTTCTGCTGAACACAAATGAAGAGTTTTAGAAGAATATTTCAGTTCTGTAGTTCTGTGTAATGAAATTATAAACTCCTTTATTTTTTTTTCACCCTTTCGTTTATTTGATGAGCTGCTGTGTTGTTTTCCTGTATGAGTCAAACATTACTTATTAGTTTACCATATTAGTGGTAAACATGCTTATTAGTTACCATAGTCATAAATGTCTTTATGTCTTAAAATGTGAAGCATTTTTTTTTTTTTTTTTTTATAAAAAATGCTTGCTTCTATCCCATTTTAATGTGCAGAGACTATTATAAGTAAGAGACTTGTAGGTTTCATTTTTATAAACACAGGGCTTCAGTGGACCTTTCTAAACATAGCTCTGTGTGTTTGAGTGGTCTCTAACATGTCAACTTACAACTTAAAGTTTGGGGGCGGGACGTAGCCTACTGTTTGTCTACAATGAATCACAGGGGCAGGGCAAAATGGCTGGTAGAAACGTTTGTGAAAACTGATTGGCACAGAATATATACACTTGACAAATAGAATTAAATGATAACAGACTTGAAAGTCTTTTTCATATAATTGTGCAATGGCCTAATTTATTCATATTCAATGCTAAGGTAATTTCAACTGGGATTATCTCTGAGTTTGTGTGTTGCATAATTGTTTGAGTTGCAGAATTCTGTCTAACAGCACATCTCTTTATCTCAATTGTCTGTGCTGTGAATCTGCAGACAGCTGTCCTTCATAAATATTAACTGATTTGCATGGCTACACAGCCCCCCTGTGGCCTGGAATATGCCCCTGTGGAAATAGTCTTACCCTTCTGCATCTGAGATGTTGATAGTTTGCATCCTAGTTTTGTGTCACCTGCTGATACCACCATTACTTATTCATTAAACACCTGCTAGTGTTTGATACTCAAAGGGGGCACTTGCTGTCATAGCTTACCATTCACCGTCTTTATTTGCTACCTTCTTCGGAGTTAATGTTCATATTTTGTAGAACTGAAACTCAGAAGGGCAATGTAAATGTAACCCACTCAGATGGGTATTCATTTAGTCATTCAAAAGCGGACTGGTCCTCTGACTGCATGTAATTCTAAAAACCTTATTATCCTTTTGGCACTGCTCCCGTTCCACATTCACCTTTCTCTGTCTCAGGGATATTTCTTTCAACAGCGTAGAATTTTGCAACAATACAGTTCGTCTCAATGATACATTTGAAATCTTTCCATCTTCCCATGGAGAGGATGTGAGAGTGTTGTAATGAAATTAGAGGGCACAGAGACTTGGCAAATGTGTACATGCCATGGAAAAGTTCAATTACCGTGGTTTCATTTCTCACATGGTTTAATTAAAACACAGACGGTGGAGTAGGTGAGTAAAACTGGATAGCAGTGCAATGTACAGCGTTTCTGCATGTCAAAAGAGCATTTTAGAAAGAGAGTGAGAGAGAGATAGAAATAAGAGGAGAGGGATGATATAATGTGTATATATATATATATATACATTTGTATAGACAATAAACAAGGATGCATCTAACAAAACATGTTGAGAACATGTCTAGGTTACATTTCATATATATTATACATTACTCATATATATAAAGAGAGAGAGAGAGAGAGATAATAAACATATTTTCAAAAGCTTTTTTTTAAAAAAAAAAAAAAAAACATTTCATTATGACATTTTCATGAGAATTAAGCTTATTTTCCCAATTCTTATGACCAAAATGTCATTCATATTACTGTAGTGCAATCAATAAATAACAAATTAAATGCATACATACACATATTCATTCATACATCAAAATTAAATAAAATTCAAGTTTTTATATATTACGGTTGTATTTCTTCTACTGACTTTATTTAAAAAAATGCATTACGGGTATTTTTACTTAAATACAGTAAATCAATTACTGTATTACAGGGTGGCTTGCAGCAAAGCCATTATCTGAATCTGTGTCTGTATCTGTTGCTATGGCAAATTGATCAGTATCTGTATTTTGAAATAATTGAATGTGGGTGGAGCTTAAACAGTGCAGAAAAAATTAAAAGCCCATTTTAATATATAACTTTATTCCATTCATAGTTTCCAAATATCAAATATGCATTGAATAATTTGTGAAGTTATTATTAAAATTTTTATTCTAATTATTTAAATTATGTAGCTTTATAAAAAAAACAAAGCTAAAATATTGATAATAATGAAACTATAAATATTTAGTTTGTATTAAAATTAAAAGACAGTGGCTGCATTTAAACTGTCACAAAATCACAAAGTTTACTGTAATAGTCATACTAATTAGTATGATTACTAGTTTACAGTAATTAGAATCTAAAGAGAATCACCATTGACCATTTAGAGTAATGGTAATTACAAAAATAAATGAAATAATATAAATACAAATCTGGTTAATGTCACAATACCATTCTAATGTGAAAATATATTCAAAATATCCTAAAAAAAAGTATTGTGTCATTTGTTTCTTTTTATTTATGGTGAAATGTGATCTGGAAATCATTTTGGTGTGATTCACACACTTGCTCTTAGAGAAATAGATAGATAATAGTTAGAGAAAGCTAGAAACATAGCACTTGTTCCTTACTCTGAAATCAGCTATTTTATAGATGTTATGTCTGCTGCCTTGCATAACAATTTCCAGGTTTGTGCAACACCAACAAATGTTATTCTTTATATATATATTGCTCTGTTCCACAGCATCTCACCATAATAGAAAACCAAAGTGCTTCTTATGTCATGCATAACGTTACATAATAGAGCTGTCACCAGTAATGTATCACTAAATAGCATGTTATTTTTAAATAGTCATATTGAACAAAGTTGATTGTGGTTTGAGCAGTGCAAATAAATAAATAAAATATGTATAGCTTTCTCTGCAACTTTAGAGAGGATGTTTCTTCTGAACGTGCTGGCAGAGAGAACTCTGACAAGGCATGTGTGAGTAAATTGCCTTTTGTAACCTATTTTACTTTTGTAATCTGATGTACTTCCAAATTGAAACAAACTATTAAACTAGAGAAAACTAAGGGAGAGACATTGTATCATCTTTAATTGATTAAATCAAGTGAAGTGGACACTACCAGAAAGGAGCCAAGTTGTTGGAGGGAAAGGGTTGAAAAATAAAGCTGAAAATGAAATTGCTTCAAAAGTGGAGCATTATTATTCTTTGTAAAAAATATTAAAAAGACAAACTTATGTGTGCAAATGAGTAATAAGAAATTTGACTAGGAGCATGCATTCATGAAGTTAAAAGGGTAAAATTTGATTTCATGCTGACCTTAAAATTATTATAAAATCATTTAAATCAGTCAATACAGATTCTCAGGGTTATGTGTATTTATGTGTTTTTGTCTGGTCTGCTGCCTTTATTTTTCAGGCCTGAACTTCATTTAAGCTTTTGGCTCATATAGAATAAGAATAAATTCATTGTCATTGGTAACAACAATGTGCCAACTATTTTCTTCTTTTCTATTTTGAAAAGATTTTAAAACCATTTAAATCAGAAGTTCAGTCAATACAGATTCTCAGGGTTATGAGTATTTATGTGTTTTTATCTGGTCTGATGCCTTTATTTTTCAGGCCTGGCCTTCATTCAAGCTTTTGGCTCATATAGAGTAAGAATACATTCATTGTCATTGGTAACAACAAAGTGTCAACTCTTTTCTGCTTTTCCATTTTGAAATACCATTGATATCCGCAAACCACTCTGTCCAACAATGGAATCACAGGAACTGTGCTTGGACGGTTTGAGTCATACCTCACTGGCAGATCTTTCAAGGTCACCTGGAGAGGAGAGGTGTCCAAATCACACCAGCCAACCACTGGTGTTCCTCAGAGATCAGTGCTTGGACCCCTCCTCTTCTTGATCTACAGTACACTACACTGGACATATCATTAAGGTACATGGTTATTCCTACCACTGTTACGCATATTATACACAGCTCTTCCTGTCATTCCACCTGACGACCCCACTCTTTAAGCTCATATCTCTGCCCGTCTCTCTGAGATCTCAGCCTGGATGAAGGTATGTCACCTTCAGCTCAAATTAGTCAAGGCAGAACTCCTTGTGATCCCAGCCAACCCATCTGCTGACCACAACCACTCTATTAATCTTAGTTCAACTATGCTAATGAAAACCAGTATAGTATAAATATTTCATTTGTATTAAAATTAAAAGACAGTGGCTGCATTTAAACTGTCACAAAATCCCAAAGTTTACTGTAATAGTCATACTAATTACTATAATGCATAGTAATCATATGTAGTATGATTACTAGATTACAATAATTAGAATCTAAAGAGAATCACCATTGAACATTTAGTCATTGACAAAATAATATAAATCCAAATCTGGTTAATGTCACAATACCATTCTAATGTCAAACTATATCCAAAATGTCCTAAAAATACACAGCTCTTTCTGTCATTCCAGCCAGACGACCCCGCTCTTTAAGCTTATATCTCTGCCTGTCTCTCTGAGATCTCAGCCTGGATGAAGGAATGTCACCTTCAGCTCAAATTAGTCAAGGCAGAACTCCTTGTGAACCCAGCAAACCATGCATGGACTTGCAATATTGGGCTGTTGATAGCATCATGAAAATCAAACCTTTTATTGTCTGAATTTTCCACAAAACTCCTGATCCAAGCTCTGGTCATTTCAAGACTGGACTACTGTAATCCTCTGTTGGCCGGCCTCCCAGCTAGCATGATTAAGCCACTGCAGATGGTCCAGAATGCTGCAGCACATCTGGTCTTCAATCAGCCAAAGAAGACTTAACACCCCTCTTTTGATTTCACTCCACTAGCTACCAGTAGCTGCCTGTATAAATTCAAGACTTTAACTCAGGCCTTCAGGACAGCCAATGGAACAGCACCCTCTTACAGTACTTCAATTCCGTCCTCCAGGTCTACGTCCCTACTCGCTCTCTGCGGTCAATGAACGAGTTGCACCTGGTGGTTTCATCGCAAAGAGACACAAAGACTTTTTTTTTTTAAAATAGACTTTGTGTCTCTGTGGTGGAATGAGCTTCCAACCTCCACATGATCTGCTGACACCATCTCAGCATTCAAGAACCAACTGAATAAACATCTGTTTCAAGAGAACTTAACCAGACCAAACTAGAAGCACTTACTATTTAACAATAATACAAAATTAAAATAAAATAATAATAATAATAATAGTATTTTCTTCTCTATCTATACTACTATCTATACTATCTATACTACTCCAGCCACTTTGTGAACTTGGAAGTGTGATACTTAAGATATTGTTGACTTGTTATGTTCCTCATTTTTAAGTCGCTTTGAATAAATGTGTCTGCTAAATGAGTAAATGTATCACTTACGTTGGATGTCAATAGTGACACTGGTCTCCTTGCCATTGGGCACAGCCTTGTTGGAGGCTCGGCAGATGATCTTCTGTCCAGATTCAGTGTTGGATGCCGAAATGTAGAGGTTGCTCATGGTACTCTCTCTTCGTCCATCTCTTAGAAGAGTCTATGAAAAGAGAAGAATGGAGATTTATGGACATTAGCAAGGACAAAAAATGCTAAAAAATAAAATAAAAAATTAAACAGTAATGCATTTTAATATGGCTGCAGGGTGGTTTATGTTTGATAGTGCTGGTTTGATGATGGTTTAGCAGGTGGACCATTACAGCAATTAGCTGGAGAAGGTGGCCAACTAGCAGGGTTCTTTTGGCTAAGTGGGTTGACCAAGGATCTATTGCAGGTTAAGCTAATCCTGTTTGGGACACCAGCATCCCATGTATAGGACCAGCATCCAAAACACAACATGTGCTTTTTTCAGCAAGGAAACAAAATTTATATATTTAAACTCAGTTTCAGCCATGAGTATTGAAGTTGAAAGACAACATAAAACACCATCATTCAAAATCCATTTCAAGGCCAATATGGCACAATTTCGCTGCTCCCCACAGGCAAATGGAGACAAACAGTCAGCCGTTTGCTCATGGACCGATTGATTTAGGGGAAAAAAACAGCTTGTTCTAGGGGCTCCTTTGTGCATTTAGAGAGTGAAGTTCTGGTGCTTGACATGTCATATACCACACAGGAAATCAATCATATTTTTCCAGTGGTCATAGTCTTGGTTGTGCATGCCCGGCACAGAGCTCAGTGCCATCTGGGAGCTCTCGACAGTATCCACACTCCCTGTCACACTGGGATGGTTCATAGAGAGAAAGTGAGTCTAAACAGCATGGCAAAGTGTCATCCACTAAAATTTACAATGTTAATAACAGATACAAAATGATACATCAAGACCCAATATATTACTTTTCACTCACACTTTCTTCATCTCTCAATTTGTCTTTCTCTGGTTTCTATATTTCATAAGCTCTGTTTCAAATCCTATTGAGCTGCCTTGCTGTCTGTTGTCTATAAAGGCAGTTGCCTACAAAAGCAGCATCCTAACTGAAATGTAATTTTGAAAGTGAATGATTGCAATGCTCTACGTATGTTTTAAATAGTGTAAAATACTTTGTAGGGTGGGAAAGTAGGACACAGGGACTGTGTTCTTCAACTGAAAGGTATGATTTTTAATAGCAACTCAACAAAGAGCTTTTCAGCAGTACACACTTCCACTTTAAACAAAAGAGTCTCTTTCAGATAGGTCTCCCTCACTCGGTCTCTAGCGTGGTTGCTCTTTATTGCTCTCCCCAAATGCTTTCTGTAATAAAAAAACAGGTGTTAGTCATAATCTGGCTCAGGTGTATGCACCCTTACCGCTTTCTCTCGCTTCGGACGAACACTCGACCACACCGGCGCCATATATCCCCACCTCCCGACTAAGGCTGGGGAGACATCTGGTTTGTCAACAGGTACAACACAGGGGGAGGGGAGAGAGAGTGGGAGGGATGTTCCGCCCTTTGGTATGCCGACAAATGGTCCTCCGCCAGTTGGACGACCTTCTCCAGCGATGCCGGGTGGTGGCATTGGACCCACTCCGCCATTCGTTTCGGTAGCCAATGGATTAGCTGCTCCAGCAAAATCCTGACCTATCACTCCCTCGGGTCACGGTCCTCCACCAGCAGCCACTTCTGGCTGGCAACCTGGAGCCATTGGGTGAAGTCAAACGGTCGACCACTGCCCTCCAACTTCATAGAGTGGAAAAGCTGTCTGTATTGCTCAGGGCTGGTGGCTGCTCAGTGGCCAACCCACCGCAAGATGGTTTTCCTCAGGTCATCATAAACCAGGAGGCTTGCCGCCAACAGTTGTTGTGCCAAGAGATGGGCTTCACCGGACAACAAGGGAATGAGCCTGGCTGCCCACTGAGCACACAGCCAGCCTCAGATCTCGACTGTCCACTCAAAAAGCCCCAAGAAGTCCTCTGGATCATCCTCTGCCCCATCTTCATGAGAGTGGCCAGGGGCATGGGGGTTGCTGTGTCCGGGGTCACGGCCAGGCTTTCTCTTGGCTAAGGAGGCTCCTGATTGCATGCCGGTCCTCTGCTTGAGCTCGAAGGATCTCATGGAAGCGACACTCTTGGTCTTGGCGTAGCTCAACCAGGGCCTGATGGTGGGCATGGTGCAGACCGGCAAGGGACTTGAGGACTTTGGCCAACTGTATGGACTCTATGATGACGTACTTTTCTCCAATTTCCCGGGTTTCGGCGCTAGTGTAGAAGACTTGATGTAGGGTGGGAAAGGAGGACACAGGAACTGGGTTCTTCAACACAAAGGTATGATTTTTAATAACAACTCAACAAAGGGCTTTTCAGCAGTACACACTTCCACTTTAAATACAAGAGTCTCTTTCAGACAGGTCATTCTCTCTTGGTCTCTGGCGTGGTCACATACCAATTAGAGACAGGTGTTAGTCATAATCGGGCTCAGGAGTTTGGACACTTACTGCTTTCTCTCTCTCTCCGGTGGAACACTCGACCACACCCCCACTGCCACAACTAACTTGAAGATTGAACCTTATAACGCAAACTGCCACACGATTGATTACGACAGAGAATGGTTTTAACATGTTGCTAGGATAACAGTTATATTCTAATTGCATAAAATAGCATAGCACACAAAATATCTGGGTAAAAAATTATTTTTGTGGGGGTTTTTCTTTATGTAATTTGTTATATATATATATATATATATATATATATATATATATATATATATATATATATATATATATATATATATAATTATTATTTATTTATTTAATAATTTTTTTCTGAATGTATGAAGTATATTTGACATTTCTCTCACTTCATCTGTCATCTTAAAAAAACATTTCTCTGTAACCTTGTCTTTATCCATCTCCATGGATGATACATTCAATGCTGCCTTAGAATTTGACAAAAAGAAAGTTAGAAAGCATCATAATTGTGCTGGAACAGCCTTTGTGTTGGGGGCATGCCTATGATGTCTATAATGTTGCCTACATCTCACTAGGTTTTGGAACAGAGCCATTGACCCCCCCCCCCCCCCCTTGTTCTTTGCTGCTTGTTGACAGACCACTGTATTCAGCAAACTCCACGGAGTAGGCTAGCCACAATTTAAATGTACTTTCAGATCTATGGGGATATACCTATGTTATGTATTTCAGGTATTCAGAACAACTTTTTATGCTCTAGTTTTGGGATGTTTTCATGTTTTACCACCTAAAAAAAGAGTTTCACAAAATATTCTTTCATTTGTTCAAGAGAAAGTTCCAGCTTTTTTAGGTTCAAGCAAAATGTCCCCTTAACCAACCCCCACAGCAGCTCTCATGGCCTTTTCAATGCCAGAAGAATTAACTTGTGTGGGAGGTGAGTCAAGACCCCATCTGTGTCTCTATAAGACCATGTATTAATGTAATCAGCACTCCCAAAGAGTTTAGAAGAATAATGTATGTTTGAACCATAATCGTTAGATGCTAATGATCAGTCATGTCATTGTACAGGCCAATGTCAGGGAGCTTGGTAATTGTAATAATTATCAACTCATTTTCTTTCTTTTTTTGCCACCAATTTTAAGCATTGTAATGAAACCTCACACACTCCAGGCACAGAAAGAGAGAGAGAGAGAGAGAGAGAGAGAGAGAGAGAGAGAGAGAGAGAGAGAGAGAGAGAGAGAGAGTGAAAGAGCTGGTGGGGGAGAGAGAAAGCAAAAAAGTGAAAGAGAGAGAATAGAGGAGAAAAGGAGATGACGAAGCATATATTTAAAACTAAGAGACTGTGTTATTATGAGGGCTGCAGGGCCCTTGATGAAGAAATACTTGCAGCAAGGCAATATGCTGCACCTTTCTTACAAAAGGCCATTCAAAATAGGCTTTAGGGGAACCAAATAATCTTTAGTGCATCATGCTTTCAGGAATGGTTTTAACCAACAAATGTAATCATTCACTCACTCACACACTCAAATCAGTATTTGTGTTGTGTTTGCTAATAAATATATATAAACATCCTTGAAACAAGAACATTTTATGTTAGAAGCAAGACTGTGCTGGATAATAGTGTTTTCTTTTCAGAGAATATACAGCATACTGTATATTGAATTAAGTTTATTTTATTAATTTATTTCTTACTCCATTGACAAATTGTTGGTAAGACAAATTAACTTATTTCAAGTTGATGCAATGTTATGCAATTTTTCTTCTCAATAAAAGTATCCTTATAAAAATATATAAAACGAAATAAAAAAATACAAAAGGCCTCACACTGAAAAACAAAAGCAACAAAAAAATGTTAACCTAAAATAATCAAAATTACTCAATTCAAAAATATTATTAACTGAATTAACCTTGATGCATTTGGACACACTGGTAAAAATAGCCCATTAAGGTAACAATTGCAGGTTACCACTTAATCCAGTGCAGATAATGATAGATAGATAGATAGATAGATAGATAGATAGATAGATAGATAGATAGATAGATAGATAGATAGATAGATAGATAGATAAAAACAACAAAACAACAACATTTATAGTAAATCTAAATACATTGTAATTTTATTTGCATTATACAGAAGGTATTCCACCAAATGTAAACCATTCTATACTTTAGAATTCCATATTGGGTTTGTCAGACAGGTCAGTGTAATGGATGTTGCCTCGTCCAGCAGGTGCTCACCACACCAGCTGAAAGACACAAGCTGTCAGCCACAGGATATGTCAATGCAATATCCTAGCTGACACAGTCCGGATTGTTTCCCTCATTGCTCAGGGCCTGTCTGAAGTCATTAATCTTGAATGGGGCCTGAAACAGTCAAGGACTCAACATTTAACCAGAGCCCGGCCTAAAATAGATCCTAATTACAAATAGATAATTTCTGCCGGTGTTGCCTGGAGCATGTCAGCTTTCTCTACAGGAAGTGAAGGGTGGAAATCAGTAGTGCAGGAAAATGCAGCTTAAGAGTGAGGCTTGAGACAGAATTAGAAATGTCAAAACCAGAAGTGTGTTTTAAGGCACAATGCATCAGCTGTGTGTATCCCAAATAGGCCTGTCCCTTGTCAATTGTCAGAATTGAAACAAAAAGTGCCTATGCTAACCTCATCTATCAGTTGGGAAATATCAGTAAGCATTCTTTTGAAGTGTGCAGACATAAATAGCATGAAATGAATGTTGATGTCTGTTGAAAAACAAAAAAAGCAGTGATTTGGTGATTAGACCTACACTAATGCTAATAATTTAGGGAGCATTAGCATTGTGTTGTGAAGTCCCTCAACACATTTTCAAACACAGCGAACGCTGGACAGGTGTTTAAAATTTAGCACAACAATTGAAGACAACCACGACTATGCAGTACGTTTCACTGCCTATTACAGATATTAATTTCAGTTTAAGAGAGATAGGTGTTCTGCTGCGTTGTTTTCCCATACCCATCAAAAAAAGAGTATATAATTCTGCTTCTGTTCCTGGGATTAAAAGACATTCTTTGATTAACTAATTAATCCTGAACCTCCAGTTCTGATTAATTTCCACCATTTTAAAGCAGGGCCGGGGGGCTGATGTTACCAACATTAACAAAATGAGCCAAATTTGGCAAAGAAAACTGTGAATATAACATATCCAAACGTGCGTGTCTGCAGAGCCTCACTGCATGCTACCTGTTACAACAGCATGAAAAAAACACCGAAGTTAATTAGAACTCTGAAATATTTAAATGTTCTCTCATTGTGAGCATTTCTATTTTAAAGACTCCTCTAATTATACAAAAATCTATGCAGGGCAGAAGTCTTGGGGTAAAATTAAATTTGAGAGACAGATGAGGAGGCAGTGGGAACTTTTTGTGGGTTTGTGGAGGAAAGAGTTAGAGAGAGAGAGAGAGAGAGAGAGAATAGATTAAATCAAAGTTTTGTTTTATTAAAATGTGATTGGTGCAAAACTAGGTTATTGTTATGGGGTTGTTTACTGGCCAGAGACAAAAGATCACACCCTTAAATACCTATTTTCAATAACCCCAAACCTGTCAACACTCCTGTTTTTCCTGGGAATCTCCCATATTTCACACCCATCTCCCACCCCCTCCCGTTTTGCTATTTCTCTCTGGAAACTCCCGTAATTTGTATGGCCCAAACCTCGTTATATGAATAATCAAATCAATATATTATTACAAGGTTATCCATTTGCCAGATCTTGTATAAAACGTATCCTTCTCACACAATCGACACATCATACAAATTTAAACACATTTGTGACCTCAACCTGGCAACCCACAACCCAGTTGTGCTGTTGATATCTGCACGGGTAGTATACACGGGAAGTTGATCAAGCATCATTGGTGGATGGGAGGAGAAGTGCTATGGTGAAAAAAAAACTAAATACACATGTAAATATAACAAAAGCTGAATGGAAGAATTGAATTTCATATCTCAAAGCCATATCTACAATGCACAAAATTTTATTTTAAGTAGTCTTGTGATTATTACATAGAAGGCCATTTTACTAAAGTTTTCATTATAATGTAATGAAATAAATTAGCTTTTCATTAAGTGCCACCTAGTGTTCGGGAGTGAATTTGATATATCTTGAGAAATTTTGTCTCTGCTTGTTGTAAGTAGCCCTTTAGTCTGCATTTCATCTTGCAAATTTGTCTCGAATTTGGTGTGAATAGGTATTAGGTCTGTATGATAATCTGGTCCATATTCGACTCGGGCCCTATACTTTAATGTTAGACTTTATCTGGTCCAACCCCTTAGAAAAGTAATAACACACCTTTCCTTAACAAGCCATGCAATTTTAGGCATCATTCACATCCATAGCACAAACATTGAGAGATGAGTTACACCGTTTAGTGCACACTAAGCTTGAGCAATAGAAATAGTGATGCTTTCCTTAGCATGCATTACTAAAAAAAAAAAAAAAAACATTATCATAAAAATATTTTGGCTCTATAAAGTAGGCCATTAAAAGTAAATACCATACTCAGGAAAATGGAATATGGTTATAAAGTTAATAAATCCTCAAATCACTGACCTGCTTTGAATTTCATCTGATAAGCGTGCTGTTTTGCCTTTGTTGCACCTAATTGGCAGATCTACCACACCTCAATCAGTATTTTATTGCGGATGATAGAGTAATGACATTCAGAAGCCAATATAAAACCACACTTCGGACAAATGAAACATAATTACTCATTTGAATCATAAAGAGTCCCACAGCAGAAATGTCAGTCTTAAAGTAAGGCATATTCACTGCAGACTTCATCTAGACATTGTCCCGATTATGAGCTTGATGAAAGGGGATTGTGTGAGAGTTCCCACTTATCCCATTACCATTATTCAGACAGAGGGATTGTGACTTAATTTAGTGCATTGCTTTTTAATAGCATGAACAGAGATATGACTAGGCTCAACTGCTTCCATACATCACAATGCCCTGTCCCTCACTTCCATTACCGTGCCAACCAAGGAAAACTGAGTGCTCATCCTCCAATTATTGACGCCTCCCCTTGCAAGTTTGCTGATGGACAATACGGCATTCAGTTACACCAGCAGAATCAATGGTGTTTATCTGCTCTTTAGAAACAGCCAATAATTGGCACATGTGCAGAGAGGGGTGGCACTGGTCAAGAGAATCTAGCTAGAGCTCTTTATTTATATGAGATCTATGTGGCTGTGTTGATTACCCAGGTGCTGCCTCAGATTGACCCCATCAAAAGACTGGGAGGGGCTATCAGATGAAAGAGTTTTGATCGCAGAGAAGAGTTTTAATCGCAGAGTGAAGATTATTAACAGCATTATGACAATATGGATATAGGCTTGATATGAAGGCTACATGCACACACAAGCACGTAAAGTTTAAAAAAAAATTGGTTCTGAGTCGTGACAAAAGGTAGCTGGAGAGGATACCCCTGGTGATTTATTTGTATTTTTTAATCTTTAAATAAATCTCTAGAAGAGTATGCCATAGATGCCATAAGAGTTAAACTGTCAGCCCTTAATCCTAAATGGACATGTATAACATCAGCAAGGATACCTACAGTACATTTGCTCCAAGGTAAATGCATACTAATAACTTAACATTAATTATTGTATGTATTGATTCAGATCATACTAAAGGTGAATGTAAATAAAGATTTCACAGCATAATAGTAAGTGTGTTATGAAATGTTATTAGCAGTTCCCCATCTGTCGCTCACTTCTACGTTGTGTCGAAGAAGCGACACTAGGTGTCTCTCTTGAGCGCCTTTTGCATCTCTGATCTATGAGAAAAGGCCAATGAGAAATTGGCAGACAGAATTTACATGTCCCGCCCCCATACATACGGATATAAAGGGAGGGAAATGCATCTGTTTCATTCAGAAATTTTCTTTGGAGCCGACTGGTTGTGTATGCAGCGAGCTGCGAGTCACACACTGTTCCTCCCATCTATGAGTGTAATTGCTGTTGGATCTACGGCGCATATCAGCGGTTTTCTCCCTTCTCTGCATGGCAGTGCATCTTTGCCCCTAGGTGCTTTGACAGTGCAGTTAAAAGAGTTTATTTCTCTAAAATGTTATTTCCTCTAAAAGAGCAAATACACAGCTGGCGTTGAACGTCCTTTTCAGGACGCGTCTTTATAAAGATGCCCTTCCGCCCCGGTGAAGTTCCTGGATGCGGTAGAGTGCTCTCCGCTCCTGACGGCCACAGGCACTGTCTCGTTTGTCTGGGCAGCGACCACACTGAGGCAACGTTTGTGGATGGCTCATGTTCTCACTGCGAGAACATGACCATGGCAATGTTGTAGTCGCGGCTTTCCTTCCTCTAGCCGCCCCCCACATTACTCCAATTTGCAATTTGGGGATGGCAGCGAGCTCGGTTTCACCGAGTTGTCCCCTCGAACCACCCACCCGCCTCCCGGCACGCTCGTTGACTTCCGTCCGGGCTCGAGGCTACAGCGGCTTGCCTCACAGCCAGCCTGCCTATCCTCTTGAGCCCCCCAAGTCAGAAGAGCTTGCCGCTGCATTGGAGAGCGGTCCGGCGTCTGACGCGGATTACTCGACTGGGCTGCCGCCTTCGGGCCAGCACACCCAGTCTGAGGCTGATGCCCCGATGTCTGACATGCTTGCCCGGGCCGCCATCAGCGTGGGGCTGGACTGGAACACTCCGTCCTCCCCACAGCCTTCGTGGTTGGACGATTTGTTCCTCGGGTCTGCATGCCGCTCACAGCCATGCCCCCCCCCCCAGTCCCTTTCTTCCCGGAAGTGCATGATGAGCTGACGAGTTCGTGGATGACACCCTTTTCCACCCGTCACAAGGCTTCTCGCTCATGCACACTCACTACCCTCGATGGCGTACACCGCGGTCCCCCAGGTGGACAGAGCTGTTGCGATCCACCTGTGCCCTGAGAACGCCACCACTTGGCAGGATCGCCCTGTGCTCCCCTCCAAGGCCTGTAGGAGACGTCTTCACTGACCTCCAAAACCTACAGCGCCACCGGACAGGCCGCTTCCGTCCTGCATGCCATGGCCTTCCTGCAAGTCTACCAGGCCAAGGCACTTAAAGATCTTTACTTGGGTATTCCTGATCCCGACATGCTGCAGGAACTGCGCTCAGCAAACCAACCTTGTCCTCAGGGCCACGAAGGTTACAGCGCGGTCACTCGGGCAGGCGATGGCCACTCTCGTGGTTCAGGAACATCATCTGTGGCTGAACTTGGTCGAGATGCGCGAAGTGGACAAGACACGCATCCTTGACACGCCTGTCTCCCAGTTCGGTCTTTTCGCCAAACCCATCGAGGACTTTGCCCAGCAGTTCTCTGTGGTGAGGAAGCAGACGGAGGCCAAATAACACATCCTCCCCCGCCGCAAACCTGCCACCACAGACCACGCTCCATCTGTTCGCCGAGGGCATCCTCATGCAGCTAAGAAACATGCAGCTCTGCCTCAACTCGGGCCCAGCTCTCAGCCCCTGCGTCGCATGGAAGCGAATGCCCCCCATTTTGCGGACCCCTTCGAGGACCCGGAAGGCTCCAAAGCGGTCCTGAGACGCCTGACCCAGAGACCAAGACCCCTTCGGGCTGCAGTACCCACATTCTCAGTAAAAGAGCTATTTCCTTTGTCCCTGGGTCACCTGGCCTGCAAATGCCATTCTCACAGCACTCTGCCACCACACATCAACAGTCCTGGCATGCTGGACACAGACCTCATGCCTTCAGCCCCACGACTGTTACCCGGCTGGCCAGTTCTGACAAGTCCAGAGGATGCATCCACAGGACCTCCTCCTCAGTCACTAACCCGCCCCCTGCCGGGTATGCGGAGCAAGGTAAGTGCTTCGAGTCTTCTCTCAGCACCAGAGCCTCAGGACGCATCCTTGCTTCCCAACGCCACATTACCTGCTCTGCCCCGCGGCTCTGCCCCACTGGGTATGTCAAAAATAACCGGCCCCTTAGTGCCCCTAGCTCGGAGTTTGGACTCGTGGCTCTCACTTCCCAATCCGTCATGCTGGCTGGCCAGGACCAATCAACTCGGTTATGCAATTCAAATTGCTCTTCGTGAGCATCCGCTTTACCGCAGTACACGGCGAACATGCCAAATCCCTGTGCGTGGAAATCGTGACTCTCTTACTCAAGGACGCGATAGAGCCTGTCCCTCCAACCTAGATGAAGAACTGTTTCTACAGTCCTTAATTCAACGTACCCAAGAAAGGCGGCGGCTTACGACCAATCTTAGACTTACGAGTTTTCAACCGGGCCTTGCACAAAATCCCGTTCAAAATGCACGTAAAAACTCATTTTAACTTGCGTCCGGCATCTAGATTGTTTCACAGTGGTAGACCTGAAGGACGTGTACTTCCACGTCTCAATATTGCCTCGACATCGACCCTTCCTACGGTTTGCGTTTGACGGCCAGGCGTACCAGTACAAGGTCCTCCCCTTCGGCATGTCCCTGTCCCCTCGTGTCTTTACGAAGGTCGCAGAGGCAGCCCTTGCCCCACTTCAGGAAACAGGTATCCGCATATTCAACTACCTCGATGACTGGCTCATCCTGGACCACTATGTGCCCACAGGGACCAGGTGCTCAGGCACCTCAGCCGTTCTCAGCTGGCTTCAGGTTAACTGGGAAAAGAGCATCGCCCCGGTTCAGAGCATCTCTTTTCTTGGCATGGAGTTAAACTCAGTCTCAATGTCAGTGCGCCTCACCAATGAGCGCGCGCATTCAGTGCTGAAATGCCTCGCCACCTTCAGGCCAGGCACAGCGGTCCCTTTAAAAAATTTCCAGAGGCTCCTGGGGCATATGGCGTACTCCGCGGCGGTCGCGCGGCTGAGGTTGATGCATATGAAACCGCTTCAGCACTGGCTCCAGACTCGAGTCCTGAGACGAGCATGGTGCCGCGGCACGCACTGTGTTCAATCACCCCCGATTATTGCCAAACATTCAAACCCTGGACAGACCTCTGCTTTCTGCGGACAGGAGTCCCCTTGCAGCATGTGTCCCGACGCATCCTGATCACTACCGGTGCCTTCAAAATGGGTTGGGGCGCCGTGTGCAACGGGCATTCAGCCATTGGCCGTTGGAAAGGGGCCACGCTGCGCTGGCACTTCAACTGCCTAGAGTTGTTGGCTGTACTTTTTGCCCTGCGGAGGTTTCTCCCGCTAATTAAGGGCAAACACGTCTTGATCTGATCAGACAGCACCACCACGGTAGCGTACATAAATCGCCAAGGCAGCGTATGCTCCCGCCACATGTCACAACTCAGTGGCGCTTGTTCGCGAATTGGGCTGACACAGAGGTGCACAGTTAGGTCAGTGCTCTCATTCCTGCAGTAGAGGTTGGAGGGGAGGCTGTCCCCCTCCACCTTGAAGGTGTATGTAGCCGCTATTGCGGCCCACCACGACACAGTAGACGGCAAGTCTTTGGGTAACCACGACTTAATTATCAGGTTCCTAAGAGGTTAAATCCCTCCCGGCCAAGCCTGTTCCGCTCCTGGGATCTCTCAGTGGTCCTTTCGGGCCTGCAGAGAACCCACTTCGAGCCGCTAGAATCAGTCGGACTCTGTACCTCTCCCTGAAGACGGCCATCCTGACGCCTCCATCAAGAGGGTCGGGGACCTGCAAGCGTTCTCTGTCAGCGACAATTGCCTGGAGTTCGGTCCGACAGACACTCATGTGATCCTAAGTCCGGTACGGTCATTGCGTATCTAATTGGACCGAACGCAGAGCTTAAGTCCTTCTGAACAGCTCTTCTTCTGCTTTGGCGGACAGCGGAAAGGGAACACTGTCTCCAAACAGAGGCTTTTCCACTGGGTAGTGGACGCCATTACATTGGCCTATCACACCCAGGCCATGCCCCCCCCTTACGGGTCCGAGCACACTCAACAAGAAGTGTTGCATCCTCATGAACACTGGCCAGGGGCACCTCCCTAGCATACATATGCAGAGCAGCGGGTTGGGCAACACCCAATACCGTTGCGAGATTTTCCAATCTCAGGGTTGAGTCAGTTTCGTCCTGTGTTTTCTCAGGTCCGAGCCAGTAGAACTCGGTAACACGCTGACAAACTGACAGAGTGGATTGCTTGCACCTAGCGCCCTTTCCCTCTGCTGAGGTAAAATCGTGCACTCTTATCCCAGGAGATCCCACTAACTACCCTCCGGTCCGCGAATTCAGCGGAGGAATTCACAGACCAAATCCAATGCGGGTACTCAATCTACCCTGTACTGGAATAGGTGCTCCACAGGTCGGGCTCCTACATGGACTTCCCCCCTGTGTGCATTTTCCGCGGTAGGGTCCCCTTGTGAGTTGATCCACGTCTCCCTTGGGCAGTTCCCAACCTGCCCCTGGCCGCTGTGTCTGTAGCTTCTCCTCCCTCCCAATGAGGTAGATCTACCAGCGCGCCATTTTCCACATGTGACCTAAAAGTCCATGTGATGTACTTCACCACTCTTTACCTCCCCCAGTCTTGGCAGGTGTGGTCGCCACAGTGTCTTTCCCCACTCAAAGAATAGGAAAACTGGGAAAGATCGCCTTCCCTGATGCGTATAATAGCATTAAGATGGCCCCAGCCTCTTTAACTCTATGCCAGAAACATAGAGAGAGAAAAGGCGTGGCTGGCGTGGCCTGCTCCCATGCTTGGCACGTCACCTTGTCCCCCCCCCGTCGGGGTTAAGGAACCAGAAGGCTTTGATGATTTTATGGGGCTCCTGAGTCAGCAGTACATGTACAAGGCTCAGGGGATGGCGTGATTTAAATTGGACCCCTATTGTCGCTTGCTCGACACAACTTCGAAGTAAGCGACAGGCAGGGAACGTCTAGGTTACGGATGTAACCTCCATTCCCTGATGGAGGGAACGAGACGGTGTGTCCTCCCGGCCACATCGCTGAACCGAGCCACTGTTGCGGCCAAACCTCATTGTCAGCTCCTCAGAAAAATCCTGAATGAAACAGATGCATTTCCCTCCCTTTATACCCGTATGTCCAGGGGCGGGACATGCAAATTCTGTCTTCCAATTTCTCATTGGCCTTCTCTCATAGATCATCGATGCAAAAGGCTCTCAAGAGAGACCCCTAGTGTCGCTTCTTCGACACAACGTCTCGTTCCCTCCATCATTAAACAGAGGTTACATCCATAACCTAGACGTTCTGTCCACTTACACTACAGTTATTAGGGATGTAATCACTATCAAATGACACCTTACTCTTTTCATGGAACTGTGATAATCTGTGATGAATATGCCTTGTAATGTCACTCCCAGCACAAGTGTGAATATTTACCATTTCGTTTATGAGAATATTTTGTCAAAAACTACACAGTTCATGGCAATCTCCCATCCATTCTTATAAAAAGTTTTTCAAAGTTAAAGCAAGAGACGGTAACCAAGGGTGGACAAAGCTTAGCAAATTGTCAATTGTGTGACATTAGTAAACAGTGTCATTCACTATGCATTTTCTTCCCCACCAAACCTGTTGATGTTATACAGTTCATAGTGTTAGATATTGTTATATGTATTTTTTTTTTTATTTTTTTTTTTATAAAATATAGATATGGTTTAATTGCTGTTAACAAACAACAATTCTGTTTCACAATTATGGGTCTCTAAGGCTTAAAAGCACAAAATTAGGTGTGGGACAACTTTTCCAGTGGACGAACTTGTGATAATGCGTTACCATTTGTGGGTGGAGTTCTAGATACTTACGCCACGTCCTTTTCTAGTATCCTTGTGCTTATCATGAAATGAACTGATTTAATGCATTTACAATGTCATGACTTGAGTTGACAGGCTAATTAGCATAAACGCAATTCTGTCCTTTTTTACATACTTAATGAGACACTCTGGTAATACATGTTGAAACGAGCTGGATTAAAACTTGCATTGTCCACACATAAGTTTTGGAGCACATGCACTACCTGCCAAATAACATCTCCAACAATACATGTCATTTCAATGTATCATGAGCTGTACTCATACAAGTCTCTTCCTACCTTAGAGTACATGGCTCCATTAAGCACCTCCCCGTTTCGGATCCAGATGATGGAGGCAGCAGGTTTGGCATTGTCTGCATGACAGGTCAGATTGAGAGGGTCTCCCACTCTCAGGCTCACAACAGGGCCTCCGGTAATGACTGGATCATCCGGTGGAACTACACAAAAGAGAGAAGGCAAATAAAGTTGTGTTTATCAGTCAGGAGCAGGGGCATGGCAGATGTTTTTTCCCACCAATAGAAAGAAGAGACAGTTGGGAGGTTGGATATAAAAAAGCTGTCAAATCTTGCATCCTTAGAGAGAAAATGTTAAGACTTACACAACAGCTTAAGGTTATCAAATCACTCTCAGTGCCTGCACATTTTAATTTAGATCAGGTCAGATATTCTACGCTAGAAGAGAAAGTAGCAAGAGGAAAACAACTTTCGAAGATCTGATGGTATTCTGCACTAGACAGTGTGTGCCGAGCATTAAGGAATGAGGTTTGATCATAGTAGAGTGGTTTAATTTGATCTGCATTTAAAGGGAGCAGGTGTGATTTGTATGTATGTGGAAGCCATCATTACAGTGTGAGTCAAAGCGGGGAGCAGCCAAGTGTGCACGTGTAGCGGGGCATAATAGCGGCATGGGGTGGAAGCAAAAAGCGTGATAGGGCTGAGGGGGCATAGAGGCAATCAAAGAGCAGGCAGGAGACATTGTGTGAAGACCGTTAAGAACAGCAGAAAACAGGTTCCTGAATGGCACTGATTACTCTCTCTCTTTAACACACACACACAAGCCCGATCGTCCTGGGTTTTATTCAAACTCCAGTGAATTATTGATCGCCCTGCACACTCATTACCGAACAGATCTGGGGCAAGAGAAAATCAAAGTTAGTAAGCAGCTGTTAGAGAGAAGCAGACAGGAAGAGAGATAGAGATAATCTTTATTATCACTCTATACTCTATACACAGTCAGGGGGTCACCATATTGAGAAAGATAATTACAGTCAAGGGGTTGTTCAAAATTGTACATCTCTGAAGTCTTTTAGTAGCCCGAAAAATGTTGTTGTTCAGTCTACGCTTACAGTATCAAGAGTATTCATTCAGCTTTCAAAGAGTGAGCTACATAGCTAAGTTCTACACATTATGCAACAAAAACAATATAAATTATGTCCATATATAATTTGTTACGTTCTGTAACTGGATAACAAGTTATTTAAAGATGAAAAACATCTATGGACATTCAGATGATAATAACTGGAATCTATAGCATTATACACTGAAACACAGAAACAAAGAAACTCACTTGGGGTTCCTCACTGGCTGAACCCTTTGGTGAACCTCCAGGCACCCTTTTGAAGGTGCCTTAAATATTCCAATGTGTACTTCAGGAACTTACATTTAAGTTCCTCAAAACATTTCCATATGATGGGGTTACTGAAGACAGTCTTTAGAGCTCCAGCAGAAATGAGTGGGTTCCATTTTCTAAGTTCCTCAGAGAACCGCACTGTTGGCAGGGTGCTTTTTTGTTTGTTTGTTTTTTGTTTGTTAGTTTTTTGTTTGTTTGTAGAGGTTTATACTAGTGTAGTGAATCAACTGTAGGGAGCCTAAAAATGGTCCCTCAAGTATCATTTACATATCTTTTCATTTTTACTTTGTAAATGACAGTGTATGTTTTTAGAAAACTGGTTGTTTTTTGGGATACTTGATGTTGTGACTGAGGTTTAAGGCTAGCTGTGAAGGTTTTAGGACAGTAGAATGCATGGATTGATATTTGTTCTAAGGTTTCTATGATTGCTAGGATGTTTGCCAGAAATCCAACCAATATCTCCTATCAATATCAGAGAGTTTGCTGTCAGCCAGGTGTTCTGCAAAGAGTCTACGCCAGCCTGGTCGAAAGTAATCTAAACATAACCGTTTGATACTGACAACTGGTGTGGGCAAATAAAATGGAAATTGTGGGTGCGAGATAAAAATCATTGGATGACTTATACATTATGATATTGCACAGAAAGGTCTTGTCAACCACAAATGACATAACACATCCTCTTAATTATGAATTTTAGTTTCTTCTATCTGGACGACGTTATAGGATACCAAAGTCCACAAAGTTTATTTAGAAGAAATCCTTTGTTCCCTTTACAAAAAGCTTCACTATGATGCTGCGCTGCTAAGCGCTATGGGGAACAATCTTATTGTGAGCTGCTCTGAACATGTGTGTAACACGTCAATGAAAATTGACCAGAATTTATAGCCTCGGTTGGTGAGATCATTGGATGCACCTGTGGCCAGGCTATAAATAGGAGGCGTCACCAGAGTGTCGTCAGACATTTTTCTCTTTCTCTCTGTGTGTTTTCACAAAACTCTTTGTTAGAAATTTGTTAAAAACAAAGTCTTTTTTTAAAAAAAAAAAAAAAAAAGAGAACTTTCCTTTCCTTTCTTTCTCTATATATGTATATATATATATATATATATAAAAAAAGAGAAAGAAAATGGCGGAGAATCAGGGCAAACGATGCGTGTTTCCTTGTCAACGCTCTATGACTGACAAGGACACGCATGAATTTTGCTTTGTCTGCTTGGGGGAAGAGCACGCTGCTCTCGCGTTGGGGCAGGGCGGGTGCGCGCATTGTGACCTACTTTCGGTCGGGATGCTTCGCGCTCGCCTTGCTTACTTCCGAGAGCCAGCACCCACATTTCATTCGTGGGGCTCTCGCATGGATCTGGCTGAGGAGCGAGAGACGGGTCCGTCCCTTTCGCTCGCTCTCTCCCCAGATCCTGCTGGTCCTTCACGTGATCTTGAAGCGTGCTTCGGTGCCTCTTCAGTTCGCGAGGGGGACCTCCATTCTCTTGATACAGATTCTGAGTTAACCACATCCGAGCACTCCAATCGCGATTCAAAATCTTCGGAGGAGTTACTCGGTGTGGTTACTCGCGCGGTGGCCAGACTTCAATTAGACTGGCCACGCGACCAAGATCCCCCCAAGCGCTCCAAGTTAGAGGACAGATTTCTGTCTGGTGACCAAGGGAAGGGAACGCCTCATCAGTCCCTTCCCTTCTTTGATGATCTCCACGACGAGCTTTCTCGTTCGTGGAAGAAACCATATACCTCAGCGTTCACGTGCCCTCGACGTCGGTGTATTCGACTATCGTGGGCGCTGAGGCTCGAGGATATTCAAAGATGCCACCGGTCGAAGAGACACTTGCGGGTTATCTCTCGCCGGGTTCGGCATCGTCTCTTAAAAAACCTGCTCTCCCCTCTAAGCCATGCAGGGTTACCTCCATGCTGGTCGGGAGAGCTTATCAAGCAGCGGGTCAGGCTGGTGCTGCGCTGCACACCATGGCTGTGTTACAGGCATACCAGGCTGACCTGCTAAAGGACCTGATTGCAGGAAGAGACCTCGACGACGAAGCTTTTTCTGAACTTCGTCGAGCTACGTATTTGTCTCTCCGTGCCACCAAGCAGTCAGCCCGTGCTATTGGCCGGTCTATGTCCGCTTTGGTCAGCATGGAGAGGCATTTATGGCTTAACCTATCCGGCATCAAGGATAAGGACAGAGTTTTCCTCCATGATGCCCCAATTTCGCCTTCTGGTCTCTTTGGAGACGCCATGAATACGGTTATCTCCAGATTCCAGGAGGCGAAAAGCCATGAGGAAGCCTTTGGGCAGTTTCTTCCTCGCCGCACTCAGGGGGCGAGGCCGTCGGCCACCCAGTCTCGCCCTGATTCCGTTAGGAGGGAGGCTCCAAAGCAAAGCGTGGCAAGTCGTGCTCCCCCTCGCAAAGATTGGGGACAGGCTCGTCGCCCTCAGCAGCCTCCCAAACAAGACCTCAGAACTGGTATTTCTAAGAGAAAGAAGCCCTGACGGTCTTGTATCCAGCCCTGTGAGGGTAGTTCCCTTCAGGACGGGGCGCGTGTATCATTCACTTCGGCCCTCCCGATACCCTCACGAAACCTCTTCACTCCCGCCACCCTTGGTGTTTCGGGTGACAGGGGTTTCCAACAAAATGTTGAGTGTACCGTTGCTCCCTGCCATAATCCAGGACACGGAACATTCGACACCCCCTCGACAGGAAGTGTTGAAATTAGTTCCCATCTCAGAGAACCTGGCAGCGTGGAAACTTCTGCCAGGTATTTCTATGTGGGTTCTAAAAACAGTAGAAAAAGGCTACAGAATTCAGTTCACTTGCCGCCCTCCGAGCTTCAACGGCGTGGTTTCCACTACCGTAAGGTCGGAACAGGCGTGTCTACTTCGGGTAGAACTGCAAAATCTCTTGGAAAAAGGGGCCATAGAACATGTTCCCCTTCCAGAGAAAGAGTCAGGCTATTACAGCAGATACTTCCTGGTCCCCAAGAAGGGGGGGGGGGGGTTGCGTCCGATCTTAGATCTTCGTGGCTTGAATCGCTCGGTCAAGGCGCTCAAGTTCAAGATGCTAACAGTCAAGTCCGTCGTGTCTCAGTTCCAATGTCACGATTGGCTGGTCACGATCGACCTCATGGACGCATATTTTCATATTGGAATTCTGCCACAGCACAGGAAGTTCCTGAGGTTCGCTTTCGGGGATGAAGCCTTCCAGTATCGTGTCCTTCCATTCGGCCTAGCCCTATCACCCCGCACATTCACGAAATGCATGGATGCAGCACTGGCTCCTTTGCGACTCCAGGGCATCCACATTCTGAATTATCTAGACGACTGGCTGATTCTAGCCCAGTCTCAAAAACTGCCAGTTCAGTCTTGGCTCATCTAGGTTCTCTGGGTCTGAGACTCAACGCCAAAAAGAGCATTCTTTCCCCGACCCAGGAAATTTCCTATTTAGGGGTCATATGGAATTCGATCACGATGCAGGCACAGTTGTCTCCCGCTCATGTCATCTCCATTCAGAACTCCCTGAGCAATCTCAGGCTAGGTCAGGGTTGCACTGTTCTTCAGTATCAACGAATATTAGGTCTCATGGCGTCTGCGTCCACGGTGATTCCTTTGGGCCTTCTCCATATGAAACTGTTTCAGCTGTGGCTAAAAGCCAGGGGGTTTCATTCAAGGGCCAGTCCCCTCAGGCAAATAAGGGTTACGCGCCCAGCGCTTCGTTCCCTTTCTATGTGGTTCAGACCCCGGTTTCTCACCTTGGGTCCCACTCTTGGTGCGTTGTGTCGTCGCAGGATGCTAACGACAGACGCCTCCCTGACGGGTTGGGGTGCGGTCTTAAGTGGTCGTCCAGCCCAAGGGGAATGGGAGAGTCATCAACTCGATTGGCACATAAACCGCCTCGAGCTGATGGCAGTATTTCTGGCCCTGAAATACTTCCTCCAACATTTGAGAGACTGCCATGTCCTTGTGCGGGTGGACAACACAGCAGCAGTCTCTTACATAAATCATCAAGGAGGCCTATGTTCTCGCCACCTCAATTTGCTGGCACGTTGGATTCTCCTTTGGGCCCAGGACATGTTACTGTCACTCAGGGCAGTCTATATCCCTGGACGCCTGAATGTGGGAGCAGATTTTCTGTCCAGACGAAACTTACCGACGGGCGAGTGGAAACTCCACCCCGAGGTAGTACAACAGATTTGGGAGAGATTTTACAGAGCGGAAGTGGACCTCTTCGCTTCTCTAGAGACTGCGCAATGTCCCCTCTACTTCTCTCTGAGTCACCCAGCCCCCCTGGGTCTGGACGCGATGGCGCATACATGGCCCAGAATGTGTCTGTATGCGTTTCCCCTGGTTTCTCTGCTCCCGGGAGTCCTGGCCAGAGTTCGCCAGCAGGGGTCTTGCCTCTTACTGATAGCACCTCGCTGGCCAAACAGGATTTGGTTCTCAGAGATGATATCTCTCCTAGACGGCTCGTCTTGGACGATTCCGGACAGGAGGGACCTTCTGTCTCAGGCACAGGGGACAATATTTCATCCCCGGCCCGAATTGTGGAAACTTCATGTTTGGCCCCTGAAGGGTACCAGCTGAGGGACACAGGGCTGTCGCTTGGGGTTATTGAAACCATTCTTAGTGCTAGGGCTCCCTCCACCAGAAGAATTTACACCAATAAATGGGGTGTCTTCGAAACGTGGTGCAGTTCACATGGTGCAGATCCAGTTAACTGCCAAATTGTTTCAGTTCTGGATTTTCTGCAGGAAAAACTGTCAGCAGGCATATGCCCCGCTACTCTCAGGGTTTATGTGGCCGCCATTTCGGCTTGCCACGCCTTGATTGATGGGGTGCCTTTAGGGAGGCACCCTCTACTCGCTCGCTTCATTCGTGGAGTGATGCGACTGAGGCCTCCCGTTAGGATCAGAACTCCTTCATGGGACTTAACAATAGTCCTGGAGGGTCTGGTTGAGACCCCTTTTGAACCTCTGGAGTCAGCGTCTGACAGACTTCTGACTCTCAAGATGGTCTTTCTTATGGCTATTACCTCTCTTAAGAGGATTGGGGATCTACAGGCTCTGTCTATTTTGCCGACCTGTTTAGAATTTGCCCCAGGTATGGCCAAAGCTATTTTGCATCCTCACCCTGATTACCTTCCTAAGGTTCCTTTTTCGACAATACATCCTGTCACTTTGGAAGCCTTCTGCTCCCCGCCGTTTCTAACGCCGGAGCAGGAAAGACTTCACGGACTCTGCCCAGTCCGTGCCCTTCAGACTTATGTCCACCGCACAAGCCAGTGGCGTAAATCAGGGCAATTGTTTGTTTGCTATTGGGGCCGCAACAGGGGGCGGCCGCTACTAAGCAGACTATGTCACATTGGGTGAGGGATGCTATTGCCCTGGCCTATGAGGCGCGCGGTCAAGCTTCGCCAGTAGGTGTCAGGGCTCACTCCACCAGAGGGGTCGCCTCCTCTAAAGCCTTGGCTAGAGGGGTCCCTCTGCAGCAAGTTTGTGATGCGGCAGGCTGGTCCTCTCCGCACACATTCATTAGATTCTATAGTTTGGATGTTCATGCTACTCGGGCTCTTACGTCCTTGAGTCGACATCTCAAACTCATGCTGGAACAAGTTGTGACGCGGCGGGCTGGTCCTCTCCACGCACATTCTACAATTTCTTCATGGGCTGGATGCTCTGCTACCCCGGACTCTTATGTCCTTGGGTCGACATCTCAGGCTCATGCCAAATCAAGTTTATGGTACGAACTTTTTGAGTTAGATGCTTTACCCCGGACTCTTATGTCCTTGGGTCGGCTTCTCAAACTCATTTCTGACTTTGTGGGCTAGATGCTTCGCTACTCCGGACTCTTATGTCCTTGAGTCGACATCTCAAGCTCATGTCTGAACAGGTTTGTGATATGGCAGGCTAGTCCTTTCCGCACACATTCTTCGGATTTTATGGTGTTAGATGTTTTTGCTACTCCGGGCTTTTATGCCCTTGAGTCGACATCTCAAGCTCATGTCTGGGACCTCTCACGTTTTGTGAGAACACTTCACAATGGTCAGGGGTCCGGGCAGCCCCAGTGCGGCGGCGTGGGCATTGCGTTCGCCATAGCGCTTAGCAGCGCAGCATCATAGTGAAGCTTTTTGTAAAGGGAACGTCTCGGGTTACATGTGTAACCCTTGTTCCCTGAAAAAAGCGGAACGAGATGCTGCGCTTCTTTTGCCGCACTGGGACGTCCCAGGACCGCTCTTCAGAAAAATATCTGACGAGACTCTGGTGACGCCTCCTATTTATAGCCTGGCCACAGGTGCATCCAATGATCTCACCAACCAAGGCTATAAATTCCGGTCAATTTTCATTGACGTGTTACACACATGTTCAGAGCAGCTCACAATAAGATTGTTCCCCATAGCGCTTAGCAGCGCAGCATCTCGTTCCGCTTTTTTCAGGGAACAAGGGTTACACATGTAACCCGAGACGTTCCATATGCAATAAGAATACTTAATAAAATAATGTAGAATGCAAGATGGCATCATATTGGCTTTATATATTTGTGTTATTATTATTTTTTTCTCCCTAATGCTTGTTGTATTGTATGTACTATACGTGGAATTAATTTCCATTTTTGTGTGGTAAATGTAATTGTTGTGTTTTGTGGAGAACAAAGAAAAATTATCAGCCATGGCTTGATAATAAACTAAACTATATTACATTAATATATAGTGAAATATAACCAGAAATATAGCCATAGATTTATGAAACAAAAAAACAAAATAAAAATCTTGACTACAATATCCAAAGTTTATCATTGTAAGTGCAAGTCTCTGTACTCTCACACTGTTCAGGATAATGATGGGTTCTAAGGTAATGTCTTAGAGCACTCTGAACTCACTGAAAAATTTCTACAGTGCTCTGCAGACCCTGACCAAGATATACAGTGTGTGTATAACCACTTACAGGTGAAGTGAATAAAATGTATTATCTCATTACAATGGCACCTGTCAATGAGTGGGATATATTAGGCAGCAAATGAACAGTCAGTTCTTGAATTTCATCTTGAAGCAGGAAAAATGGGCAAGCCTAAGGATCTGAGCAACTTTGACGAGGGCCAAATAGGGATGGCTATACGACTGGGTCAGAGCATCTCCAAAACAGCAGGTCTTGTGGGGTGTACATGATATGCAGTGGTTAGTACCTACCAAAAGTGGTCCAAGGAAGGACAACAGGTGAACCATTGGCAGGGTCATGGGCGCCCAAGGCTCATTGATGTGCATGGGGAGCGAATGCTAGCCTGTCTGGTCTGATCCCACAGAAGAGCTACTATAGCACAAATTTCTGAAAAACTTAATGGTGGCCATGATAGAAAGGTGTCAGAATCCACAGTGCATCACAGCTTGCTGTGTATGGGGTTGCATAGCTGTAGACCAGTCAGAGTGCCCTTGCTGACCCCTGTCCACCACCGAAAGCGCCAACAATGGGCACATGAGCTTCAGATCTGGACAATGGAACAATGGAAGAAGGTGGCCTGTTCACATTTTCTTTTAGATCATGTGGATGGCCTGGTGCATTTGCGTCATTTACCTGGAGAAGAGATGGCAACTGGATGCACCATAGGAAGAAGGTAGGCCGGTGGATGCAGTGTGATGCTCTGGGTAATGTTCTGCTGGGAAACCTTGGGTCCTGGCATTCATGTTACATGTACCACCTACCTAAAGATTGTTGCAGACCACGTACACCCCTTCATGGCAAAGGTATACCTTGATGGCAGTGGCCTCTTTCAGCAGAATAATGCACCCTGCCACACTGCAAAACTTATTCAGGATTGGTTTGAGGAACATGACAAAGTGTTCAATGTGTTGATTTGGCCTCCAAGTTCCCCAGCTCTTAATCTGATTTAGCATCTATAGAATGTGCTGGACCAACAAGTCTGATCAATGGAGGCCCCACCTCGCATCTTACAGGACTTAAAGGATCTGCTTCTAACGTGTTGGTTCCAGATACCACAGGACACCTTTAAAGGTTTTGTTGTGTCCATTCTTCAACAGGTCAGAGCTGTTTAAGCGGCACGAGGGGGACCTACACGATATTAGGCAGGTGGTTTTATGTTGTGGCTGAACGGTGTGTGTATATATACAGTATATATATACAGTATATATATATATATATATATATATATATATATATATATATATATATATATATATATGCAGTCATCCGAAGAGAAATTGAGTGTTCTAATCAAGTCATTATAACTTTTTAGAATATTATAACATTATAACTAAACTTGTTTTCTCTTCAGATGACTTCAAACTGTCCATTTTATCATTTTTATCTACCATCTCTCATCTCCTCCCCAAAGACTAAACGACAATAAAAAGAATACAAGTGACAAGAAGACAAGTGATAAAAAAGATGAATTTTCTCATTGAAGTTCTATTTTATTGACTTTTTTGCCTGGGAATCTTTTGTACAGCATTAATTGGCAGCTTTCAAAAATAGCAATTTTAAGATTAGACTGCTAATAATGATAAACATACACTTTTGCAATCTCGAGTGCCATGTTATTCAATACAGCCCTTTGCTTGTTTCATTCTCTAGTGTTACTCTTTAAAATTATTTATGACATGTGTTTGGTAATCCTATGAATGTTTCTGATACAAAATTTATTTATAGACATAATAGACGTAAATACTGTATGCTTCTTTCAAGCGTGGTAAATTGATTTGGAGGTATGTGAGCACTGACAGATGCCACTGTTGCTTTTTTGTGTAATGACTACTGTGATTTAATTTGCCAGTTTAATCTTTGCAATTTGCTAAAGTTCTGAGTTTTCTGTTGAAGCAACAAGTGCACTCGTAAATATTTTATGTCTCAATGGATATAAATGCAAGGTATGATTGCTCCACTGCAGTCATTTCACAGGTTGTCTAGACTCTCACTTGACCCAGGAAGACAGTTATTGTGGATATTTATTAGTCGTCCCACATGGGTCCATTTTCAATGCAGCCAGTTGAAATTATGATTCAATGAATGAAATCTTTGAGCTGGATGTCCTTGGTGTGGCAGGCGTTTTATTTTATCATGCTTAAGGGCATTCAGATTGAGTGACTTTTTATGAGTAGCTTCCTAAGAGAATGCAACTGATCATATCAAAGCAGGGAAGACATTTTTCCTATATCATACTAGCTACATCACATGTTGCTATTTTTAGCAGAGAATATTAAATTTATTTGTATTTTTCCACCATATTATGTTATGAATGTAAACTCAAACAATTACTAAAATATATATAGTCCATGTTAATCTCAAATAGGTTCTTTGAGATCTTAATGTGGAACCAAAAAATTACATTTCAGAGAGAAATACTGGGTAACTAAGTCAAGTATAAGTCTAAGGCCCAAATTGCTCTTCACTTCAAATAGCAGACCTCAGCGGCCCAGAAGCATATTTGAGTTTGACACTCTTCCTCTGCTATAGACCTGTCACTATTGATGGCTGTGTCCATGTTCTACAAATGGCACTGATCATTAAAAGAAGGAGCTGTTATATCTGGCCATGAGGCTGAGGTTTTGTCAGACATTCTTTATCTAATTCCAGCTCTCCCAGACACACTCAGTCTGACAGTGAAACAAAGGGCAACCCTGTAGCCATGCTAGCCATCATCATTACTGGGCTGTTTGCAAACTCTGCATCCCCTAATGGCTCCAAATTAGCACTTTACCGCAGTCACTCGATAGTTGATCAGTAGTGCTGATTGATTGCTCCTCTTTAATTACTGGTTAGTGGGCTGCAATTCTTCCACCCTCCACTTGGCTGTTGAAGGGAAACCCTCACCATCCATATTTCCATACATCCATATAATTTGAAAATTACATTATTCAAATAAATCCTGCTGTGGTAGTTTACAAAACACAACAACTGTGACAGAGAAGATTTTCAGTAAATTATTGCTTAAATGTCTGTATTATTTTCTTGCACAAAGCTAGAGTATGACTACAGAAGGTGTGTTATATAACAATAATTTATAAAGTTGTATATTTCTGAAACATTTGTCACGTTCTTCTTTTTTTCACACTGTTCATTGTCATTGTTTAAAAAGAGCACACAGGGAAATCTGTTAAATATATTCTTTCATATAAACTGAAGATATAAAGTTAGATTGGTTGAGAACAAGATGAAGGTGACAAAATAATAACATAATTTCTATATTTGGAAGAACTAACCTTTGAATAAGTTAGTGCAAAGATATATTAGGGGCATGTAACCACCACCACTTTACTCACTTCTCTTCTTATGAAACTGTATTTATAATTTTTCACTGTGACATGATATGAAAAGTGAGAGTGGAGTTCATTAAAGAGCTAAAATATCACTGAACAGAGGGGCAATTTCTCAGTGAGAGAATAAGAAAAAAATACATAAGTGGCTAACTGGAGTATGCTAAACATAACCCCTAGCTTTTCATCCTGTTTGTACACAATAAGTACAGTATATACATTTATTTTCAGGTTACTGAGTTTAAAAGGTACTGCATAACTAGCAAGGTCTTTAAGCAGACTTGATTCAAGGCAACAGGACTCTTTTATTTGGAGTGTATGGCTGAAGAAAACAATAAATAACATACAGGCAAATGGATTTGTAATTAACCAAATGGACTGCGACATTGCCTCAAAAAACATGTGCCCTTCAAACCTTTCTTAATTTCCAGTAGCTAAAGGAAGGACATGACAAGGAGAAAGATATGTTCTATTTTATGGAGTGGGTTTGATGGTATAGTAATTACAGTGGAGGGTCTCTTGACAGATTTACAGTGGACTTCTCTGGCTGTGGCTTCAAAGGTTGAGTTATTGACATCAGAAATAAGATTTGGATGAGTGAGGTGATATAGCCTCAAATCCTGTGCACAGCAAGAGGAACAGGGGTTCTGGGCCATGGGATAAAGCAATTTGGTGTGAACTGAATAGGTGAGTTCTTGGAGTTGTTTTTGTCTCCACTGACATATCTGGCACAGCAATGTGGCCCGTCTGTTTCAGCTCCCATCACCTGCTCAAGTGGCTGCTACATGGTTTGATAGATGGACCAGCAACAAAGAAGAAATAAAGAAGAGAAAGTGGAATCCAAAACATGCCAGGAATGGAGACAAGTGACATACGTGGATCACTGGCCTAAATCAAAGCTCCCTTCAAAGTGCTGTCAATAATTTGTTGCCTTGCGGGAGGCAGAATCCATGGAAAACACTCAATGATCCATATTCTCTCTCTCCATCTCATTCTCTCTCTCTCTCTCCATTTCTCTTGCTTCTCTCTATTTGACAGAGTCTGAATGTATTTCAACGGCTATATGCATGAGTGACGCCCAGCCAGATTGCCTTCTCTTCTAAACAGACTTTACCTGTCTGAGTTACAGCAGAATGGAGTCAGGGGTGCAGAAACAAAACGTGATGGAAGGGAACTATGATTTACCTTTTGAATAAGCATCAAAGTTTAGAGGAAAGAAAGGTACTTGGGCATTGGGGGTGATTGTGGGCTGATTTTTGCCATGACCATAATGGGGAGACTCATTTTGTATTTTGAGAGGATTGTCATGGAAAAGGAAGTTATGAGATGCATGTGGTGGCAATGTGGAGATGTTATGTGGGGGGCAATGAGGGATGCATGGGGGAGAATGATCGCAATCAGCCGGAAGAGGGATAAGGTGGAGCCAGAGCCACAGTTCGAGACACACAAGACACACCAAGCTGCCTGTGTGTGTGTGTGTGTGTGTGTGTGTGTGTGTGTGTGTGTGTTTATGTTGAATGTGTCTGCTGAAAAGTAGCACACGTATTGAATGCGATGCTGAAAAGAAAGCTTTTGTTACACACTGATAAGTGTTCATTAAATGTCTGATGTGGATTTTTCACCCGGTCCCTGTTTCTGCCTTTCCCCTCCTTGTGATTTGTTACAATGCGGTTGGGTACCTCTGCCTGAAAAGGAAATGTAGGGTCAGATTGTGATTAGGTTATGGTTGGAAGCAGGCAAAGTGTTTATAATGGTGTGGAAATGACACTAAAGCATTACAACACAGAACAAAAAGCCATTTCATGTAAATTTGTCTCCCAGCTTGACCAAGCTAGTGTTTAGCCTAAAACATCTTTAAAACCAGCAAAACAGTTTAGGCTGGCTTTTCAACAGGGATGTGAATCTGTCTGTGCTTTGTTGTCTGTTGTTGGTGAAATAATAGGTAATACAAGTCAGAAGATGTATCTTTGCCCTTACTCAACATGTCAGAATATGGATTGAAGAACTGACAAGATGATGTTTAGGTAACAGAACATCTGTACAGACTCACATCTGTCATTCAGATCTCATTCAGGAGTGTGTTTGAAGATCTGCCTGAGGTCACAGCCCAGCAGGGTGGAACTTCAAGGAAAAAAAAAAAAAAACTTGTCCATTTAAATCGCATATGTCTGATTTTTGTTCACAGATGTATGTGCAATTGTACAGAAACATCACTATTACTATTACTAAACCTCATTGTAGTCACTAATCTTTGATTTAGTAAGAAAAGGTACAAAAACACACAGAAAAAGCCATTAGAAGAGACGCCAGGTCAATGTGATTTGGAAAGTTTTGAATGTTTGACAAAATAGCAAAAAATAATCACTGTTAAACAAATTACAGAAAACTCTCCACAGTCTTCTATTGGTTTCATAAATAGATAGTCCAGCCTCAAACTTTCATCATTGGTGTAACCAATGAGCTTGTTTACATGGACAACAGAAATGTAAGCGCAGCGTGGTTCTAGCAGGATGACTAGCAGCTGTACATCATCACACCATTAGCTGGGTAATTCCCAGCCAATCACATGTAAGCTGTTGCTTTATAAGTCTGCTCACAATCTATCACATTGCTGTTTCAGTATGCTAACATGGCAACCTCCACCATCCCACCACCAGTTGAGTCCCGTCCTGCATGGGGGTAGGTTCCTTGACCCTGCCTCCTATCTCCGGCAGATATGACAGTTCCGAGTACAAATTCTTCGGGGCCTACTCCAAAGAGAGACATTAATTTTCTGTTTTAAATTCATCAAATCAATGTCACCATAAATCTCACTATAGTCTGCAAGTCTCCCTGATAGAAAGATGTTTATTGAGAGAAAGCTGCTTAAAGGGACTGTTCACCCAAATCTAAATCTAATCATTTAGTCGCCCTCATGCCATCCCAGATGTGCATGACTTTCTGTCTTCTGCTGAACACAAACAAAGATTTTTTTAGAGGAATATCTCAGCTCTCTAGTTCCATACAATGCAAGTGAATGGTGGTCAGAACTCTAAAGGTCCAAATGTCAAATGAAAGCATCATAGAAGTAATCCATATGATAAATAATAATATTGAAAAATGTCTTCTGAAGCGATCCAATCAGTTTTGGGTGGGAGCAAACCATCATGTAATTACTTTTTCAATGTACATCTTGCCATTGCTTTCTCTAGGCACGATCATGATTTCAAGCTCAGTTAAAATTCTTATTGCATGCTGCATAGGCAGAGCGCTAGATGGCACTATAGGAAGTGTAATTAAGATTGAAATCCTGATCACCAAAGAGACTGCTGTCAAGATTTATAGTGAAAAAGGAGTTACATTTTGGTCTGTTCTCACCCAAATCCTAATGGACAGCTTCAGAAGGCATTCATTAAACCACTGGTGTCTTATGGATTACTTTATATGATGCATTTATGTAATATTTGAACCTTCAGAGTTCTGGCCACCATTCACTTCCATTGTATGGACCTACAGAGCTGAAATATTTTTTAAACATCTTAATTTGTGTTCTGCAGAGGAAAGAAAGTCATACACATTTGGGAAGACATGAGGATGAGTAAATGATGAGAGAATTTTCTTTTTGGGGTGAACTTTCGCTTTCTGCTGCTTCAAAATGGTGTTCACGTTTACATACACTATGTTATCAAGTTTCTCTTTACTCCGTATACTGTACATGCAGCTTGGTCAATAACTATCTTTCTTCACAGCAAATTAATTTCCCTGCGACACTTGTTTAAATAACAAACATGGTGTCTGAGGATGACTTTGCTGTTTTTATTCTCTGTTGCTTTGCTTTATTTCTAGATATTCCAGAGTTGTTGCTTTGTTTGTCTCCTAAACTTTCAAATTGCGCTGCAATAGTTGTGTTTACATCTTGGATCAAACTCTGGGATTCCCCCAGTGTACTTGAGTGCAAATAAATGGATTTTATTGAAAGTAGTCGATCTTTAAATTGCTGTGTATAAATTAGTATTGTTTAAACCTGATCTGACATAAAATTCAACAAATGTGTGCTGATTTTTCTTTAGCCGAATTTGAAAACACTGCCTCCAGAGGCTAAAGCGGTAAGTGTTTAAGAGCATATAAACAAGAGTGACATCCCTTTATATTCAGGCGTCCATTTATATCCAATTTTCAGCTGAACAGGGTGTAAAAGAGTGATGAGAAATTTTTAATTTAATGAATCTACCCCCAACCAAAACCCAATTCTAACCTAACCATTAGTAGAGACAAAATGCAATGTTAGGGGTAAAAATACAACCTCTGTATCATGCTCCTGATATTTTATATAAATTTGATTGTATTGTATTGTTTATTCGTTTGAATGGAATTTGAACTGTGGTGTCCCATGCAACTGACACAACATGCTAAAAGTCATGCCACGAGCGAAATTAATTGTTGTTGAGCTGTTCCAAATATGACCGATGGGAGATAGGGCATGTCAGTGAGTCGGAATACTGTTGCTGATCCTAGGGTGCTGGAACTTTGGAAACAGCATGCTGACTTCCCGTGTGGTTATGTTGTATTTTTCAGTGTGTGTGTCATTTTCCCTTTTCCCAATGTTCTCTTAGAAATGTTGAATTATATCCTCTTGTTTGACTTGTGACATTGTGATCTATCTGTGATCTGCCTTCAAGTGGACCTAGGAAGCTCCTACCTCCGAGTTGGGAATTTCTTACAATGACATGTCATGGATTCAAGTGAGAAACAAATTACGGAAGAATCCAAACTAAACCAAATACACATGAATGATTCCAAAAGCTCTTTTTCTATTGTACCAGTGAATAAACATAAGTGAATAAACTTACTTTATTAAAACACAACATTAACAAAGTAATAACATAATCTTATATGCAACATCATTCATTAATTTGCTTAGTCCAAAAAGGGTGAGTCATTAGTTGACTGTCATAGATAACAAATTAATATTACTGAAATAAAGATTAAAAGTTGAAAGGTGCGGCTTCGCTTGAACGTTCGTGTGACCGGAACTTGTAATTACTATATTTCTGACTCCACTTGAAGGGCACATAAGACATTAGTTATCCAATCTGTTCCAATAACTTAGATGTCTTTATCTTTATCACAGTTTATAATTTATGATTTGTTGTCTATATAAGACGCTATACTGCTCGGTTTGGCATATTTGTTTGCATGAATTAATATTTACCTGACTTGGAATAGTCTCTCTCACTAAAAAAGGAGATTAAATGGAGTTTAACAGTGTTCTTGGCATCAAACTTGTGTGGAAATGCAATCTGGATCTGAATTGATAACCTTTGTTTATCTTTATAAGACTATAAGCAGTAAGTTTTTCAACAGATGTTGAGAGGTTTTTGCATCTTATGTTTTGCAATTATTAGTTAATAGTGTCTTTAAGCTGTTTATCAAATGATAGGCTAAGACTTTGAAACTCCTAAATGTGAAGTAATACAAATTCCAAGTGTCTTCACCTATTTATTTTTTCCCGCAAGTACACTTGATTTTCCAATAGTTATGAATTCCTAATTATACATTTGATAGGAAATAAGAAATGAGTGGGGTAAATTTTGTCCTTGTATCTTACATGATGTTAATCCCTTGCAAAGCAAATATTTTCAATTGGGCAATTTCAGGACTTATAAGATAACAGAATACGTAATATCAAGCTCTAATTCTGTTATTACTTTGCATCTCTACTGCTTTTTTTTCTTTTCTTTTTGGAACATGAATGAGAATCATTGTGACAATGGGGAAAGGGCAACAATTATTTTCCACGCAAATCATATAAAAACGATTATTCACACAAAAAATTTCAATCTCGTGACAAACCTCTACGACTTTCATCTGTTGAACACAAAATTAGATCCATAGAAGAAAGAAAGTCATAATGGTTAATAACAAAATAAGGATGAGTAAAAGATTACATAATTTTCATTTGTGGAAAACTAACTCTTTAAGACCTAGGCGGAAGTGGTAGAAACTGATAATGGCAGTGGAATAGACACAAAGATATGGAACTGAGCCGTTAGGTGGGAAGAAAATGCTTCCAAAATCGTGAAAATTGTGGCAGCATGTACATCAGGTCAGATGATAGCAGTCTACATCCAATGTTCTCTATGACTAAGCATTAGTGTTGAGAGAACCTGAGTGAATTTGAGGAAGGACCGACTTCTAGAGGGATATATAATTAGACTAAAGGGCAAGACTGCAACTACAAGAAGAATTGCTCTTTCCCTGTCTTCATACAAAATTCAGCAAAGCTGACCTCCAAAGGTTATCCACAATCCCAGAGTTCTGCAAAGATAGAGTCCAAAGTTCAGGGAGTCAGTCTATACTGAGTGGATTTTACCATCTCGTCTCACAGTGGGCATACTAGATGATGCAGGTTTCTCTCTTCAAGGAAGATCTCCTAGATTTGTTTTTTAAACTATGTATTTGGAGTAAATTTTAGTCTGCCTTAAACTAAGGTCAACAAGATCATTTGAAAACACTATGTAAATTCTACTTTTGCAAAGTTCTTGAGAAAATTGTCAAAAGCAGAGTTTCAAAAGTCAGGTTGGGATGGCTAAGAGAAACTGTCTTCTCTGGTGTATTAATCATTAATGGTTCTGTTTTGTATGCAGAACTCGATAATTAATAGAGTTGGGATTGAGTTTTCTAAACTTCTCAATGCTTAATCAGATATCAAAGCCTTTAGCAGGAATGGCTGAACCAGACTCTTGTGAACTCTGTGTCTGTAGAGAGTACACCTGTCCCAGTCTTCAACAGATGCTCAGTCAGTATGTGAGGGGCGGCTGAGTCATGAAGTGATATGGAGAGGGGCTGAGGGAACACTTCAGCTGTCAGGTAAGGTATACAGTGGAGATGGAGTCACACTCCCATTCATGTCATCACCGCTGCTTAGTCTGGGCATCTTGACATTGTGAAAGACAGCCCAGAGATCACTCTGCTACAGTGCTAGCATATATTACAAGCATAGTTTTAAAGATCTAGCCACCCGTGCTTTCCAAAAGCTTGAGGTTTAAAGGTGATATGTGTAATGTTTATCTGTGAGGATAAAATACTTTTTTTTATTTCTCTATGTAATAATGTCTGTTTTCTGAATTTTGGCTGGTGATTAATTGTCAAACAAATAATTGTGATTATGTTGATTAATTGTCTTTTTTAGGACTTTCACGATTAATTGGCATAAAAAGTAATTTATTCATATAAAACCTGCAATCATGTAGTAAATTAAGGATGCATGTCTTTTATGGAATTAAATATTAAGAATGACTTAAGAATATACATTTTATTCTTGGTCCATTTTACATTTACACTGATGTTTTTTCAACCCAGCAAACCTGAATAGCTATTATATTATATTATATTTTATATTATATTATTAACAGGCTAGTAGCTTTATGATTTGTGTTGCATTTGTATTTATTTAAAAAAAATTTGCATACTGATGTAATATAAAATGTTATATTATATTATACATCAGTATGCAATGGTAAAACATTTCTGTACTCAAATATTCACATGTTATTTTAGGGCCTTCTGCTTAAAACAAAGAGTCCTTATTCATATGAAGGAGGATTTTGAGATTCTGTTTCTTCGTTCTATAATTTTCACAGAAATAGAGTAAGGGATTAAGTTTGGTGACGCTAATAAATGCGAGCTCTTTAACCTCTTTTTATTTCCCCCTGAATTAAGCCAAAAAAATTTAAAATTCCACAAATATCACAAAGCTACAAGTGGTGACCAGCTTGACAGGAAATTAAACTAAGCAGAGATGAGCTTTAGTTTCTTGGTGGATAAATAGCATCATCTGTACCCACTGAGGCAGTTCTAAAGCAGAACGTCTCGGTTAGGTTCCCAGAGTGGAACAAGATGCTGAGTATGATCACTATGGGACACCATCCAAGTGTAACATGGTCTGAAGCCCTTATACAATCATGGCAATTTATTGGATGATGGTGCTTAAGCAATGCCCTCTACGTCACAGGATCCATAACGCCGTTCGATTTCACGCCATTCTGCGGACATACACAATTTTGAGCGTTCAAAAAACGGCAAACTTGACTCGATAGTTAACTCTGCTTCATCAATAAGTACTTCAGCAAGCTTCGTCTGGTCAGAAGTACGGTCCTCTGAATGGCTGATACGGGCGGATTCATAGGATGCTCTTATTCCAGTCCCCTCGTTCTGCGGCCGGTCTCACAGGTCCATGCATGATCCCCTCTGCCGTGAGCAGTCGCTTCGAAGAGGTAGGAGAGAGAGAGGCTGCTCCTTCATTGCCTTATTCATGTGCATAGAAAAGGAGAATAGGGACAAAGGGGCCCAGGTTGTTTCCTTACCGTCCAACAACGAGTTCTCTCATACAGTGTTTTTTAAAGACACATGGTCTCTCACACGCTTTGTTCGTCAGGAAATGGGCACCGAGCTAGGCCACAGAGCATGTTCGACAAGACTTATGCTTTCACTCAGAGGGACAAACATGAGGATGATTCCGGTGTCGGTTGGCACTCCTATCTTCTAAAACACAAAGTTGAAATACAAAACAGCTCCAGGACACAGAGCTCAAAATCTGGAGACTGTGGAACTGGAACAAATGGGGATAACTCCTTGTGGTGAGAAATTGTGAGCTTCAACGAAGCGCTGTTGTCCTCGTCAGTACCTTGTAATGTTTGGGGAAAAAAATTGCTCTGAAATGTATGCTGTGTCAACAATGTCCTAACGAGTTTTCCACACAATAATCCTCGCTTTGATGTGGGTTGCTAGAAACAAACAAAAGGCTTAGACACTTTGTGCACTGAAGAACAGAAAATCTGACTTGATAGCGTGAATGCAAGCACCTTTATGGAGCCTGTGACGTAGCTCCCTAGGGAGTGTCACTTAAGCGCCATCAGCTAATAAATTTGCGTGATTGCATAATGGCTTCAGACCATGTGACACTCAGATGGTGTCCATAGTGATCATACGCATTCTAAAAAAATTATGATCATTGCAACCAGTTCATCCACCAATAATTTTTGTACCTACATCAGAAATATCTAGTTAACGGTAAAATGATGCACAGATAGTGGTAGTAAGATTATGGTGACAGTGTGTTGGACCAAGCAAAGGCTTTTATAATTAGAAAATAAGTCTCATTTGTAGGGGGGAGCAGTGGAGAGACACACTGCAGACAACAATTTATCTTCTTTCTTCCTCTAATTTCCCTTAATACATCCTCCCATGTAGGTCATTATTTTCATTTTTACAGATCAAGAAAGCAGATCATATTCCGGTAGCTGAGCAGATGTGCTCCATAAATTACCCCACCCGTCCCATAACCTTGCCCCAAACCCATCCCCAGTTAGTGCTTTCCCAGTAATCCTCAGTTCTGTCCACTGGTGAGGGCAAAGATAATATAATTTGCTGGGTGTGTGTGGGTGGGTGGGTTCAGGTCTTTCTTCAGAGCAGGTAAAAATACTAGGGGGTTGATTATAGCCAGGGCACAGATAACACTGTGGTTGCCCAATATCACAGAAATGGCAACGCTGAATAATAACCAAATAAAACTTAATTAAAAGACCTCACTGGTTTAATAATGAAGACGGTGAGATTTGCAGCAGGAAATTAAAACTGAGAATTTATGGTAGTGTAAGGGGTTTGGTCATTGAAAAATAAATTTTTCATACTGTACATTACCCTCAGCTATGCTCAAGGATAGTTTAAGTTTATTCTATTCAGGCTGTATATTTATTTTGATTTCATTTTTGAATGTTAAATGATAGATAATTAAAGAGAAACTACCAGCTTTGAATTTTCTCTTTTAAAAAAGTTTATTATCTGGATTTGCCCACACAGACATTAGAGAATGCAAATAATCTTTTGCTGAAAGAGTTTCATATGCAAATATATTGTCCCCAAAAATATTTGAACACACACTGTAAATCACACTTAAAAAATGCATGAAAGTATTTGCTTATTCTGAGAAATCGTGCTTGTAGATGCCATATGATATTTAGTATCTAATGCAATTGCATTTATTCATGTTAACTGTGTCTTAAGTATCCAAAATGATCCAAATACTTGATGGGGCCATTCTAAGGTTTTGGCAGGACTTTTTATGTGGATCTTTACATAATGTATAAGTTGTGACTAACCTAGTACAGTGAGTCGGGCGGGACGGGACCTCATGGCAGCTTGGATCGCCTGGCACTCAAACACAGCATCATCCATCAGCTCCACTCTTTGGATTCGCAGGTGGTGCTCACCAGATCCGTGATCCCCGACCACAGCATAACGTGGATATCCTGGAAAACAGTGGAGTTGGCCATTTAACATCCTGAGAAATCAGTTGCAATAACTCTTTTAAACTTGCTCTTAGTGCATTTGAAATGTTTATATGTTAGATATTTTGTTGAAGGAATAAAGGCGGTATACTAAGGAGGTTCCTAATTATCCATTCGCCTCCTGGCGTGTCGGTCAGAACACAGGATAAGATCCAAGCAGCCAGGTTCCAATCAAATAGGGTTTATTTACTTAGAAGTCACAATTTACAGGCACATGACAGGTTGCATATTCAGGTAGTTGATATGAGGGTAGAGGAGGGTATTTTAATAGGTTATACTTGTATGTGTGTGTGTGTGTGTGTGGTTCTACAACAGAAACAGAAAGAAAGAAAGAAATAGATTAACATACCATCTCTGTACTGTTAAACCTCTAACAAATAACAGGATATTATGCAATCCTCAATAGCAATATACATAACATAGGATAGGAATATCAGCTTGTAATGCAATAATGCTCACCACTACATGCTGATATGGCGTTAATATGTAAACACATAGAAAATGGCAAACGAAAGTAAATCGCCGATCGGCAATGAACATAGGTGAATTACCCCTCATACATATGAACATAACAAATAAATTCTAGTCATCATCAAACACAGTGACATGTATAATGACATTATCTGCAATATTATTGCATCAGGAGTCAGACCTAATTGAACATGAAACATAGCGCTGATGACACTAAATTAACGGGTAACATTAGATCCCAATACACTCAATATCGGCGGATAAACATCACATTAACAGACATGAAAGGATATGTGGATTAATCATAACATATACACGGGATATAACGACTTACAGTCACTCATGGACGCACACTTTAGCACCCACAACAAGTTATATAGCACATATCACGGGCATGTATTTCGTCTGCCCTGCTCCGCTGTATAACGCCGTTGATTGACAGGCGCTCTAAGCTCCGCCTTTCCAACATTATAGATGGATCATTTCTACCTGGTCTCATATAATTATTTTACTGTGACGACGAGTTTGCAAAGTTATTTTTACAAGTCTCATTGTACATATTGTGGCAGATTCCTAGCTAATATAACAATGACTTGTATTACCATTATATAAACGGTCACAGCAGATTATCTATTCATAAACACTTACTTTTGCCTTAACTCACACAATGCTATTTTATGTCATCTAAACATGTTTAGGAGCCACATAATATAATTTTTCAAAAATGTTGCCACAGTCACATTTTTTCATGAGATCAGGCTTGATAAAATGCACATTGTCACTTGCAGTTCAGTAGAGTCTAACTTAACACCCAAATAGCATTTTGGCTTTAGTCACTTTTAGTAAGGTAATGCCTGAATGTCACAGTGAGCTTTTCTTAGTGGCTGATGCAACATTTACTGTTTGTTAGCAACCATTGTAAAATCAAAGGATATTAACTAAATGTATTCTATACTGTCTGGATGACTATTTGACTGAGCTTTCCAGCAGGACCAGTAAGGGACTTACTTTTTTTTTCATGGATGTGTTATTTATAGTAATGATTACCAAAAAAAAAAAAAAAAAAAAAACACACACAGAGCCATTCTCTGCTTTGTTTTACCTACTTTATGATTTTCATGTCAGAGTCAATGGCTTTGTTTTTTTGTCCTGGTAAATAAAATAATTGATAACTTGTGTCTCTCTGGACCTTTAAAAAACAAAACAAAAAACAATTAATGTGAGACAAGAACAAGTGCAAGAACACAGTTATTACCTAGTTATGAAAATACATGAAAGATGAGCAGAGGTGTAAGACTTTCTGTTGGTTGGGGTGAAACTTTCTATCGGTTGGGGTAATATTTTATGTTGGTTGGGGTGAGACTCCTGGTTGGGGTGAGACTTTCTGTCTGTTAGGGTGAGAGGTTCTGCTGGTTGGAGTAAGCTGTTCTGATGATTGAGGTAAGACTATTTGTTAGATTGAGGTGAGGCAATCTGCTGGTTTTGCTATCAGACATCCTAGCATGGTCCACAACCCTGCTGCTGATGTTTATTGGTGTAGTAAGATACTTGGAAAGCAGCACACAGACCCAAGAAGATTGAGATGTGTTCCACTGATGGAGCAGAAAGGTGATTTGTGGTTTAATAATACAATCAGTGGGATGTGTTTCAGGCAAAACAGACAGTTTTACAACAGCGAGCAGAACCAACCGCCTTCAAAACACATCAGTAGACTATTAATCCAAATTTGCATAAGGAGCGAATGGAGAAGCTTAGTTTGTCACTATATGAAATGTAAAGTAGGGGAGGGTATGTTTGATTGTGTCATGCTTTATGGTACATTTCACAACCACTCAATATGAATTCATTTGTCGGCTCTCATATGGCAAGATATTCACATAATTATAAGAGATTTACAATTTCCAACGAGACCCTTAAAAGTGATATCATCGCTGTTAGAGCAGTCTCTTTTTCCAAGGCAACAGTAATAGATGGCTGATGGGAGACGTGAATTTAATAGTGTAGAAGCTGATCTCAGCTTTTTTCTTTGCAGAAAGAAGCAGTGTGCATTTATTCCTCTATTTACTTCAATACAGCTTTTTATGTGGCTAAATTTACACCTTCCAAAGTGATTCTGCAGCTCCTACTTCAAGTCCCCATGGGGCAGCCATTTGAATCTATGCCAGTGAATGACCTGCGGCAGAATATTGATTTTAGAGCATCCATCGATATGATTCATGTTCGCTCCAGAGAATTCTCTGTGACATAATCGCAATACACCCTTGTGCTCTAGGGGCACTCGTTGCGAGCAACCTATCTTTCAGTCTGTTTTCTATTTGAACTGTTTCTTTCTCAGGAGAGATGTCTGGCTCTAACTTTTGAAGTAACAGAAAGGTTTAAAAAACAGAATATGGTTTCTGTTTGATTGGGTTTATATAACAGACTCCACTTGTTTATAAATGTGTCATCCATAGTCAGATTGAGAGGGCATTCTAATATCACCTATATCTTTTCAAGTGCTGCTGTGTGGTTCGAAATCCACCCAAACTCTGTAGTCTACCACAGGGTTATTACCACAGCCATCACTGTAATCTACAGCAATGAGGCTTGAACGAGGGATGTGCTTTAACATATTGCTGTAGAAAAGAGTGAAAAATAGACTGGACTCTAGTCTAATGGCTTTTAAGTCCTTGAACCTGACTGTTGAAATCACTGTGCCAGAAAATGCCAATTATTGCCTGTTGCCTCATTGGATCTCATTCACTTTTAATAGACCATGAAGTATCTCTCATTTCCCCTATTGAGGAGAGAGCAGCAGACGATTATGGTGCAATGTGTTTTATCTGCCCACATACAGCTTTTAATTTCTCTAAGTGAGTGGGAGACAGAAGAGAGGCAGGATAACCCCAAAAAAACAAACATTAAATAACACATAAAAACAGCCTGTGCCCACATCATTTACTGGACTAAAATTAACAGCACTTTGGAAAGTTCTGTTCTGAAGGTCTTACAATAAATATATGGTAAAGTTCATAAGAAGAAAAGCTAATGGAAAAGCAACATTGACACAACATGATTTACAATAATTGGCCCAATTATATTTCTACATTTGACATAGACTTGATTTCTTTCATTGTGTGTGCATAAAGCATTTGATCAGATTTGAAAAATCTGTTCCTAGATCCAATGTACAGTATATTTCTTATCTGATGTGCAGCTGTGCAAATGTACACCTGGAGGAAAGAAAATTTAGAAATGAGGTCTGATTAATATTATTGTAGACATCAATTACATTAACTGGAGTGCAAATGGAGACAGCTCATATTTTGCTCCTAAGAAAAAGACCCTAGTAATAGCACGTGTCCAGTGTAAAATTTCAGAAGAGATCTAAAAAATGCCTCAAAATGTGCAAAGATTTGTACTTAACTGAGAACTCCATAAATCACCTGGGCAACCTTTAAGCAATAAAAAACTCTCCTGGGAAACATCAATTTAAAATGTAAGGACTTTAATGTGAGCATAGCCAAATCAAATACTGTTTACCTGCAGTCATTACTGTATACTAGCAGCCAGTCAAAGCAAGTGAAGCAGACTCATTTTAAATACCATTGACTTGGTTCGATACTGTGTTTACTCCTGATGAGAGATTGATGGTTTAGTTGCAGCACCTATTGCCACTTAATGCCTAGCTGTAAATTATGAAGTCGTATTGCTCAGATGGAGACAGAATATATGCACTGGCTTATTACTTAGTACTATGATTTCAAGGTAATTTGAAAAATTGCAGCACATATTTGTTTAGCAACGCCTTACTTGGTCAAACAGAAGGCACTGCTTTGACCCAGCAAAGCTCAGGAGAATTCATGTCATTCAAAATTCATACCTGACCTTGGCATGACCAAGGCTACAACAAATCATGAGTTTCAGTTTAACTACAGCACACATGCTGAACCAATAATATCATATTGCAGTACTGCCAAGTAAGTCCCATAGACAAAACAATCCCCAGAAAAATTTAAGTTAGGTCTCTTTTGTGTATGAGTTTGATTTCAGCAGGGATTCATTCTGTTTTAGAGTGTTATCAGCTTTGCATATAGACAAGCTATCATTTGTTTCTTCAAACCAATAACATACAATGATTAACTGTGATCCAGAGATTATATCCATCTATATCATTATCTGGCTCAGGTATACAAACGTTAATGTCTTAGGAAGCCAATGACTGTGCCTTGTATCAGGATGTTCAGTGTGATACATATTTCATCTCATGAATGATTAATATCTCATTATATAAATCATGCACGCTTCACTGAGAAATGCCCATGCAATACGCAGCAGAAGATGTCAGACCATGAAATAACTCAGTCATTGATCACAATGAAGCCCAAAGACAACCCACGTCAACCAAAGCAAACAATATAAAATACCTCCATTAGTGTTAATGAATCCATCAGGGCAGGAAGGGATTAATCTTTAAGTTGGATCGATGGAAGGGGGAAAGGCCTTGAATAGAGATGTGACGCAGTGATGGATGGTCGAGATGATGAGTAAGTGTATCTCCCTGATGCCTCAAACTGAGGAAATGGGAGAGGGAATATGTGTTAATTATGTACATGACTACAGATCTCTTCTATTCTGCTGGGTTCTGGATGGCATGGATCAAGAAACCTAATATCTGACATATTTTGTAGAAAGAAGGAAATACCAGTCTTTCTACATTATCAGTAGTGGCAAGTTCCGACTCAGCTTTTAAACCACCACACTGATTTAATTTACTTTCTGTTGAATTAACAATGGAATAGAGAAACTTAAAATGCTGGTATTGGTATGAGCACAACTCTTTTAGAAAGAAACATTTGTAGATTGCTCTGCGACTATAAAGCTTTCTCTGGATTTTTCAACAAAAAACTGATTTAGTGTGTGGCACGAATCTGAAAGCTACTGTTTGGATTACTGATATACAAAGTGAGTAAATAAAACAATGCGTCAAAACCAAAATCAGCATGCTGATATTCTGCTTATGTCCATGCCCGCTGCCTTATACTGTCTCATCTCCCTCTCCAGTTCTTTTTAGATATTTACATTTACTCTTGCACCAGCAATACACATGATGCATATTCATGACTTTTATTTGTGTATTTGGAGCAGCCTTCTGCTGATGCCTTTAATTATATCTGCAAGCGAAAAGACCTCCGCAATGAATGCAGGGACTGATAAGAGTCAGACTCTTTTGTCTGCCGATTTATTAAACATATTGTTTGAGGTTACTAATTTTAATCAATGTTCTCGGGAACTGAAACAGCACTGAAAGAGCCACTGTAGACAAGCCTCGTCTATGACTAGCTGAGTAGGCTAATATTGAAATGTGGAGCATTCATATGAGCTGTTGTACTCTCCTAATTTTTTTATGTGAGCAGCTGCTATCTTGGAGTGCGCAGTTGTAGATGTGTCAATTTTCTTTATTGGCCACAGCACTACTTGTTGATGCAGGCAAGACTGATAAAAGGAGCAGCTGTGTGGAGTTTTATTCAGTAAAGTGTGATTCATGTCAATTTTGTGCAGTGTGCACTCTGCCCTTGTACCCGAAGCTTGGTTTTGAAGAGGTCTTTTGTCTGAAGCATTGCCTCTCTGAATTTTGAAAAATACATGCCATAAAAAGAGACAGCAAGCGAGAGCACAGGACTTCAGTGAAATTCTTCATGGCCCTCTGAGTGCTGGCCCGCCATTGATCCACATAAAGAGCTGGGTGGTACTGGCTCGGCTCAGATTGGGTTGACCGTTGGCTCCCGTGTGTGACTGTGAAATTGCAGCTGATGTGATGTTAAGTGCCACTCTCTGTCTCTTTCCTCATAATCATAAGTCCCAGAAGCTTTTCACCTCTTCTCACCTTCCCAACCCCTCCATACCACCTTCTCTTCTCCCTCTATCACTATTTGTTTGACCACTTTTAAAGCCCCTCTTCCAGTGTTTACACTGCCAGGGCCTGGCTCTCAGAAACCTGAAAATGAGAAACTTGGGACAGTGGGCTCAGTTGCTTAATCGGGTTTAATTAAAGGCCACTGTCAGAGCCAAATATGGCACAGAGTAGCCACTACTGAAGGTCAGAGGCAAATAGACCTGTGATCTCCAGTGGAATACATATTTAATTTTAAGGATGAGCCCAGCAACTGTTTTAAAGAGGCCAACTGGGCATTACATCATGCTTTGCACTCAAAGTATCCCTGGGCGCAATGCAGAGGTGTAACTGTGATGGAAAAATTGAGTGAAACATTGATTTACCCTTTATGCGGCCAATCATCACAGGCCGAGTCAAGGAAATCCTGCCAGTATCTAGACCTTTGCTTAAGCTTTACTTTTCCTTCTAAATGATGCTTACATCTGTTCTGCCCCACATGGAAGGATTTCATATATAGTAATTTAGGAAATCCACTATAAATGTCATAAAGGGGACCAACTGTTTCCAGCTACCATGAATATGAATAAGATCACATTCTTCAGAGGTCTGTAGGCGGTCTGGGAATCCAATAATTGTTAGTGCATATTAATCAACTTGGCAAAACAAGCAGCACTTTGATAGTAGGGAAGAGTCACACACCTCAAATGCTATTAACAGTAAAATGTACTTAACAATTTAAAATTTTAGTTGCACTTGTCCTTACCATAAGCCTGACACCAATTGGAAGTTTTTTAAAAAATAAATTACACCCTCTAGCTTAAACTTGTATTCTAAAGTTATGTCAACCTTAATTATCAAAAGCCTTGTTTAAAACCAATTTTGTTGTTTGAGAGGCTAATAAAGACTAGGCTGCAAGTTGAATTGTAAAATACAATCAAATTTGTTGGAGCTGTGGACACGTTTGCCTTTCACACAGCCACTCAGGTAAAATGTAACAAATTCCCTTCTGAAAAGGCCATTTTAGAGGAGTATGGATTTCCATGATGGTCTTGGCTGGTTTCAGGGTCACAAATACCCATTTATGGGGGTGTATGCAATCTCAAATTTGGCAGCTGTTAAATTATTTCATAACACATTCTATGAAGCCCATATTTATAATGCATTGTAAAGGCATTATATGTGCATTGTACCGCATTCATAATGTCTCATAATACACCTTATAATAAGTTACTTATAGTAACTTCTCATAAATAATTATAACTGTGTTATAATACCTTATAAGACTTCCCCTTTCATAGTTATATTTAAGAGTATAATGCATTATAACACAAGCAACATCACATTTTAACACAGCAGAAGCTAATAAAATTAATTGTATAAGTGATGTCATGCAAAAGCAGCATAGTGTAAACAGTCATAAGGCTTTATGACATGATCATATTATAAGTGGTCTATGACAGCTTTAAGTAAATTTACAAAAGCACTATCTTCTTAAAAACAGACATAACACAAACTTGTAACATACAATACAACAACTCAAACTTATAATAAGGAAGTACTTTATAAACAAGTCTCCAAATAATATATACAAACATTGAAGTTTATTAATATTATTAATAGTAAACCTTGTAATTTTACAAGTGTCTTTCATAATATCTCAAAATACATTAAATGGTTGTTATTTTGTATTTTGTGCATGTGTAATATATATAATTTCTTATAGCCACTTATGGATGTTTATAAAAAGACATTGCTTTTGTCACTTTACTTTACACTTTACCCATATGTGTTACATACATTGCACATTTGTTTTTTGAATTATGCCAGATTATGCTAGTTGCTGCTGCTTGGTGCTGGTTTCACTGGTGGACCAGCATAGCCATGTTATCTAACCAGCAAAACCTGTTGTCAACCAGACATTTTTCTTGTAAAGCTGTTTAAACTAGTTAAGATGCCCAGTCGGGACACTGGTACACCTCTATCCCATCTTGGGGGACCAGCTAAAGTACAAACATAATATAAAATACATACAAATATATATATATATATATATATATATATATATATATATATATATATATATATATATATATGTTACTGTGGCTGGCCGATGTATTTGTAAACCAGAATTCACAAAGTTTTATGAATGGTAGAATATTTATCTGAAATATCACATTTATCTGTTTCTAAGGTTCAACACCTGCCGTGGATTCCCCTTTATTTTTAATGTGACGTAAACTGATTTATTTCGTAAAGATTTTGATCTGATGTATGCTGTTAGCTCACTTCATTAACCATGTTCAAAGAATTTGACAACAAAAACTGTTAAACTGTATCTGTTTATTGATATTTTGTACATTCATAGCATATCGCATTCATAAATCAAAAAAGAGTCACTTTGTTCAGAATCTCATAGCTCTGTTAGACTCGTTGATACTCGCTGCATATTATGACTAAGTGTACTTTAAGAGACGAGACCCAGACAAGTTTTGATTTATATTGAAAGTAACATTGTCTATGGTGAAACAACTTCAGGTGAAAAAAAAACAAAACAAAACATTGAAATATTCATAAAAATTGGTTATATAAATAAGAGCATACACTCAATATTTAAACAAGATTATGTGCTAATGCTAACTGCCTGGAGTCCTCAATGCTTTATGTAAACAAAATACAGAATGTTAGTATTGTAAGTTCAAAATTACATTTATTGTCATTCAGCATTTACACTAAAGTAAATAAAAATATACTAAAGGGCCAAGACTGCATCAGAAGAACTCTTATAAATGGGAAAGTAAGCATAGTCTGCCATTAAACTGTGCTGTAAGCCTTTTGCTGGCCATCACTCGACTGTATCCTTACAGTTCCTAAATTTATCTTAAAAGACATGATCAGAATATACCCCGCTGAAAGTTTAAGCAATAAACAAGCCTAATCTGATAACTTCAAGTCTCGTGTAAACGCAGGTATTTATGTTGTCATTTCTTTTAAATAAACTGATAGTTATTAGTTAACTGGTGAGCTTGAAAATGCATTCACTGATTTTGAGTGCACCTATACGGGTCTTTTAGCAGGGTTTGCTATCAAGTATCTCAAAATAGCCACACTGTGAAAAACTAAGTATGTTCATGACAGAATGTTGTGTGTTACCTGAAAGGTCTCTTCCAACGCCCAGAGCGAGGCCATCTTTGATCCACAACACAACGCCATGGTAACCAGGTATGGAGCAGGATAGTGTAACGGGTTGACCAGCTACTACCACCAAGTCCTGAGGCTGCTGTGAGAATACTGCATTCACTCCTGCAATGACACAGATAGAGATATGATGAGAGAGATTGAAACTCCACTGTTATCACCCCAACATACCACTTTCAAGCTCTTTCCTCCCACTAACATATGTCTTAAACACCTCAGATGCATTAAGAAGTGGTTCAATGTCACATTACCTTATTTGAGGAATTTATTCAATGAATAACTCTCAAGCACTTAAGGGTGATTAAGACGCACACTGAAGTGCATTGAGGGCCTCTCTTCAGCCCGTCAATGCTGTATATATAAATACATAAAGCAAATGGCGTTGAACAACTCCATTAGAGATGAGTGGCCAGGAATGCTGTCAGCAGTAACCCACAATATGTTTCTTAAAGTAAGGTGTCATAGATATAAAGAGAACAAAGGAGATAATAGAGTACGAAAAGCACTGCCTTCAAAATCTGTTGTATTCTGTTGACTTTCTTCTCCTTGTACCCAAGTGCTGTACCTCAGTGGGACAAAAAGAGACTAATGGGTGTCAGTGACAGGTGCATTTCGGTGACCCTGACAATATCGAAGGATTTTCAGCAGCTCTGTTTAACATTTAAACACGGTAAGAATCAGTCTGGTGTGTGTATATTATTAGATGGCAGGCTTTAAAACTGAGTTCAAAAAGTGATCTGTTCTTTCAGAGCATCAACTAATTTTCTCCTATAGGAAATGTTATTGCTCAGAGGTTGCTCTTTTATACCTCATGAGACTTCATTGAGGTCACAGTTATGTTTCATTTAAGTATTAACTTGCCCTTAAAATTTAATAGGGAAAATTAAAATTGACACAAATGTAAAGAGCTATTATATGAATTTAAATAGCACCATGGAAGACAGATGAGACATGTTTGAGTTCATATTGAAATCTCTGACTTTTTATTTACAGACTTTGCTATCTTTGCATATCTGAGCACAGTTTTAGACATTTGAGATCTCTAAAACTCTAAAGAAGATGGGATCATTTTCTCAGAAAAAAAGCAGCAGGAGACATAAATCAAAACCTTAATTTGTTCTCCATTTAATCTAATTGATATCAATGAGATATGAAAGATATACTGTATACATTGTGATGTTTTTCTTTCCTATTTGTTTAGCTTGTGCAACTCAGCCAACTACTTTCCTGTCTCCACATGCAATAATGTTACAAGACAAATTTATTACATTTCAATCTGTAACATGCCAACAGTGGCACATATTGCATTGCATACAATCATGCATGAACACAAATACAATGGTTTTACATAACCAACCCAGTCTCATGAAAATTCGGAAAAATTTTACGAGTTGTCTATTTTGTATGATTTTGTACAAATTTGTTTGTATAAATGTGTACGATTTTATCACGTGCAAATGCCGAATGTCTAAGTGCGAGTTTCGTGGACATGGCGTTAAGTACATGCTTATTAATATTATGCCCTTACCCAAACCCCTTATCTAAACCTAACCGATCAGTAGAGTTTGTAAACATTTAAAAGAAAGCTGCTGTGTGTGACAGAAGCAAGTAATTGTCGCATATTAGATGGAAATGATTTCCAGTGACATTGGCTGTAGTGAAAGTCATACAAATTGAGTGCAGTTGTACAATATCATATGAATTAGCGAAATTTAGAAAATTTGTATGAATACTTATGATTTCGCCAAGAGAGTGTGTAGTCATAACATTTATTAATATTGCATTGAGTTGTCTCAGTGGAGAGATGACAAGTTTCTTGCTAGCAGTACTGTATAATGGGAGTACTACTGGCAGTCATGCTAAGTTCTGCAAAACTTTATTTTGAGGTTGTCCAACCCTTACACAAACATTTTGATTAATCACACATTGTTATCGGCGACAGGAGGTAGAAAGTTCTAGCGATGGGATAAAGGTGGCCTGAGTTGTTTCAGACAGGCTACTCAGCCTTTCTCAGCCTTTATATGGTTAGGATGGGGTTAGGGTTATGTACTCTGCTCCCTACCAGTGAACAATTCCAGGCATCTTTGTACAATGGGTGAAAGTTCTGCTGCTGAAATAAGTCATGCTTATTGAAATTCAAACCACTGCCCCCAGTGGCTCAAGCTAGATATGTTGTTGAGGTGAAATGTCTTTAGGGTGGCACCAAACACAAGTTGTATTTTTAGTTGTAAATTATGTAGTACAGTCAGCAGGAATGCATATTTTCTTAACCCTAACCCAAACCTTTACCCTAAATCTGTTAGTCAGTAGAGTAAAAATATAGTGTAAGAGCAAAAAATGCAAAATCTTACAAATGTGTTCATCATTGTTTGTGTGATTGCCATTGCTTGCTGGATCCTTTGGGACCAGAACCCATTTCTCAAAAGACATAAATATATTATACTAGTTTGAATTGATGCAAAAATAGTCTGATGAGAGATGGCATTTGTCAGTGCTCTGAATCGAAAGGTCAATTTCAGGATACATGTTTATTTAGAATTTCCTGTGTGAAATTGTCAAGTTTTGTTGCACTGTGATGGAATCAGATGGTAAAACCATGGTACTAAATTTGTATACCAAGTTATCTATATGATACACAGAGGTGTAAAGCCTTTATTTTTCCATGGCACCATGTCCAAAATACTTATTCAGTATAAAATATTTGTCAGTATATTTTTTCCCCCTCATTTCAAGGGTTAGGGTTAGTCTGTAGTTATTAGCTTAATTTGAAAACAGTTAAAGTCTATGACAATGATTTATTTGAAATATTTAACTTTGTGTGTGTGTGTGTGTGTGTGTGTGTGTGTGTGTGTGTGTGTGTGTGTATGTGTGTGTGTTTGGGTGTGTCTGAAATAATCATTAATGTCTAGAAAATATGGCATTTTATGGATTAATGTTAAATTAAAAACACAGGGAGGAAAGAATGAATTGCCAGAATACAGCAGGATGTCTTCAATGCAATGAATTCCATGGATTAGTAAACAAATCAGTCATACCCCTTTCCTGCCTCCAGTAAAATTTGATGAATGGCTTGTTAAAAGCTAAACATGAGTCCGCAGATTGATTTATACAAATTCTCCCCGGCGGAATCTAGCGTCTGCTACCCCAACAAGCCATTATTAAATCAACAACTGCAAAATATGCACTATGAATTCTTACAAGTACACTGGGATGTTCATCTTTGAAGCCTAGCAGGCTTGCCTGGACACTGCATTGCATCTCAGTCCATCTTTCTCTGCCACTGTGTGCTGGTTTATTTGTATGTGCATGTTTGTGGGTGTTTTCTCTGATAGTTCTCTGTATATTACCCAGTACGCTGGAAGAGATTGTAGGCTGAGGACTTTGTTGTTGCTGTGTATCACAGGAGTCTTGCTTTCCAGGCTTCAGAGAGATGTCGGGTTAAATCCATGTGTTTATATATGGTATGATAAGTGTGGGCGAGAAACAGCTCAATATTTAAGTCATTTTATATTATCATAAATTATCCTCCCTGCCCAGTAGGGGGCAATATGCAAGAAGAACACAAGAAAATGAATGTGATCACAAAAAAACACAAGAAAAAGAATGTGAAAGAAAAGTGGAGTTTGACTGAGCAGGGAGGAGAATTTATAGTAAAAAAAAAACTTAAATATTGATCTGTTTCTCACCCAGACCTATCATATAATTTCAGAAGATATGGATTTAGCAACCATCTACTCCAGAGTAATCTGGAGTACTTTTATATTTTTGGAGCTTTAAACTTTGGACACCCATTCATTTGAATTGTATGGACCTGCAGAGCTGAGATATAAAAAAAAAAAAAAAAAAATCTTTGTTGTGTTCATCAGATGAAATAAAGTCATCCACATCTGGGATGGCATGAGGGTGAGTAAAATCATTTTCATTTTTGTGTGACTAAACATTTATTTTAGAGGTGAATAATGGTAATTCACTATTGGATGAGATAGAGACAAGGTGTTTCCTCACCCAAACTGTATATATATATATATATATATATATATATATATATATATATATATATATATATATATGTTATGCTAATAGAGTGTATTTTCACTGTATTAAAGTTTGCATTCATAGTAACACTGTTTTGAACCCTATTATGCCACCCACCTGGCGAAAAAAAAGTTTTCCTCTTTTTGGAAACCAAAATATGGTCACCCTAAACAGCATTCATCAGGCTTTGTAAAGATTAATGGATTAAAAATAGAAAGTGAATTGCAATAGCATTGTTTCTGCTAACAAGCAGTTATATAGCAACTGAAATGGCTTACATATACACAGCATCACAAGGACTCCTCTAAAAAGTGTCAAATACTATCGCTTTCAGTGTGATTATAAAGCATGAAATCGGACATAAACAGTGTGGGAGGCTTGGTCAGCGAGGTTAACATTTGATCTATTTGCAGCATTGCACCACCTGGTGTGTCCACTTGGACAAAAAAAGGGGGCTCAAGTTTCCCAATTCTGATGGAAATAATTCACACATGTTTTAAGCTTGGCAATATTCAGCCACATCTGCCAAAGTTATGCTTCAATGCTCAGCCAGCCAGGCCTCACAGCTGACCCTTCCTCCTTACTCCCCCTACCTCATCTTGTCACCTTTCGAGACTGCCAGCTGCACAGGCAGCAGTGTGAGGAGATCAGTGAGGTGGAGACAACAGATTCCTCCACTTTCTCTCATACAGAACTGTTGCTTGATAATACCCCTTGATCAAGTCTGCCAAAGCAAAAAAGGACAAGTGGAATAGAGTTGAACAATTACAGACTGCATTCAGCCAGATTTGCTAATTTCTTAATGATTACATATTATTGAAGGGATGAGAAATAAAAAGCTGTCATTTTTTTATTTATTTCCTTGTTTCGTGTAACATGAAAGGTGAATTTTGCATTTGAGCGTTCATGACAGATGTATTGTGAATAATTGTATTTTTGAGTATCATTTCAATTTATCGGTTGATCCAGTTCACAAAACTGGTCTAAATGATTCACCCATAAATCTGACTGACCCGGTTCATGAGTTCAGCTCACTGATTCAAGCTCTAGAGAGGAATCTTGACAAAGAAAATTATGAATTAAATTTCGGACTTCAGAAATCTTGGTAATTTGAGTCATATGAATCACTTTTTTAGCTCTTTTAGCTCGACAGCCCCAGTCCTCATTCACTGTCATTATATGGAAGAGATTTATCCAGGGTATTATTAAAAAACAAAACAAATTGTGTTCTAATGAAGATAGTCATATGGGTTTGGAATTACATTAGCATGAGTACATGACTAGCGGAAGATTTTCGTTTTAACGATCCCTTTAAAGAAAATGTTTGTAGCTTCACAAAAAATTCTTAATGTTGTTACACAGGCATTGGCAGTAGTGACAATAATCCTCCTTGTAAATGCCTTAATTACTGTGATAATCATCGAATGGAAAATAATCCCAAATAAAATATAGCATTTTAGTCTTTTGAGATAAAGTAAATATGGCCAGGTGTAGCATGTGTATTGCTTGGTGTTGATATTCCAGGCATGCTCTTCGGTTGAGTTCAGTCTGTGGGGTCTGTTAACACTGCAGGCAGTGCCATGAGGGGCTCTCCCCCCTCCAGCTACATACATGTTCCATTAATAATTCAATTACCTCAGCACAGCAATACCCTCTTAAACCTGAATGTTGTAAAACCTGAATCTACCCACTTCCTGTTCAAACAAGATGATTCAGGTTAACAAACGCTGAACTCTAGACAGTGTATATGAAGTATCATATGGAGTGCCTTTTTATTATGAATTGTATCAAGCTCTGCCTCTGCCTAGGCTAACTCTCAGCCTTCTTGTGTGTGTAGTTGTGTAAAGTACATCTTCGAGTGCTGACTAAAGATCATTTGGTCGGATTGTGTCAGGCAAGTAGTAGTAATCCCATTTGATATTGAAAATGTAGGACTTTGCCAACCTTTATACGTTTCATGTGCTTGAATACCTTGATCTAATTACAAAAATACAAGTGTTCATCAATAAAATTATAATTTTTAATGTGTGCGTCTTATCAGCAGGGGAGGCAAACATTGAGCGGATTACACCGCTTAATGCTGTCAGTTAACAATTTATGAATGTTGAATTTATTAATGATTAATTAATATGGGAATATCATTATTAGTGTAAAATAAGCGCTACAAAATGATGCAACGGTTTGAAAAGGCAATTGAGTTTTTGTTGTTTTTAAATTTTTATTTAAATACTTTGAATCCAATTAACTCAGAAATTATGTTTGTCCTTGTTAACTATAATTTGTTTCTGTATTGTCAACAGTTTAAGGACATTTTATCAAACAAACAGAGAAAAAAAGAGGAAGTGTCACATATCGTATGTGAAGCTTGATTTTTATCAAACTTGACAGTGTAATTTGACAGATTTGGAAAACTTACCTTTTACCAACCTCATTTAACATGGTGGTTGCATAGTTTAATATCCCAGAACAAAAACTTGAACAGATTGCCAACCATTTACAAAATGTATGCCACAATGTGTGCTATCCCTTTAAGAAAATAACAGTAAGGTCTATTATGCTATTCCCCAGCAGGGAGTTAATCAACATATCCACCTCATGTAATATCTGTGATATGCTGTTGTGAGAGAAAAATAATATAATAGCCAACTAAAAAAAAATAATAATATCCAACTCTCATACCACTAAAAGAACATTAGACCTACAGTATCTACTGTAGTTATCAATGTATCAAGGTTGAGCTGATTTAGTCTTGGCTATTATAATGATGTAGAACAGATTAGATGGAAAGAGATGAAGACAGCTGGAGTTTTCTTCACCTTGTCACTGGCTAAAAAATATATATATATTTTTGTCAGTAAATATCTGTTGTAACTGGATAATTATAAACAGGCTGAAGATAATTGTTGTTGTGTACATATCTATGGGGTGTTGTACATGTGAGAGCAACAATTTTGGCTTATACTAAAGAAAATCTTTTTGAACAAATACTAAATAAATAAATAAATAAAAACTGTCATTATTTTCACTCTAACATATCCCCAAACATGTAAAAAAAAAAAAAAAAAAAAAACACTTTCTTCCATGTAATAAAAATAAATAATAATAAAAAAAAAATTCTTCATAGGGTTCATTTGCCACAATGAAACTGTATTGGACATACACAAATAAAGAAAATGATAAATAAAATCACATCATTCCACAAAACCACAATAAAAGCAATTAACACTTTGATACTCAATAAACTGTAATCAAATATGCCTGTTTTGTTGATTACATCAAACGATATTGAACAACTTAAATTGAATTCTGTTTATCACACAAATTGATCATATGCCTTCAGAAGACTTGGAATATAGCGTGTTATTTAAATAACTTTTACTGTGGTTTTATGTTGTTTTGTTTTTTGTTTTTTTGCCCTGTAAACTCTTTTTTTATTTAATTCTCACATAAAGCTATGACAAATTCATATGGGTTTGAAGCAACAATAAACAGTAAATAATGACAGAATTAAAAAAAAAAATTGGGTGAACTGTTCCTTTAAGAACAACATTCAGTTACCAAAGCTGTGGCAGAGTAGCCTATTCATATTTACTATTCATATACAGATCAATCCAAACACACACACGTTAGAGAATATTACCTCTCACCATAAATATCCTTCTAGAGAGCAAATGTGTTTGTGTGTGTATGTGGGTTTGGGTGGTTTACGAGGACAATATTTTAGGGTATTATGCTATAAATGTGGTTTATGAGGACATTTCTAGTGTCCCCAAAATTCAAATGCTTAAAAAAACATACTAAATGGTGTGTGTGTGTGTGTGTGTGTGTGTGGGTGTGTGTGTGGGTGTGTGGGTCTGTGTTTTAGAGGATCTATCAGTGAAACATTGTATTGGAGGGTTTCTGCATACTAATTTTGCAGCCACAGCCCGAATGTGGAATAGCCAGACATCTCATTTCCATACAAATCAAGTAGATGATTATTTTTAATGCAAAGCTCCCAAAAGGGCAAATAAACGTCATAAAAGTGGTCAATATATAAATTGTTTTCTATATTCCAAGCATTCTGAAGATATATAATAGATTTGTATGAGAAACAGACTGAAATTTACGTAAGTTGTTAATCACCGATAATCTTCTCCTCGGCTAAAGTTTTGAAATCGACAAAAAAATCTTCAGGACTTCAGAAATGGTTACAAAAGGCCATTAGATGTATGCTACTTGAATTATGTCTGACTTTATTGATCGGTGAGATTTGCCTGTTGCAGTCAGGAAGGAGTTGTAAAGAGAGCCGTCAAGCTGGACACTTTTCCTGTTTGTGAGTCTGGCCAATCTTGAATAGGCTGTATCATCATTCAGAACTTCTACAGATGCTCAGAAGCAACTGTGCTGGTTGAGCCGAGCGGCTGTTATCGAATTACTCTCGCAGTACTTTAAAGGCATGTATCACAATGACGCAGAGGTGGTGCCGTCTCAAGTCGGACAACATTTTTAACCAACATGCACTGCTTCAAGTCTGGCACCAGTCGGTCTATACAGAGCTGCATGTCAAAAGTCAAACACACCTAATGGTATCGTAAGTCCCATGACCAAACATTACAAGTGCAAACCTGTGCCACAGGACAATATTTGATACAAGTGGAGAATATTTTTATACAATGACAAATTCAGTTTTTGATGTGTTTCTCACATTCCTTGGCTTCAAATTTGTGGCTTCAGAAGACTTGGAATATAATGCATGAGTCATACGGACCACATATATTTTATATTTTGATGGTTCTTCTTGTCATTTTGGAGCTTGGCATTAGAAATCACCATGTACTTTAATTGTATACTATATAGCATTCTTGTGTGTTCTAATGGAGGAACAAAAGTAAACCTGGTTTGGAACAACATGAGGGTGAGTAAATATTTCCAAAATCTTCATTTTTGGCATCATTAGTCTTCAGCGCCCACAGTAAGCCTTTGTCTAGCCTGACTGTGCTGTTTCCTATTCCTAGCTGTTTACTACAAGGACAGTCTGCCATATTGCTCCTAGACTAATACGAAAAGTACAGGAATGAATAAATAACACTATTATTATGTTTTATTTATACATTTGTTTATTTTTTCTCTGTGCTGTCAGTGTGAACCTGGGTAGAATTAAAACTCACCATGCACTACATTTGTTGGCTCAATGTCCTTTGGCTCAAAGATGAAACTCCCATTGTGGAAGACAGACAAATTAGACCAACACCAGACATTGTTTCAGTATGTACCTACTGGCTCAGAAAGTGTTATTTGAAGGCATAATAACAGGGACAGCCTTGTTGGAGCTTGGTTAATCCAGACCTGGGGACCCAGGCGAACGCAAACATAAATGGTGTCTGAGCCAAATGCAGCCTAATTGAATTCTGTCTATTGGGCCAGAGCTGATGGCCAGATCAATCAACGCTTTGTGTCTCCCTAGCTACACCTACTGAATCCTTTATTTATCAAAGCATCATCCTCTCTGCATCGCTAATACTGTAGTTTTCACTTACAGCTTAAATAGCCCTGTGCATTAATTAATGCCTTCCTTTGACCAGTGAAACTCTTTTTTGCTAACCAGTGCCTCTTAGCTAAATGTAAATGAATATCTCAAATATCAATCATTATAATACTTATATGGCACTACTATTGGCGCAACATGGATATCCTGAAAAGTAAACATAATGTGTATATATATATATATATATATATATATCATTCATATTATATTTGATGTGCTGAATTGAACAGTGATACATTTCAGTTCATATTTATAGACCAAGGAGAAGTTGTCATGGCCAAACTATCAAACATTTGGCATGTCTGAAAAGCCCAGGGAGTCCTCTGATAATACCTCAAGATTTACCACTGTAATACAGTATGTATGGGATAAGAAAAAGTTAAATACAAATGTCCTATTCAAAAATGAATTGATGAGGATAATAACCTTTAAAACCTAATGTATCAAATATGAAAAAGTTTTCTGACAATTATTTTATATGCCAGGTTTTACAGTGTTAATAATATAGTCTTTATCTATATCAAGGGGTGCATTTCCCAAATGTGTGTTTTGAACGAGACAATGAAACACAAGAAAGCAAAAGAAGCATGCCATAATATTCAATACTAAGAATAACTATGAAGGAATATAATATGTATCTTTTGGTCAGTCAATATAAATGTCTGATTTTGGTGATAAACTTAACCCATTATTCTCTAAAGAGCCAGAACCTTTATGTTTTTCATTATCATCTCAATCCATATTCACATCATCCTGTCCTGCATTTTTATTTACAGCCACCCAGCACTTATTTTTTCATCTATCTTAAATCACTTTCCCAACCTTGACCTGGATGTGTTTAGGAGGAAGAGCTTTATGTGATTGACAGGCTAGATGTATGCCCATGTCCTTCCTCATAGGGGACAGATTTGTGCTTCAGATTTTAGCGGGTAGCCGCCAATCACTCATGACCCTTGCTAATCTGCACTCGGCATTCAGCTTCAAGGTGCAGACCCTGATTGACGCTCTTAATTATCTGCTGTGCAATCACTAATTGGACAATGCAGCAGAAGTGTGGAGAGAGGATCAACAATTAATCAGTGGAACTGTGCTTTTAAATCCTAAGCTATTATTGCCCACAGTCAGGCTATATATATATATATATATATATATATATATTGGTGCTCTATACCAGGCATGTGAGTAAATTTTATGTGTAAAAAACAAGTAGCTGAAAAGAGGTGAACGAAGGACTTGAGCTGTCTGTGGTCCTTCGCCTGAACTGCAAATATGCACAAGACCTATTATAAACAAAAATAGCATAATCTATTATGAACTCCACTACCTTCGACAGACAACATTTGAGTGTCATTTGCCAGGTTCAGTCCAGTTCAGTTCAGTGTGAATGCTAGGAATTAATCTAGGATTAAATCTTATGAAGTAGAAAGTTGCTACTTTTGTTAACAATGCTACTATGCTAACTATGCTCACTAAGTCTTTTCAAGGAAAGTCTTCCTATGTAGGCAAAAGGCATATAATGCTGCTTCAATTCAACTCGGAAAGTCTGAATTCCCATCTTTTCACTTAGAACAGTGCACTGGAACTCCACTTGAAGTCAGATTTCCAACTTGAAGATGCAGGTGCATGACATCACACACAATGTCTGCATCTGAAAATGTAAGCAGCCAACTTACTGCTTAACAGAGGTGGGTAGTAACATGTTTTATTTACTCCGTTACATTTACTTGATTAACATTAAATTCACAGCTCCAACTTCAGGCAGCACGCTGAGGTAAATTTTCTCTCTCTGTGTCCGCTATCGTCAACTCATTAACTATTTCCTATAGAGTGAATGGCAGTTAGTACACTATATCTCAGCAGTAAGTGAATGAAATGAGTGAATGGACGTGAGTGTCGGAGCTCTGGGGCTGGTGCAGAAACGTCACGTATGACATTTTTAAATACTTGGGTCTTATTAGTTATCCTTATTAAATAAAATATTAATACAATAAATCTTCATTCTGTTTGCATTTTTAATATATATTGTATGTTAATATTAAGAGTAAACATTGATCAAATAAAGAGTACATTTTAAAATATATCTGTATGTTCTGTCTCTCTATATGTTATTATGTTATTTTAATCTAGTAATTATTTGTCAAAAAGTAATTTACTACATTCAGAATAAAATAAAACATTGCAGGAGTGAAGGAAGCAGTAAAATCCTAGCTCGTTTATTTGGATACTTTCTTACTCTTACTCAAGTAATTATTTATGTTAGTACTTTTACTTCTACTTGAGTAATTATGTTTTTGAAGTAAATGTACTTTTACTTGAGTACAGTTTATGGCTACTCTACCCTCCTCTGCTGCTTAATCAGTTAACAGCTTAATCGACAGCGTGTTTGAGTGAAGGGAACTCTTAAGAAAACTGTTCTCAGAACAATTGTAAAGCACCTTATTTTCATCCTACCCCCATATATAGTCTCTAAAGGCATAATTTTTCAGTTTTCGGATGAAGTCAATTTTAGCACCTTGATAGAAGTTAACAATATTCACTTTTAAGCAAGAAAAAAAGCATCAGTGAGTCAGCATTCCTTCTTTACATGATACTAAAACTGTTTTACAGAATACAGGTTTGTAAAATATGGTAAATTATACTCTTTTTTTTTTTTGCTAATCGTACACTGTAAAACAAATGCTAGCATTGCATAGCATCATTTATCCTCTGCAATCTGGTTTCTATGAGATGTTTATGTTGACAATTGAACTCCTACTGCTAACACTGCTAATGTCCATTAAGCAGTGGAATGCCTTTAAGGTCAGAGATAAAGAGATATCAAAAAGGAATATCCCACATCCAAAATCACCATAACTGTTCACTGAGATTCCATTTCAATTACATTTTTTCTAATTAGCTATAAACGTTTACAACAATGTATTGTATTTGTATTATTATTTAAGGTTTTTTTTTTTTTTTTTTTTTGGTCCAGATAATGTGCATTCATTTTCTAGTGTAAAAAAAATGGTTGACTATAAACTGAAAGAAGGGACTTCGATTCCATAACTTTTTCAATAATTGGTCCATCTCCTCCTCTTTGCACTATTTCTGTCTGTGCTGAACCTAGCTCCTGAGCATCACTGTCTATTATATGTGTAATACTCCGCAAAATGACATCCACTGCCTAAGATCATTTCAGATTGACAAATGCATATTTCATATTGAATTTGGGGTCAGTGCTAAATAAATTAGTCATTGCAGAGAAGGTGAGGGTTTATAGCTGGGTCACTGGCACCACTTCATATCAGATTCCATTAAGATTACCATTCTCTTAATAGCTTAGAGTTTCTACTGTGTGCTTATGTGAAAAGATGACATATCACGATTTGAATGTACAATATATATATATATATATATATATACACAACAGTTAGTTCCGGTCCTTGAATCTGATTGGACGAATGACGTTCTATGAGCACTGATGGTCTGACACCATCATCACTCGGGCGCTTCACTGTGTGTGTATCATTGTGTTTGTGCCATTCTAAACTAAAGTGTAAGAGCAGTGCAGATCTGTTAAGCGATATGGTTTGTCTTTTTAAAAAATTTTTTTTACATGTATTTGTGTTGACATTACATATGTTAGCCAGTAGGTGGTGGCAAAAATAATTTTTATGTGTAATATGAGCCAGTTAGGTGAAGTGAAGAAAATAGCTTTAAAGAAATAGCTTTAAATAGTTTTAAACTAACAACTTCATTATTATGGCTCATCACAGCTGAGAGACACAACAGACTGATTAATTAAGATCTGAAGGCGCTTACCTCTTAACAGACTTTCCACATTGGAGTGGACACACTGTTTAAAATGGAGGACATTGCGGTTTCTTTAGCGAATGACTCTTGCGCATTGGCTAGCGTGAAATAGGGAGAAATACCCCCGCTTAGACCGCTATATTCCACTGAGAAAACAGATCTTCAGAAAGCTGACAGCATCTCTGCTTGAGTGTGGCAACATGTGATCACACATGTTCCGTCTCTCTCTCTCTCTCTCTCTCTCTCTCTCTCTCTCTCTCTCTCTCTCTCTCTCTCTCTCACACACACACACACACACACACACACACACACACACACACACACACTCACACGTGCGCATCCGCATTGCCCTTTAAAGACTGACTCTTGCAGTGCAAAGTAGGGCTCTTCTGAGATGGACACCAGATTATGGACAGCACTCTTTTATTATGCAGCACTTTTTAAACTAAACCCTTTTGCACCTGCAGACAATGCACCTGAATATGAATGAAGCGAGCAGCTCAAAAATAAAATGGTGCTGACAGCGAAAAGCAGATGGTAATTGCTTTCATCTCTATCCATCCACTGACGTTTCAGTAAAGTGTAAATTACATTTGATGGTGCAGAAGCGTTTTTGAAAAGGATGCCCATTAGGGGCCTTTACATGATGGTTAAAATCAAGAGAAATCATTACAGGGGGAATTTGTTAAGTGTGGAACAACCTTGGTGAAATCGTGGGCATCAATAATCCAACTGCAAAGGCTATGAGTGTGTCGCAGATGTATGATTGAGCCTGAATGGATGCGATGAGCCCCTGTCCTCCTCCTACTCCTTCAAGACCATTAGATGAATTGTTGAATGGAATTTCAAACGTCTGGATGCATATCTCTCCCCCATAATAACTTGGCAAGGTTTATCACCATGTACACACAAGATCCTTCAGGCTCAGCTGGCTACCGCAGATTAATAGTCAAATAAACATTGCATGCTGACAGTGGATAATGTAAGATGAGTCTTCGGTTTATGTGTGTGTGTTTGAGTGTATCTGTTTATGTCAATAGAGATCGGGAGGGGAATTGTGCTCTTTATCTTTCCTCCAATCCGAATGTTCAAATTCATTTCCTGTCATGCATTCACAAGTAAAAACAAATAAACCAACGCAGGACGGGGCCAGCCTGGTTATGTCATGATGGCTCCTTTTCTAATGAAGATTTGTCTCCTCCACTGCAAACACATAGTGCTGTTGGAATAAACATCAGCTATGCAGGAATCCTGCATATTTATACCCCAGTTGCACAGGGCATTAGACACATCAGGGAAGCTGCAAGGGTAAAATAAAGATGGATTGCCTGTGATGATGGGCTCTCTAAAAAAAATATAAATGGCAGTTAGAAGAGGCCTGGGGGTGTTTTGCTTTTCCCATAAGGCATTTGGGTAGCATCAACCATCATAAGGCTTTATTGAATCTTATCTTTATTTTTATTTATTATTTGTGTCTGTGTCTTTCCTCTTGAGCTCATCAAATTATTCCAAAAAGTGCTTCCAGGCTTCATAACAACAGAATGGCATAGTGACATATGGCATTCACACGTTTATTAATCCAGTTCACTATTGATGACATTCACTATGAATTTGATATTTCTATCTACAGTGAAATATCTGCCCTTCGTTGTAAGTGGGCCCGTTTCATTTTATTACAATACAAACGGGTTTGTGTGAACAAGAACAAACAACATTTCAAATGACCCAGATTAAGCACCTGGTTGGATAAATTAATCAACCTATATAATGTTTTATCGTTTCCAAGGTAACCCCAAGGTTCCAAAAGTGAACTGTGCCATTCTTGTGAAAGAATAAAAAAAGACCCATTAGTTGCTAAGCATGCATAATGAAGGGAACAAATGGGAATATTCCTCTGTTAAAATCAATTTACTATAAAATATACATTTGCAATTTTAAAACAAAAGATGTAATGCAAAAGTAACCTGCACATAAATGACTGGTGCTGATACTCTATCAAAAGTGCTCTTTTATCTTGCTAACTGTGAGTGAACCCATTTATATTTTTTGTTCGTGGAACTGAATTTTGAACAATGTATTCCCATTGCTTTGACAAAGATTAAGTGTAAAGATAGATCAAAGCTGTATGAATAAAAAGCCCTAAAGGGTAGTTCATGTGGCAGGGGATGGAAACACATGGCCAAAAATATCTTCTTTTTTTATCTATTAAAATGTAACCAGATACTTTATTCAATTACATTCACCATTGAGTTTGTCAGTTTTCTGAAAAGTCAAGTAATTAATCGATATTAGTATTTAAGAAGAGCTTTTTTCGTTTAAAATAATAATAATAATAATAATAATAATAATAATAATAATAATTGAACACATTTTTCAATGTTTGTCTGATATGTGTCCAAATGTTTTATCAGTCACTGAAAAACAGTTAAACTTTCCTATTGAAAGACCAGCAAAGGTACTGTTAGCATGAAAACCAGTGTGCTGTTCATCAGCAATTAAGGTCAATCTAGTTGATCAGCATGGCTTTTCTTGTGAAACTGGTTAACAAAATAAATTATGCAAGTAAAGCTAGTTTAAAAAATATGTCATACAAGTTTGGAACAAAGCCAGGGTGATTAAAATTATGAAATATCAATCCCTTTAAGAAGTCTAGAGGGGACAGCATCCAAAATGTGACACAAGCTACTGACCAACAATGCTGGTCTTTTTAACAGGATTATTTCAGTAAAGAGGAAGATACATTTTCAATATTACATCATCATTACAAAGGGAAATTAAGATGTTGTGTGTAAACTGGGCCTCACTGATCCCCAGCCACTCTGAGAAGTGGTGCAATCTTTTTCGCCTTCATTTAATTGTTACAGTAGAAAAGAAAATCAGCACAGGGAAAAATGCGAGATGAATTGTGTCAGCAATTAAGTGTAAGTGTTGGTGATGGCTCTTAAGATGATGGCTCAAAAAGCAGAAGTAATGCAGTCCACCATGTTTTCTTGTTTTTACACCAGGGAAGCCATTTTATTTTTGAAATTAATAAGTTTTAAAGCATTGTTATTATGAATTGTCTGAGGTAGAATGACCAGACATTCAAACTCCCAAAACATCTGCTGAGGAAAGAAGGCACAGCCCACAGATGTTTTGGAAGATTTATAAATTTGGAGGGATTAAATGTGCAGCGTGGCATGAATAAATGGGGGCCCACTTATGTGGCCCATATATTGAGAATGCCAGAAGATGACAATCCATCTCTCAGCAGGGAAGAGGGAAGGAGAAAGTGGAAAATAGAGTGATGTTCTCACACAAACTATTGGCAGCGTCCACAAACAGCGAGATGAAGACTGTAAACATGCCATCTTATGAGATGATATTGTCACAATGGATTGTTGTCCACAATTTAATGATTCAGACCACTGTTCTTCACTGTTCTGTCGGGATACAGTTGTGCAATTAAGGTGCTATAACGCCACATATTTCAATGTATTCACCCCTCCTTTTCCTTAAAACAAAGGCAAAAAACTAAAATAAAATGAGGTGCTAACAATGGAATTAAATGGGAAGATTTTTGGAAGATTTCAGGGCATAAATATAATTTATAATATACTTCTGTTAAATTATTTGAACTATAAAGTTAATGAATTCATTGTTTATCAGGATTACATGGTTTACAGTATTAAAGCATTATGTCATCATGTAAACATAGTTGCAAAATCTGAACTTTACACAGTAAAGGTTAGTAAGTTATTTTATAACTGTAAAATCATGTTAACATGCATATTGTTTACTTCTTGGCTTCTTGGCTTTTGAAACTTTTGAAAAAGTGAGTATTTTAACATTTGCAGATCTGCCTGATTCACTTGAAGTGCTTCTGTGTTTACATACAGTATATATTGAGTAAAGAATGGCATTTTGATTAAAAATGTGTTTACGTGTCCATGCATTCAGCTCCATTCACCACAAGCGCTCTTTAGAGCGTGCATCGACGTACACGTGAGCATTTGAAAGCAACCAGCACGCTGGTATGAGTCAGTACTCTTAACTGCTGGTACTTTAACAGGTGGCTATTAAAATATTAAACTGAGGAGAGATTTTGCAGCACCCCTTGCCAGACACCCAGTTTGGGAACCACTCGTGAAGTGAACCACATTTTTAGCATTAAAATGCTAAATCAGAATTGCTGCTTGTAAATTGCATTCAGCAATAATCTTAAAACAAGCAGACAGCATACGCATATAAACAACGCTACTAGTGGGCACAATTCATTCTCAGTGAATTGCATACACTGAGCTTATTTTTGCCCTTGTTTGTATAACAATAACAGAACATGGCATCCAATTGCTTGTCTTCCCGTATTTCAGATGTTTGTGAACACCATTGTGGACAACTCTTCAACAGAATGAAGAAGAAAACCTGGGGGTAAGATGGAGGCTCTGCCACTTTGATATCTGGGTGATTCTCTAAAATAAGATGCTAAAAGAGAGCCAAGGCAGACAACCAGAGAAAAGAAAGAACAGAAGTGAGTGATTGAGGAAGGAGTGAAGATGGCCCAGGAAAAAGTCCATGAAACATTACAAATCAAAATACATTTTACTCTTTCAGATATCTCTTCAAAGGAACAAAGCTTACCAGAGAGGACCTGAGCCAATCCATCTGTATGGTTGTCCAGAGTGCCTCAGGACTGTGTCCATTAAGAGATGTGTGAGGAATGGTAATAAGCTCTTGTATGGCTGGCTCTATGGTGTCTGACTTCTGTGACTGATTGTCTGGGATTGAAAGTGTGTGAATGCTCTGCCGCTAATGTTAGCCTAGTGAAATAATACGACTAATGCGGACAGTAGTGAAAGAAATAGGATTCCAGTTCCTGATTCTTCATTTGATCAAACGACAGTAAGGAGGAATAATTGACAGTTGGTTCCACAAAGAGAAGATGAGAAATGTAAAAAAGTCACTAATCTGTTGGCGCACACAAATCCCTCATTATAGAAAAAGCATTTGGGTCGACTATTGTCAGTGAAATAGCAGACATTCATTACATGCAACTGAAACAAAAGTACTGGCCAACATAATGTATGTGGCAATCCTAGTCTCACTCATGGGATTGGGTATTTCAGCTACACCCATTATTAACATGTGCATAATATACAGCATGCAGCCATGCGGTCTCCGTAAGCCTAGCACACTAACCGACTCAAACTGATTTCCTTTTATGTTTTTAGTCTGCGACTGGTTTGCGGCAAGAAGTCTCAGATCGCACAGGTGGTCTTGTAGTGTGCGCACTTCCGTGACTTGCCCAGACCAGTCACATATGCTCCGACGGATGTCAAACCGCTTGTCCAGACGAGCGAGAGACTGACAATAAGCAAAAGCAAATGAAATACAGAGAGAGAGCAAGAGGGGAGTACTGCATTGAGATGCAGGAGGGGAAAAAATATATAAAATTAAATAAAACATCACCCACGTCTACCTACAGACTCATTATTAATTTAAGCGTTTTTTTTTTTTTTTCATTTATGTGCAAATCCTTGTAATAGAATCCTTCTTTCATATAGACTGAAACAATAGACTGAGTCCAGTGAGTCCAGAGCGGCAACTGCAAGTCATGCAGTGCGTGCTTGGCTTTAGACAAACATATCATTAGAATGGGTTGTGCTAACGAGCTCAGTGGCTTTAAACATGGCACTGTAAGAGAATGCCACTAGGAAAAGGGTTTAAATCTGGTATCGAAGAACTTGACTGACCTGGACATAGTCCAGACATGAACCCCGCTGAACATCTTTGGAATATTGACACACAACATCACCCAACATCAGTGCCTGACCACTCTTATGCTTTAATATCTGGATGAGAGCAACACTCCCATTCATTCAACTTCTTAATAATGCTCATGGTTTTGAAATTAATTGTTCAACAAGATCAAATGGGTGTAGGGTCACTATGACATTGCTGAGAAAGATCAGCATCAATTCTTGGTCCTGGAACAAAGACATCAATTTCCTATATAAGAAAATGTTAACCTTAAACCTGACCCTTCCCCTAACCTTAACCCTTACCATACCCCCTAAATTAGACATAAATCATAGGTGGATATAAATGGTGTACAAACCCCTAACCCAACCTTAAGCCTAAACCTTAAAATCTGATTGGTTCCTGGACCAACAAGCATCCCAGGTTTTCATGTGTCCACATTGTTTTGGCTCTGTAGTGTAAATAAAAAATAAATATAGAGTCTTGCATTGTTTGTGAAACTGCACTTGATGTCGATTGTTTATCTGTTATGTTGTGTACTAAAAATAACTGTGTTGAGAGAAGCCCATTACAAGAGTCTCTCAACTTTTCTCAGATGTAGACTAGACCTCTCCAGATCACTCAGACACACATCTGTCTTCTCCTCCTTCCATTAGCTGTTTCTGCCGTGATGGGCACATCGCATTTTAAACTGCCAGTCTGCGGTGACATTGAGAGGGACCTCTCATCAAAACAAACATTTGTCTCTCTTTCAGAACTATTCAGATCATTGAATGAGAGCTGACACTGGAGGCAGAGAAGGATTTGTCCCAATCAGCCTTTGGCGATGTGACGGGAAGAGGATGCGTGTGGTCCCGGTTGGTCTCTGATGAATCCTCCACTTAGTCTTGATTTCTGAGGAGCGTGTTCCTCAACCAGAGTGTCAGGTTAAATCACAGCTCTGCTACAGATACTGCTGTGGTATAAACACAGCATAAATCATTTTCTTAATCAGAATTTTTTACTTGCTTTCCAGTACAAATGACTTAATATCCTTAAAATAAGTGTGAGAAGCTAATATATAACACAAAGTTAATTAATAAAAGTGCATTAGTTATCTTGAATTAACAGTGGTGGGTTTTTTATTTTTTCAATGTTTATGAATCTTGGTTTAGGCACTCTGACAATTTTTCATTTAAAAAGATGTATTAGTATCTATTGAAATTATAATTAACAAATATAAGTAAGTGCTGTGGAAGTATTGTTCATTGTTAGTTCATGTTAACTACTATGGTCAGCTAATGTTAACTAATGAATACCACTTTTTTCAACACATTCTCACACCCAACTTGTCACATATTGACGCTTTTGCCAGGACCCCTTGGTGTCACATTTTAACGCCCTGGGTATACCTTTGGCGTCATTTTTCAACGCGTTGGATAGTCCGATAGACTTCTATAGAGGATTTTAAAAATATAAAAAACTTTGATTAATTGAACACAATCGTAGCATATTATATATATTTATTAACATCAACAAACCTCCGATAAAAATACGTTATCCAGCATGCTCTAGTTACCAGTACCTAAGAAAACGCTTAAACTGCTTACTTGCACACGCCGTGGAGCGTTGTTAAACTCACCTTTGAATGCCGTTTTGGTTAAGACTACCCAACACGTTGAAAAATGACGCCAAAGGTATACCCAGGGCGTTAAAATGTGACGCCAAGGGGTCCTGCCAAAAGCGTCAATATGTGACGAGTTGGGTGTGAGAATGTGTTGCTTTTTTAGTAAGTGTTTCTAATATAAGACATGTTTTCAGTCAATATATACAGTATATATTCCTTAAAACATTAAATATAACAAGATGCTAATTGGAAAGGAAAACTTAATTCAAGACATAATCTCTCACATTAGTCACATCATTTTGCAAAATTAAGCTTCTCAAGTAAATTACTCTTGTTAAAAGGGTGGTTAGACTTTTGCACTGGGAAACAAGACAAATACTGACTAAGATATTGTAACACATTTGAAAATAAAGGAGGAGGCAAGAACTGGCTTGATGATATAAATCATATTTTAATGATAAACTGGACCAAAAGGACAGCCATACACAGGTGTCGGACAGCTGCCTGTAACTCTCTCTCTGTCGCACTGCTGTCTCTGTTCACCTTTATCACTCTCGGGCTTCATCAGCCTAATTAGGGGCCAGGTGTGCGGAATCACGACCCGGCCCCACCCTCAGCCCTGCCACAGATATCAATTTATTATTTTTTGCAGTTATTAGATTGTCTCCACAGGATGCACACTCATACACAAAAATGCCATAAATTTTTAAAAAGAAATTGCATTTTTGCTATACTGATTTGTGATCCTGTCTTATTTATTTCTTCACAAACGTGTAAATATGCACATTGTCCCGTTATTACGCTCTTCATTGTGCATTGTGGCATTAACTGGTCTTGGATTGCCTGCCAGTCATTCTCATTGTTGTTAGAGGGATAATGTTCCTCAGCACAATATTAAGATAAAAAACATGTTTAGAATGTGCACTCTCCTGACACATCGGCCAAAGAGGCGTATTACACGGTGTCATGTGTAATGATGGCATGCTGTTGCTGACGTTTGCCATGTCAGCAACCACACAGAGAAGTTGAGACATTGAAATGCCACCAGTCTTAAATGTATTTACCTTTAAAACCTTTGTCGATCTTGAATAATGGTCAAGAGATTTATGCAATTGCAAGCAACCAATGTATGGGGCCAGGGGTCAATATCGCCTATTTCATGGTACACTAATGGGTCTGGCAGACAACCATTATGAGAAAGTGATAGAGTCCTTCTTTCAACATGTGCTGATGCAGTCTCTGAGTTTAATGAAGCACTGCCCTGAACATTCACCAATCTACACAGCACCTCTTAAAAAAGCCCAGCACTGGAGGACAACTCGCTCTTGCAAGAGCAGGGCTGTCAGTGGCACCCTGCCACAGAGCATGATACTATTACAGAGCCATAGAAGAGAAGAGGCTCTGTCAGAGAGGTGTTGGTGATTGAGAACATGAAATTGCTGTATTAAAGGCAGAAGTGTGTTACAGCACACTTCCAGTACACGGTGTCTGTTGAGACAGATGTGAAGGGAATCTATCTTACGAGACTGAAGAGGTCATTACCTTTACTTGGCACATTCCGTTTTCTAAGTGCATATGTGGAGGTGATAGGTTACACTCATGAATAGTAAATTCGAAAATATCTGTATGTGTATTCATGAAGGCCAGTACATTGGGGTCCAAATGTCTAAGAGAACTAGTGGAAATGATTCTGTTTAGCATTTTTTCTCATTTTACACCTTTTTTTAAAATAAAAAATCTGAAAAGTTGAGTTTAAAACCATAACTTTCGTCAATTGTTTTCATTATTCTAATTCCAGTCCTAAATTAGAATCCCAGATTTTCAGATGTGGTCTCTGATCTTTGAACCCCACTGTATATACTATACATATTCTGATTGTATAACTATGGTATAACTAGTCTTTGTTAGAATATTTTTAAAGGCTTCACTAGGTGGTGAGGACCGTGTAAATATCATTATTAGTACTCTAAATACAGCTCAAATCCGATTGTCTAAAGTAATTACCAACAATCCACTGTAAAAATCTAACAAGCTTGCAGTAAAATTGCCTTGATTCAAACTGCCACAAATGACAATTTACATGCAACGTATCATTACACAAGTTTCCCAAATGCCACTTGATCAAACGCACATTTGCATTTCAAAGTACTAGATTTTTTGAGCCTTGTAAAGAACAAAAAAATCACATCTGCCCTCAGATAAATAAATGCCAGTATAAAAGCACAGGAAAAAGGAGATAGAAGAGAAAGAGTGCGTGCTGGCTAAAAATGTAGCTATTCATATTTTATGTCCTTTACAATGCATTATCAAACTCTTTAAACAGTGCACAGCTGCACTGTATTATAAACTCTGCCATTTTAGAGATTATACTTTGAAATAAGTAAAGAAATAAGAAATAAGTTGAGTAAGTAAAAGCCTTATAAAGCATAATGCAAAATGCAAGGAATACAGGTTTCCCATTTCCCAAAGAAAGAAAGACAGAAAGCTCTGTTTTGAAGGGAGGTCCCAAAAGATTTAATAATCTCAGATTGCCTCTCTCTTTGCTCTGCTTTTCTAGATTGGGACTAGAAGAGCTCCATGATGTCCATTGAGCTGTAGTACTAAGGCTTCAGGAAACTTCTCTCAGTTTGACTCTTTCCCGGGACCCATTTTCTTAAAGGCTCTTGAAATTTTTGTTACCATGAGCAATGCTTGGGGCTATAATTCTGCTTCAAAAATGGTTCTGCTTTGAACACCGCTACTGTCTTTGCCTTGTGGCACTGTGCTATTCTGTTAACCACTGCTATCCATACAAATACTCGTTCAATAGCTGAACTTTACACATGTTCACACACAAACTGATATATTTGGGCTCAACACCATTCTTGCAAATTAGCACTGACAGGTTAGAAATAAACCTTGTTTTTGTAGGGGCTTAAAATGTTGAAGAGTAAGGTGCTAGCACTGGTGTGAAGGCATGAGACCGCCAAACAGAGGAATTCTGGGAGATATTCTATGGAGATATTGTATGGTTCTACCTCACACAGGCAAATGTCTTTCCACATACCTCCACGTGCCACAAGGGTGCACCAGCAGTCTCCCTCGACCGCAACTAGCGCTAATTAAAGTCTGAACAACAGTCAGAAAACTGTGTAATAAAGAGCGGCTCCACTGATGCAATCTCATTACCAGCAGTCCCTGCCCATGACCCCCACGGCATCGCCGCTGATTTGAAGAGTACGGGGGGAGTGTGGGGAGCTACCATGTTTGAAGAATGGCAGGGCTTTAATAAGAGTGTTTTGGGAATACCGGGATGCCAAGAAGCAAAATTAGGTGAGCTGCTTGGTGAAAAACATATGAAACATTAAACCTTCAGATTTCCTCTCCAGAGAGCTGCCGTACTTCATTATAACAGCTAGGCTTCGCCTCAAACCACATTACATGAGTATTGAAACCCCTTCAAACTTTTGTGGTTTTTGCTGTGCTTGCCTACTTTTATCTATGGAGACAACTATATTCTTTCACTCTGTGGTGGAATCTGAATCCACATAAGGTAAACTAAACTACAAAAAAATTATTGTCTTGCTTTTATTATTTTTTTAAAAACATACTTTTCCTTATCCATTGGCATTTAGTTTTGCATCTCAAGTAAGTTCCTTGTTTTAAGGATGTTAAGATATTTTAATGGAAAACAAAATGAAAATACGGAGTAAGACAATTCGTTTTGCAGTCTATGTGTAAGTATTTTTTAGCTGAATGGCACACACCAAAGAGATCAGTCCCTTTCAATGTAGCCCTGTTCCAGGATGCCACCAGTAAATTTATTTAATTAGTCTGGTGTGGACGAACTTAACTGGTCCATACAAAGCCCAGACCCGAACTCCTTTGAACAGCTTTGAGATTAATTGGAACAGCGATTATAAGTCAGGCACTATCACCCAACATCAGTGCCTGACTTCCCTGATGCTCTTGAGTCTGAATGAGAGTAAATCCCAACATCTAGAAGAAAGCCTTCCCATATAAGTGGGTTCTGTCATAGCAGCAAAGAGAGCACCTACTCCATTTTAATGCTTATGGTTTCGAAATATCTAACAAGCAAAAATGGGTTCTGGTTGTAGTGTTCTGGAGTCCACATGTGTTTGGCCATATAGTGTATAATGCCAGCTCTTTTGAGAACCAGAGGCATGGCCTATCCCTTTCCATTGAGAGTCAAAGAGAGGTGGATAGTGATTTTTATCCTGTATTAATGTTCTGTATTGAGACTAACGTTAGTTTGAAAGGTCAGCAGGAGTCACATTAGGACACGATCACATTCTGACGGCATGACATTTCTCCAGCACAGCCCTCTAGCTACAGGTTACATGCTCACACCATCTCAGTCCACTCAACCCCCCTGGCAGCCCAGCACCATGTCCACAGCTCTCCTGACAGTTGACCAGAGCAGGTCAGGCTTGGGCATGAAAGTGAGTTACCCTGGGGGAAGGACGGGACTATACCTGTAACCACAACGTCACAATTATTTAAGAGAAGGTGACAGGAAGCTCTGGTTACTCCTAAGAGTTGCACACCTCCAGATGTTTTACCTCACCACACATATGCAGTCCTTCTCCGTTTTCATGGTACATTTTAGTATCCTTATAACTAAAAGTAACACCTCTTACCTCAGTTATAACCATTGCTTTTTAAATTCATCAATTAAATCAGACCACAGCGCTCCAGCATCTTTGACGTTGTGAGTTGAATTTACGATTCTAGCTGAATTTGAGAGTAATTAAAAATATTATATATTGTTGTGTATTATAGTGTTGTGTATATATATATATATATATATATATATATATATTGTTGTGTATTATAGTGTTGTATGTATATATATATATATATATATATATATATTATGCCGAGTTTATAGTGAATGCAATACTGTAAGAGCAGTGGACAGGAAGGTGATATATATATATATATATATAAGTATAATACATGGGGGAACAAAATCTAGAGCAGAACAAAAGCACAAGGGAACTATAGGGGTTAAAGAAGAGAAATGTAGTGTTCAGCACTGTACTCCCACCAGTGGAGCAGCATTTCTCTGGTAATTAAAATGTCACAACTTCAACCGACCTGTCCTCACCTTTGTTAGTGACCCAACCAGCCCTTGCCAGTATGACAGGAGGTGCCAGAACCACACCATGCAGGCTTCAATTAACACAGCTTACCCTCATCCAACAAAAGCCCAACGCTCCAGGAAAGTGTAAAATGAAGCCATCTACCAGCTGCAATTCATTGTAAAAGCCACCGTGGCCTTGTGAAGGGGTAGATTTGTACCTATATGTGTGTGTGTGTGTGTGTGTGTGTGTGTGTATGTGTGTGTGTGTGTGTGTGTGTGTGTGTGAGGTGGTATACAAGGACATTTTTTTTAGGTTACAAACTGGTACTATGCTATAAGGGTATATGTTATAAATGTGGTTTATGAGGACATTTCTAGTGTCCCCATAATTCAAATAACTTAAGCATTCTAAACAATATTCTTTTTTCTTTATATATATATAAAATTGCAGAAAGTTTTTTGTGAGGGTTAGGTTTAAGGGTAGCATTAGAGGATATAATCTATAGTTTGTACAGTATAAAAATAATTATGTCTATGGAGAGTCCTCATAAGGATAGATGCACCAGCAAATCTTAAGCTTCATTCTGATTGTGCTAATTCAACAAGTGAGAATCCATTTTTTATTCTGATGCAATGTCGCACCATGTTTTGTCAACATAATTGATATGATCATTAACATTCCATATAGCTTCAGTGCTGTTGTCAACATTACATGTATTTTCAAATGTGTTTAACTTTGAAACATGGTGACAAGAATGCCACTGGATTTAATTAACACCTGAATCAAGCTTCACCTAGTTCACTCAGACTTCTGAATGGGTAAGATGGGCACTCATTTTAGATTTCATTATATAGCTTCTTCACTTGGGCACATTTTTTTGCTTTTAATTACTGTTTCCTGGCTGCGGTCGGTATGCCTAAAAAGGGATGCTCTTGCCGGAAGCTGAGGCTCTGTGATGAAAACAGGTATTTGCAGCCTTTATTTTCAGCATTAGCTGGTTGTCCATTAAGGCAGCAAAGTTCTTGGAGTGGCCAGACCTTCTTGAGATTTTAATTAGAGATGACAAATGATTAATTAGAGTGAAACAAAGCTTTAATTTCTAAACTGCTGCTCTGATGTACCACTTTGGTTGTATTATGTTTTTTTTTTCCTTTCAGCATAATCCTTCTTTCTCTTTATCGCTTGTTAGCACATTTTAGTTGAAACAAATAAGCATAAACTGTCCATACTTTTGTATAATGTCCACAATTTTGGTGAAGTTCCTAAAGGGAGAGTTAACTTTAAAAAAAAAAAAAAAACATTCTGTAATCATTTGCTCAAACGCATGTATTTACAAACCCTTATAAATTACTTATTTGTGAAACACAAAATGAGATGCTAGGCAGAATGACAAGACTTTATGTTGAAAAAAGAAAATTAATTTTACCTACTGCCCAGTTTTTCTTTTGTGTTCCACTGAAGAATGAAACTCATATGTGTTTGGAACAACATTCGAGTGAGTAGATGATTCAATAATTTTTAATTTTTGGACAAACCATCCTTTTAAAAACTTCTGGAACATAAGAAATCATGTGACAAATATTAGATTAATTCCACAGCTTTAAATGCATTGAGTTAAGGTTTACTCACCTATTGTGTTTGAGAGATGACCAATGAACAGACATGAAAGGAAAAGGAGAAGATAAATCATAGTTAGTTTATTTAGTAAATTGACAAATTACATTTACATCCAGTATGAAACAATTTCCGGAACCAAATAAGGCACTCAGAAATAACCATGCCACACACGCAAAACAATTCCACCCACAAACATATTATTATTTCAAAAAAAGAGCATAGTTAGCATACACAAGCATCACTATCCCAGCAGTGCTTCAAAGAAACAGCAGTGATTTAAACCTCTCTCTTTTCCAGGCTATTGAGTTGGAGGCTACAGCCTGCAGTGAAAAGAGTGTGAAAATTAGGATCTCACATCCTGTTCCCTGTACAACGGGTCTTGTTTGTTTGTGCACAGCCACTCAGTATTGAATCCTCACAGAGGGAGCAGGGAAGACAGATTGGGACCTTGTGGGGAAGACTATCTTGAGTGGGAGCATATCAACAGCTGGAAACAGTGTGGGTCTTGATAGAATCACATTAGCATGGTCAGACCAGATTGGGAGTTAGAGGAAGCACCCTATGGATGTTCAGAGCTGTGGTAGAATGTGCAGCACTGGTAACTCAATCAGTTCTACATTGAGTGTGTGTAGTGCTGCTATATTCGCCTGTGGGAGGGATGTTGCACTGTCCCCTGTCAGCATGCACAGACGTGGCCCTGCAGGGGCTGATGGGAAGACGAGTGTGTGTGGTAGATTCATTTGACTGAAGGTTAATGGAGTGACAAGCACCATTGATGATGGCTGTTTGACACAAAGCGTGCATGGGGCATCATAGCCCAGCATGCATGCCTATGTGTAGCACACATACACAGCTGTACCCAATATAAACTAGACTCTGCAGATCATCAAACTTGAAGCTGCTACATCTCTTTTCTGGAGGTGTCAAATGCAGTGGCCAACGTGATGTGGCTGTTCATCTTGTGCAACGGTTGCCTGTTGGGGGAATATTCCCGTATTTGTTTTTTCTTTTTTCCCAATCCATAATATTTGCTCTGACTATATTACCTTTTTCTCCCTGAAATGTTTAACTCACTACTACACTTAAATTTTTCCATTAGACCTTTATGACTGATGCATCAATGCATTATTAAATGTCATTGTGTACCACACATTTGTCACTTAGAGGTATAGATTTTTTTTTTCTCCCAACTTCATCCTGGTCTCATGACAAGTCATAATAATAGTATGAAATGGCAAAATTGTAAGAAATCACACAAGTTGGCTCATACAAAAACATACAACTTCTAATGTCAGTGTCACTTTTATTTATAGAGCACTATTAAAAACAACAGCAGTTGACCAATGTGCTGTACAAAATATCCAAAAATATAATAGAACAAAATACAGTACATCATATACATAATGTCATGGAGTATTATACAACACATTACAAACAATAAATAACATGTAAAACAACAGACAGCAGAAAAAACAATTGGTTAAAAGCTATTGAAAAAAATGTTTGCTTTGAGCTTTGATTTAAACTCGTGGTTCTTGGCGATTTCAATATACACCAAGACAAGCACCAGGTCACTGAACTGAATACTCTTCGGGCCTCATTTGATTTGGAAAGACTACACACCACAGCAACTCACAGATTGAGCAACCAGATGGACCTCATTTTTACACAAAACTGTACCACCTCAAATATTCTTGTTACACCTTTACATGTCTCTGATCATTACTTTGTTCAATTAAACATGATTCTACCATCTGTAGTAAAACTGACTCCACCGTTGGTTTCCTTTCGCCGTAACCTCCGTTCCCCTCTCACCCTCTTGCCTTTCCAATGATGTCTCTACCTCTCTTCCCACAATAAATGTATTTTCCACGCTTGATGTGAACACTGCCACAGACACACTTAACTCTACTTTAACAACCTGTCTAGACAACGTTTGTCCTCTCTCCTCTAGACTAGTTCGTACTACACTACCCAGCCCCTTGCTGTCTGACGTTCTTCGTGAACATCGGACTGATCTCAGAACAGCTGAGAGGAGATGGCGTAAATCTAGAGATCCAGCAGATCTAGGTAAATATCAACTTCTGTTTGCAACTTTTTCAGATAACGTTAAAGCTGCAAAAACCTCCCCGCTGAGGCATGCAAAAGCTGAATCAAAATCATCCGTTCTGATAATGCTGGACCTTTCTGCAGCCTTTGACACAGTCACCCATCAGATCCTTCTCTACACCCTCTCTACTCAAGGCATCAGAGGAACTGTGCTTGACTGGTTGACCTCCTATCTCTCAGATAGGTCCTTCAAGGTAGCCTGGAGAGGTGAGGTATCCAAGCCACATCAGTTACTTACTGGGGTACCTCAGGGATCAGTGCTTGGACCACTTCTCTTCTCCATATACACAACATCACTGGGACCCATCATTCAGTCGTATTGTTTCTCTTACCACTGCTATGCTGACGAAACGCAACTCTTCTTGTCTTTTCAGCCCAACGACACCACAGTGACTGCTCGAATCGCTGTCTGTCTGTCAGACATCTCAGCATGGATGAAGGAACACCACCTGCAATTCAACCCAGCCAAGACCGAACTCCTTGTCTTTCCATCCAGCCCTGCTGTTGAACACAACATCACTGTGCAGCTGGGTACAGTATCGACTTCCAAAACAGTCAGAAATCTAGGGGTAACCATCGATAACAAGCTAAATTTCACTGACCACATCTCAAAGACTGCAAGATCGTGTAGATTTACACTCTACAATGTCAGGAAAATAAGACCCTTCCTCTCTGAACATGCCACACAACTGCTTGTTCAGTCACTTGTCATAACTAGACTGGACTACTGTACTCTCTCATTGCATGCCTTCCTGCATGTTCAATTAGACCTCTGAAAATGATCCAGAATGCAGCAGCACGTCTGGTCTTTAATGAATAAAAGAGAGCGCATGTTACACCACTCTTTTTCTCTCTCCACTGGCTGCCGGTTGATGCACGTATTAAATTCAAGGCTCTGATGCTGGCATACAAAACAGTCACTGGGTCTGCTCCAGCATACCTAAAATCATTTATGCAGATCTACACTCCTGCCAGAAGCCTGCGGTCGGCTAAGGAACATCACCTTGTTGTACCAACACAAAGAGGCACCAAAACACTTTCCTGGACTCTCAGTTTAAACATACCACGTTGGTGGAATGACCTTTCCAACTCCATCCGTGAAGCTGACTCACTCTCTGTCTTCAAAAAACGACTAAAAACACATCTTTTCCAAGAGCACATAACCAGTCACTAACATTTTTTATAAAAATAATAATAATTCTTGTTGCACTTAAATCTGTTTTGATTGATATTATAATGCTAGTAAAACTTTGTAGTAAGGCACTTTTCATACAAATGTCTCCTTAAGATGATTCACTTATGTTTTCCTCTTTTGTAAGTCGCTTTGGATAAAAGCGTCTGCCAAATGAAAAAATGTAAATGTAAATGTATACTTTTGTGGCAGTTCTAACAAAAACAGGCAGGCTTTTCCAAAGCTGTGGCACAGCTACAGCAAACACACGGTCACCTCTTCGTTTTAGTCTAGTCCTTGGGACTGTTAATAACCTCTGGTTTGGAGGTCCTCAGAGATCTCACTGAGTGATGCTTAGACAGGAGATCAGCGAGGTAGGACATGCTAGAACTTTTAAGGACTTATAAACAAGGAGTAGTATTTTGAAATCAGTTCTGTAGCGAATGGAAGCCAATGTAACGAGATGTTCATGTTTCCTGACATCAGTCAATAGGTAAGACGTGAAGGAATAAAGCATGAATTGCTCTTTCAAAATTCTTAGAAGAAAGAATGGTCTTCACCTTGGCCAATGCTCATCAAAGGAAAAAAAGTAGATGTGACACCAGAGTTTACTTGTTTGTCAAACTTAAGAGCATTATTAAAGAACACACCCAATTTTTTCACACATGATTTAACATGCGGAGACAGGGAGACAAAATTAAGATCAGAGGTTTTAAGGGATTCACTGGGCCCAAACACATTGATCTCAGTCTTGCTTTTTTCAAGTTTAAAACATTTAAAGACATCCAAGCCTTTAAATCACAGAGGCAGGCCAGAAGTGAGTCAATACAATTCTTGTTATGTTTCAAAGGCAGATTGATTTGGCTGTCATCTGCGTAGCAGTGAAAATAGATATTGTATTTCTTAAAAATAGAAAATAAAGGAAGCATATAGAGAGAAAATAAAATAGGAGCAAGAATAAAGCCTTGGGGAACACCACATATAAGTGGAGCCGAACAAGAGGAAAAGTCACAGATATTAAGTGAGAAGTCCCTATTATTAAAATAGGATTGAAACCACTTCAGAGCCTTTCCTTGAATACCTACACATTGCTCTAAATGGGAGATCAGGTCAGCATGGCCAACTTTATCAAAGGCAGCACATAAATCTAAAAGAACAAGCACTGCAGAATTACCGTAATCAGTAGTTAAAAAGACAAAATTTCAAACTTTTACTAATGCTGTCTCAGTAGAGTGGTATTTTCTAAAACCTGACTGAAAAACGTAAAATGTATTTTTTTTCTTCTAAGAAACCGTGTAGTAGCTGAAGAACTATTTTGTATAAAAAAAAATACAAAAATAAATGAAGGAGATAGTATAAACAGGTTTAAAATTAGATAAAACTGTAGGATGTAAATGTGGGTTTTTAAGAAGGGATTGAGCAGAGTCATGCTTCAGATAACCGGGTACAATTCCCGTTTCAAGGCACTTATTTATAAAAATTAAAAGATTGGGCCCAATCAAAAACTTGTTTAAAAATATGTGGGGGAATAATATCGAAAGAGGAACCAGTGGGCTTCAGCTTATACACAATGTCTTGTAAAAGAGGAAGGGAAATAGTTTCAAATTTCTTTAGAACAACAGTGCAAGTAGAGGGTAAAGAGGGATCATAAGTAGAGGGGATAATGTTCAATCTGATGTTACTAATCTTGTTAACAAAGAATTGCAAAAAAACTTTCACACATAGCTGAAGGATATATACTGACAGAAGGATTTACAACAGTGTTTATCATAGTTAAGAGGGTTCTAGGTCTGTGATGGTTCTTTCAATGAGGTCAGAAAAGTACTTTGCTTTAGCTGATCTCACAGCTCTCTGGAACTGAGAAGCAGTATCCCTCAGACTTTCATATGAGACCTGGAGCTTGACTTTCTTTCAGTTCTTCTGCAGGCCTGTCTAAGACCAAGGGTGGTGTCATTCAGCCAGGGCTCAGACTTAGGTTTGTGATGTTTAGAGTAACCACTGCATCTAGTATAGTAGCGCAGGCAGAGTTAAACCAATTTAGGTGCTCATCGGCATTCAGGTCGTAGGTAGAGATAACACAGGATTGAGAAACCTCCTTATACACTGCTGAAAAATCACTTCTGGTACTAGATGTAAATCTTACGATTTCACCATCTTGTACAAATTACTACAGGCTGTCATGAGACTATGTTTTCAAGTACACTTCTACAAAGAGTTTCAATGCACTGCACTGGCACTAAACCTGTATGAACGGTCAACTTTGTTCTCTGCCAAGCTAGAACTGTGACATGAATGGACTTGTTAGCACAGATGAAAGCAGTATGTCTAAAAAACATTCCTTCACTACTAGAACAAAACCTTTGTAAATAGTCCTCCGGCCTGAAAAGAAACAAATCAGTAAGAGTCAGATTTCATACAACATAGATGGTGAGAGTAAGAATGAAAAATGTCAAATGAAATCCAACAGCGCTGCTTGTGTGCCAATTCTCACACCTAACATTTCAAAGGAAACTGAAGGTTGTTGAAATGCCAATTAAATTATAAAAAAGAGAGCACACAGACATTTCTGAACCACACATTGTCGCTCTTCAAAGGATTTACAAACACTGTGGTGAAAATCTACTTTTACATGTTTAGAGATGGCAAAGGATAGTCTAATAGAGTGAAAAATAGAGTGCACCCACAGAGATTAAACATGCTGGGCTTGGTGGATTTAACCAAAACAAATGATTAGATCAAATGTCACATCTGCATGAATGTTTTCGTAGCGCCTAAAAGATATCTTCACCATGCTTGGTGGATTTAACCACAACAAATGATTAGATCAAATGTCACATCTGCATGAATATTGTTGTAGCCCCAAAAAGATATCTTCACCATGCTGGGTATGTCCTAAATTCAGATTTGCGTAAGCCTCTGAAGCCTGAAAATTCACTTTGCCGATTCAGAGATAAGCGGCTTCATCTTCATTGTAACTTCCTGGTCTTCTGAACGGATTTCCTCAAACTATGTCCAGTGTTTGTATGTGAGATGGAGAGATAGATAGGTAATGTTTTTAAAGATAAAGTCTATGGAGATAAAGGCGAGACTGCATCATCATTTTTAATCATGCTCTAATGATGTTATTGGAAAAGAGGGACCATAGAGATGCTCACTCTGGGAGTGATTGTAAGGCTTTCTTCTGAAACTCCTGCCATTTACAGTCTAATGACATCTTAAAGAATATACATTTTTCTATGGAGTCCATTATAAAATAAAGACAGGCTGATTTTTTTCAGAACAAAGAGAGTAACTGGAAAAGGAAAGGGAGGAAATGTTCAATGCTGGTTCGATGCCTGAAGAGAATGAGCTGACAGTAAAGTTTACGTTATCAAAGGCTTGTTTCTGGAGTGTATGTTAGCACAGACAAACTCAACACAGCAGACTTTCTTTAGTCATTAGGGTGACAATAGACCATGTGTCTAAGTAAGACAGAATGCATGATACAGAGAGAGAAATTGAGCACTTCTGGGGAACGCAAGTATTTCATGCCCGTCTGCCTTCAGTGAGGGGCTTAATTAGAGCCTGAGCTTTTCATTATGGAAACCATTAATGTCAAGTCTGGTTAACCTTCACCCAGTGCACTGGTGGAGCTACACAGAGATGCATCAACATACACATGCACACACATTCACACTATCTTCCCCCACACTGGCCTACTAGCGAGTCTAACAAATCAGGGTACAGAGTTGTCTCACCGTAATTAAGAAATGCTTACTGACTTTCTCTGCGTTTATGCATGACTGTGTGCATACGCTTGATTGGGGTCAAGAGGGGGAAGATCTTTCATGTTGTTTTAATGTGATTGGTGTGGCAGGCTTGGCAAATTATTTTGTTATCACTAATGTCCATGTTCATTTCAGATATCCATAATGTTATTGTAACTTTCTTGACATTGCAAAAGCCTTTTAAGATATATTTAATAACATTTGAATTTATTGATATCTGAAATCCATTTCCAGATATCTGAAAATTCACATTTTTGCTAGTTAAAATTTAAATTGTTGACTTCAGGAATGGATATTTGTACTAGTAACAATTTAATCCTTAATTTCAAAAATTAGCATTTTACTACTAAGACGTTTTTTACTAAGAAATTGCTTATAGTAAGAAATGCGTTATAGATATCTGTAATTGCATTTTGAACAACAATGAATGACAGCTAATTGTGAAATTCTACTAGTAAAAATATACAGATATCAGTAGTTGTTTTCATTCAATGAGTTGGTTTCTCAGTGTTCATTCAAGAGCTGTCTAGCTGTTTATATATATATATATATATATATATATATATATATATATATATATATATATATATATATATATATTTATACACTGTATATATATGTTGTTATATATACTGTTTAGTTTCAAACATGTGTTGAATGTCTATTATTAGTTAAAAAAGAAACACATTCACTGTACTTAGAGAAATGCACTATTTTTTGTCTAGTCACAATAGCTTAACATGTAAGATTAACTTAAATCAACAAATTAAATGAACTTGATATGTATTACTTTATTTACTCAGGATGATTATGTTCACTTTACTTTTAGCTTATTATAAACTTGACTTAAATTGTATTTTTGACTTCTTGACTTCTTACCTAGCAAAAATAAGTCAATTGGAATAAGTTAACTGAACTTAGAATTTACATTATAGTGGTAATTCCAATGCTGATATCAAGAATTAGCATTTGAACTAGTGAGAATTTTATATATTTATATAAATTTATATAAAAATACAAATAATAATTTGCAATTCCATCATCTACACACGTCACATTGACCAAAACCAATTTTTTTTTTCATGGACCACAAAAGGTAATATTAGACACCATATTAGCCTCAATCAACATTTACTTTCATTGTATGTGAAAAAAGATGCAATGCAAAAGAATTATGACTAAAACTAAAATTCTGCCTAACCTCTGCCTAACAACATAAGGGGAGTAAATGATAACATCATTTTCAGTGTTGGGTGAATTATCTAGCCCTTTAAGATTCCTTTCTTGAGGCAGCATATATGGAAAAAAAAAGTTTCTTTCAAGACTGCTAACCTGTGTTTTAAAGTTGAAAATATTTATCCTCTATGGAGTTTCACCAAGCAACACAAATTCAATAGTGCACACTCACTTCCTGCAGTTAGCTAATTGCATTGTATCGAACTGAACCACATTTACGTCTGTGTTTATCAGCGGGCAGAAGTTTCAGCCACGATCCGGGATGTGAATAATAGGAAATATGAATTTGTATTCACAATCTCTTGAACTCAGACTGCAGCTAAATGGCATCAATTGTTCATTCTGTACTCATTTGCAATCAATGGTTTAAATTTGTTAAGTTTACATTGATGTATAATTCCCCAGAGTTATTCTCAGAGTTCTGTGAAAGACACTATGTTTAGACTCTTGCCTGCCAGACTGTGTTATGTTATTTCAAATTAAATGGGTCCTAAAAGGTTTAGAGCGGTGGTGCTGGCGGATCATTTGAGTGACATGGAGTCGAGACGGGAGACAGAGCAACACAGAAGCGTCAGCACTCCTAAAGTGACAATTTGCTCGGGCATCATGCCAGCGATGAAAAGTCTCCATAAATAAAGCATGCTGAGAAAAAAGACAACAGCAATCCAAGAGAACTGAGGAAGACAGACAGCAATACAAGGAGACAAAGAGTGACTCAGTAAGTAAGAGAGAATTTAAAATAGAGTTAGAACTAGGGAAATTTAAAGGGATCATTCACCTCAAAATTAAAATTATGTAATAATTTACTCATTCTCATGTTGTTATAAACCCATATGACTTTCTATCGTACATGGAACACAAAATTAGATGTTAGGCACAATGTATATATAACTACATCTATAACTACAAGTCACTAATAACTTTTATTTTATGGAAACAAAAATTAATTTAAAGTTAATGAGGGAATGTTCATCCCTAACATTCTGCCAAACTTCTTTTTTGTTGCATGAAAGAAAATCATACAGGTTTGAAACCCCATGAAGGCAAGTAAATGATGACACAATTTTTATTTTTGGGTGAACTACCCCTTTAAAGGATCATTGTTGTACCATTTTTTTACATTCTTTCCTTTTTTATTGAATTGTATCTACAGTCTTGTTATCATGTTAGTCCAGGTTACTTGCACCAACAACAGTAGTAGTTTAGTTGTGCATAAACATTTTCACATTTCTGACCCTTAGAATTAAAGAATTGTTTTTGCTACTGCACCTTTAAGACTTATGTATGTTTATGACCATAACAATCAGTGGCAGTATAAATCAGTAATTATAAACACACATGAAGAAATTTCAGCCATTACCAAAGACATTATATTCTGCCAGGATTTGTCAGGAGAAATCTCCATTTGCTTAGCTCCTCAGCCAAATGCACATGAAAGAAACAATCAGATACTGCATATGAAGCAGACAATTATCTGAAATGAGCCAGCAGTATAGAGCAATGATCAACATAATCCCTCCAGTCATATTTGATGTATTAGCTGCACAGAGGTACGAGTCATCTCACATTTGACCTGATATATATACTGTATATATATATATATATATATATATATATATATATATAAAAAAACTGGGAAAGGTGCCTTAGATTTAGACGATGGAAACTGCACTGCTTTTTTCCACAACAAGCATTAACAGGGTATGATATTATGCATGCATTCAAACACACTGTACTGAACTGCTCACTGAAACAGACTTCCTGTCTTCACCAGTCAACCAGAAAACAGCACGGCAGCTTTTCCACCAGGGGCGGTGCCAGGATTTTTTCACAGGGGGGACTGGGCAGGGTTCTGTGGTGGCACTGTGTTGGAAATTCTGGCCAACCTTGGGTTGAGGTGAGGTGCGAGTTTTATGTGAGTTGGGTGGCAAATTGGGGGGCCAGGCTTCTGTCGGGGGGGGGCTTGGACCACCACTGCTTTCCACACTTGATAGGACAGAAGATGGAGCAAAGGGACAGCTACTAACAGCTACTAAACCAAATGATACTGATTCAAATCTAGAAGCTTCTAAGATTGTCTGAGGAAATGGTGTCATAGCAGAGCAAGAATGAGGGGAATTATGCCTAAGCGTGACACACCATTTAACACACAGCACACAGCCCAGGAGGATGTCGGCACCACACAGGGCTGAAACACATCAATCTGTATTAAACTACACCTACAAATCATCCATTATGCATATCAATTAAAGAGCTGGAAACATAGATATATGATATAGACTAACAGGGCTCAATGTGTGCTGTTGGAAGTCTACAGCAGGACCGTGTATTGGCACTCTTATAATGTGAGGTTGTACACTCTTTTGCCCACACAAAACTGGCTAATCAGACAGTTCCTGACCAATTACTAACTAGACAATTTGAGTCTGGCCTTCTGAATCACAGATGAAGGGGTACAGATGTGTTTGAGAGAGAAAGAAAGAGAGACGGTGTTCCCTTGAGAAGAGCGGCACTTTACCAGCACTTTTTCATTTTGTTAATAAACGGTGAGGTTGGCTTTGCATGCGGCAGGGCTGAGAGTCACAAAGAACTAATGAAGCCTGCCTCATGGGAGACAAATTAAATTTCCTTCTCTAAACATTCCACAGGCCCTTTATTGATACTTTAAATATGTATTTGCCTCTTAATGGAGTACACGGTTGCAGACTTTATCAATGTGTGTGTATAAATAAAGACAAAAACTTTCCCTCTCTCATTTTTTTACTTTTTATCATCTTGGGTTAATTTCTGCTTCCCTCCTCCACCAGATGCTTCTTAATTTATTCACCTCAATTTACAAAGCAAGTAATTTTTCATAGTTCTTCTCACATGTAGTTCTACTCTATCTCTCTCTTTCTCATCTGTATCTATTGGCTGTGAATCAGTTGAGGTGTATAAAAAGGATTTCTGCAACACAGACACCAAAACTAACTAAACCGCCTGTTGTGGCATAATTTGCATGCCTTGCAGCCGACACCTAGAGCTCTCCTGCTGTGGGACCTTCCTTTATCACCTTTCATTCTCAAACTCTAAAATACACACACAAACACACTTTAATGCATATAAACACACATATAGCCACCACAAGTCCGTGATGCTTTGGCATGCTAATGAAATGCCTCAGATAAACTAGAACAGGCACTTTATTTAAGAATAAAAATAATGGCTTAATGTTGCATAGTGTGTTTTCATAACCCGCGTATGGCTTGGGGGTCCACAAGACAGCACTCTATGTGTAGTTATTGATATCTGTATTGTGATGGCATGCCCAGGAACAGATAGGGATGCTAATGTCTGCCCCTCGGCATCCTGGGAGGAGGCATGCAGGCAAATACTCATCTATTTGCATATGAGAGCCAAGGCAAGCAAAGTCTATATTCGTATACTTTAATAACAGCAAAATCGAATTTTCTGTGTTATCAAGATATGACAGCATATGCCAGGAATACAAATGGCAGTAGACAAAGATGACTTCTTTATGAAATTTGTAAAAATGGTGGAATGTAAATATGGAAAGTGCTTGGAAAAACTACCATCCCTCTTTTTCACTGCCACATTCCCTACCCACTTCGCATACTGTTCAACCTTTAAAGTGTCCTGGCCTGATTATGGTGTCTGGAAGCAAATGGCTAGGCCAGTATGTCATGGCATAGGGACTCAGATGGGCACAGACCATTTGCTGCCCCTCTGGCATCATTTTAACTCCATATGCTGGAAACAGCAGGACCAGTGAGGCCCAGCATGGGCCATTCCTCTGAGGGTTGTTAAAATAATCCCTGGGCCTTGAGAGCAAAGCTGTTTTCTCGTCCATTTCCATGCTCACAGCTTCAAAAGCACTCTGGAAGGTACATACAGGCTCTTATTTTATGTAGACTACACCTTAAAGGAGTGTTCTGGGTTAAATTCAAGTAAAGCGCAATTGCCAGCATTTGTGGCATAGTGCTGATAACATATACATTGCAGTTGCAATAAGGCACTTACAATGGAAGTGAATGGGGCCAGTCCATAAACTTTAAACTGCCATCACAGGCAGGTGACACTAAACACCTGTCTATGCTCAGTGCACAGCACCGATCCGAAAAATCTCCTGCAAAGTTCAGCTTTTATGTTCCCAACCTTTGCCACTTTGTGTAAGTAATTCACAATTCTAATGCTCTAACTTACTATTGTGGGTGGCCTGTCTTTTTCTCTGTTCATTCATGGAAGTTGAAAAGTGGCACAGCCATGACAGATTGCTCAACTAGTGGGTCAAAAAGCCCTAATTGGTTGTGGGTAGCATCACTGGAACCATGATGCATCCAATCACCTGCTTTATTACCAATGGCCAGTAATGGGGTTACTGATGTTGCAGTGCTGAAATTTGAAAACAACATAGCCGTACACACTTGATGTTGTCGTGCCCGATGGAATTTTTAAATTTGTTGTCAGAGGTTGTAACAGACAGCTGGAACAGATCTTTTACCAGCCCACCATCCTTTGAGCCAATGTAAGCATCTCCGGAAGAGTACGGAGAGCTCAGAGATAGTAAGGATGACAAGGGTAGGCGGGGGGTAGCTCTAACTTAATGACATACTGAGGGTGGTGTGTCCCATCTGTGTTTGTATCTATGTATGTCTAGGGTAGTAAGACTGTTGTGTTCCCCTTGAGGATGAGATTTGCTGTAATTAATAGGAGGGGAGATGATGACCGAAGTGCAGGAGGGGCTAACTGTTTCTCAGACAGAGTGTCACAGGGACATGGTGAGATGGAAGGACAACCAAACATCCAAAGCGTCCCTGACTAAATGAAAGTGACCTCGACGTCTGAGGCTGACAGACAGGAGGTGAGTGTGATGAAGACAAGATGTCCTGTGTCCTTCATGGCGCCTCATAGAAACTAACCTTGTGTGAGTCAACGAATGTCATCGTAGTCTAGTGCATGCACTATCCATCCACACAAACTGTCCCCTTCAGGCCCACTAGAGTTTAGAGAATATTAATATTGCAGTTTGCTTTTAAATTGAGAAAAATACTCTGCCCCAAAGCCTTTCTCTGCAGGGAGCATTTTCAAAAAATGCTTACCGTGCATGCCCAAAATATGCAGGTATACCTAATTTGACACCTGTCTCATCATTTACAATTAGGCATAATAAGGTGTAATTGGCCATCTGCTGGTGCCATCTTATGCTCTTGGAGTACGGCCATATTGGATTTCAGCTGTTCTGAGGGCCACCTGCAACAATTGGACAGACCGGAATGGCCTGGCATAATCAAAGTCAAAATACCCCCCAAAAACAGCAAATATCGCAGACATTAGCATACCTAGTTATTGACAAGATGATCCAAAAAGATCTGTCAAGGGTGTTTCCTCAAGCTGACAACAATTGTAAAAACAGACTGCCTTTAATACTGTGTAATCATGGGGTAGATAAACTCTGTCTGCTTCAGGTGATAGATTTCGACAGAAGATAGCACTATCAGAACTTTTTCTGACAAGGATTAAAACTGAAAGAAATTAGGTAATACATATTTTGTAAGAAATAGAGACAAACAGATCAACAGTTGGGCTGTCTGTTCTGCCAATTAACTTTCGACTAATCACCCCTTTGTATTTGCAATTTGCAGAAATTACCCAGAGAGGGTCACCATACTCTTAATGAAAGGAATTGAGACTTTAGCTGGGGATTAGGATCTTTCTCTCTTCCTGATTCTCTCTCCATATACTTTATATACACTAATAAAAAAAATCCCTTAGTAAATTGTATTTTATTCAGTAGTTCTCTTTGTATTTATTTATTTGAGAAATAGGTTGTTTAAATCATTTATTATCTGGGTTTTAAACCAAAATATTAAAATTATTTAAAGTCAGTAAGATAAAAAAAAATATGTGTAGTGTAAATAGTTGCTGTTGGTAAATAATAAAAGTTGTAGTTGTTTACAATTCAGTTTAGTGTCATCCATGCTGTTTTGTGTTCTGTTAGGGTGTCTTTGAAGTCACAATCATCCAGATTAGTCTTTCTTCTAATTAAAGTAAACATTGTTCATCTCCCCTAAGTAAAGAGTTATTGATAATGTGTCTATAATAATAGAGATAATGTTATAGAAAGCAATTTGATCATTTAGAATATTTATGTACATGTGATTTTTTTTTCTCACATTTGCTCGCACAGAAGAGACCTGTTTTAACATAGTTGCATGATGTTTTTTCAGCAGATGAGCTCAACTTTGCTAACAGTGTCAAATGTGAAATAAAAAAGCACCTTTAGCTGACCGAGCAATTGCTCAGATACTTACCCTCAATGCTCAAATTCGGTCGGCAATGCCATACCTGCAATGGTGCGCAATTCCAGGCTGAGAACCAAATTATATTCTTGCATACTGAGGGGGGAGTTTTCAAGTTATGCAATTATATCATATCTAGCATACCCATCTCAATCGGTACACCATTTATTCAGTATGTATATGATTAATAAAACATGTATAAAACATGTACAAATATAACATGTTTAATATAAGAGAGTTGTTTTACAAAGATAATTGTGATACAAACAGACATATTTTCAAATTACCTTGTGTGAATTTTATCTATGCGTTAGAGAGGGGTACACAAAAGGCTGTTGAATGTTTGAAGGGGTACACCACTGTAAAAAGTTTGGGAACCACTGCTCTAGATGATGTAGGCCAATTTTCGCGCAAATCGGACAAACTGTATAGGAGGAGTTCTAAAAAGTAGGTTTTCAAAACATTTAAAATGGTGGACAGGAAGTTTGCTTGATCATGACATAATTGGTACATTGTTCTCAGCATGAACCACGGAATCTATCAAGACAAGTCACATGACAGTAGGCAAAAGGTGTAAATTGCTATTAGCATTTTTAGAAATAGCATTATAATTTATGACCATAAGGTGGCGCTGTTCCAAAAATGTTTTAGTCCCTTCAGAGCATGGTGCCAAAGACACATACCGAGTTTCGTAATAATATGTTAAGTCATTCATAAAATACATAATGTTATGCCTAATTTAGAAATGACCGACGTCTAAAATGACAGACATTGGAATTTTCATATTGCTGGACTCGCTATACCCCACTGAATCTAATGAGACCAATTTGATGATTTTATGACAAACTGTACAGAAGTTATATGCAAAAATTAGCTTTTTCATATCTCGTGACCAGTAGGGGGCAGTGTGACAAAATGTACACACCTCAGGGCCTAAAGATGATGACATATTTCAAGTTTCTTCCCAATCCCTCAGAGCGTTGCAGACATACAGCCTCGTTCAATTTTACGTGTTCTTCGTTAAATTCATTGCAATGCCATTTGAAAACGGTATGGTTTATAAAAATTGAGTGCCTCTAGATGATGGAAAAAATGACGTAATAAGAATCGAATCGTCTTGAGCCAAGGAATCAGAGGAAAAAAATATTTTGTTTCTAGGACTCATGGTTCAAAAGTTATTAATAGAAACATGAGTGCAAATTAGGGCAGTTGGTGGCACTACAGAGTTTTAGGTAGAGACGCCAAATTTGCTGTGGTAACAGATCAGACTGTCCTCTATCTGTGTGCCAAATTTTGTTACTTGTAATTTGTGCCCTAATGTGTTAGACAATATTAACCAAAACTTTCTGAGGTACCTTTATATTCTTGCCATTTTTATTCTTTGCAGTGAGTCAGGGCTGAGTTGCACAATCACCTTGTGAACTTTGTGCAGGGATGAGAAGCAACAGGGTAGAAGCTCCACTTAAAGTTATAGTAAAACCAGACATATGTTTATTTTAACAATTCTATGCCCCCTCAAGGCTTGGCACAGTCTCTTCAGCAATGCTGTGAAAAACACTGTTTTCAAGCTCCCGCAGCGCTGAGGAACGGGTGAGTGGTTAGTCCACCTCCGCCCTGTACGCTAGGTCTGTCTCCCCCAGGACGGCTAACATTTACCCCTTAGCATGAGTCATTATTGAGCTATTGTTGTGCTTCTCTCAAATGCAGGTACTCCCCTCAGGTTCTAAGTTGGAAAATGGTTTTCATTGAGCACAAAAAAACTGTTTGCTTTTGTTTTCCTTTTCTTGTCATTTTAAATGGGTTTTCACATCACACTGAATTTTCTCTACAGTCACTCATTACTTGAAGAGCTCTGAACGAACACAGCAATATGCTGCATTTTTTAACTTTAGCCCTTTACTATTTCACACTAAAATGAAATAAGTTTTTAAGACCAACAAAATCATTCCATGTTGTGATTATTTGCCTCTATTTGCAGTTAGGAGGGCAACATTTGGTTAATTTTACCTACAACAAAGTTTATTATTCTTTGGCTTTAAGCCTTACACTGGTTTCTCACTCAAAAATATTCAAATTTCTTTGTTGTCGTGCATATTTCTTTACATCTCCATATCTAATACAATGTTTGCAGACACAGTCAGGTGTGTATTTCCCCAAGGCTGTGATAACTGAAAGGGTAAACATATTCAAATCCCACAGGTAAACACAGGCTACAATACCATTAGAGACGAAGGAAGCGGCTCTAAGCAAAGCGAGAGTAAAATATTATGAACCATAAATTATGAAGTTGTCTTTCTTCATGAAGTTTACTGTTCATTGGTAAAACTGCAACCCCGCCACAAAGTTATGCATACATCTTTGATGCACAAACATAAAGTTTGTCTCTGCAAGGATTGCATGTGTAAACAGAGCACTAGAGCAATGCAAACTGAGCCTAGGGCACGTATCTAGACAAACATACATCAAGCCCTAATGGGTTCAGAATTATTGGCTCCTACCAGAACCACTTGTTCATTTTCATCTCTGTGGTGTATTTGCCCATGGTTGTTTTCAGCACATGATTTAAATATATCTTAAAAAAAGTTTTCAGAGAGAAGAACAACTTTTGTCAGTGGATTGGCTATTTCATTAAAACTATATCAACAAGAACAAAAATAAACTCTTTTGGGTTTTCTTGATTAGGGCTGCGTTCTGCAATGGATTCAGATTCGATAGTTCCTTGTGACTTTGGCCAAGTTGTTTTTGCAGAAATCGTTTATATTCCAGGGAAACAAAAAAATTGATCAGGTTTTATTGATCATACAAACAAATATAATTTAGAGAAGTTGCTTTTATTATTATATATATTTATGGACTTTTGAACAGTAAACAAAAGCAAAATGGAATGTGTGTGTGGGCATGTTTATGTGGATTACAAGGACACATGATTACAGGTTACAAACTGGCAATTACAAGGGTATTATGCTATAAATGTGGTTTATGAGGACATTTCTTGTGTCCCCATAATTTAAATAGCTTAAAAAACATATTAAACAATGTTTTATTGAAAATGTAAAAATGCAGAAATACAACTTTTGTGAGGGTTAGGTTTAGGGGATATAATCTATACTTTGTACAGAATAAAAATCATTATGTCTATGAAAATTCCTCATAATGATATGTAGACCAACTTGTGTGTGTGTGTGTGTGTGTGTGTGTGTGTGTGTGTGTGTGTGTGTGTGTGTGTGTGTGTGTGTGTGTATGTGTGTGTGTGTGTGTGTGTGTGTGTGTGTGTGTGTGGGAACGAACAGGAGAGGAGGCTGGCAGGTTGTGGTGTCAGCGTGATGGGATGTGATGGATGTGTTTTGACAGTGGAGTGCCAAATCTGCCCTGTTGCATTAATATCATCCAGTCACCCAGTTGCACACAAAAACACACTGGGGTATTCCCATGAATTCATCACACACTTCCAACCAAATTAAGCATGGCACACTTCTTTAACTACAGTTCTTACACCTTACATACACCTTTTGGTTTATTACATGCATGTTTTATATAATCTTTAAAGTAAAATATATCTGATCAATCTCAAATTGCTTTGAATTAGCCATTTGTGGCACCCACTCATTTACATTGTAAGGCTCCACGGAGCTAAAATATTCTTCTAAAAATCACAATTTGTGTTCTTCAGAAGAAAGAAAATCATACACATCTGGGATAGCATGAGGTGAGTAAATTGTCATGTTTGGGTGAACTATACTTTTAATAATTGTTTGATATAGGCTGCATTAAAAACATCATTACACATCTGAACTCCTGAAACCTATACAAATGTTCCATGCTAAATTAAATAATGTTAATTAACTCTGCGCTTAATTAAACAGAGAGTGTGTCATTACTTTAAATGCCATTGTTCTTTAATTGCACCATGGCTTGTTATTTAACGTTAATGCTCTGAATCCACCTGGCTGATTGTCAAATCGGTTGAAGGATGTCAGTTTAACAGACCGCTGTGCATTTAGCAGTCAGGCTCTAATTGACAGTTCCCTTTCAAAAAGCTACACTAATGATGCTGCGCTGAGATAGCGCTTTGGGAACAACTGTGAATATGTGTGCAACACGTCAATGAACATTGTCCGGAATTTATAGCCTCTGCCGGTGTCATCATTGGATGCACCTGGGCCAGGGCTATAAATAGATGTGTCACAGGTGCATCGTCAGATCTTTTGTCTTCAGATCACTCTGTGTGTGCTTCATGAGCCTGTCAGAAACTTTCTACTTTCCTCTGTTAGGAGTTAATGAGATGCTTTTATCAGGGAACAAGGTTTACAGTCAAGTAAACCGAGACGTATTTCCTCCTGTCTCCTCCTGTTCAACCAGATTGGAGGAAGAGGAATCTGCTTTGGCACCTAGTAGCAGAGACAAGGTTTCTTCAAAACACTACTGGTGTGTACTGACACTGATACATGCTGATATACATAGGGCATTTTCGCAGTTTGCAGTGAGGTTTAAGTGAATACAGTGGTTCGGACCCAAAAATACAATGTAAAAATGCATCTGTTGGGGGGGAGGCAGCTGAACTGAGCTCTGGTACAAACCAAGCAATCAAACCAAATATAAAAATCCATATACAAACTGCAGGTCATGATTGATGGTGGAGGTGTTGAAGAATTGCAGGATCACCCATTCTTATGCTTGCCAAATTGAGTCACACAATTCCCATTTTCCTGTCTGAGACAGTGTACTATTGGAAGCGCTGTTAACATAGTCTTCTGTCCCCATTACCGGATCAGTTATCAGTCCCCAGAGCCTAGCATGTACAATTCAACGAAGACTATTAGTTGAAAGTAACTGTCCCAACAGTTAAAAAAAACAAAAAAACAAAACAGGTATATGCGAGAGAGAGAATTAGAAAGAGAAAGAAAGGCACAGAAAAGTGGAGCAGCTATGAAGACAGGGCACTGAAATAACCTTGGGAATATGGTCTGATTATCATGAAAATATTGTGCACATTTACCGCATAATAGTCTCATAGATATTTATTGGAGCTGGGGGAAACCTTTGCTCTTTGCTGTGAGGAATATGATTATGTGTGACTTAATTATCATATATGAATTTATATAGATATGGTGGACTTTCACCGTGCTACTTTTAATATACACAATAAAGCTTTGCATGCACACTGCTCGCAGACATGAAAGCTTCGCCATTTACATTTCTCTATTTTGTTGCTGTCCAATTAGTTCAGCAGTGACAGAGTCATGCACGTTTCAATGTCCTGTATCAGCCAAATAGCGAGTTAGATGCTGTGAAGTCTCTGTTCTCCCCAAGTCAAAGTCCTCCGAGAAAAAAAAAGAAAAAGCAAAAACATAGAAACACCCTGGACATCTAATTAATTCATATGAGAGGGTGACAACATAGCAGCAAAGTGTTGCTTGTACTCAGACAGAGGCAGGCAAGCACATCCCCATCCAAACACAGATGCCATAGCTGACAAAAGCAAGTCTTAGGTAAACAGCAAATAATGTTTGATGTTTGTGTGAGCATGGACAGAGAGAGGTTGAGTTGGGAAGAAAAAGGCACCTTGCCTAATGCCTATTATGTTCTCTATATCTCTCTCTTTTCTTGTAAAATACACAAGTTATGGAACATAAATTACCATATATAATATGTGTTTTGGAGAATTTATACTTTACTCAAATATAACTCACATGTAATGATCTGAGTGATAAACAGATCAATATTTAAGCCTTTTTTTTTTTACTATCAATCTCCACTATCACATTCTTCTACTTTTGTTTTTGGAGATTCACATTCTTTGTGCATATCACTACCTTAAGTCAAAAAGGACTTTAATATTGATCTGTTTATCTCCCACACCTATCATATTGCTCCTGAAGATATACAGTACTGTGCAAAACATTTAGGCGTTTGTGAAAAACATTGCATATTGAGGATGTCTTCAAAACTAAAGCCATAAATAGTTTTCATTTATCAATTAACATCATACAAAGTCCAGTAAACATAACAAAGCTAAATCAATATTTGGTGTGGCCACTTTTGCCTTTAAAACAGCCCCAATTATCCTAGGTCAGTTTTTCCTGATGGTTGGCAGATAGGATGTTCCAAGCTTCTTGGAGAATTCACCACAGTTCTTCTATCTATTTAGGTCTCAATTACTTATGTCTATTCATGTAATCCCAGACGGACTCGATGTTCAGTGGGGGGCTATGCCATCTCTAGCAGAGCGCCCTGTTCTTCTATTCTAATCTTTTATATTTGCAAAAGTAATTTTTTGAGAATAATTTTTTTTTTCCAATTGACACACTAAAGCTGAAGATATAAATAACCATTTTAAGACCATTTTTTTTTTTAAGTGCCTAAAACGTTTGCACAGTACTGTAGATTTAACCAATATGGATTACTTTTATGCTACATACTTCAATATGTTGGTCCCCATTCACTTGTATTGTGGGGACCTACAGAGCTGAAAAAGTATTTTAAAAACATTGGATGGCATAGGGTAAATGATGAGATAGTGTTAATTTGTGGGTGAACTATATCCTTTAAGCCCAAAGTATAATTTGGTCAGACACGAAGGCTTCTAAAATAATGTTTTTTTTGTTTTGTTTTTTCACAACATTGCAACACACACAGGGTACCCAAGTAAACTGACATGCTTCAGACCTTTTCCCTTGCACAGGAATGTTTTGTAGATGTGTTGATTCATGACGGTAAGCAAATTCAATGAAATATAATTGTAGAATATAGATGAAGAATGACAGCAGACAACAAAGACTTGACTAGTTTTTCAAGGTCTCAGTTAGCCTGATAAAACGGCTTTGAGCAGATTCATTTGGAGAGCCGTTTTATGACTAAGAGGCTCGGATGTCCACCATTCTTAATATCCACAGACCTCAGACACAACTGGAAAATAAGCCTGTGAATATTGGCATGGTGTCTCTCCTCTAACTTTCTCTCTCTATTTGCAAAGGTGAGAAGAGCTGAATACAATAAGTTGAGTGGATTTACCTGTCAAATATGGCTCTTTAACAACTGGGACTAAGGCTGTGCGTGTCTTGATAGTGACATTACAGCACTCGTTGTTCTGAACAAACCTTTGTAATGTTATGACAATGTGAAACATTATGACAATGTAAAACTGCATTTTAAACAGCATTGTGCTTTTATATGAACCAGTTGATTCAATGATTAAATAGTCTCACGTAGGCAGACTTTTGACTTAACAGCAAAGTTATGGGGTCTTTCACAGCTAACGTTGGCAAATAACTGCCCACTTTGGCAGAAAAAGACATCTAACTGACATGTAAAGTGACCAGTAACAGTCGGTTTTGTCATTATATTATGTTTAGGGGCAGGGTAATCAAAGACAGCTCATACCATAATAAAAGACTGGCATGGGAAAATAAATAATTTATATAATGGTGTGCAAGTTTCCACGAGCGATTGCACAGAAAGTGGAACATGTGTAGTCCTCAAAAGTGCTCATTGTATCAACACAGATCTTTGTGAACTCGACTCGTGCTTCCACACAGACCAATAAAGACCAGATCAAACTAGGCAAATCAGATATCGTCTGACTGGACTGAGAAAGCGTTTCCAATTTTGGGTGCTATAATCTTCAGATGGTTAGTACACAGACTGTGGGCCTGCCAGCTGAGACTAATGATTAAATGACTCACTCATAACATTAAAGATGCTAATGTGTTGCCACCTACTGGCTTAAAGTTGCATTTTTTCAGAAATGTTCACAGACTGATTTAGTGAAAGAAAAAAATATAATAAAATATAATAAAATAAAAATCAATATTTCAAGCCACAATAACGGAGAAGTGGAGTGATACAAACAGTAAAACATCCCAGTACTGTTGGACTGTATATCAGGACTCTTGGAATATAGATCATCCAATTAGATACGAGGACCAGAACTAAATGTTGTATACTGATTCATGAGATTTTTCCCAATGGACATGGCCCTTGCTATGCCAGCAGAGAGGTCATTTCAGAGGTGACAGACATTATTACATGTTCAAGAAAGTTTGTGAAAAAAGATATTTTCTGTAGAATTAATGCACTTATGAATCGTGCACACGTTTTTCATTTTTAAAAAAGCAAAGTGTATCGTGTTTTTCTTTAACTGCCTCGGAAACATGACTGTAATGCTCCTCTATTACAGAATATGGAGTCAGGTAGTGTCTGAAGTTCTGTATTATTAAAACTGCAATAATGCACTGAATTTCCATTGAAAGACGATTTAAGTAGAGTTATAGCCAGCCTGCAGCTGTAAGTATCCTCCCTCCAGCTTTCCTCTGCTGTGCAGGAATTTCACCTGGAGTGGCAGAATTAAAAGCAGCCATGTCGATTTTCATTATTAGCCATCAGGTGCTACGGATTGGCTGGACCTACTCTATGCTCCATTGCTCTCTACCCTCCTGCACTGTGCATTTTAACCCTACTTGACTGTTTTACATCCTCTGTTTGCCTGGTGCCCAGAGCATTCACTAGGCAGAGAGAGAGAGAGAGAGAGAGAGAGAGAGAGAGAGAGAGAGAGAGAGAGAGAGTCAGCACATCTGCAGCTGTGCCAGCTTTATTCATTTAATAGACAAAAAAAATAAAATGTTATGCCTGCTCTCAGTGATGATATGTGGCACTTAAATTAAAAAGAAGGAATACATATTTTAAGCTTGATCTGACCAATGGGACACACACAGCATTAAAACCCACATGGGTACACATATTTAGAACCCCAATGATTATACTGTAATTCAGTGTTTGTACTACCATCTGCTTGTACCACCATCCCCCACCTCATTAGTATTCTTCAACTTTTCCCTTATTAATAGTTTACCAATAAAAAAATAAATAATAAATGCTGAATTAGCTTTTTTTCTGATTGCTTAATTACCAAGTGTCTAAGGTCAGAAATATGTAATATATACTGTAAATTTGCGCTACCAAAAAAAAAAAAAAAAAAAAAAAAAAATATATATATAGGAACAATATATATATATATATATATATATATATATATATATATATATATATATATATATATATATATGATATCAATTAAATTCTTTCGTCTAGCTGTTGTTAAATTTACATGTATATTTAGTTTATTCGCCGGAACACCACCTGAGTCTTCTCCTCCCATCTACCAGTGAAGCTTGATTCAACTTCCCATGTCTACTACCTGTGCAAATATCAACAGTGCAGAAAGGTTGTAGGATTCCAGATTGAGGTCATAAATGGATTTAAATTTGTATGTGTCGATTGTGTAAGTAGGACGCGTTTCATACAAGATCTGGCAACTAGACAACCTTGGAATAATATATTGATGTGATTATTCATAAAATGAGGATTGGGCCATACAAATTATGGCAGTTACCCAGGAGAAATAACAAAACGGGAGGAGTGCAGGAGATGGGTTTGAAATACGGGAGACTCCCAGGAAAAACGGGAGTGTTGACATGTATGCTCCACTGGCCTCAAGGGGCACACTAGCAACTGATGCTAGAGACTTGAGCCTTTAGCCCCCTCATTAGCGCACCCACCTCCCATGCCGGGGAAACCAGTTCAACTCCCATTCGGAGCAGTTCGAGCAGGTCTGGTTACTTACACATACATGTTATACCTGCAATTTGTTATTCAGGGTGCTACTGTTTTTTCATTGATTGACTTAATTTACATTTGACATGGCTATTTGACAAATAATCAATGTTTATGTAAACTATGACAAGTGTATCACATGAAAAGTATGATATTTTGTAGATCCATTCGTGACAGATATACCTGAGGTATATAACAATGTTTGGTGAAACACCCATGCATTTAATGGTTAATTTAAAAGGAGTAGCCCGCAAACATTTGGCCATGTTGTTGTGTATTTGACAAAGCTGCTGCTGAGATGCTAATTTCCCTGGCTGAAGTCAAACCCAAACATCATGCTAATGTGTGAGCACAGCTGAATAAAAGCCCCACTTATCCAGACTAGAATTATGAAGGAGAACACATTAAGAAGCCTAAACTTATTAGCAGAGCTTCAAAGTGATGACCCCCCATAAGCCACGAGCACATAAGCATGTTAATTTCTGCTTTCCTCAAAAGCTGCAATTGCTTAAGGAGAGAGGGGGTTTAAGGATGAATACAGGAGGACATATTCTTCCATGCAATGTCACAACACAGATGCACTCGCAAACATCCCTCATCTTTTTTGAAACAGACAAAGCGAGCAGCACAGACATAAAATAAAACCTTTACTTAACTCTAAAGCAGTGCTGCTCAGGCAGTTCACTTCATTTGTATGTATGAGTTACATATTCTCAATTCATCGACCTCTGTTCATGGATTTTTCACTTACAGAAGAAAAGTGTTCTGAAGGCATGAATGTATAAACATTTTTGATGAAGAATATTCAACCTTCTTCTCTTATGCCTTCTTCAATGCTTTCAGGTAGACTCAAGGACCCTTCTTCTTGTGACAAATGGAGTCCTTTCTGCCTGCTTCTCGCTTGCTTTCTCATTCTCTCTCTGTCTTCATCTTGTTTTTGAAGAGACAGAAACAGAGAATTCAAAAGCTGCACACAGGATTTTGTCTCATATACTGAACAGGTGTGACATGCAGTGTGATTTGAAGTGATGCTTTATGTCTCTCTGAAACTTATGATACTATGACCAAAGAACATGTTAGACCTATGATTTGTTAGGATGTGACATTATTATCAAGTGTATTGTGTCCAGAAAACTATAGCCTACACACCAAACTGTATCACAGAGGGAAGTTTCCAGTGTAGCATGCATGCATGTTCATTGGAACTACAGTATACTGTAGGTTGTTATGCTTTACAAACAAAGTCTTAAAATACACAGTAAAAACATATCAACATTAAATTAACTAATGTAAGCTCACAATGTTTTGCAGTTATATACAAAAAAATACAAATAAATCCATTTTAAAAATCTGGGTTATGGCGAGGCACTTACAATGAAAGTGAATGGGGCCATACTGTAAATGTTAAAATCCTCTCTGTTTCAAAAGTATAGCCAAAGTTATTTACAATGTGCAATAACATGATTTTAGTGTGATAAAATAGCTTGCTAACATTTTCTGTTTAAAGTTATATCCAATTTTACAACTTCATTGGCATGATGTTGTGACATAAACAAACCCCTGTAATTTAAAAGTCTGCAGCAAAACAAAATATGATTTCAACAAATGTACAGCTTAAATAATACTGTACTGTACATGAGTTTAAACAGAAGAATTATTGCTTTTGTAAAATAATAAGTGTCACATTTCTGCCTTTGAATTCTACCTTTCTATTCACTTTCAATGAAAAGGAGGGACATGGTAAGCAACAATATGCCACAAATACTGCCGATTGAGCTTAAATTGTATTCAACCCAGAATGTTCCTTTAAAATGTGGCCAGTCATATTGATAACAAATTATCATTTTGTGTCTCATTTTACACTAAAGTCTTATATAATACTGTATGTTTATATATATATATATATATATATATAGGTATTATATAGGTATAAATAATATGTGTGTGTGTGTGTGTGTATATATATATATATATATATATATATATATATATATATATATATATATATATATATATATACACACACACACACACACACAAACACACACACATTCACTTTGACTGTCTCATCTCCACCTATATGAGCCTGACCACCTGAGGGGTTTGTTATATTAATATCTCTCATAGTAATACTAAATAAACATATTTTTACTATGATATTATTTATACTGCGATTTAAGATATTTTGGTCATACTGCCCACTCCTAGTATTGAAGTATCCCATTTTTCTATTATCAAGACCTTTGCTGGATGTATGGATTCAGTCTGTACAAATCTTCAACACACAATGATCGATCATTCGATCATCACAATTCCCTGAGGTGTTGGGGAGAACACTGACATTTAAGCCTTAGTGATTTACTCTGCTGCACATTTCTGTCACAGGTTTCATTCCAGTGTCATGTTCTCAATCTACACGAGAAGTTCTGCGATACGGACTAATTTCCTTCCCTCTCGGTTTAAGAACGTGACTCACAAAGAACAGGTCTGTTGTCTTAGACCATTTTCAATTATCATAAAAACAACTAGGGCAACGTTATTCATCAGAAAATCCCTCTTTTTGTTAAAAGTGATCGGTCCAGGCCACTGAAGCCCTGTGGGCCCCTGTTAATGGCTCTTATCAAATACATTTACAAAATGCCCCTTGGCTCCACAACAGAAAGAGGTGTGTGATGAGGGAAATATGGCCCAGCTCTCAAAACTTTTTTCAGTCTTATTGGACATTGTGCTGTGTACTAATCTAGCCATTGTCATTTTGATGGATAAGTGTATAAATAGAGAGGGCGGGCAAGCTGTTTGTAAATTTAAAACCCTTCATGCACTCAGAGCTGTAAGCAAGCCAATCTGTAGTTGATGTCTGGGTTTGTTTATTTTCTGACACAATTTGTCTGTATAAGCATGCTCACTTTACAAGTGGAAATGTAGGCAGTCATCACACCGGCTGTTATTAACTCCTCAGGGCTGCGGTTGAGGTGCATGTTTGGGGTCGGCGGGGGGCAAGAGGGCTGGGTCTCTGAGTAGTGATTTATTAACTTCTACCTGATTACTAAAAAAGTGCACTAACTTCAATAATCCCAGAAGTGAAAATTGGAGCCAGCAATTTCAACACCGCTTACCCGCAGGTAAGCACAGCATCCTGCCAAGAACGTGTCTAAAAATTATTATTTGTGACTCAGTGCTGATCTGAATGTGATTAGGACTTTTTTCCCTGAAGCTTAAGGCACATTTTGCTCCTTGTGTCACTCCGTTCCATTCAGTTTGAAAAAGAACAGAAATTGCAGTCTAGATGACAAAAGAGATAGATGTGGATGCAGTTGTGGATATTTTCTGACAATGCAGCACAATGTGATGCACTAAACCTGTTTTCAGTCCGCTAATTGGACATTTCAGCTGAATAGAAACGCAAACCACATGTTTTGTTGCTGATTGAATTTTCTTTGTTTTGTGTCTATGTGATTAATTGTATGTTCAGGTAAAATCATGACGTCTTTAGAAGACTCAAAATCAGGAAGTTTGCACACAGACAGTGTACGATTCTAAGTCTATATATTCTAATCATAGAGAGTTATATCTGCTGTGCTCACATTATATACAAAGGACACTCGTTTACAGTACAAATCAGCTATATATTTCTGCAGACTTCAATACCTAAGTGCAGTCTTTGCGTCCGTCAAGCGTTAATTAGTTGGGGGAGGATAACTGGGTTTGTGTGTGTGTGGATGGTGTATTTGTTCAGGACTTCTGTGTCCCCCACCTTGTAATTATCTTTGCAGAAAGCAAACACATTCTCCAGTTACCCTTGGGAGCCTTCAGTCTAACAGCAGAACTCAGAGAAGGTTTGCAGCCTAAGACTTCCATTCAAAATGCAACCCCATGCCACATTTATTCATACAGGTATTGAGTTTAAACACAAAAGACTGTTTAATGCTCCAACACTTTGTATAATAAGAGGTGCCAAAGCAAGCATTAATTTGACATATGCTTACAGTTTATATTTAAGGATTTCAACAAAGCAATTGTGCTCTGTACATGAATGATTCCTCAAACCATGCGTTTTGTTGAGGAGAGGTGTTTTATTATTTTACTCTCTAATCAGACTTAAAATTTTAGCCTAGTGTATAATAATAATTGTGATTAAATCCCATACACATACATAGAATGAGCCCATATTAAGTCTGATATGGCAATATATGTAAAACAGATATTTGATACATATTTTTTAAATGGTGTACACTGATATAAAAAGTCACACTTGTACACGCACGGAACTTACATTTCAAAATACTACATAAGTGGCCGTTTTATATACTGTATATAGTTATACAGTATATTCTTATAAAGAATATACAGTATGTTTGTATATGGCCATATTTAAGATTTCTTTATGGCAAGGGTCTGAGTCATATCTACAGTCCTGACCACAATATCATGGAGACTTGGTCGTGAGCTCTTTTGACTTGGGCGAGTAAGCAAACACCAGAACACCCTACCAACCACATAGCAACCACCACTCACATTTTCTTGTGAAAATGTAAAAATCTAGTTCAGTCTCCTTGTTCTTTCTTTCTTTCTTTCTCTTTCTTTCTTTCTTTCTTTCTTTCTTTCTTTCTTTCTTTCCACACACTCTTATAAACTCCTGCTGTGAAAAGGTCAGCATTGTGGATTATGATAAGAAGCAGGTTATCTTTTGCATGCTTTCTGTTTGCAGTGCACTAATGAGCCGCAGAGTATTCTGGGAATACAACATCTGTCACAGCCAGTCTGATCTAGTCACTGCAAGCATAAATTACCAGTTGTGCTGGCTTCAAAGTGGATGCCATCCCTTTTACACCTTTTTTTTTTTATTTATATTTTTTTTGGTACATGAATCTCTACCTATTTAATGGCCTTTTAAATAAAATTACATTCTGTAAATTTAAAAAATAAAAATACCTTCACAAAAGTCTAAACAATACCAACATTAACAGCAGCAGCTCAGTTTCTATCTAAAAAAATACCCTCATCCAATGACCCCTTTATATATAAAAGGGTAGTTTTGACTAAATTCTGATTGAGGCATGTTTGAAGGTGTTGTAACATGCTGATATATGCACAACTGTGAATGCTCAGTCCATATTTATATGCCAAGTTCTTCATTGCTTGGCAACCACAAATAGCCTAAAGTTGGGTTACTGAACTAGATTTCTAGGTGGACTACTTATTATCATTCATTTAACTACTATTGTAATATTAGTATATTTTTCCATATTGCATAATAATAATAATACAACTAACTGATAATATAGGGGCTACAGCCTCTTTGAAGCTTGGCCCCTAATAATAATAATAATAATAATGATTATTATTATTATTAGTGGTGCTTGCAAAGCAACACTATTGTAATCTCACATACTTATTTTTCTTCTTCTTCTTCTTCTTCTTCTTCTTCTTCCGTACAAAACTTCGGCGCGTAACTTGTCCCGCACCTTTTGGCGTAGACCCATGAATGAGGTGTCAAATTGTGCGGCTCATTGAGGAGAGGTGTGCTATGACTTTTATAAGCGATCGGGGGTACGGTGTTCGCCCCAGGGGCAAAAAATTGGGCAAAAAATCCCATTGACTTAACATTGCGCCGAACTTTGACGAGTCATAGCTCAGAGCGAGGATTTCGCAGAGACGTGTGATTTACCACATTTGAAGAGGCTGACAGGCTCTGTGAGAACATACCTCACAATGGGGTAAAAGTTGCACCCCTGGGGGGCAGGAGCTGCCCAAATTTGCCCCAATGTAAGTCAATGGAATTTTTTTCAATTTTTTGGTCGCAGACCCACAAATGAGGCGTCAAATCGTGCGGATTATTTGGGAATGGTGTGCTATGACTTTTATAAGCGATCGGGGGTACGGTGATTGCCCCAGGGGCAAAAAATTGGGCAAAAAATCCCATTGACTTAACATTGCGCCGAACTTTGACGAGTCATAGCTCAGAGCGAGGATTTCACAGAGACGTGTGATTTACCACATTTGAAGAGGCTGACAGGCTCTGTGAGAACATACCTCACAATGGGGTAAAAGTTGCACCCCTGGGGGGCATGAGCTGCCCAAAGTTGCCCCAATGTTAAGTCTATGGTAGATTTTGTATCGAACATAACTCTGGATCACAGTGTCTTAGAGACAAGGGGGCGGGCTCATTTTACTCAGACGACCAATCAGTCTCTCAGGATCATTGTGAAGCTATCAAGCCACGCCCACGCCCAAGCCACACCTTAGCAACAACTCCCATAGACTTCCATTGAAAGAGATCAAAGGGATATCTCCGGACTGAATTATCATAGAAACACGAGGGTGGTCTCGTTTGACTTGGGGCAGTAAAACAGCCAATCATGAATCCCCTCAACACTTCCTAGCCCCTCCCTAGCAACCATTTTCGAGCACCTTAGCAACCAAAATCCAAAGAGAGATATCTTCCATTCTGAATGTCACAGAGGCATGGGAGTTGGTTTGTATCATTCATACTGACAAGCAGCCTTTGGAGATTCATCATTGGCAGCTGCCAAGCCACTCCCTAGCAACAATTTAGAGCACCCTAGCAACCACATTTATTAATTTCAATTACAGTAAGATATCTTCAGATCAGAATGTCCTAGAGACATGATAGTTGCTTTGTTTTAATTGGGTGAGTAATCAGTCTTCATCTTTCATCATGTGAACTACTTAGCCACGCCCTAGCAACCATTTAAAGCACCCTAGCAACAAAACACCATTGACATCCATTCAAAATCACTAAGATGTGTATCTTAGGATCAGAATGTCATTGAGACTTCCGGGTTGACTTATTTCACTCAGGATGGAAAGTAGACTTGATAAATATCACCCTGGTAACTGCCTAGCAACCAAATGGGGTTACCCTAGCAACCAAGAAACAAATCACATATCTCTGCACAAGAAAATCACAGAGACTTCCGGGTTGACTTATTTCAGTCAGGATGGCAAGGAGCATTGTTTGCTGTCACCTTGGTAACTGCCTAGCAACCAGATGGGGTTACCCTAGCAACCAAGAAACAAATCACATATCTCTGCACAAGAAAATCACAGAGACTTCCGGGTTGACTTATTTCACTCAGGATGGCAAGGAGCATTGTTGCCTGTCACCTTGGTAACTGCCTAGCAACCAGATGGGGTTACCCTAGCAACCAAGAAACAAATCACATATCTCTGCACAAGAAAATCACAGAGACTTCCGGGTTGACTTATTTCACTCAGGATGGCAAGGAGCATTGTTGGCTGTCACCTTGGTAACTGCCTAGCAACCAGATGGGTTTACCCTAGCAACCAATTAACAAATCACATATCTCTGAACCAGAAAATCGTAGAGATTCCGGGTTGACTTATTTCATTCAGGATGGCAAGGAGCATTGTTGGCTTGCCCCTTGTTAACTGCCTAGCAACCAGATGGGGTTACCCTGGCAACCAAGTAACAAATCACATATCTCTGTACTAGAAAATCGTAGAGACTTCCGGGTTGACTTATTTTACTCAGGATGGAAAGAAGCATTGGTGGCTGTCACCTTTGTAACTGCATATCAACCAGATGGGTTTCCCTAGCAACCATGGAACAACACCAATATCTCTGCACCAGAACATCCTACTGTCATGGGGGTGACCTCTTTCAACTTTGGGCAGTAGGTGGGACATTGTGGTAAGACATTTTGCCACGGCAAGCACCACTCACATTTTCTTCAGGAAATGTACATTCTAGTTATTTTTGTTATTGTCATACACTATGCAATATATTATTGTTATTATCATCATCATCATGATTAAATGTATTATTGTTGTTGTTGTTGGTGTCTTTTCATATTGCATATTGTATTTTATCCATATTAATTTGTTGCATTGTTTGGCAACTGTAAATAGCCTACAGTTAGATAAAATATTATACTTGGAGGAGGACATGCTTATTCAGATTATAATGATATTTAAAGCTATAATTGTAACTCTCTATTTAACATTAATGTATCTTATACTTTGTGTGTGTGTGTGTGTGTGTGTGTGTGTGTGTGTGTGTGTGTCTGTCTGTCTGTGGTGGGGGGGCATGTTTTGAAGGTTTGTGTTTAGGTTACAAACTGGTAATTACAAGGGTATTATGCTATAAATGTGGTTTATGATGCCATTTCTAGTGTCCCCATAATCTCCATTTTTGAGAGGGTTAGGGGATAGAATCTATAGTTCGTACAGTATAAAAATCATTATGTTTATTAAGAGTCCTCATAAGGATAGCCGCAAAAACAAGCTACTGAGAGAGAGAGAGAGAGAGAGAGAGAGAGAGAGAGAGAGAGAGAGAGAGAGAGAGAGACATCAGTGCACACTGGCAAATAGCAACAGATTGGCCAGTCAATCGTTTTAAAGACAAAACATTTGTACACCTTGATTGGCCTCTGTCTCTGACCTATTATAAGCCAGAGGCTTGTTGTGACCACCTGTGCTTGTTGCTCAGTTCTAAAAGTGTGATGGGCTTTTCAGCTTCAGTTAGGCTCACTTCACATCCAGGGATGTGGGAAGACTAATGGCTTCTCCCTTCACTTTTGAAGGGCCTGCTGCTGTGTAGCAGAGGCCCGGCTCTTTCACCTTGTCAGATGCTTGTCTGCAAAACCTTTGCCCACAGGGCCCTTAATGAGCAGGCCACGTGGAGCATTGGGTTAAAATGGAACCTGTCTACTATTCCTAGCCTTTTGTGTTTTTCCTTCTCTAATGGGCTTTCAAGCAGTCTGCCTTTGTGTGTTCTCTCTTTCACTCACACTTTCTTTCAATTACTCTATAGCTATCTCTATTCTGTGTTGCTTCAAAACGTTCTCCCTCAACACCATTTTCCAGGAATAAGTGAGAAACTCTGGAATTGTGTTTAATACAGTGTGTCTCTGAATGTAGCAGTATAGGTATTAGCATTAATTGTGAGGTACATCTTAGAGAGAACTTTTGATGGCACCGATTGTGCTGGACATCCGAGAGTGGATTTTTATCTGTTTTCATCAATACTGGTGCTCCTTCACTACAGACAGAGAGAGACAAGAGAAGAATGCATGAGAAGAGCCAGCAAGCATGAGAGATAGAGTAGCATTGCTGTCATTACAGCTTTACTGTTTCTGAAAGCCAGAGAGCCTGTGTGCCATTTCCCTATGAGGTAATATGACAACCAAACACCATTTTGTTCACTTTCTATAACCAGCATAAGGTTATATCTGGTTCAAGCATACCTGGCTCTCCAAGCCTGATCAAGCAGGTGTTTCATTGCGGAAGCTGGTCTTCTAGCTGGCTCAAGCTGACAAATGCCCAAAACCCCTTTAAAAGTATAAAACTTGGCCAACTTGGCCAGGCTAGGAGACAATCTTACTACCTTAGGCTAGTTTAATCAGCAGGGCTCCTATCTCCATCTGCTTTGTTTTCACCTCCTTGGCAGCAGTATTCAATTGTTGAGAAAACTTAGTCAACAGAAGTACAAATGTGAAGAGTGTACTGGGTTTTCACAATACCCATTCTCTAAACTCTATTACAGTAACCCCTGGACAGTAGCGTATTGTCTAGTGAGACACACTTGAATCACTCATGAAGTGAGTCTGGAGTCTTGAGAGGCTGATTGGAAGACAGAATGGAAGTTGATTACACTTCTAATTTTTGTCTTGTCTCAGATCTTTATTGTGACACTGAGATGTTGTTAGAAGTCAAGTCTCAAGGTCACTAGCAGCTCAGTAAGGAAGAGGATGAAGCATGATGGGGCTAAAGGAGAAACATTGTTCTATCACCACACACAAGGGGCAAATTATAGGGATAGAGTTGGCATACAAATCTCTGAGTAGAGGAAGTGCGTACCTGCAGACCTTGCTACAAAAACTTGGTCGGCTGGTATCCTAACCTGGTCAATAGATGCTTGTTATGTTGCTTTTTGTGGTTTTAGAGAGGTTTTGAGAACTTTTGCAGCCAGCTAACCAGCTAAGCACCTGGTTAGCTAGGCTCTAAAACCATCTAGACAAGCTGAACATCAATTTGGCCAAACTGAGAGACCAGCTTAAACCAGGTAAAACCAGTGAAAAATCTTAGTTCGGTTAAGGCAGGCTTTATCAAGAGAAACTGTTTCATCCTTAGAAAGTTTATTCCATCTTTAGAGAAAATACACTGCAAAAACTTAACCAGCATGTGACATTGAAAATGTGCATTTTTGTTTATGTTTTTGTACAAATGGTGAACATATCAAGATGGCGTGTTGAATTTGTCACAATTTTGAGATGTAAATTGACCAATTTTAAAATCAAGTTGTTGTTTTCTTACCAAACATTTATAAAATAAAAAGCAACACCTTTTTATTGACTCTGTACAGCTCAGAAGCTGACAAAAAAAGTATCCTACGCATGAGATTAATGCTCTGATTTCCCACTGAGTCCACCTACGGTAAAAATATGTTCTCAATTGCTCCCTGTCTACTGGTCACAGAAAGGCTTTGAAAAAGCAATTTTGAGCTCAATAACAGGTACTGATCTTAAAGACAGAACTGTTTGAAAAGTCATGATTCTTTTGTATGGCTGTCTCAAGTGCACACTATTGCATACATATTTAGAATCCACTCACCGGACCTGCAAACGTGTACATACACACGTGCAGGGTTAAATACCAGATCTGTAGGAATATGATGAACGAAACTCATAAAAACAAAACATAAAATAATATATTAAATTTGACACTTGAGCTGTGTGACCACTGGTGTTTGCCTTCGCAACTATGCACTAGTAATTAATCTGCGCTTATCTCTTGTCGAGGTTAGGAGAGATGCTGGTCACTGAGCTCCTTTCCTACGTGTTGCGTCGAAAGCAACTTCCTCTTGCAGTTTGACCTATCTCTTCTCTCTCCCTCTGTCTCCCATCTCAGAAAGAGCTTACTAAAGGTTATCTTATCAGCTACATCAGACATTTTTTTCAAATGCACCACATTCAGCCCATGTACACACACACACACACACACACACACACACACACACACACACAAGCATGCACACACCACTCAGATTCTTAGCCAGCAGCACAGATCAACAAGATTAGGTCCCCTTTCTTCACAACACAACAGACTACGCCTGTGTGTGTGTGCAGTCAGTGTAGGCATGTGCATCTGAAAGTGGCCAACACCACAAAACCACAGACTCTTTCTCCTTTCCAGTCACATTTCACAGCGATAAGTATGTTCAGTAGTGGGGTAATGTGAAATTACTTCTTGACTAGATTTGAGACTTTGAGAGTTATTTATGAGGTCAATGGCTAATTCTCCTTAGGCTACTTCATAGGGCTGTAGTGTTTATGCACTGCACGAGGAGGGACAACACAATAAACCACATCATATGTTACCCAGGCTCCTGCAGCCCATCCTGCTGATTTCTGATATTGTATGTTTATGTGTGTAGAGTGCAAGATAGTGCAGGAAATATGTTGAGAGCATTCTAAAAGCAGAATGCAATTTGATTTGCAGTAGTAAATGGTAACTAATTTATATGTGTAGTATAACATTTTGAAGACTTTTTGAATATGCACATTAAGTAATATCATGGTGGGCATCAGCAATATATTGTACAGCGGTAACCATTTTTAGTGTTCATGTTGCTCTAATGAATGTGTCTATTATACCCTGCTTTAAAACCAGATTAAACTAACCTAAGGTAGTTAATTGATCTCATAGCCTGGCCAAGCTGGTTATGCTGGTCTGTTTTTATGGTTTTAGCTGGTTTTTAGGAACTTTTTAGCTAATCAGCTTAGAAGACCAGCTGGCTGACTGACTGATCCAGCTAAGCACAATCTTGGCTTGGCTAAGAGATCATTTAAACCAGCAAAGAAACTTGACTGTTATTTTTCAGCAGGAATATAATGGGACATTTACACAAGAAGGCTATCATTAGCTGTAAACCACATAAGCCTGCTAATAATCACTTCTCCTCAGAAGCATGGCTTTTTCTTTTAAAATGTTATTTGATCTCTCAGCTGTGCATTAGCAAATAAATGTCCTGGTGTTAGAAAACGGTGATGCCTGACCCTGGTGGCAATGGGATTTGTGCATACAGCCTGCAATATCTCTTCAGCAGGAGACCACACCTTTGCTCAGCCAAGGCGACATTAGCATAGCACATAACTGTACCTCATTAATACAATCCAGGGCACAGCCTGTTATAGATTAGCTCTCATGTCCTTGGCCAAGACAAACAAGGCAAAAGATCAGACGAGAAAATTATTCGCTCAGTGTATAAAGATAACCAGAAATTGAGGTACGGGTAAACAGCAAGAAACATTACAGGATGTACTGTACAAATCCATACAGTGTTTTTGAGAAATTAATCAAATTGATTGGATGTATCATATATAAAATCTGATCTGATGCCGGCCGCAAAATCTGACATTAGAAATTAAAATAGAATTTTAGCTCTCAGGTCTCAGAATGGTTTGTAAGCATACAGAAAATCTAAAGGACATTTATTCTTAATGGATAAGCAATTGAGCTAATATGAGTACTATTCAGTGGTTAAATCCATGGACAGACAATAATGAACAAATGTGAAAAGAATGTTGATCATCAGAGTTGATCTACCATAATGTGTTCCGTGATTAAAACAGGTGCTGCCATTCCAAGCTCTAGTTTCTTAAAATTAATGACAACATGTGATTGCCTGACCCTGTTTTTCGGGTTTTCTCTTTTGATTAATTTTTACCATTTAAAATACTGAAAACACATACATAACAAAACATCCATTCAAAAGTTTGCATGTCCATGTTAAACTTGGACATGGTAAAGGAAAACATGGTAAAGCTGTCAGTAAATCAGTGGCTTTATATACTGTAAAAATAATGATTTAATGATATTTTACTCAAATAAGGTGCTTAAAATAGAATGCAATGCTTTCCATGAGATTCTCTGGGAAGATAATGCAATGCCTGGTGTGTAGAGGACATTTGAGGGCAGTTATTGTAGCTTAACCTCGACAACACAAACTCTTGAATTAGCATGTGCTCAGTAGTAACTGTTCTGGCAGGGCCAAGCCACTCTTACACAGCTGGGTCTCTGCCTGTGAGCAGCTGCTGTGCGCCTGAAGCAAACTGCATTTTACTCAGTCTGCTTCTTCATCGTCCCAGTTTCTTTTCCTCCTGCTCCCCTGATGAGTTATGTCATACCCCTCTCTTGCCGCACAAACAGGGGCTCTCCTCTGAGTCAGCCTGAACTCTGACACAACAATGAACCTAGAATTTACCTCAGCATCTAGATTCATGAATGGCTGCAATTACAATCATTAGCATGCTTAATTAACAGATTCACTGGCAGCCAGCACAGAGCATGCCACTTTCTCTTAGTCCATGGCCAAGCACCTGCCCCCAGAACAGCACACTGCAATGTCAGCTCAGCAAGGTGTGTGATTTGAAAAAAATTATACAATTGCCTTTTCCAGTCATCCTATGCTCCCTGTTGCACAGTTTTCATACATTCTCCCTTTGCTTCCTGTGTCCTTTGATTCTTCCACTCTCTTCTTGTGGATCTTGTTTCTCTTTAATTCCTCCCTCTTGGTGTCTACATGTGGTGATTGCTTTAAGAATGCACATGCAAGGAATCAGATTTTAAGGCAGTATTGCATCAAAATAAATATTCAACATTTTCTTTTACTCATGTAGCCAAGTGGAGAAAGTTCATGTGATTTAAGTCTAGTCATAAATTCGACCCCTTTAAGAACTGGAGTTTTGTGACACCTGCTTTCCGGCACTTATACATGTTAGAATTGTGAGAACAATTTTTGGGCAAGAGAGCTCCCAATTTTGTTAACAGGTTGAGAATTATTTGGGCTGCATATGGAATGCATGTGTGGAGTTTGACCATGTTTTGGTGCACATGCGAGGATTGGCCTCTACTGTGTTTCAATTTCCATATCTCATCACCTTATTTTTACCATATTTTTTTATTATTATTATTATTTTATACAGCCTCATCAACCTCTGTTTTTACTGTGTTTAACAGCTGTAAGAATAAAACATCAAAATATATTTTTGTATCCTGTGGTGATTATTTTCAACCCACCGGCTACACCTAATTTCTCTGTGTGTGTGTGTGTGTGTGTGTGTGTGTGTGTGTGTGTGTGTGTTTATCATGTTGCGGCCATTCTAGGAATGTGCACCACTTTGTGCTTGACATGCTAATTGTTAGCTTAGCAACATACTAACATCAAAAACTTGCAGTTAGATGAAGTCTGTTGTAACATGTCTAATTCAGTATTTATATTCTTATTTCTTTTGTATTGTTATTTGTAAATATTGTAAATTGGTTTTAGAGACAATGTTGCAGACAACAAGAAAAAAAAAGATACACATTTTGCCACTGATAAGTGACAGCCACCACTACTCAACACGACTGTGACCTGGGATAATGCTAACAACAATATTTTCATAAACCATTCTGTGGTGACGACAGAGTCACTGAAAAATAAGCTGGTAAACAAACGTAATCAGAAAGAAACACAATGACTTTTTCTCACAGGGCCAGTGAGGAACTATTGGCAGGAGCAACAGATTGGCACCAGCCCCAGTGCAAACAATTGTCAATGCCAGTACATTTGTTTTACCCTTCAACCTATTCTGGAATGCTACATCACACTACTCTCTCTATTTTTTTCCCTGTCTGTCTCTCCTCAATGGAGCCAGGTGCTCTCTCATCACAGGTAAACACTATTCTTTTGATGCCCCAACGTGAATCCATGACCATTGCTTCCCCATCAGACTCAGGGCTAATCTCTTTTTAATGAACTCCAAATGACTTTGTCATATAAAAGCCATTAGTTGCAGAGCATTGTGGAGTGCTTTGTGTAAACGAGATTTTTTCAATTACAGAGCCCTCTATCAGCAAGGCTGCATGATTTCTGAAGGCGTATAACTGTAGCCACAGTATATCTACCTTTCTCTCCATCCCTCTCTCTCTTTATCTTATAGGTTTATCTCTTTGAATTCACCATTCTATCTCTTTATCTAAATTATTTGCACCAACTCTGAGCCTCTCCCCATGATTGGATATTTTTCATAAGTCAAGTCACCCTGTGTTTTGCTCCACAAATACACAGGCTCATTAGAGAAGGCAGAAATGCATTTGCCTTTACAGAAAGTGAAATTGGGTTGTTTTTCGTTCTAGAAAGTAAATCAGAATAAGCTTTCTTTGAGTTTTAGATCTTCTGAAATAATCTTACCAAACCTAGCCCTTGCAAGAGGCTCAAGAAGTCATTTAGGAAAAGTAGTTAATTAGACGTGGATTAATTGATTGCATGTGTGGAGAATGTTGCCCTGACTGACCTACCCACAGCTGGAGTAGAGAGCCATGTTATACAGTTTCATTTAGTCTCATTAAAATGTGTAAAAAAAAAACCATTTTCTTACAGCAAAATTACATGATAACATACTCTCCTTCCGCCTCTCTCTCTTCCTGACTCTATTTTTTTACTTTACTACACTGTCTCTCTTTCTCTCTCTGTGTGTCTACTCTGTCGCTCTTTAGCTGTCGATGGCTCTTTAGCGCCTGTCAGGAGCTGCGCTGAGCCCATCCCAAACATATTGTGCTTTTTTCACATAATTAGGCAGGAGGGATTTCATTAACAACGCTAGAGTGCAGGCTTCCATTCTTCTGCCAGTGATTTTGTGCCGTCAGTAGCACTGGGTGTCCCAAAAGGTTTTTAGCTTGCTCACTCTCCTGCTCTTAAAATATTTTGAAACACTTAAAGACAATGAGTCATATATGATTTTAATTATTTGTCTATGTGTGTGTGATGTGTGTGTGTATGATAATGTGCTTGTGTTTATGATATGGGTTGTTACGGGGTTGGAAAAATTAAATCATCACTTGTGAGAAATGCCATGCTTTGACAGATGAAACATGAATCCAATAAATACACAATATATGGTTTGTCAAAGTTTTTTCTTTTTTATGTGTTTTGAGTATTTTTACAAGAATAAAGAATGTTTATGAGAAATACTAACCAATGCAGCCCATATAAAGCAACAAAAATATATACAGTGTATAAATATTTTCTGCCTCAGTTAGTTCCGGTCCTCGAATCTGATTGAACGAGAGATGTTCCATGTCCACTGATGGTCTGACACCATCAGCATTCCGATGCTTCACTGTGTGTGAATCACTATGCTAATGTTTGTGCCATTTTAAGCTAAAGTGTAAGATGTGTTGATAGCTTCTTTCTGTCTTTTTTTTACATTACATATGTTAGCCAGCAGGTGGTGGCAAAAGATAATTTTTGTGTGTAAAATGAGCCAGTTAGGTGACGTGAAGTGAATCCATGTCAGCTAGAGTTTACATAAAACAGTTCTTCGCGATCACTTGTATTACTACTACTAAAGCTAGGAAATAGCTTTAACCGGCTTTAAACGAACAACTTGGTCATTACGGCTCATCACAGCTGAGAGACACAACATAATGATTAATTACGCAATGGGTGCAGTTTAAATGGTGGAGGACATTGCGGTTTCTATAGTGATCGACTATGGCGCACTGGCTTCCGTGAAATAGGGAGAAATACCCCTGCTTGGACGCTATTTTTCCACTGAGCAAGGTGATCTTCAGAAAGCTGACAGCATCTCTGCTTGGGTGAGGCAACAGGTCAATGTACACACTCCATCTCTCTCTCTCTCTCTCTCTCTCTCTCTCTCTCTCTCTCATTCTCTCTTTCTCTCTCTCACACACACACAAACACACACACACTCACACACACATACATCCTCTGAAGTACCATTTTTTAATTACTTACGAAGGCTTGGACCCATCATTTGGTTTGAATTAGCAACGCAGATTCTGATCCATCACGTAAGAAAGTAGTTCCATGCACAAATGCATTTTTATGATCATACACAGTTTTTCATTATTTTTTAAATGTTCTTGTTCATTTAACTGTTGTATATATGCAATATCACACTCGCAGTCATGCTGTATGGCCCTAAATCAGCAGTGCTGTGATTACCTACGGCACTCGGCCTGTGGCTGAATCACAGCAGTGCTAATGTAGGGCCATATCGCACTCTTGCTCGTGTGATATTGCTTAAATTAAACCATTTTCAGTGCTGAAGAAATAATCTTAAGAAGAGACTCCAAACCAGTACATCTAATTAATCTAATTTACTGATTAATTGAAATGTTACAAATGACATTTGACAGGATGTATTCTGTAATCAGTAGTGGAAAGTGCTACATTTGAATCCCCCAACCCTAATGACCCCTTTTCTACTATAAACTAATATAAAAGTGTCTTTATGCCACCCTAAATTGTTTTAAAACCTGCAACAGCTCTGTTAGCAACCCAAATACATTACCAGCCACATGTGCATGGTTATAAAATAACTTTTTTCATTAAATATTTACACATTAGACTTATAGAGCTACATCAGTATAATAGAGGACACTTATCTGTGTTGAGTTAGAGTTTTGGATGCCTCAGAGATCTATGAGTTAGAGGTTGCATGAAGAATTTCACAGGCCAAAGAAATAAAACTATATTTACTGACCATTGCCAACAATGTGAGTTAAATGGAATTCAATTCCTGAGTTGTGTGTTCAGCAGCAAAAACTAATATGTGGGTTGATATAGGGTTTCACCCTATATATATACACACACACAACCACATACCCCTGCTCCCTGGGCCAAGTGACAGCTGTGTTTGGTGCAAGTGGAAGAGCAGCTAATGAACCAAACACAAGGCTTGACAATTCACATCTGCTGCTACTCTGCCGTCTTTGCCAGACCCAGCAACACCCACCCAGTCTCACAGGGCGGCAACAGCAGCCAGCATCTCACCTGGGATGCAAATGCTTTCATAAAAAATTAAACGTGTGCACGCACACCAACTTTCTCATGAAACACATTCATGCACACACGGTCACACTTCAGTTTGTGTGTGTATGCACACACTAAAGCAGACATATGTGTGTCTACTTCCAGTGATGTGCACAGACGCAAGGCATGCATGCAAAAACAAACAAAACTCACAACTGGATTTCGATGGTGGCCACAGCAGGTGTAATAGCTAGCTAACTTCACTTACATCCCTACAGGAAATTAAAGGAATTATTCACCGAAAAATTTTAATTATATCATCGTTTGTATGTTCCTTTACAAAGCTATGATGTCAGTGAACTTAGAATATAATGTTATGGAGCACTTTTATAAAAATGCTATGGTACTTATTTCAGTTATTTTGGAGCATGGGAGCCCCAGTTTTCATTTACTTGCATATTATGGAAAAGGAAATTCTTTAAAAAATAACCATTTGCATTCAACATGAGTGTAAAGACAGAATTTAGTCTAATCAACTAAATTAACAGCATTTTAATCAAATGTAAACAGAACAATTACTTTTCAACATGCCACTGAATTATATATTCATATATATATATATATATATATATATATATGAGCTTATATACTGATCCTCATAGCAGAACCCACAAACAAAATTGGAGTTTCAGTTAGGCTGGTGCCAGTGCTTTTATTTATTTATTTATTTAATGTATTTATTTATTTTAAATACAGTGCTGCACAGTAGAGCATCACTGTATTAATGAAAGCAGCGATGAAACTCTTGCTTGTGAGATAATTCTTATATATTTTGTAATTATAATTGATACAGTATATATTATTATTATCATTATAATTACAACTTCTTCTACATTGAACATTACATTTTTCCATACAGAATTAATATATTTCTGTTGCATGTTTTCAATTTCACATCAAGTTAAATGGAGCTTTTATTTTGGCATTTGGCAGAAAACTGAATGTATTTGGTGACTTCACTTCTCACCTCCAGAAAACCAGTTGGCTACTGTTCTTATAAAATGCAAAAGGCTATGGTTTATATCTTTATACACACACACACAGAGCTCATGTGATGTTAATGCAGTTAGTGAAGGCTATGAGCAGCGGCTTCTCACATTCACTTACTGTTGAGGCACACAGCTCATGAAAAGTATATAGGCTTAAATCTCAGCCTTTTGTGATTTAAACATCACACTGAGACATGTGATGATGCATTTGTAGATTAATTTTATTCCAAATAAGTCAAATTCCATGACATTCCGCAATTTATAATCAATTTCATATTTATGACTGGATTCCGCAAATCTTTGAGATTTTTTTCCATAACACATAAATTATAGGGTCCTACTTCACAGTTTTTCTTTACAGATAATAGTAAAGAAAAAAAGATAGCGAGAGAAATAGACAAAGTTCTAGAGAGTTGTTGGAGATGGTCATAAATCCATGGCTGAATGAGATCCAATCCACCCTTCCTACTCAGCCATCTGCTAATGCAGTGATGGCTCCCTTATGTGTATGTGAATGTGTGTGTTTATGTGGGTATATGTGACACATTTATGCTTTATGTGCAAACTAGAGCTTGGACTCTTATCGGCCAAACTTTAGAATCAGATAAAAGCAATTATTTGCACTTTTGGACATTGACAGATTGTTTAAACACAGCCAATGATCAGGATCCATTATTTCCAGTCAAAAAAGTGGAAAAACATGTCCGCCAATTAGCCTACAAATTACATTGAATTCGGTGACAGTGATAGCAGAGTTGGAATTTGTAAGCTTTGCAATAATAGAGTAAGGTGAAACTATGTTAAAACCTTTAAAAACACTCATTTGATTACTCACCTTAAAGATTGACACAGCAAGGAATATGATGAGTTTAAGCTAAATTTAGTTATTTTGAATTCAGTTAATGTGAGTTAAGAATGTCAATGCAAGTTAATAATAAGCTTTTTGCTACAGTGTATCATTTATAACTGACACCAGTTATTTTGAAGCATGGAAGACATGTGCTTACAAAGAGAATACAATTATTAAGTTTCTTTTGAAGTTTTATTATTGATTATGAGTCATAAGAAACAAGGTAGCATGAAAAAGCAGAACCACGTTATGGTCAGATTTTGTTTTAAATAACTGGATATCATATTGGCACACAAATGTTGTATCAGAGCCTCCCTCTGAACAAACTTAAACAATCTTAGAAATCCACTGTACATTTCTTTTCTAATTTTTATTTTTTTTGTGAACTCTAGTTCCCCGTCTGTCGCTCACTTCGACGTCGTGTCGAAGAAGCGACACTAGGGGTCTCTCTTGAGCACCGAATATGCCTCTGATCTATAAAAAAAGGCCAATGAGAGTTGGCGAACAGTATTTGCATACCCCGCCCCCGGACATACGGGTACAAAGGCGAGGGAAATACGCACATTCATTCAGAAATTTTCTTCGGAGCCGATGGTCGTGTATGCAGCCAGCTGCGAGTCACACACACCAGATTCCTGCTTCTGTTCCTCTGACACTCTGTTTGCTGTTGGATCTACGGCACACTTCAGCGGCTTTCTCCTTCTCTGCATGGCAGTGCAGTTTGCCCCTGGGCGCTTCGACAGCGCAGAGAATTGAAAGTTACATTGAAAGAGTGATTTTCTCTGTAAAAGAGTTTATTTCTCTGAAAGAGCATTACACAGCGGCGTTGAACGTCCTTTTCAGGATGCGTCTTTATAAAGATGTAATTTCCACCCCTGTGTAGTTTCTGGATGCGGTGAATGAAGGCGATTTGGGGACTATGACGGGCTCTGTTCGCCGGGTAAACCCCCTCGAACCACCCGCCTCCCCAGCACGCTTGCTTGCTTCTGTCTGAGCTCGGGATGAGCGATTCTCTCCAATGGTTCATCTTCTCAGTGCGAGAACATGGCCGTTATAGCATTGCGGTCGCGGCTTTCTTTTGTCATGAGAGAAAGCTATTTCAGCCACCCCCTGCGCCTCGACTCCTTCCTACGGGATTGACGCAGGCACCGAGGGCGATGAAGGCAATTTGGGGACAATCACGGGCTCTGTTCACCGGGTAAACCCCCTCGAACCACCCACCTCCCCGGCACGCTTGCTTGCTTCAGAATTGGATGACATCACCGCTGCATCAGAGAGCGTTACAACGGTGTCTGATGCTGATGACTCGCCTGGGCCGCCACCTTCGGGTCTGCTCGCCCAGCCTGAGCCTGACGCACGGAGGTCCGCTATGCTTTTCCGGGCTACTTGATCGGTCCTGCGGGCATGTGCGCCGCTCACAGCCGCGCCCCCCCCCCCCCCCCGGTTCTTTTCGTGCATGACGAGTTGAGCAAAGCCACGGCTTCTTCGCTCCTCCGCTCTCACTACCCTCGCGGTTGAACGGACCGCTTCCGCCCTGCACGCCAAGGCCCTTCCTGCAACCAACGCCAGGCCAAGGCACTTCAAAACTTGCACTTGGGTAGTCCTGTTCTTGATGTACTGCAGGAACTGACGGGCCATGGAGGTCAGAAGCGCCGACACTCGAACAGGCGATGGCCACCCTTGTGGTCAAGAAACACATCTATGGACAGGAGGTAGACAAGGCACACCTTCTCTCACACCCCCGTCTCCCAGCTCTCCCCAGCAGTCCTCAGCGGTGAAGCAGACGGAGGCCATCTCACATCCTGCCCCGCCGCAAACCTGCCGCCATGGGCCATGCCCTGTCTGCTCGCCGAGGGCGTCCTCCTGCGGCTATGAAACACCCTGCTCCGCCTCAACCTGGGCCCAGCTCATAGCCCCAGTGTCGAGCACTCTGCAGGAAGCAGACGCCCCCATCTCACGGACCCCCTCGAGGACCCGGAAGGCTCCCATGCGCTCCATAGACGCTCGACCCAGAAACCAAGACGTTAGCTCCGGAGATTGTAAAACCGCTCCGTCCCCAGTGGAAGGCTGGGAGGAAAAATTTTTGTTGAATTAGTTTTCACATTCTCATATTCTCAGTAACAGAGCTATTTCCTTTTGTCTCTGGGTCACCTGGCACTCTGCCACAAGATCTCAACAGTCCCGGCATCCTGGACACGGACCTCCTGCCTCCAGCCCCCACGACTGTTCCCCGGCCGGCCTGTTCCGACGAGTCTAGAGGACGTCTACCCTGGACCTCCTCCTCAGTCGCTAACCTGCCCCCTGCTGGGTGTGCGGAGCAAGGTATGTGCTTTGAGTCTTTTCTTAGCACCAGAGCCTCTACGCTTTACCTGCTCCACCCCGCTGCGAAGCCCTGCTGGGTATGTCAAAAATAATCGTCCCCTTTGTGCCCCTAGCGCGGAGTTGGACGCGTGGCTCTCTCTTCCCAACCCGTCTCGTTGGCTGGCCCGGACCATCCGACTCGGTTACGCAATTCAGATTGCCAGGCTTCCCCCCCCCCGCAGTACACAGCACACAGAAATCGCTACTCTCTTACTCAAAGACGCGATAGAGCCTGTCCCTCCAACCGTGATGAAGAAGGGTCTCTACAGCCCTTACTTCATCATACCCAAGAAAGGTGGCGGCTTATGACCGATCTTGGACTTGCGAGTTCTCAACCAAGCTTTGCACAAACTCCCGTTCAGAATGCTCACGCAGAAACACATCTTAATCTGCGTTCGACATCTAGATTGGTCCACAGCGGTAGACCTGAAGGACGCGTACTTCCACGTCTCAATTTTGCCTCGACACCACCCCTTTCTGCGGTTCGCGTTCGATGGCCAGGCGTATCAGTACAAGTCCTCCCCTTCGGCATGTCTCTGTCCCCTCGCGTCTTCACGAAAGTCGCAGAGGCAGCTCTTGCCCCGCTCCGAGAAGCCAATGTTAGCACGTCTCCTCAACGAGCGTGCACAGTCAGTGTTGAGGTGCCTCACCGCTTTCAGGCCGGGCACAACGGTCCCCTTAAAACTTTCCCAGAGGCTCCTGGGGCATATGGCATCCTCCTTGGCGGACGCGCCGCTGTGGTTGATGCATATGAGACCGCTTCAGCACTGGCTTCAGACTCGAGTCCCGAGACGAGCATGGCACCGTGGCACGCACCGTGTGACGATCACCCCCGCCTACCACAAAACACTCAATCCCTGGACAGACCTCTGTTTTCTACGGGCAGGTGTCCCGACGCGTCTTTGTCATAACAGACGCCTCCAGATTGGGTTAGGGCACGCAGTAACAGGCCGTTGGAAAGGAGGCCTCGCTGCGCTGGCACATTAACTGCCTGGGGTTGTTGACTGTTTTCTTTGCCCTGCGGAAGTTTCTCCCATTAGTTCGAGACAAACATATCCTGATCAGGTCAGACAGCACCACTGCGGTGGCGTACATAAATCGCCAAGGCGGCGTACGCTCCCGCCACATGCCACGACTCGCCCGTCGTCTCCTGCTTTGGAGCCAGCAGTGACTCAAGTCGCTGCACACCACTCACATTCCCGGCAACCTCAATGTGATAGCGGACGCGCTGTCACGACAACGCTTGCCCCGTGGAGAGTGGAGGCTTCACCCACAGCCGGTCCAGCTGATTTGGGAACGGTTCGGCAAGGCCCAGGTAGACCTGTTTGCCTCCCAAGAGACCTCCCACTGCCCACTCTGGTATGCCCAATCAGAGGCTCCCCTCGGGGCAGATGCACTGGCACACAACTGACCTGCGGGGCTGCGACATTCCCCCCAGTGAGCCTTCTTGCACAGGTGCTGTGCAAGGTCAGGGAGGATGAGGAACAAGTCACCCTTGTGGCCCCTTATTGGCCCATCCGGGCCTGGTCCTCGGACCTCGTATTCCTCGCCACAGCCCCTCCCTGGAAAATTCCCCTGAGGAAGGACCTTCTTTCTCAGGGACGGGGCACACTTTGGCATCCACACCCAGACCTCGGAACCTCCACGTCTGGCTCCTGGACGGTCGTAGCTATGATCAACCAGGCCAGAGCCCCCTCTGCCAGGCAACTTTACTCCCTGAAAGGGCGTGTTCGCGAATTGGTGTTCTTCCCGGGCTGAAGACCCACAGAGGTGCGCAGCTAGGTCAGTGCTCCTGTTCCTACAGGAGAGGTTGGAGGGGAGGCCGTCCCCTTCCACCTTGAAGGTGTATGTTGCTGCTATCGCAGCTCACCACGACCCAGTAGACGGCAAGTCTCTGGGTAGGAATGACTTAATTATCAGGTTCCTAAGAGGCGCCTGGAGGTTAAATCCCTCCCGGCCAGGCATGTTCCCCTCCTGGGATCTCTCTGTGGTCCTCAGAGATCCCCCATCGAGCCACTAGAATCAGTTGGCTCAGGGCCATCTCTCTAAAAAGACGGCCCTGCTGATCGCACTCGCTTCCATCAAGAGGGTCGGAAACCTGCAAGCGTTCTCTGTTAGTGACACTTGCCTGGAGTTTGGTCTGGCAGACACACATGTGATCCTAAGACCATGACCGGGCCACGTGCCCAAGGTCCCTACCACTCTCTTCAGAGACCAGGTAGTGAACCTGCAAGTGCTGCCCTGGGAGGAGGCAGACCCAGCCCCTTCATTGCTGTGTCCAGTATGTGCCTTGCGTGCCAATCTGGACCGCACTCAGAAGCTTTAGGTGCTCTGAGCAGCTCTTTGTCTGCTCTGGGACAGCGGAAAGGGATAGCTGTCTCCAAACAGAGGCTTCCCCACTGGGTGGTGGATGCCACCTTACTGGCCTATCGCACCAAGGTCGTGCCCCCCCCCCTTTGCGGGTCCAAGCGCACTCAACAAGGAGTATTGCATTCTCGTGGGCACTGGCTACGCGCACCTCCCTAGCAGACATTTGTAGAGCAGCGGGTTGGGCAACACCTAACACCTTTGTGAGATTTTACAATCTCAGGGTTGAGTCAGTCTCGTCCCGCGTTTTCTCAGGTCCGAGCCGGTAGAACTCAGTTCGTCCAGCGCCCTTTCCTTCTGCTGAGGTAAAACAGTGCGCCTTCTTTCCCAGGAGACCCCTTTAGGTCCCTGGTTGATTCCTCCCTAGCCCTCTTGGGTCCGCAGTTCAGCGGAGGAACTTGCCGACCCAGTCCACTACGGGTACGCCAGGCTACCCCTACTGGAATAGGTGCTCCACAGGTCAGGCCTCCTACGCATCTCCCTTAGGCAGTCCTTCACTGCCCTCCGGTCACCATGTTGTAGCAACTCCCCCCTCCTCGAGGTTGGATCGACCACCACGCCATTCTTTCCCACATGTGACCGAAGTCATGTGATGTATTTTTGCCACCTTTACCTCCCATTTCGGGCAGGTGTGGCCTCCGCAGGGTCTTTTCCCCCTGAAAGAATAGGAATTCGGGTAGACCCCCTTCCCATGATGCGGTAAGGGCCCTGGCTGCTCTTGCTCTATCCCCTCTAGGGTAACCAAAAGGATTCCGACGACTTTTTGGGGGCACTGGGGAAGGGTACATGCAGTCTGAAACACAGTTGGTCGCTTGTGCATGTGAAATACCTGCCCACTCCTGTGTCAGCAGTACACGTACCCGGCTCAGCGCATGGCGTGATTTGAAGTGGACCCCTAGTGTCGCTTCTTCGACACAACGTTGAAGTAAGCGACAGACAGGGAACGTCTCGGTTACGTATGTAACCTCCATTCCCTGATGGAGGGAACGAGACGTCGTGTCCTCCCAGCCACGTCGCTGAGCCGAGCCGCTGAGGTGGCAGGACACTCCCGGCTCCTCAGAAAAATCTTGAATGAACGTGCGTATTTCCCTCGCCTTTTTACCCGTTTGTCCAGGGGCGGGGTATGCAAATACTGTTTGCCAACTCTCATTGGCCTTTTTTCATAGATCAGAGGCATATTCGGCGCTCAAGAGAGACCCCTAGTGTCGCTTCTTCGACACAACGTCTCGTTCCCTCCATCAGGGAACAGAGGTTACATACGTAACCGAGACGTTCACTTTGTAATTTCAAAAATATTTGGCTAATACAGGTTACAATCCAAAACAAATGACAGTTTATATCAATAGTTAATTGACCATGTGGTTAAACCTCTAAATAGCAAATACATTTGAATAAAAATGTTAACAGCACATGCACCTGAGCCAGCACACACACTAAACTCTCCACAGGTGTGCAGGTTCACAATTGCACATACACAATTCTCAGAGCTAGCCTGGGGTTCTTCTTGGTGACAGATAAACCTGCCTGTCTACCTCTAATTGCATTTGATAACAATTTTGTCAAGACTCCTCTGGCAGCGTCCACACCATGCTCCCATCAGCAGCTGCTGCTAATTAGCTGCTATTGCTGGCTCTTCTGAAACATTCCCTGCTGATCCCTCTGGCCCCTTAGATCCCAAGTACAAATCATGGGATTGTCAAGATAAAAAACAGCGCAGAGGTAGAATGATGGCGAAGGTAGGGTGACATAATACTCCTTACAAAAACACTGTAAAGTAAACATGAAACAATTCTGTAATCTGAAATATATCAAAGAGAAACAGGATATTCAATGAAAAAAAAAAGTCACATATTTACAACAGCCAATTCTGTCAGCAGGGAGAGATTCACATGTGATAAATGTAAGGAATTAGTCAGGCTGACAGAGAAGGTTAATGACATAAAGGCAAGCATCTGAACACTAGTGAAGGTCAGTGAGTAAGAGAAGGTTGCATAAGGTCACGTAAACTACAACACATAGAGACAGTAACACTTTGATATCATATAGAGAATGTGTCTGTTCCCCGAACTACCATACACAAAACTCTCACTAAATAATTTAGAAAAAAAATGATTATGGTCAAACTTGAATAAAACAAACAATTTAAACATAAACAACATAAAAATGTAGGGCTACTAAACATTATATCTCTTTCTACCAATGCACTAATTGTAAATTTAATTATTACAGATCATAGTTTGGATGCACTCTTTTTCAATTAAACCTGGTTTAAACCGAATAAATATATTAGTTTAAATGAATCTACTCCCCCAGGTTATTGTTATAAACATGAGCCTCGTCTGAAGGGTCGAGGAGGAGGTGTTGCTCCAATTTACAATGATGTTTTTGGTGTTTTTCAGAGAACTAATAATGCTTAATGTGACACTCTCAGATACAAAAAAACGTTGTCATCTTTTACCCTTGCTACAGTATATAGATCATCCAGGCCTTATTCTGATTTCCTTGGCGAATTTGCAGTTTTTTTTTTATCAGATCTTGTTGTTACTGTAGATAGAGCTTTAATTGTTGGTGAATTCAACATTCACATAGATAATGAATATGACATATTGGGATTAGAATTTATCGATATTCTTAAAAATCTTGGAGTCAGACAAAATGTAACAGAACCAACTCATTGTGATAATCATACACTAGATTTAATTCTGTCATATGGAGTTGATGTTGATAGTATAGAAATTCTGCCAATGAGCGATGACATCTCAGATTATTACCTTGTATCTTGTATGCTACGATCAGCTAATGTTAATCATTCTACACCATGCTATCATTCAGGTAGAACTATTCTTTCGACCACTAAAGATAGATTCACCAATAATCTTCCAGACCTATCTCATACACAGAGTAAACCCCAAAGCCTAGAATAAATTGATGAAATCAAGTTAATCAAAAAATATAAATACAATCATCACTAGCACTTTTTATTGTGTTGCCCCCTTCAATTAAAGAAAATTAAAGAAAAAAGCCCTGCACCATGGTACAATGATCACACTCATTCTCTCAAGAGAGCAGCAGGAAAAATGGAGCACAAGTGGAAGAATACAACATTAGAGGTATTTTGCGGTGCATGGAATGATAGTGTTTGTAGCTACAGATCAGCCAGCCAGGTCAGCATATATTTGCAAACTCATAGAAAATAACCACAACAATCCTAGGTGTTTATTCAGTACAGTGGCCACAGTACAGTATATTGGTTAGGAATAAAGCCTCAACAGAACCAAAAATCCCATCGCAGCACAAGAGTAATGACTTCATGAATTTCTTAACTGATAAAATTGAAATAATCTGAAATAAAAATATGCAATCATCTGTCACAGCACCTCAAAAAACATTGCCTCATAATTTTCCTCACATGTAACTTTAATCCTTCGCTGTCATAGGTCATGATGAGCTAACAAAACTTATCGAAACATCAAAAGCCACGACATGTTTGTTAGATCAATACCAACTAAGCTCTTAAAAGAGGTATTCCCTGAAATTTCAAAACCTCTTCTTAATATTATTAACTCCTCACTATCCTTAGGACATGTCCCAAGAAAATTTAAAATGGCAGTAATCAAATCACTTATTAAGAAGCCACAACTTCATCCTGGAGAACTGGCTAATTATAGACAGATTTCAAATATCCCGTTTATGTCGAAAATACTAGAAAAGGTAGTATCCTCCCAAATATGTTCATTTCTATAGAGAAATAGTATATATATGAACAATTTCAGTCAGGATTTAGGCCTCATCTCAGTACAGAGACTGCACATATCAGAGTTACAAATGACTTGCACTGATCTTCTGATCGCGGCTACATTTCTGTTCTAGTGCTTTTAGATCTTAGTGCTACATTCATCATGATAGATAACACCATTCTCTTTAATAGGCTAGAGAATTATGTTGGCATTTGTGGAGTTGCATTAGCATAGTTTAGGTGCTATTTAGCAGACTGCTGCCACTTTGTTTATGTAAATAAGGAACTGTAAAACCAAACAAATGTAAAGTATGGAGTGCCACAGGGATCAGTTTTGGGCCTCTTCTTTTCTCCTTGAATATGTTCCCCCTGGGAGATATTATCAGGTAGCTTGAAATAATTTTCCACTGTTATGCTGATAATAACTTTATATTTCTTCAAAAGCTGATGAGAGTGTATCAATAAAAAAAGAAAAAAAGATTGGATTGCCAGAAATTTCCTTCTACTCAATTCCGACAAAACAGAGATACTAATTATTCGACCAAATACATCTAAAAATAAGCCACTAAAATATAATTTGACTCTCCATGGATGTACTGTAACATCATTTTCAACAGCGAATAACTTCACAAATCAAATTACCAATGTTTGTAGAACAGCGTTCTTCCACCTACGAAATGTTGCTAAATTGTGACACATGCTCTCTGCTGCTGATGCCGAAAAATTAATTCATGCATTCATGACCTCAAGACTAGATTATTGTAATGCATTACTGGGAAGATTTCCATCAAGATCAATAAATAAGCTTCAATTGATTCAAAATGCAGCAGCCAGAGTGCTGACAAGAACCAATAAATATGATCATATTAGCCCCATTTTATCATTGTTACATTGGCTACCTGTTAAATTTATTTTTCATTAAAAAATCTGTTAACTACGTACAAAGCTTTGATGGTCAAGTTCCGTAGTCTTTAAGTGACCTTCTACCACGCTATATTCCATCACATTCATCGCAATCACAAAATTCTGGCCTGTTAATAGTTCCTAGAGTATCAAAATCCACAAAAGGAGGTAGATCCTTTTAATATTTGGCTCCTAAACTATGGAATAGTCTCCCTAACACTGTTTGAAATGCAGACACACTAACTCAAGTTAAGTCTAGACTAACTCATCTATTTAGCCATGCATACATCTAATTTATCGTTCAACTCACAATTAGGCTGCTTTAATTTGGTCTGCCGAAAGCAGTAACAGTGGTCATGATCTACAACTCTTTAAAAAATTGAATGGCATCTATGCTAATATTATTTTATTTGTTTCCCTGTCTCAACCTCGGGACTCCTATCCTGAGGTCACCAAAACTGGCTGGATCCAGCTCCATTCCTGCTTCGTGTTGGACTCCACTGCTAAGTGTTGCTTTGTGATGATGACTAATGGAAGCCGGTGCCAGCCAAACATCACTTCAGTCTATTACGATGGACTTCAGAGGATGAACTGATGCCAACTCCAACCATGAGACATGGGATACTTCATATGCCATTGCATGAATGGCCAGGTTAAATTGTGATGCACCTATATGATCTCTGCCTGCATCAACTCGGTCTAATGATGGGCTACACTCTTTAAATATAATACATAGACTTTCAATGAATTGCCAGCAAAACTCTTCATCAGCCAACTTACAAGGACAATTGCATCTATGTGAACATCTGCAGTTAATCCAGGATGGACTTCAAAGACATTAGTCATCTCACCCATCCGCTGATTTTGGTTATGAATTGGCCGACATTTCAGTCATTATTGGGGGGTTTATGTGTGGATGGATCCTGCACCAAAGTGACTTAGTGTGTGGTGCGATTCACTGGCTGGGGAGCAACTTGGGGTTGAGTGACTTGCACAAGGACACTTCGGCATGTTAGGTAATGTGGGCCAGGAATCGAACCACCAATCCTGCGATTAGTGGCCAACCCACTCTGCCACCTGAGCCTCAGCCCACCCGCAAATGGACAGCTTGTTCTAACGGTTTAATAAAACCCAGAAAACATGATTTGTAAGTTTGTGCACGAAGATGCTCGGAATTGGGCTAAGTGGCTTGAACCCATTTATTCACAGTTCGAGAGGTCCAAAATGCCTCCACAAGGTTCTCCCGTTTTGAATTATTGTATGGATGTAAGCCTAGTGGTGTCTTAGATGTTGTGAGAGACAACTGGGAGGAGGGACCTTCAAGCAGCAAAAGTGTAATTCAATACATTCTTCACTTGAGAGCAAAACTCCACACATTAGGGCAGCTATCACAGTAGTATTTACTACAGTTTTAAGAATGTCAGTCCCGGCTGTATAACAGGGGGCTTGGCTACAGGAATTCACACAAGGAGATAACATCCTTTATACTGTGAGCGAACCTGTTGACCGTGCTGAAATAAAGTGATATTCCTGAGTTGGAATCACCATCTCCTGCTTCCTCAACTAATAATATTACTAAAAATATTCTCAACCTGAGATAGGGGGTGCTACATGAATAAGTGCATCTATGAAGTATGTATAACATTTCAGTTAAAATGTCCACTATTTAGCAAGTATTGGATGAATGTTTCCATTTTTATGCATGTCATTATAACTGCATATAAATGATTTATAATGCATTTGTAAACAACTTGTTAGTCATTAACTAATTTATAAACTTATAACAAAGGGAACATTAATGTAAAGTGTTGCCATTATCCCTTTTATGTGGGTTTGGGGAACTGAAAGGAAATGCCACTATTACACACTGTTGTCAGTTAACGTCCCCATTCTGGAGGTGTTGGCTTTGGCTGAGAAGCTGCTCTAGTAATGGTTTAATGGACCATGCAGCAGACTGACACGGAACACATGTGTCTGGACAAATGGATCCAGACCTGTTTGGAGCCCAGCCTCAAGGGACCACCACATTTGCCGGGAAACACTCTGCTGCCTCTTGTTAATTAAATAGCTGCCTATAAGTAAATACCAAGTCGGTGAGGGGTAAAGTGAAGCCATATCAAACCAAATCCACCTTTCAAATTGAGCTGCATCATGTATCATGAATAAATTTTTTTCACCTCCTCTTTAGCTGTGAATGAAAAAATAAAATAAATAAACAGCAATGTCAATTAGTTGAGATTCATGCAGTCAGTCATTTTAAATTTTATGACAACATCAGGAGACATACATGACTGTGGTATTTCCCTATGTGCTAATGCTGTTTGTCATAGAGCAAATTAAGCATGCTAGACTAATTTAGAAATGTGGTTTTAGTGGTCACACTTTTTCTACTACTCAAAAGCCTTGATCTGACTTGCATTGAACTGGCCCCCTAGTGGACTTTTCCAATAATATAACCAGGAATGCCTTACACAGATGCCTTGTAATCCATTTAGATATAAATACACTGAGGGACTGTCACAGTCACATCAAAATCTCTCATAGCATTGAGTAAATGCTTTGAGGCTGAAACCGAGCAAAACAGACTAACCAGTAACACATCAACCAATGGCTTGAATTTTGACAGGGTATCTGTTTGTATGACCAATTGACCAGTAGAATTGGAACTCTGTAATTTGATTGAAAACAGTTTTAGAAAATAGCTTTGCTATAAAAAATACATACTTCAGCTTTTACTGAAGGTTAGGGTTAGGATAAGACATATTAATATTTATATTAATAGATTAAAATCTTTTAATTTGCATAGGCAGAGTGATATGATTACAAGCAAAATTTGGACCTCTTACCTTGTATTTGACTTTCTTATTAAAAAAAATAAATAATTTTTTTATACTCAAAAGTTTTTACACTGAAACAATCTTTATAAATCTATTAAAAAGAGCATAACTTTTTCTTCATTCCATTTTAACTAGTTGGAACCGTGGTCTCCCTCACCATACCCTCACACTTTTCTAATCATTGTCCCACCTGGGTCTTCAAAATGCCCATGTTCCAAAATGTTGCTAGGTGGATAGTGTATAGGGGGGGGGGGGGGGGGGGGGGGGGTTGGGTGCAGTCAGCTTGCCCTCCTCACGTAACACCCTAGGTGGTCCTTCAGTATGTAACTCTTCACCACTGACGGTAAAGCCTGGACCAGGTGTTCTCCAACACACTACACCAAACAAATCTGAACATCCCAATTAGGCTTAAAGTTAGGTTTAGACCCAAGACTCAGTTAGAATTAGATTTCAATTAAAAATGTATCTTTTGGATTAGGTTTAAATTTAAGTTTAGTAGTGAACTTGGAATAAGGATTCATCCCTTTAAGAATGAGTGCATCTGAATGAAATCCCAAGGACATTAAGATAAAAAAAAAATATTAGAATGAGTACTAAATAAGTTTCAATAGTCAGTCAAATGGGAATATAGGTCTGAGTAAAGATATACTATATATAAACTAAGTTAATTTTGAGGTTTAAATCAGACTTACATTTTGAAGTTTGAATTACAGAGTTTTAAGTACCTATTGTTGCATAAAGTGCCAATATCATGTGCCCGTGTAAAAAAGTGCTATAAACTCAGAGGTTCAAACCTGCTTCTCTCCACACAAAAGACCAGACTTCGTTACTGAAAAAGTGATTTTATTCACATGCACATTTTTCATTTTGTAGACAAAGCTCAAGCAAATCTTAATCGGTAATATACGCTTATTAGGATTAAATTACCATAAATGATAATACAAATAATAAAAACTGTTCCATTTTGGTCCCCATATCACAATTAATCAAAGAAGAAGAATCAATTGTATAAATAAGTTATTAAGTAAATAAATAAATAAAAACTTCCATGAAAACATTTTATGGAAAATCCATTGGCTTAGGTGAAGACAAGAAATCAAGGACCTATTGTCATGGATAACCAATTCCAACCTTTAAAAAAAAAAAAAAAAAATTTTTTTTTTAACTCTTTTCATTGAAACCCTTTGAAATGAGAGTTTTTAATTTGCAAATCAAATTCCTTTCCATTCTCTTCCTTTGAAACATAGTCCATTGTAAAATGGCTTTTAACCCTGACATTTTTTTTATTTTCTTCTCCCACTTCCCTAAAATGGTAAACCAAAATCATATTAATCTGACCATTATAAATATTATATAGATGTTGTTTTATTCTTTCTAGAATAGTGTTTAAAACCTTAATTGTTTAAAATATAGAGCAAATTTATTGTTATCATTGACAGATTTAGAACAAAATTTAGAGCAGACCAATAAGTCTTATACATTTTAATTTTTCCTGTAAGCTGACACAATCTGGAATGGCTATAAAGAAGTTAAGTATGCTCTATCTCCTGAAATAATTCATTAAAACAGCATACATTTACCTAAAAAGCAAAATATTACATAACAAAATATAAGATATGATTTCAGAGAATATATCTTTAATATAAGTATATTTTGACTTTTCTTGACATAAATTCAAGTTACATTCTCTGAAAGCAATTCTTAATATCTTATATGTTGCTTCTCAAGTAAATGTGTCTTTTTTAAAAACACAAAAACATTTTTGCAGTGATTTTTTTACTGAATTAAACTTAATAAAGAATGTCATTTAGAGGTATTTTTAATTATTTTTTGTTAGTAAGCACATTTAATACAACATTTAAAGTCAAGGCACAAGCTGAAAAGTCGATTAAGTGCTAATGATTACTCATTGCAATAATTGCCCTAATAGTGGAATAATTGTTCTAACAATCATTAGATTAGTCAATAATCAAAATAATTGTTTGATGCACGTCACTGGACTTCCTGTTCCTGTTGCTGATGGCACACGTGTTTTAGCCTGCTTATCATTGCTTATTCTTATTCTCATACGTTCATCATTTTATCCTTTGTCATTTTACAGCGTGTTTCGGGCTTTTCCACTATTCTACTGGTTCATCTGTGTATTTTACCTGTTGCTGCTGGTGCCTAGCTCAAATCTGTGTTTGTAGCCTGCTAGCTTTATTAGCATCACTTATCTATCTGTTTTCAGGTTTTAATCTTTAACATCTGCCATTTTTCAGTGCACATCAGATTTTGCCCCGCATCATTCTCTTATTGCGATTCAACTGCTTGCATTTTCTGCATGCATCCTCTTTCTATTTTTATTGTAATTAAAATCAAATCAAATCAAATCAAATCAAATCACTTTATTGTCACACTACTGTGTACACGAGTGCAACAGCAGGTGAAATTCTTGTGTGCAGTTCCGAGCAACATAGCAGTAATGACAGTGACGAGACATAAACCACTTTACAATAAACAACATATTACACAAAACAATTTACATAAACTTACACAACAATTTACATAACAAATGTACACATACCTACACAACAATTTACATAACAAATGTACACAATACACACAATGTAGAATACACACACTAGAGAAGGGTATAAATATATATATATATACACTGACTGAATTGGGAGCGAGAATATATTGACAGAATGAGGATTAATAAAGTGCAGTGCTGATTGTTGATTGTGAGGGATCAAGTGTTCAAAAGTCTTATTGCTTGTGGGAAGAAGCTGTCATGTAGTCGGGTGGTGCGGGTCCTGATGCTGCGATACCGCCTGCCTGATGGAAGCAGTGAGAGCAGCCCATGACTCGGGTGGCTGGAGTCTTTGATAATCCTCCGAGCATTTTTCACACACCATCTGTTATATATATCCTGGAGGGAGGGAAGCTCACCTCCGATGATGTTTCTGGCCGTTCGCACCACCCTTTGCAGGTCTTTGCGGTTGTGGGCGGTGCTATTGCCGTACCAGGCGGTGATGCAGCCAGTCAAGATGCTCTCAACAGTACTAGTGTAGAACTGTGTGAGGATGTGTTGGTTCATTCCAAACTTCCTCAGCCGTCTCAGGAAGAAGAGGCGCTGGTGAGCCTTCTTCACAACGGCCTCAGTGTGGACGGACCATGTGAGTTCCTCAGTAATGTGGACACCGAGGAACTTGAAACTGCTGACTCTCTCCACCGGTGCTCCATTAATGGTGATGGGGCTGTGTTCTCTGTCTTTCTTCCTGAAGTCCACCACAAGCTCCTTGGTTTTACTGACGTTGAGGGAGAGTTTGTGCTCCTGACACCAGCGCGTCAGAGTGTGCACCTCCTCTCTGTAGGCTGTTTCATCATTGTCAGTGATCAGACCTACAACCGTCGTATCGTCAGCAAACTTAATGATGGCATTGGAGCTATGTGTCGCCACACAGTCATGTGTGTAAAGGGAATACAGGAGTGGGCTGAGAACACAGCCCTGCGGGGCTCCAGTGTTGAGGGTCAGTGATGAGGAGATGTTGCTGCCCATTCTAACCACCTGACGTCTGCCTGACAGGAAATCCAGGATCCAGCTGCACAGCGAGCTGTTTAAGCCCAGAGCCCGGAGTTTCACATCAAGCTTGGAGGGCACTATGGTGTTAAATGCTGAGCTGTAGTCTACAAACAGCATTCTCACATATGTGTTCCTTTTTTCCAGGTGGGAAAGAGCAGTGTGTATTGTAGATGCAATGGCATCATCAGTGGAGCGGTTGTTACGGTAGGCAAACTGCAATGGGTCCAAAGAGGTGGGCAGAACAGAGCAGATGTGATCTCTGATCAACCTCTCAAAGCATTTGCTGATGATGGGGGTCAGAGCAACAGGACGCCAGTCATTTAAACAAGTGATTTTGGCTTGCTTCGGTACAGGCACAATGGTTGATGTTTTGAAGCATGTGGGGACTACAGACAGGGAGAGGTGTGAAACTGTGCGCGTTTTACAACACGCACCCTTTTTTTGGGGCAGTGGTGGCTCAGCGGTTAAGGCTCTGGATTACTGACCAGAAGGTTGGGGGTTCAAGCCCCAACACCGCCAAGACACCACTGTGTGGCCCTTGAGCAAGGCCCTTGATCCTATCTGCTCCAGGGGCGTCAAATCATGGCTGACCCTGCACTCTGACCCCAGCATAGCTGGGATATGTGAAAAATAAATAATTTCACTGTATATATGCAGAAATGTATGTATAATGTGTGGCAATTAAATTAAAATTTTTCTTCTCTGTTATTGCTTCAATCTCAAAGCACCACTTATCAAGAACAACCATAACAACAAACAATTGTGTGAGGGATTCACATCGATCTCAAGTCCTCACCACTCAGGAACAACCAACAACAAACAATTGCGGTAAGTCATGGCATCCACACATTTTATTTCTTCCTGCATTGGATGTCACATGTTTCCTATAGCTTTTTCTATCAGCAGTGAGGGATTCACATGTGATCAATGTAAAGAATTAGTCAGACTGATGGAGAAGGTTAATGAGTTAGAGACATGCATTAGAACGCTAGCGGAGGTCAGTGAGAAAGAGAAGCTGGTAGATACTGTTTTGAATGCGGGTAGCATTCAAAGAGCAACACACACACACACACTTTGGTTCGGTATCTAGAGCTCATGCAGCAGGGTGTTGGGTGATGTCTCTGTGGCATACTCGCTCAGCAAAGCGACACCACTCCCCCAATACTGTTAGGGTTTCCAATCAATTCTCCACACTCAGTGATGCACCCACTGAATATCATATTGAAAGAGCACTAACAATTGGTGAACGTGGAAATAGTGACTCCAGCCAATAGTGTTAAATGCATTCTGAATGGCATCTACGCTATTATTATTCTATTTGTATCCCTGTCTCAACCTTAGGACTCCTATCCTGAGGTCACCATTCCTGCTTCATACTGAACTCCACTACTATGTGTCTCTGAGTGATGATGACTAAATGCAGCCGGTGCCAGCCAAACATCACTTCAGTCTATTACGATGGACATCAGAGGATGAACTGATGCCAACTCCCAACCATAAGACATGGGATACTTTATAAGCCATTGCCTGAACCTTGGACTTAGGATAGACCTCACTGAAATCACCGGCCAGGTTGAATTGCGATGCACCTCACTGATCTCTACCTGCATCACATCGGTCTAATGATGGACTACAATCTTATAATGGAATACATAGACTATCAATTAATTGCCAACAAATCCTTCATCAGCCAACTAACAAAGGACAATGCATCTATGTGGATTCTGCAGTTAATCCAGGATGAACTTCAAAGACATTAGTCATTAATCTTACAGTTCTTACAATATCTTTGTTTAAACACTGGCCCTTAACGCTTAGTTTAATAATTTTAAACCATGACTTGCACTATACATAATTAAGTAACATTAGCATTATATTCATGATGTTAGCCAGAGGGGACTGGCCCCACAGTGAGTCTGGTTTTTCCCAAGGTTATTTTTCTCCAATAACCATCTTATGGAGTTTTGTGTTCCTTGCTACAGTCACCTTTGTCTTGCTCACTGGGTTTCTACATACAATTATTATTTAAAAACGTATTTTTAAACACAATTCACAATCTTATTTTATCAAACTACACAATGATGACTAAGACATTTATAGATATTACAGTTTCATTTTCTATTAATGCATGATTTTATGTAAAGCTGATTTGAAATGATGTGTTGTGAAAGGTACTATTCAAATAAAAATGAATCGACTTGACTTCTAGCCCTACTGGGAATTAAATTCAAAATCATTCCTGGTTAGACTTATATTTAATAACTGAAGTTATTGTTGGTCAGGGCGAAGAGGGTCCGGATATTTAAAAAAAAAAACATTTCACTGCTCTTAAAACCCACCCTGGCACACACCCTCTTCAACTTAAAAGTACCCCAGATCAAAATTTCCCTCAAAAACAAGTAATGTGGAGAGAAAAAAAGTGCTAAAGTATAATACACATTTTATGAGCAAAAGATAATATAATTCTAAAATAAAAATTTTACATAAGAAAAATGTCAAATAAAATAAACTAATAAAACAGAAAAATAAAAATATATGTAAGATATATAATTCATAAAATACCTTATATAAGACTAATTGAATGAGCAAGAAAATTATTTTAAGCATACCATAAAGACTTGAGGAAAATGAGGGAAATGAAAAGAAAGAACATAAATTAATGGAAAAAAGAGGGAGAAAAATACCTGAAACTAAGAAATCTAAATAAAGTTTAAAAAAGGAAAATCCCAAAAAGTTAGGATAAGGATGGAAAATATAACCGGTATAATATACATTAAAAAAGCATGATTTTGGGAGGTTAGGATTAGTGTGGGAAATAGGTTTAGGGTAATATAAATACAATGTCCATAGAAGGATGGGGTTTTAGGAGATACAATTTAGGCCAGGGAACAGGTTTAGGGTAATATAAATATGATATCCATAATAGGACAGTGTTTAAGAAAATTAGGGTTAAGGATCAATTTTAGATAATATGAATAAGTTGTCCATAGAAGGACAGGGTTATAGAACATAGGGGCTAAGTTTAGGTAAAATAAAAATTATATCTAATCAGAGGACATGGTTTTGGAGACCTAGGGTTAGAGTGGGGGATAAGTTTGGTTAATATGAATATGAAATCCATAAAAAGGTTAGGTTTAGGATGGGGGATAGGTTAGGATATTGTAACAGGTAAAGGATGGGCAAGGTGGAGGCTGGAACCAGCAGAACTGTCAACATAACTTTAATGACAGTTCCCTGACAAAAAGCTACACTTATGATGCTGCGTTGAGTTAGTGCTTTGAGAACGACTTTAGGTGTGAACAGCTGTGAATATGTGTGCAACACGTCAATGAAAATTGACCGGAATTTATAGCCTCTGCCGGTGATATCATTGGATGCACCTGTAGCAGGGCTATAAATAGATGCGTCACAGGTGCATCGTCAGATCTTTTGTCTTCAGATCACTGTGTGTGTGTGCTTCATGAGCCTGTCAGAAAATTTCTACTTTCCTCTGTTAGGAGTTAGAATTGTTAGGCACTGCGCAGAAACCTTACTCTTTCTCTTTTCTTTAAAAAAAAAAAGAAGAAAAAGAATGACTGATAAACAAAGCAAGCGTGTGTGTTCCCATGTTACTCTATGGCTGAAACGGGGACACACCAGTTTTTGTTTTGTGTGTTTGGGGGAAGAGCATGCTGCTCTTGCGTTGCGGCAGGGCGGGTGCAGGCATTGCGATCTGTTTACAGTCAAAATGCTTCACACTCATCTTGCTTACTTCCAAGAGCCAGCACCCACTATTTCATCATGGGGCTCTCACATAGATCTGGGTGAGGAGCTCCCTCCCCAGATCCAGCTGATCCTTCTCGTAAGCCTGAAGCGCGCCTTGGCGCCTCTTCCAGGGAAGGTGCCGCTCTCCTCTCTAGTAATTTGGCTCATAGTCTTAATAATGATAGTAATTGACTAACTGGGGCCCAGGTCAGGAAGCATACAAACTGGTTAATCTGAACGTCTGCTAGATGACTTGAGACGTCATACAGGTCACAGAAATTACAACACATAGAAACTGTATCACCTAGATATCTCATAGAGACTGTGTCTGTTCCCCGAACTACCAAACACAATACCCTCACTAAATCATTTAGAAAAAATCTGATTAAGGTCAAACTTGAACAAAATAAACAAATTAAAAATACACATCATAAAAATAGGGCTACTAAACATTGCAATCACTTTCTACCAAAGCACTAATTGTTAATGAAATGATTACAGATCATAGATTGGATGCACTCTGTTTGACTGAAACATGGCTTAAACTGGATGAATATATTAGTTTAAATGAATCTACTCCCCCAGGTTATTGTTATAAACATGAGCCTCGTCTGAAGGGTCGAGGAGGAGGTGTTGCTACAATTTACAGTGAAGTTTTCAGTGTTACTCAGAGGACAGGATATAAATGTAAGTCTTTTGAACTAATAATGCTTAATGTGACACCGTCAAATATAAATAAATAATCTCTGTCATCTTTTACCCTTGCTACGGGCCTTATTCTGATTTCCTTAGTGAATTTGCAATTTTTTTATCAAATCTTGTAGTTACTGTAGATAGAGCTTTAACTGTTGGTGACTTCAACATTCACATAGATAATGAAAATTATACATTGGGATTAGCATTTATTGATATTCTCAACTCTCTTGGAGTCAGACAAAATGTAACAGGACCAACTCATCGCCATAATCATACACTAGAATTTTTTCATATGGAGTTGATGTTGATAATATAGAAATTCTGCAGCAGAGCGACGACATCTCAGATCATTACCTCGTCTCTTGTATGCTGCAATCAACTAATGTTAATCAATCTACACCATGCTATCGTTCAGGTAGAACTATTCTTTCACTTCTTTCACTAATAATCTTCCAGATCTATCTCATACACTCAATAAACCCCAAAGTCCAGAAGAACTTGATGAAATAACAAAAAATATAAATGCAGTCTTCTCTAGCACTCTTGAAATTGTCGCCCCACTTTGATTAAAGAAAATTAAAGAAATAAGCCCTGCACCATGGTACAATTATCACACTCATGCTCTCAAGAGAGCAGCTCAGAAAATGGAGCACATGTGGAAAAATACAAAATTATAGGTATTTCGTGGTGCATGGAAGGATAGTGTCTGTAGATACAGACAGGCACTAAAAGCTGCCAGGTCAGCATATTTTAGTAAACTCATAGAAAATAACCACAACAATCCTAGATGTTTATTCAGTACTGTGGCTAAATTGGTTAGGAATAAAGTCTCAACAGAACCAGATATTACGTCACAGCTCAAGAGTAACGACTTCATGAATTTCTTTACAGATAAAATTGAAATAATCAGAAATGAATTTGGATTTATGCAATCATCTGTCATTGCACCTCAGAAAACAGTGCCTAATAATTTTCTTCATGTGCAACTTCAATCTTTCTCTGTCATAAGTCATGAAGAGCTAACAAAACTTATCGAAACATCAAAAGCCACAACTTGTTTGTTAGATCCTATACCAACTAAGCTCTTAAAAGAGGTATCTCCTGTAATCTCAGAACCTCTTCTTAATATCATTAACTCCTCGCTATGCTTAGGACATGTCCCAAGAAACTTTAAAATGGCAATTATCAAACCGCTTATTAAGAAGCCACAACATGATCCTGGAGAACTTGCTATTTATAGACCGATTTCAAATCTCCTGTTTATGTCAAAAATACTAGAAAAGGTAGTATCCTCCCAAATATGTTCATTTCTACAGAGAAATAGTATAAACAAAGAATTTCAATCAGGATTTAGGCCTCATCACAGTACAGAGACTGCACTTATCAGAGTTACAAATGATTTGCTCTTATCATCTGATCGCGGCTGGATTTCTCTTCTAGTGCTTTTAGATCTTAGTGATGCATTCGACACGATAGATCACGACATTCTCTTGAATAGGCTGGAGAATTATGTTGGCATTTGTGGAGTTGCATTAGCATGGTTTAGGTGCTATTTAGCAGACTGCTACCACTTTGTCTATGTAAATGAGGAACTGTCAAACCAAACAAAAGTAAAATATGGAGTGCCACAGGGATCAGTTTTAGGGCCTCTGCTTTTCTCCTTATATATGCTTCCCCTGGGAGATATTATCAGGAATCGTGGAATAATTTTCCACTGTTATGCTGACAATACACAACTTTATATTTCTACAAAACCTGATGAGATTTCACAATTCTCAAAATTAGCAGAGTGCATCAATGAAATAAAAGATTGGATGGCCAAAAATTTCCTTCTACTCAATTCTGACAAAACAGAGGTACTAATTATTGGACCAAAAAAACTCTAAAAATAAGCCACTACAATATAATTTGACTTTAGATGGATGTACTATTACATCAGCTATTACAACAGCGAAGAACTTAGGTGTAATATTTGATACCAATCTGTCCTTTTGAAAATCAAATCAGCAATGTTTGTAGAACAGCATTCTTCCACCTAAGAAATATTGCTAAATTAAGGCATATGCTCTCTGTTGCTGATGCCGAAAAACGAATTCTTGCATTTATGACCTCAAGACTAGATTATTGTAATGCATTACTGGGAAGATGTCCAGCAAGATCAATAAATAAACTTCAATTGGTTCAAAATGCGTGCTAACAAGAACCAAGAAATATGATCATATTAGCCCCATTTTATCATCGTTACATTGGCTACCTGTTAAATTCCGTATTAACTTTAAAATTCTGTTAACTACGTACAAAGCTTTGAATGGTCTATCTCCACAGTACTTAAGTGATCTTCTACCACGCTATATTCCAACACGTTAATTAAGATCACAAAATTCTGACCTGTTAATAGTTCCTAAAATATCAAAATCCACAAAAGGAGGAAGATCCTTTTCATATTTGGCTACTAAACTATGTCTCCCTAACACTGTTCGAGATGCAGACACACTCTCTCAGTTTAAGTCTAGCCTAAAGACTCATCTATTTAGCCAGGTATACACCTAATTTATCCTTCCACAATTTGGCTGCTTTAGTTGGGTCTGCCAGAACTAGAAACCAGAAACTTTGATCATGATCTCTAACTCTGCAATAAATTTAATGGCATCTATGCTAATATTATTTTATTTGTTTCCATGTCTCAACCTCGGGACTCCTATCCTGAGGTCACCAGAACCTGCTGGATCCAGCACCATTCCTGCTTCGTGTTGGACTCCATTGCTACATGCTGCTGAATAATGATGACGAAATGCAGCCGGTGCCAGCAAAACATCACTTCACTATATTACAATGGACTTCAGCGGATGAACTGATGCCGAATCCAACCTGCTTCACTTCGGTCTATTGATGGACTACGATCTTGAAATGGAATGCATAGACTAACTATTGCCAACAAAAGCCTTCATCAGCCAATTAACAAGGACAATTGCATCTATGTGAACTTTTGCAATTTATCAAGGATGGACTTCAAAGCCATTGGTCATTATTAATCTTGCAGCTCAAACACAATCAATGTTTAAACACTGACCCTTAACACTTAATAAGTTTAATAATTTTAAACCATGACTTGCACTATACATAAGTAATATTGTGCTGGACTTTAAATGTTGGTTTAAACAAGGACTTTTATTTTGATACTTATTTGAGTTTTCCTTAGTTTTCTCATGGCTTCCTGTTTAAAAGAGGAAGTAGGCCATGTTTCTTTTGTGCTTGTTGTGCAAGGTGCTCCATGTGGTTGCAGACTATCTTGACTATCAAAGCCCTTTGCAATGCAATATCTGTAAGTGACTGTTTGATTTTGTTTTGTGAGCACTATGTGTATTTTTATTGTTGTGCTATGTAATGTAGCATTTAAATCAGTATGTTTGTTACTTTTTTCTACTCAAGTTTACAAAGTATTAATGCTGTTTACAACTGTGTTGTTGTTGGTTATCTGTCTTGTGTGTTTGAGTGTGCCTATTTTGATGATTTATCTAATTTGTGAAATTCATGCTTGTGTATTTTCTCTTCTTTGTAGTTTCACACTTTTCATGATTAAACTACATAAATTGCACCTTCGTGGAGTTTATTGTGGAAGTGTTTAGCGACTGGATAGCTGGATTAATTGAAACAGTGAGGCCATTGACAGTGAAAAGATAAGCAGCGAATTGGAAAGATGGATGGATTGTCTGTCTAACAACTGCATCTATCAGAGAGATAAAAGAATATCTCTGTTTGTAAGCCTGCATAAAGATCATGTCTTCAAGAGAATCTAAATCATCACTGCGCTATGGCATGCACAAAGAAAGTGATGATGCTTGCTCAAGTTCTCAATTTTCTACCTTATCAAGAAGTTCTACGGCCAGTTTAGCCATTACGAAAGCTCGTGCAAGAGCAGAGGCAGCCAAAGCAAGAGCGGCTCATGTAAAGGAAGAAATTGAGATTAAAGTGGAACAAGCCCGACTTCAAGCAATGCTAGAGGCATTACAGGAAGAGAAAGAGAGAGATGCGGCTATAGCAGAAGCAGAGATTCTAGCAGCAGCCTTCACAGAAGTAGATCATGTATCAGCATCAGAGTTTTCCAAAGAGATTAGTTTCCAACGTACTGCGGACTATGCAAGACAGCAAGCTTCTAGCCGTAATTTTCAATGCAGTCCTGAGTGTATGTCAGGTATGTCAGACACTTACAGCCTGGCTAAATACATTGCACGCAGTCAGTTGGTAACTTCTGGACTGAATTCTTTTGATGATAAACCTGTGAATTATTGGGCTTGGCGATCATCTTTTAAAAGTACCATTGCAGACCTTGACCTTAAGCCAGAAGAAGAGATGGATTTGCTCATCAAATATCTCGGAAGAGAATCATCTGAACATGTACGAAGAATAAAATCAGTTAATATTAGGCACCCCTTTGATGGTCTACAAATGGCTTGGGAGAGACTAGAGGAAATGTATGGTTCAGCAGAGACAATTGAGAGGGCTCTCTTCTCCAAATTGGAAAGCTTCCCTAAAATATCAGGTAAAGATCTCTATAGGCTGCGTGATCTTGGAGACTTGCTTGCAGAGCTAGAGGCAGCCAAGCTGGATGGCTATCTTCCTGGGTTGTCTTACCTTGACACTGCCCATGGTGTGAGCCCAATTGTAGGAAAACTTCCTTATGGTATCCAAGAAAAGTGGATATCGTATGGATCGAAGTATAAGAGAGAACATTATGTGGCCTTCCCACCATTTTCTGTGTTTGGTGATTTTATTCGTTCAGAAGCTAAAACAAGAACAGATCCCAGCTTTGCCATTTTTCCTTCAGTGCCGCTACAAGAAAAAAGAGAAAGATTAGATAAATTCAGGCAAGCTTCTTTAGTTGTTCATAAAACCCAAGTTAACATGTCTGAAACAAGAGATGCTATAGACAGGATACAGATTGTTGATCCTCAACGATATTGTCTCATTCATGATAAGCCTCATCCACTAATAAGATGCAGAGGCTTTAGAGCAAAAAGTCTGGAGGATCGCAAACAGTTTCTTAAAGAACATTCAGTATGCTTTAGGTGCTGCTCTTCTGTAGATCACATGGCAAAAAACTGCAAGGCTGAAATCCATTGCACTGAATGTGATAGTGATCGTCATGTGTCAGCTCTACATCCTGGTCCAGCACCTTGGAGGGAAACCATCTCGCCTGTTTTAGAAGATGGTGGGGAGGAAGATGAATTAACCAACCAAGAGGTAACCTCAAAGTGTACTGAAGTGTGTGGAGCTGGAAAGAGTGCCAGAGCATGTTCCAAGATTTGTTTGGTTAATGTCTATCCTGTCGGTAACAAAACCGAATCCAGAAGAATGTATGCAATTCTTGATGAACAGAGCAACCGCTCATTAGCAAGATCAGAATTCTTTGAAGAATTTCAAATCAAAGGATCTTCTTTTCCATATTCACTTAAGACATGTGCTGGATTAAAAGAGACAACAGGAAGGAGAGCAAGTGGCTACATTGTGGAATCATTGGATAAGAGTGTAAGCCTTTGTTTGCCTACACTGCTAGAGTGCAATCAGATTCCTAACATTCGTTCAGAAATTCCTACCCCAGAGGCAGCACGTCATTTCAGTCACCTGAGGGGTATTGCTCATGAAATACCGTCCCTAGACCCAGATGCTAACATCCTTCTCCTTCTTGGTAGGGACCTCATTAGGGTCCACAAGGTCCGTCAACAGATTGATGGTCCACCCAATGCTTCATTTGCTCAAAAGTTAGATCTTGGATGGGTAGTTATAGGAGACGTATGTCTTGGAGGTGCTCATCGACCTGCTCATGTAGATGTTTTTAAGACCTCCATACTTGAAAGTGGTCGCCCCAGTTTACTCTGGCCTTGTGAAAGTCAGTTCCATGTAAAAGAGCAGTATGGCACAAAATTTCAGTTTCAAGATCATCTTGCATCAAAAAGTGTAAGTGCTTTAGCAACATGTGCAAGTGAGAAGCTAGGCCAATCAATCTTTGTTCGTACATCCAGAGATCACAAGCTTGCACTGTCAGTGGATGATGATAGGTTTCTATGCATAATGGACAAAGAGTTCTACCAAGATGAATCAAATAGCTGGGTGGCTCCTTTGCCATTTCAGGTTCCCAGAAGAAGGCTTCCAAATAACAGAAAGTATGCTTACAGCCGTCTTTCCTCACTTCGTCATACTTTGGATAAACGTCCTCAAATGAAAGCTCATTTTCTTGAGTTTATGGAGATCATGTTCTCTAAAGGACACGCAGAAATTGCTCCTCCACTTAAGGAAAATCAAGAATGCTGGTATCTACCATTGTTTGGTGTTTATCATCCGAAGAAGCCAAGCAAGATCCGTGTGGTCTTTGATTCTAGTGCACCTTATGATGGAGTCTCATTGAATGATATCCTGCTTAAGGGGCCAGATCTCAATAATACCCTCCTGGGAGTGTTGCTAAGATTTCGTAAGGAGCCAGTGGCGATCACCGCTGACATTCAGCATATGTTCCACTGTTTTTTAGTCAGAAAGGATCACAGAGATTTCTTGCGCTTTCTCTGGTATCAAGACAATGACCCTGGTAAAGAAATAGTGGAATACAGAATGTGTGTACATGTGTTTGGCAATCGTCCTTCTCCTGCTGTTGCCATATATGGTTTGCATAGAGTGGCCAAGGAGGAAGAAAAGAACTTTGACAGTGAAGTTAAAGAGTTTGTTGAACATGATTTCTATGTTGATGATGCTCTGAAATCTTTCCCGAATGAAATCGCAGCAATTAGTGCTCTGAAGCAAACTCAAGACATGCTTGCAGTAGCAAACCTTAGGCTACACAAAATAATCTCTAATCGACCTGCAGTGATTGAGGCTTTTCATTTTGAAGATCGGGCTGTGGATATCAAGGATGTTGACCTCTTCTTTGAAGATACTCCAGTCCAGCGTAGCCTAGGAGTGTCATGGAATTTAGCATCAGACACATTTACTTTCCAAGCTATTGACGATAAGAAGCCATTCACCCGGCGAGGTGTACTGTCAACTGTAAACAGTTTATATGATCCTTATGGTTTCATTGCTCCTGTTACCATTAAAGGCAAGCTTTTGCTTCGGGAACTCTCAAAGCAGACTGAAGATTGGGATTCTCCATTACCTGATGACTTAAAGCCAGAATGGATCAAATGGAGGAATTCCTTACAAAACCTGCAAGATTTAAAGATACAACGAACTTACTCATCTTTTCCTACTTCAGAGGTTCAGACAAGGGAATTGTGTATATTTGCAGATGCATCCGTGAAAGCTGTTGCAGCCGTAGCTTATCTGCGATCTACATCTCAAAATGGCCAAGCAGATGCTGGTTTTGTGTTTGGAAAGACAAAGTTGGCACCACAGCCAGATCTGACTGTTCCAAGGTTAGAACTTTGTGCAGCAGTTCTGGCAGTTGAGATCGCAGACATGGTTGTAGAAGAAATAGGCTTGCAGTTCAATAGTATCCAGTTCTACACAGATAGTAAAGTTGTTCTTGGGTATATTTATAATCGAACAAAACGCTTTTATGTGTATGTGCACAATAGAATTCAACGAATTCTTCAGTCATCTACTCCTAGTCAATGGAGTTATGTTCCATCAGATGCCAATCCTGCAGATCATGGGTCTAGATCTGTATTAGCTGATTATCTCAGTAGTACAACTTGGCTTACAGGGCCAGATTTCTTTCGGAACACTCCATCCTTAAATGCCTTGCTTCATGAGAACTATGACCTTGTTGATCTTGAAGTAGATCCAGAAATTCGACCACAAGTGATTTCATGTTTAACTGCAGTGCCTACTCAGTTCTTGACTCCTGAGCGTTTTGAACGCTTCTCCAGCTTGAATAAGCTAATCAGAGCGATTGCTCATTTAAGCCACATCTCCCAATCATTCTCCCATTTAACGAAAGAGCCAAGATGTAGTGGATGGCATCTTTGTAGTAACAGTCTCACAAATGAGGAGTTGGAAAAAGCTAGGATTGTTATCCTAAAGAGCGTTCAAAATGTAGCCTTTCCTGAAGAGCTAACTGCTATAAAAGCAGGATGTAATCTCTCACCTAAAAGTAGTATACGGAAACTTCATCCCATTTTGGATGACAAAGGTCTTCTGCGTGTTGGAGGCCGTATTGCTCAGGCAGGTCTTGAGATGGAAGAATCCAATCCTGTGATTATGCCTGGTAAACATCACGTAGCCACCTTGCTTGTTCGACATTACCATCAAGCAGTCAAACATCAAGGAAGGCATTTTACTGAGGGAGCAATACGAGCAGCAGGGTATTGGCTGATGAGTGCCAAAAGATGCATTGGAAGTCTACTTAACAAGTGTGTGACATGTAGAAAGCTTCGCCATCCTACAGAGCTTCAATTGATGGCAGATTTGCCAGCAGAAAGACTTCAAGTGGCTCCACCTTTTACATATGTGGGAGTTGATGTATTTGGACCATGGCAGGTTGTTTCTCGCCGCACCAGAGGAGGCTGCTCCAATTCCAAAAGATGGGCAATCATTTTCTCATGTATGTGCACAAGAGCAGTGCACATTGAAGTTGTAGAGACATTGAGCTCAAGCGGATTCATTAATGCTCTGAGACGTTTTTTTGCAATAAGGGGACCCGCTAAGCAGATACGCTCTGATTGTGGCACAAACTTTATTGGAGCAGTGCAGGAGCTTAAGATGAATAAAGAAACTTCAGGCTCTGATCTTCAGAAGTATCTACAAGAACATGCTTGTACATGGATATTTAATGCTCCCCATGCGTCACATATGGGAGGTGCTTGGGAAAGGATGGTGGGTATAGCCCGGCGTATTCTTGATTGTATGTTGCTTGAAGGAAAGTCCCTGCATCTCACACACGACGTTCTGGTAACCCTCATGGCTGAAGTGTCTGCTATCATTAATGCACGCCCTCTCGTGCCAGTATCTTCAGATCCTGAATTTCCTTTAATACTCACTCCTGCTATTCTGTTGACTCAGAAGACCTGTTCGATCCCTCCGCCATTTGGTGAGTTTACAGATAAAGATCTTTTCAAGGCTGAGTGGAAAAGAGTTCAAAATCTTGCAGAAACATTTTGGACAAGATGGCGCCGTGAGTATCTTGCCACTCTACAGAGTAGGCAGAAGTGGCAAGACAAGAAGCCTTGTCTCAAGGAAGGAGACATTGTGTTGATGAAGGATAGCCAAGTCAAGAGAAATCAGTGGCCTATGGCTATCATTGCAAAAACACTGCCTAGTAAAGATGGTCTTGTGAGGAAAGTGGAGTTGAAATTGATTAGAGAAGGTGTGCAGAAAAATTTTATTCGCCCTATATCAGAGGTGGTTCTGCTTTACTCCCTCTAAAATATTAGGAGTAAAAAAAGCTAAAGTGAGGTATTTACATACCCCAGGTGAGGAGTGTGCTGGACTTTAAATGTTGGTTTAAACAAGGACTTTTATTTTGATACTTATTTGAGTTTTCCTTAGTTTTCTCATGGCTTCCTGTTTAAAAGAGGAAGTAGGCCATGTTTCTTTTGTGCTTGTTGTGCAAGGTGCTCCATGTGGTTGCAGACTATCTTGACTATCAAAGCCCTTTGCAATGCAATATCTGTAAGTGACTGTTTGATTTTGTTTTGTGAGCACTATGTGTATTTTTATTGTTGTGCTATGTAATGTAGCATTTAAATCGGTATGTTTGTTACTTTTTTCTACTCAAGTTTACAAAGTATTAATGCTGTTTACAACTGTGTTGTTGTTGGTTATCTGTCTTGTGTGTTTGAGTGTGCCTATTTTGATGATTTATCTAATTTGTGAAATTCATGCTTGTGTATTTTCTCTTCTTTGTAGTTTCACACTTTTCATGATTAAACTACATAAATTGCACCTTCGTGGAGTTTATTGTGGAAGTGTTTAGCGACTGGATAGCTGGATTAATTGAAACAGTGAGGCCATTGACATCAGCCAATTAACAAGGACAATTGCATCTATGTGAACTTTTGCAATTTATCAAGGATGGACTTCAAAGCCATTGGTCATTATTAATCTTGCAGCTCAAACACAATCAATGTTTAAACACTGACCCTTAACACTTAATAAGTTTAATAATTTTAAACCATGACTTGCACTATACATAAGTAATATTGACATTATATTCATGATGTTATCCAGAGGGGAACTGGCCCTCACAGTGAGTCTGGTTTCTCCATTAATCTTATGGAGTTTTGTGTTCCTTGCCACAGTCGCCTTCAGCATGCTCACTGGGGTTATTAATACAATTATTATTTAATTATTTTTAAACATGATAAAGAATCATATTTTATCTAATTACACAATGATGATTCATCGACTTTATAGACATTACAGTTTTATCGTCTGTTAATGCTGATCTTCTGTAAAGCTGCTTTGAAACGATGTGTGTTGTGAAAGGCGCTATACAAATAAAATTGACTTGACTTGACCTCTAGTGTCAGCGTCTGATAAACTTCTGACTCTCTAGATGGTTTTTCTTATGGCAATTACTTCTCTAAAACAAATTGGGGATCTACAGGCTCTGTCTGTCCTGCCAGCCAGCTTAGATTTTGCCCCAGGAATGGCTAAAGCAATTTTGCACCCTCATCCTGACTACCTGCCTAAGGTTCCTTTCTCGACTGTACATCCGGTCACTCTCGAAGCCTTCTGCTCCCCACCATTTACCATGCAGGAAGCAGGAAAAGACTTCACAGACTTTGTCCAGTCCGTGCCCTTCAGACTTATCTCCACCGCACTAGCCAGCGGCGTAAGTTAGGGCAACACTTCGTTTGCCATGGGGGCCGCAACATGGGGGGCGGCCGCCACAAAGCAGACTGTCGCATTGGGTGAGGGACGCTATGCCTACGAGGCACGTGGTCAAGCTTCGCCAGTAGGTATCAGGGTTCACTCTACCAGAGGGGTCCCCTCCTCTAATGCCTTGGCTAGAGGTGTCCCTCTGCAGCATGTTTGTGACGCGGCAGGCTGGTCCTCTATGCACACATTCATAAGATTTTATAGTTTGTATGTTCATGCCAATCCGGGCTCTTATGTCCTTGAGTCAACATCACAAGCTCATGAGACCTCTCGCGCTCTTGTGAGCACACTACACAACCGAAAGGAGTCCGGACATCCACAGTGCGGGGCGTGGGTATTCTCGTTCCCAAAGCGCTAACTCAGCGCAGCATCGTAAGTGTATCTTTTTGACAGGGAATGTCTCGTGTTACTTAACTGTAAGCCCTGTTCCCTGATAAAAGCAGAACGAGATGCTGCTCTTCATTGCAAAACTGAGATGCCCCAGGACTGCTCTTTAGACAAAATACCTGACGATGCACCTGTGACGCATCTATTTATAGCCCTGCTACAGGTGCATCCAATGATGTCACCGGCAGAGACTATAGATTCCGGACAATTTTCATTGACTTATTGCACACATATTCACAGCTGGTCACACCTAAAGTTGTTCCCAAAGCGCTAACTCTTCTTCCGCTTTTATCAGGGAACAGGGGTTACAGTTAAGTAACCCGAGATGAAATTCATCTTAAAACAACATAAATCAAAGAAGTACACGCATATTGTGTGTCTTTCTCTCTCTCTCTCTCACTCGTTTGTCTTGCTCTCCCACTGATCAGCTGACTCAACGCCAGCCGTGCACCCCCACGACCTGGCCATGCCCTTCTCCTCGTCAAAGATATATACAAATACAATTAAAAAAATTATGATAGCGGCAGGGAAAACATGCATTAACATTTACGGAAAGTTAGGGTTAGGTGAAGGCATATTCATTTCTATACTAATATACTGAATTATTTTAATTTGCATAGGCAGCATAATAAGATTTCAAGAGACTCATAAATATGGACCTTTTATCTTGTATTTGACTTTCTTATTAAAAAAATGGTTGGGTCAGGTTAGGTTAGGTGTAACCTACCTAACCTAAAGTCACTTTTTTTTAAGTGACTTTAATAATAATGATAATGCTAAATAATATTAATTGTAAAGACAGGTTTGGTCAATGAAGGGGCACTGTAGGTGTACTTAAGACAAAAAAGGATGGGAAACTTTATACTGTAAGCGTAAGTTCATGTGTTCACTTATGCTCATGTTGAGCAAATCACTTGGTGTAATCTGTGTCTTAAGAGTGTTTACAGCAGTGTTGGGTGTAATGCATTACTAAGTAATTAATTATTGATAAATTACTTTTTCATTGACAAAATTTAATTTTTCTGTAATTTAATTACAGTTACTTCTGATGCAATTTTGTTAAATACTGAATAGACAGAACAATTCTATAAAAAACAATAGTGAATGTAAAATCTAAATTGAATGTCTAATGTTCTGCCCACCTCTTTGGACCCATTGCAGTTTGCCTACCGCAACAACCGCTCCACTGATGATGCCATTGCATCTACAATACACACTGCTCTCTCCCATCTGGAAAAAAGGAACACATATGTGAGAATGCTGTTTGTAGACTACAGCTCAGCATTTAACACCATAGTGCCCTCCAAGCTTGATGTGAAACTCTGGGCTGAAACAGCTCGCTGTGCAGCTGGATCCTGGATTTCCTGTCAGGCAGACGTCAGGTGGTTAGAATGGGCAGCAACATCTCCTCATCAATGACCCTCAACACTGGAGCCCCGCAGGGCTGTGTTCTCAGCCCACTCCTGTATTCCCTTTACACACATGACTGTGTGGCGACACATAGCTCCAATGCCATCATTAAGTTTGCTGACGATACGACAGTGGTAGGTCTGATCACTGACAATGATGAAACAGCCTACAGAGAGGAGGTGCACACCCTGACGTGCTGGTGTCAGGAGCACAACCTCTCCCTCAACGTCAGTAAAACCAAGGAGCTTGTAGTGGACTTCAGGAAGAAAGACAGAGAACACAGCCCCATCACCATTAATGGAGCACCGGTGGAGAGAGTCAGCAGCTTCAAGTTCCTCGGTGTCCACATTACTGAGGAACTCACATGGTCCGTCCACACTGAGGCTGTTGTGAAGAAGGCTCACCAGCGCCTCTTCTTCCTGAGACGGCTGAGGAAGTTTGGAATGAACCACAACATCCTCACACGGTTCTACACCAGTACTCTAGAGAGCATCCTGACTGGCTGCATCACCGCCTGGTACGGCAATAGCACCGCCCACAACCGCAAAGACCTGCAAAGGGTGGTGCGAACTGCCAGAAACATCATCAGAGGTGAGCTTCCCTCCCTCCAGGATATATATAACAGATGGTGTGTGAAAAATGCTCGGAGGATTATCAGAGACTCCAGCCACCCGAGTTATGGGCTGCTCTCACTGCTTCCATTAGGCAGGCGGTATCGCAGCATCAGGACCCGCACCACCCGACTACATGACAGCTTCTTCCCACAAGCAATAAGACTTTTGAACACATGATCTCTCACGATCAACAATCAGCACTGCACTTTATTAATCTTCATTCTGTCAAATATATTCTCGTTCCCAATTCAATTAGTGTGTATATATATATATTTATATACCCTTATCTAGTGTATGTGTATTCTACATTGTGTGTATTGTGTACATTTGATATGTAAATTGTTGTGTAAGTATGTGTACATTTGTCATGTAAATTGTGTTGTAAATATGTTGTTTATTGTAAAGTGGTTTATGTCTCGTCACTGTCATTACTGCTATGTTGCTCGGAACTGCACACAAGACTTTCACCTGCTGTTGCACTCGTGTACACAGTAGTGTGACAATAAAGTGATTTGATTTGATTTGTTAAAATATATGTTTTCTAATTTAATGCAGGCCCCTTAAATTCTTTGGCCAGTTCATGAATAATTTACTTGATTTCAAATGATATATTTGAAAGAATTAAAAGAACAATTTTATGTATATCCTTGTACTTTTCTTCTGGTTGAAGTTTATAAGGGTTTTAGAAATTAATTAGTAATAAGTAATGCAATTACTTTTCAGACAGAGTAATTAGTACAGTAATCCAATTGGTAGTTAGTAGTTAGTAATTAATAACTTTTTTTAGAGTTACTTACCCAACAGTGGTTTATAGTATGTTAAATCTGACCTGTATTCTGCAGTAGTATCTACTATCCTGATCAATGAAAAGCAACATCACTTGGACCTGATCCATCCTACTCTAGGTAAGACAGTAAATCTGACAGGAAAAAGCTCAGGGAGTTAACAGGTGCGTTACTATTCTGTGAAAGGCTCCCAGCTCAGAGAGGGATGAGTGCTGATGGTGTCAGAGGGTCGCAGAGAAGTGAGAGAGTCGGCAATAAAAAAAACAAAACAAAAAAAAAAACAAGATAGATGATTTGAATGTGTGAGGCTGAAGCATCTGTTGGCACCTCTTCAAGACACCCACGCTTACACCCCTCTACACTGCCAGTTAGTGTGTGTGTGTGTGTGTACATGGTGGTTCACCTGGGGCTTGACAGGAGAAGAAATGCATAAAAATTGGATGCATCACTCACTCCACTTCCTGAGAACATTTGCATATGCATTGGGTTTGCATTTTTGTTCGGAGCTTTAAATATACTTTCTAAAGCCCTCAACACACTGAAAAGGGGGAAATAAAGATGATTTGACTGTTGAAATGTTGATCTTTTTAGAATTAGGATTAATTAAACTGATCTTTTTTAGAATTAAGATAACTACATTTGCATTTTTTAAGAATACATTGAAAATTAAGTTGTTAATCAAGCTGAGATGATACGCACATTATCGGCCTCATTCATGCAAAACGAGCAGAAAAAATTTTCGTAAATCATCTTTAATTTTTTTTATTGCATTTGTTCCAGAATGAAACCATTTAAGTTAGAATGGTTTTAGCTAAGAATGATATTTCATAAACAAGTCTCTACTGTACGTCAACACAAAAATATTTCAAAGAAAAGTTTAGTTCTTTTAACGACCAATTTACAGAAAAAAAAACTAATTTCTGGATGTCTTTCATGATTGAGGCCCTGTGTTCGGCCAAAGATTGTGACAGAAGTTCACACAAGAATGGTTTCATGAATGATTTACATAGAAATTTGTTTGAGTGTTCATATTTGAGACCATATATACATAAAAAAGAACGACAATTTACGTAAGATTAACATAAAAGTTCTTCTCATGTTTCATCCATAACAACCTACAGTATGTCCAAATTAGTATTTGTATGTAATTGTACTTAAAGGAATATTTTGGGTTCAATACAATACAATACAATGCAATACAAATTAAGCTCAATCAACAGCATTTGTGGCATAATGCTGATTACCACAAAAAAAAAAAAAATTCGACTAGTAGGTCCTTTTTTTTAAACAAAAATTGACGTTAAAGTAAGGCAGTGACAATGGAAGCGAATGGGGGGCAATTTTTAAACGTTAATATACTTTTTTTTGAAAGTGTAGCCACAAAACATAAATAATATGCGTGTAAACATTATTTTAGTGTGAAAAAATCACTTACTAACAATTTCTGTGTACTGTTTTACTACTTCCTTGCTGTGGGTTACATGTAATGTCAACAAACCCTAAAACCCTAAAATAATACATGAGTTTTTACAGAAGAATTAATGTAAGTGCTTTACATTTCTGAATTTTAAGCCCTCCAAACATTGCCCTCCTTCAATTACAATGTATTGACTCATTGTAACCTATATTTTTTCTTTTGTTAAAGAAAAGGAAGGGCAAGTCGATATTAATTTGTGTGGTTATCAATATTAAGCCACAAATGCTGTAGATTGAGATAAACTTGTATTGAACCTGAAGCATTCTTTTAATGACTAACATAATTATTGTGTTCCACCAGAACTGCCAATGAATGTGTAAATTTAAGAATGGTTCCATGAATGATTTACACATGAATTAATTCAAAGTGTGTTACATGTATGAGGCCCTATGTACATACAATAAATTGACAATTTATGCAAGATATATTTTGTTTTACAAACAGTTTACACAAAAACTTTTTCTTCTTGTGTTCCATCAAAGGGGACTTAATGTATGTATGCACAAATTAGTACTGCAACTTTGTAGTAAGCTACTACAGGGAAACAAATAAGATGAAAATGTAATTGAATAACAATAGTATCGTATAGGTTACACAATTGTACTTGATGTTCAAAACTGCCACTGCGATGGTGGATGACCTCAGGAAAGAAGCTATCATGGTGAAGGGAGGTTCAAGTACTGAGTGGTGATGTCCAGGGATGGTCAAGTCAGAGGCAATCCCACTAGCTCTGCTCAAGGCTCTCAGTTCATAAAGCTTTTAGATGGATGGTAGGTGACAGCTGACTGGATCTCTCTCTGCTACCTGGTTTTGGGGTGGGAAGAGGCTGCAGGGTACTAAATTGTGATGGAGGAAATGTGGATGCTTTCAAAGGTTCCTTGTTAGAACAGGATCATAATGGTAATGAACAGTTTCTCCCTGATCTAAGTCTGTGTGCCACATTGATTATTTTGCTCTCTTTTATATGTTACTCAACATTCTTTTTTCTCTGTCCTACTATGCTATGATGCTATAGCAGTGCAGATTGTGATCTTCGGACGCTTGTGAATGACAAACTGCCCCCTCTGTGACAATCTCTATAAATCAGCCAAACAATGGTGCTGCCCTGCTCCGCAGCTGATTGACATGTGATGGATTTGCCGCACAGTGGGGGAAAACAAAATGACGCACCCTGTTAGCTCACGGGTTGGCTTATTCAAATCGATAAGACTCTCTCTCACAAAACACCCTTTTCTCATCTTTTCTGCTCTTTCCATTTCTTTAAACTCTCTCTCAATCTTTCTGGGCCAGGAGCATGTCTGCGTAAAAACAATGCCTGCCAGATTTTAATAGTGAGATGTTTTCAAATGGCTATCAACCCTGCCCAATACCGAAAACACCTTGGATGTGATGAGATTTATGAACCCATAAATCACATAGAGTCTCACTCAGTTGCGAAGGGTGTAGGTGGAAACAATTGACTCTTAACAATTGACTTTTTTTTCACATCGTCAATGCTGATTTGGGGGAAAAATCCAGGGAATAATGCAGAATGGATTTAAGCATGGCAAAATGTGTTAAACACATATGAGAGTATTATCCTTCTGTTGGTGAATGAAAGCATTTGAGTTGGGTTCCTTAGGCTCCAGACTTGTGATTTAAAGCACTTTAAGCCAAAAGCATAATCAAACTCTACTTTCCAAATTAGGTCTGATTATTGATTAATTCAACATTTGCTCTTATACGGAGATGCATAAATGATAAGTTAGACTCTTAATTAAATTATATTTGGATATCACTTCTTTTTAGGTTCACAGAAACACCAAAAACATTTTGGAGAAAAGTACACCATGGAGTAAAGGTTCATGTCCAAGAAGCAGGTCAGTGCTGAACAATAAGATGGCATGCTGTGCCAACATCTCTGTATCCTGTCCACTCCCATTCAAAGGAAGACAGCTTTAATACCGCATGACAGAGAGAGACAAGGGGTACCACGGAAAGACCTCAGGCGGGCCACACAGCTGCTCTCTCAGTGGGGAAAACCTTTCCTGAAATCTGCCGCTGTGTCAAGCGTTATCTGTCTCAAGTATGCAATGCTGACGCCTGCCATCCCAACTATGCAACATCAGCTGACACGTCACAAATCGCCTGGTTAAATGTCCTTATCTCTTAGGCTCACTGTTATTACTGTAAGTCCATGTTACCATTCACATGATGAAGCAGAGCTATGTGGTGGTGATTACTTTAAGACTGCATGGGAATCACAGCTTCTCCTTTTTTCTTACATGCTTATATTAAGTACTAATAATCCATCCATGCATCCATGCCTCCATCCATCATCCATACATATTACATAGAACTTTTCATGCTTTTCAGTAATTTAACAAATCAAAGTGTATAACATATCTGTACCATAAGATTTCAATGAAGCAAAGATTAATGTTCACTAAAAGGGAATTTAAAAAAATATGTCTTTAAGGTCCCACCTGTATCTGATCAGTATCTGACTGTCTTACTGGATATGGGGCTTCCAAACAATGTATTTTTGTTCCAGATGGAAGCTAGAAGCCCAGATTCTCTGCATGATGATTGATCGAGCTCTCAAATGGGGTGGACTTAGCAAAAAAAATTTAATAAATTAATAGTTATTTGCATGAATGACAGAGTTTGAAATATAAAAGCACCACTCCCAAATGCAGAGTGTTCCCGACTCTGGGATACAGACAGTTTTTGGCATTCTGGTTTATTTTCATTCATTTCAATTTGAGTAGCAGTTTGAATAGCAGCTTTTAGTTGTTGGCTTCTGACACTGAAAAACATATAGATATCTGTGCCAACACTGGAGCTATTGCATGAGAGTAAGTTCTTCATCAATTCACATATTCTAAAATTACAAAGGGAAAGCAAACTTACAGATATAATGGGGTCCAAAACATAAAGACCTCTTGATAAAATACATCTATCTTGCATTTTTCTTTAAAAAAATATATTTTATGTTACAAATTGTATGATCTGCATAGCAACTTTACACTATATGACCAAATAAATGTGGACCTCATTGGGGCAGTGATGGCTCAGCAGTTAAGGCTCTGGGTTACTGTCCAGAAGGTTGGGGGTTCAAGCCCCAACACCACCAAGACAACACTGTTGGGCCCTTGAGCAAGGCCCTTGACTCTATCTGCTCCAGGGGTGCTGTATCATGGCTGACCCTGCACTCTGACCCCAGCTTAGCTGGGATATGTGGGGAAAAAAAAATTGCACTGTATATATGCATAAATGTATGTATAAAGTGTGACAATTGATCAAGTTATTTATTTATTTATTCTATTTAACTGGTTTGGCTATTCCATTGTTTCCAGTACATTTGGTAATACTTTTGGCCATACAGTGTACATTAGTTTTGTGTACACACACACACACACACACACACACACACATACACATATATATATATATATATATATATATATATATATATATATATATATATATATATATATATATATATTTAATTTAAAGATATATTTAAAAAACCTCATGGTCTGTGTTGTCCAGCATGATTTGAAAAACTTCCAAAAACAGGGTTAAAAAATACAACAGCAACAACAACAATACTACTACTACTACTACTACTACTACTACAACTAATAATAATATTAATGAAAAAATGAAAAAATGTGTTTTCAATGTGGTGGTAGAGTTGTGGTAGCGTTTCGAGATCAGTGTTGCAAGAGACATAGGCTCCTTAACGGTACCATACTGGGATGGCAACAGTTGGACCTACAGTAGAAGGTGGTAAGATGCATGAGAGACAAAGAGCGAAGAATAGGCAACAGCACCAACAAGCGCCAGCCCATTCAAGGTTTGAACAGGGGCATGAGAGAATAATTAATTAATTAAAAAAGAGAATAGATAGGGATAAGAGAGGCATACCTTGCTCTCCATGTCCAGGGAAAAAAAGACAATCACTGTGCACTGAGGTGTGAGTACCATCCATTATGTGGCTACTGACAAGTTAGCATCAGTCAGAGACAGAGCTGCACTTAATAAATCAAATCTGACACCTCCTCCCCTGTACCCTTCTCACCTACTGTTATGCCTTCGTATTCATTCACTTCCTCTACAAGTCTCATCCCTTCATCCTTCCACCCAACAGCTTCAGTATGTGGGTCTGTTCACTCCTCAACTCTCAACTATATACATAATGCAAATGTTTAAATACACACTCTGTGGGGCCTGGGTAGCTCAGCAAGTAAAGATGCTGACTACCGCACCTGGAGTCGCAAGTTCGAATCCATGGCATGCTGAGTCATTTCAGTCAGGCTTCCTAAGAAACCAATTTGCCCAGTTGCTAGGGTGGATAGAGTCACGTTGGGTTAAGCTAATCGTGGTTTCTATAATGTGGTACTAGCTCCCGGTGGGGTGTATGGTGAGTTGTGCGTGGATGCCGCAGTCTCCACACGCGCTAGGTCTGCGTGGAAACACGCTCAACAAGCCACGTGATAAGATGCGTGGATTGATGGTCTCAGAAGTGGTGGCAGATTCATCCTCCGCCACCCGGATTGAGGTGAGTTACTATGCCACCATGAGGACTTAGAGCACATTGGGCATTCCAAATTGAGGAGAAAAAAAAATAAAATATATATATATATCTCGGTCATAAAAAAGCCTCCAGTGATTGTGCTGTTGTTCACAGAGGAGGCTGTTCAGAAATATAACTAAAACCATAAATCAGTATGTCACAATCTATGGGCAAATTACTTGCATTACTCACATAATGGGAAAAGATTTCCTTGATCCCTCCATTTTAATTAGGTACAGTGTGCACCTCTGACGACATAGTGTTTTATCAAGTATAAGAACAAAACATTTTCCTAGGCACAAATACACACAAGTAACACAAACATAATTACTGAGAATTTAAAGTGCCTTTTTTACACACTTAGCACAATAAATAAAACACACCATAAAGCTGTGCCTCACAGTTTTAATCAGTTATTTTAATTTATCTGCCCATAACATAATATTTTGTTATGTATGCTTTTTCTACAAAGAGAGATAGAGATTGAGGTGACACATATTGTAAATTTGTGAGTGAGTCTTTGTGTGTTCAAAACAGAAACAATTCTGCTTGCCTACCACAAAAAAAAATCTGCCTTGAAATGTGATTAGAAAATAATAAGGCTTTCCCATATGATGTCCTGATTAAAAATGGATGTGAAAGCGATTGGTCAAAATCTTCTAAAGGTAGAGGAATGGCCAATTTTCCCGGCTTCCATCACAAGCAGCTCACAATGGCAACCCCTGTGAAACCGATTTTTTCTATTTACATTTACATTACATTTATGCATTTGGCAGACGCTTTTATCCAAAGCGACTTACAGTGCACTTATTACAGGGACAATCCCCCTGGAGCAACCTGGAGTTAAGTGTCTTACTCAAGGACACAATGGTGGTGGTCGTGGGGTTCGAACCAGCAACCTTCTGATTAGCAGCCCTGTGCTCTAGCCACCTACGCCACCACCACTCCTAGAGAATGATAGAGGGCGACTCCGAAAGGGCACAAACACACACTCACACTCACAAACATGCACGTACACGTACACACACACAGCAATGCACAAAAAAATACGTTTTTTAGCCTCACGGCTCCAAATTCGCATGAGATCTTCTTCTAATCATAGTGTATCCCTACGGCATTCACACTCCGAGCCAACTTATATTTCATCTGCCAAAGCTATTTAAAGAAGTATGTGATGGATCAAACTCCCTGCATATCTCAAGCCAACGTCCAGCTACCCCCCACTGTACCACTGAAACAATTCAATGATGCCACCTCTTCAAACTCAAGCAAATGAATATACATATATTAATTAATAGATGTGGACCTGTTACTGCTGTTCTCTTTGGAGCATCACATAATTTGAACCTTACCTCCAGATTTTTTTAGAGTCAGGTAATTGGGTTGCATATCCAAGGGCCTGAGTGTGGGTAGGGTCATGGGGATGTGGATGCAGCATGGTAATGGCATAGTGCCAGTAGGTAGGCCTCTCCAAGAGCCAGCTTGATGAGGTCCCATGAGCACTCTGCATCTGTTTGCCCTGATAAGGTGACCCAAGACTCTGACTAGGGAGGGAAACAATCACTCATTCCACAAGTCCTCCTTTGAGTCATTGAGGAATGAAAAAAAAAAAAAAATCGCCCCTACTAATACATGGAAATATAATGGCAGTGCTGCCCCAACCCTGCCCATTCCCTATCTGCACTGCACCAAACAGGATATGTCTGGTTAAGACCAGGGGAAAGAAATAAAGATGGAAGACTTAATCCTGCTCTCTCTTTCTTCTTCACAGAGTTTCAGGGATTTCCTTCGTCTGTGAGGAGTGCAGTGCATTTGGCCCAATTCAGGCCGGACCATGAAAATAGAAATCAGGAAAAAGAGCAAAAGTAGGAACCGTAAGAACTGACAGAATACAATTTTAAATCCCCTTAGAGATCTTTCAACTCTCTGTGTTTTCTGTGTACAATATGTTAAATAAATGAAGGAGAGACATGGGATCTGTCTCTTTGATGTACACGTGCAATATACTCTACACCTCACTACGCCCTCTTTCCTCAGCATTTCTTACATTTTATTTGCAGATTTTACTTATTTATTATACATATAAGTCTCCTCTGTGGTATTTCAATTTATGACTTTCTTTGCAATGCACTGCAGTTCCAAGCAGTTCAAAGTCCTCTGTGGGCTTTTGTGCATTTGTATGCATGCAAATGTGTTTTTTGGCATACATATCTATGTTATGCCCAGAATACAGAGTATTGGTTTAATTTAGTACCAGCATGTTGTATGAGTGACAGGCAGTTGTTATCGAAAAATCACATGTGTATTTGTGCACATGCTATGTGGAGAAATGTACAGGTGGGACAAAGAATAAGTGTCTATTGTATGTGTTAAGTACTATATCATTGTGTTGTCTATTATGTCATTTAAGATTTATCAAACAGCATTATTGACAAGTAAAAAAGATAACCCCTCTGCTTATTTCTAATAAGTGTGTTTACTTGAAGAATTACATGAAAAATTTAAGAATTTAGAAACATCGAAGGTTACATGCCATTGCCACAAATACAGAATTAGGGTTTTTATACTAATATATAATAATAATAAAAATATGTTTATTTTAAATAGTGCCTTTCCAGACCTCAAGGACACTTTGCAATATTAACACAATAAATTAACAGACACTAGTCACAAAAGCATAGTTCAGATAGTACAGTCATTGAGAGTGAATACATAACACATTAAGAGAAATAACACTGAGAAAATAAAAAAGTTTTAAGTTGAGATTTAAACTCAATTTAAGAGAAGAATCAGGGAGAGTGAATTCCATATATGAATATCCTGCCACCCATAGTAGAGAGACAAGATCTAGGGAATAAAAGGACTCCGGACCCAGAAGACCTGAGTGAGCGCAACAGGTTGTAGGGGAGAAGCAATTCACTAAGATAGCGTATTAGTTCTGTTCCTCTAATCTGATTGGACGAGAGACAATCCATGAGCACTGATGGTCTGACACCATCAGCACTCGGATGCTTCACTGTGTGCGTATCACTCCGCTGGTGTTCATGCTTTTCTAAACTAAAGTGTAAGAGCAGTGCATATCTGTTAGGAGTTAGTGTCTTTATTTTTGAAATAACATATGTTAGCCAGCAGGTGTTGGGAAAAGATAATTTTTGATTGTAATATGAGCCAGTTTTTGACGTAAAGTCAATCTGTTAGTCATTGTTTACATAGAACAGCGCTCAGTGATCGCTCGTATTACTAATACATTACCAAAGCTAGGAAATAGCTTTAAACATCTTTAAACAGACAACTTCGGGATTAAGGCTCATCTCAGCTGAGAGACACAACTGATTTATTACAGAACTGAAGGTGCTTACCTTTTATCAGAGTTTCCACATTGGATACGTACTGTTTAAAATGGCGGAGGACATCGCTGTTTCTATAGTGAATGATTCTTGCACACTGGCTACCGCGGAATAGAGAGGAATACCCCAGCTTGAACATCTATTTTCCACTAAGAAAGCTGACCTTCAGAAAGCAGACAGCATCTCTGCTTGGTTGTGGCAACAGGTGATTGCACATGCTCTCTCTCTCTCTCTCTCTCTCGCTCTCTCTCACACACACAGAGACACACACACACACATATCTGGCCGTCTATCCTTGTTTATCCAATGACTTGTTAGAAACAGCACAAACCGTGATACTATTTCTGAAGTGAAATTTTTAATTACTAACGAAGGACTGTATGCATCATTTGTTTTGAACCAGCAACGGCAGAGTCTGATGCATCGTGAAAGAAAGTAGTTCCAAGCACAAACGCATTTTTATGACCTATTTTTTTTTTAAATGTACTTGTTCTTTGAACTCTTGTATATAAGCAATATCACACTCGCAATCGTGCTATACGACCCTGCATCAGCACTGCTGTAATTACCTATGGCACTCCGCCTGCGGCCGAATCACAGCAGTGCTGATGGAGGGCCACATCTCACTTTTGCTTGTGTGAGAGTCAGCAGCTTCAAGTTCCTCGGTGTCCACATTACTGAGGAACTCACATGGTCCGTCCACACTGAGGCCGTTGTGAAGAAGGCTCACCAGCGCCTCTTCTTCCTGAGACGGCTGAGGAAGTTTGGAATGAACCACCACATCCTCACACGGTTCTACACCAGCACCGTAGAGAGCATCCTGACTGGCTGCATCACCGCCTGGTACGGCAATAGCACCGCCCACAACCGCAAAGACCTGCAAAGGGTGGTGCGAACGGCCAGAAATATCATCGGAGGTGAGCTTCCCTCCCTCCAGGATATATATAACAGACGGTGTGTGAAGAAAGCTCGGAGGATTATCAAAGACTCCAGCCACCCGAGTCATGGGCTGCTCTCACTGCTTCCATCAGGCAGGCGGTATCGCAGCATCAGGACCCGCACCACCCGACTACATGACAGCTTCTTCCCACAAGCAATAAGACTTTTGAACACATGATCCCTCATGATCAACAATCAGCACTGCACTTTATTAATCCTCATTCTGTCAATATATTCTCCCATTCAATTAGTGTTTATATATATTTATACCTGTATCTAGTGTATGTGTATTCTACATTGTGTGTATTGTGTACATTTGTTATGTAAATTGTTGTGTAGGTATGTGTACATTTGTTATGTAAATTGTTTTGTGTAAATATGTTGTTATTGTCACTGTCATTACTGCATTGTTGCACGGAACTGCACACAAGAATTTCACCTGCTGTTGCACTCGTGTACACAGTAGTGTGACAATAAAGTGATTTGATTTGATTTGATTTGATATTGCTTAAACATATATATATATATATATATATATATATATATATATATATATATATATATATATATATATATATAGCACTTTCCATAGATGTGACTGTCTTGTCACACACCTTAAAGTCTAGCTGATCTCACAAAAGCTCAATGGGGTTCAGATCCATAACACTCTTTTCCAGTTATAAGTTTTCCAATGTTTCTTCGCCAACTTTAAACTTTTATTTCTGTTTCCTTTACAAAAAGCTTCACTATGATGCTGCGCCGAAGAGCGCTTTGGGAACACGTCTCAGTTGTGACCAGCTGTGAATATGTATGCAACACGTCAAAGAACATTGACCGGAATATATAGCCTCTGCTGATGTAATCATTGGATGCACCTGACGCAGTGGCTATAAATAGATGCGTCACCGATGCATCATCAGATTATTCGTTTTCAGAGCCATTCTGTGCTGTGTGCTATCATGAGCCTGTCAAACTTTCTTTCCTCTGTTAGGAGTTAGATTCTGTTAGGCAGTGCGCAGTGAAACTTTTCTCCTTTCTATTTCCTCTGAAAAAGAAAAAGAAAAAAAAAAAAGAAAAATAATGATTGATAAAACAAGTTGTGTGTTCCCATGTTTACGCTCTATGCCAGTTTTTGTTTTGTGTGTTTGGGGGAAGAGCATGCTGCTCTTACATTGGGGCGGGGCAGGTGCAAGCCTTGCAATCTGTTTACAGTCGAAATGCTTCGCACTCGTCTCGCTTATTTCCAAGAGCCAGCGCCCACACATTCATCATGGGGCTCTCCAATATATCTGGCTGAGGAGCGAGAGACGGGTCCATCCCTATCGCTCGCTCTCTCCCCAGATCCAGCTGATCCTTCTCATAAACCTGAAGCGTGCCTCTGCGTCTCTTCGTTTCACGAGGGGGCGCTGAACCTCTGTACATTCCACGCACAATAATAAAGCGGTTGAGAAATTACTTGTGGTGGTTACTTGGGCTGTGGCCAGACTACAGCTAGATTGGCCATGTGAACAAGAGACCCCCCCCCCCCCCCCAACGCTCCAAACTATAAGACAGATTTCTGTCTGGTGGCTAATAAAAAAAAAGAAGAAGTAGGGAACGCTATATTAGTCCCTTCCTCTCTTTGATGACCTCCATGACGAGCTTTCTCATTCATGGAGGAATCATTTTACTTCCTGTATCTTCGTGCCATCGATGTCGACATATTCGACTATGGTAGGTGCTGAGACATGGGGCTATTCGTTGATGCCGCCGGTAGAAGAGACACTTGCGGGTTATCTCTCACCTGGCTTGACATCATCACTAAAGAGACCCACTCTCCCCACAAAGCCATGCAGGACTATCTCCATGCTAGTGGGGAGGGCTTATCAAGCAGCTGGTCAGGCTGGTGCTGCTCTGCACACTATGGCAGTCTTGCAGGCATACCAGGCTGACCTGCTAAAGGACCTGAGTGCGGGTACCACGCTCGACGAGGAAGCTTTCTCTGAGCAAGACCTCAGGACGCTAATTTCTAAGAGAAAGAAACCCTGATGGTCTTGCGCCTAATCTTGTGGGGGTAACTCCCCTCCTGACGGGGTGCATGCACCATCCACTTTGCCCCTCCTGGTACCCCCACGAAACCTCTCCATTCCTGCCGCCTCCGGTGTTTTGGGAGGTAGAGCACTGGCTCCTTTGCGACTCCGGGGCATCCGCATTCTGAATTACATAGACGACTGGCTGATCCTAGCGCAGTTCCAAGAACTGGCAGTTCAGCACAGGGATATCATCTTAGCTCATCTGGTTCCTCTGGGGTTGAGGCTCAATGCCAAGAAAACCGTCCTCTCTCCCACTCAGAAAACTACCTGTCTGGGGATCGTATGGAGCTCAATCACAATGCGGGCACAATTGTCTCCCGCTCGAATCGAGTCCATTCAAAACACCCTGAGCAAAGTCAGGCTAGGCCTAGGTTGCACTGTTTGTCAGTATCAACGATTACTAGGTCTCATGGTGTCTGGATCCCTTTGAGTCTTCTGCACATGAGACCGTTCCAGCTGTGGCTGAAAGCCAGGGGGATCTCATCCAAGGGCCGATCCCCTAGGGCAAATAAGGGTTACGCACCGTGGGCTTCATTCCCTTTCTATGTAGTACGCGGTCTTAAGTGGTTGTCCAGCTCAAGGGGAGGGTCATCAGCTTGGTTGTCACAATGACTGTCTCGAGTTGTTGGCTGTATTACTGGCCCTGAAATACTTTCTCCAGGGGCTGCCATGTCTTGGTGCGGGTGGGCAATACAGCAGTAGTCTCCAACATAAACCATCAAGGAGGTCCACGTACATGTCAGCTGAATTTCTGGCACGTCGGATTCTCCTTGGGGCCCAGGGCAAGCTCCTGTCACTCAGGGCAGTTTATATCCCTGGATGCCCGTATGTGGGAGCAGATTTATTGTCCAGACAGAAAATACAGGCAGGGGAATGGAACAAATCTGGGTGAGATTTTACAGGGCAGAAGAGGACCTCTTCACCACTATGAACAGTGCAATGTCTCCTCTACTTCTCCCTGAGTTGAGACCTCCTTTGAACTTCTAGAGTCAGCGTCTGACAGACTTCTGACTCTCAAGATGGTTTTTCTTATGGAGATTACCTCTCTAAAGAGAACTGGGGACCTACAGGCTCTGTCGAGGCATGCGGTCAAGCTTCGCCAGTAGGTATCAGGGCTCACTCTACCAGAGGGCTCGCCTCCTCTAAAGCCTTGTCTAGAGGTCTCCCTCTGCAGCAAGTTTGTGATGCGGCAGGTTGGTCCTCTACACACATTCATTAGATTTTATAGTTTGGATGTTCATACCACTCCGGGCTCTTATGTCCTATAGTCGGCCTCTCAAGCGTGGGTATTCTCGTTCCCAAAGCGCTCTTCAGCGCAGCATCATAGTGAAGCTTTTTGTAAAGGGAACGTCTCGGTTTACGTGTGTAAGCCTTGTTCCCGCACTGGGATGCCCCGGGACTGCTCTTCAAACAAAATACTTGATGATGCACCGGTGACGCATCTATTTATAGCCACTGCGCCAGGTGCGTCCAATGATTACATCGGCAGAGGCTATAAATTCTGGTCAATTTTCATTGACGTGTTGGATACATATTCACAGCTGGTCACAACTGAGACGCGTTCCCAAAGCGCTCTTCAGCGCTGCATCTCGTTCTGCTTTTTTCAGGGAACAAGGGTTACACACGTAACCCAAGACATTTTCTATTTCAAAAGTGGCTTTTCCTTTGCAGTTCTTCTCATCAGGCCTGCACACCTGAGTCTACTCTTTACTGTTGTACATGAAATTGGTGTTGAGTGGATATATTTCAATGAAGCCGTCAGCTGAGGACATGTGAGGCATCTATTTCTCAAACTAGATACTCTGATGTACTATCCTCTTGTTTAGTTCCACATATCTTGCTGTCCTTTGTCTTTGAAGACTGTAGTGTACACCTTTGTATAAAATCTTCATTTTTTTGGCAATTTCAAGCATTGTATAGTATTCATTCCTCAAAACAATGATTGATTGAGTTTCTGCAGAAAGTGGTTTCTTTTTTGCCATTTTTACCTAATGTTGACCTTCCAAGGCCCGTCTATTGCATCCTGTGGCGACACAAAAACAAACACAAGGACAATATTAAGCTTAATTTAACAAACCAAATATACTAAGTTTGATATACTAACTGTTTTTTCCAATGGATTTCCTTTGAAAAGGTCCATAAACATATTTGGATGTCAAAGACTTGGGGGGAAATCCCTTTCAATATGGGCCAGTGAGAAACCATATTTTAACCAGTTATTAATTTCATAACAAGTACCAAGCAGCAAACTAACAACGCCCTAATCAGCAAGGCCTTGAATATAATGTTTTGGGTGACATTCAGAAAACTCTCCAAGGCTTTGCGAGAATCTGGGGCTGGCCAGTCGGAAACAGCCTTTACCTTAGTCAGGTCCATGTGCACTCCTTCAAATAAAACGATGAACCCCAGAAACGGAAACAACTGTACATTAAAAGCACACTTCTCTGCCTTGATGAAAAGCCAAATCTCTAACAGTCACTGGAGCACCACCTGTCATGCTGCACATGATCCTGGATATTCTGAGAGAAGATCAGAATATTGTCTAGATACACAAACCGATCGACCATGTCTCAAAGCACATCATTCACAAGCCCTTGGAATTGAGCAGGGTCATTGACCAATTTGAAAGGCATAACCAAATATTTGAAGTTCCCCCTATGGGTGTTTAATGCTGTGTTCCACTCATCCCCCTCCATAATTCGGACAAAGTGATAAGCATTGCATTGCATAGGTCCAACTTTGTAAAGATGGATGCTCCCTGCAAGAGTTTGAAGGCTGAGGATATTAACGGCAAAGGATAACAATTATTTTACCGTGATGTCATTCAGCCCCCAATAATCTATACAGGGTCTAATCGAGCCATCCCTCTCCATGAAGAAGACCCCCACCACTGCCGGCGAGGAGGAAGGTAAATGAGACCAGCTGCCAGATAATCATTGATGTACCAGTTCATGACCTCAGGGAGCAATTTGATAGCACAGTCACACTGTCGATGAGGAGAACAGGTCTTGGCATGTGACTTGCTGAACACTGCCCTCAGATCAAGGTATGTGGACGGCACTCTGAATAAGTCTGCTGGTTCATCCTGCTATGTGAAACTCGATTGCATAATCCTTCAACACATCGATCTCCTTGGGACAGTCCAGACCAAATCCTTGCAGCCTCCTGACCTTGAGCCAAGAGATCAAACACTCAGCGGAGCTCCAAAATAAATGTATGATATGAAGCACAGCAAGGATGTCCCACATAGCAGTTCCCCATTCACCAGCCCTAACAGTGATGAGTGTAATGACACAAGCAACATTCATGGTGTCCGAGTCGAACGTGTAGGGTTGCAACATATGGTACTGGGTACACAGTGCGAATAATGCACTGCAGAATTAAGCCTTACCTGTATACGGGGTAGGATACGGAATGTGGGATTCAAAACATCCAGAATACAAAGGCATTGTGGGGTTGGTGAGGAATACTCCCAGAAAGATTCAGGAGTCAAGAGATGGGCGGAGCTGTTGCACATAGGAGGTGAGATCGGCGAGATGTGAGGCCCTCGCCTCCAAAGCCTGGTTAGCGGAAGCGATCTGGCCTTGCTGACATCCCAGCATATTTTGCTGCTGAGAAAGCGCAGAGCAAAGAGTGGAATCCTCCGCTGGGTCCATGTTGTGGCCATGTTTATACTGCAATGTGTAGGTGCTGAACAGAATGACCCAGGAGCAGAGGTATCAGTTCCAAATGTATTTATTAATAAAGTCAGTAATGTGCCACCACACAAAGTAGAGAGTAGTGTGTTCATCAGTGGAGTGTGTGCGTCATGGAAGTCAGGAGGGCTTGGCTGAATCCTCTGTAGAAACCTGGTGATGAGAGAGATGTCCAGCAGACAATGCAAGCAGCAGCAGATGTGTAGATCCTCAGCATAGACCAGCATACCTTTGTGGATTGCCAGGCTTAGCTCAGTGAAGACTGGAAGGCAACCCACAACCTGAAAAACTCACCAAACCAACAGAGTGACCAGACGTGTCCAGCTAGAGAAGGAGACCAAGGTTAATCCTCAATTTAGCATAATAATCTGGCAAAGAAAAAGAGAAGCATGAGGGCATATGTAGGGAGTGCAATCAGGCTGGAATAGATGTTGCTCGACAAGCAGTCAGTGGCAATGAACATTCCCATGGTAACGCCAATCATGCCAGTTGAGCACGCCTGTGAAACACAAGGTAGATCAAGAGACCTATACTGTATGTGTCCATACAGTTTGGAATGCAGTCTGGTTTGGCAGTCCCTAGATCACTTTGAAGTTTGAAAACCCTTAATTTAGAGGATTCAGTCCTGCAAGTAAATGCAGCTGTCACTCCCAAAACGTTGTAGTGTGTACATGGCCTTAGCCAAACTATTGTTGGTTTATATGGATTTTATGTTGACACTTTTTTTTGTGCTTGGATTAACTTTGCTTATAAACAGGTTATTGCAGGCAATAAAGTATGTCTTTGTAATTGGGCTTATTCTTTAAAAGTTATATTGATAATTTTAAAGAGATGGCTTCTATCCTGCACTGCAGTCATACCACAGCACAATTCATTTGGACAAGTGGGAAACAAATGGTTGGGGTTGTGAATAGATATAAACCTTCATTATCAGACCAGATACTTTCTTATTAAAGAAGCTGCATTCAAAATTGTTTATTCTACATGGAGTGACAATGTGCTGCATTTGAGATATGGCACAGTCTGAAAAATAATTGGTGGATAGAGAGCAAGGGAGATTGAGAGAAAATGACTTTCACCATTGAAAAAGTGATTTAATTTTACCTTTTGCACTTTTTGAGACTGCATGCACACACATACAGTATTTTACCCTCCTTGGCAGTGAGGGTATGGATCTATCTAGCACAGCTGTAGTAGAAAATGTTCAAAGACAAACAATCATTAAAGCCAAGGTCAACCATCACAAGAGCAGTAAATCAGTCATCCGTAACCGACAAAACAAATAAATAAATGCCTCTCAGCCCCAACACAACAGAAGCAGAAATGCCAAAATCTTCTTTTCACTGTGTGGACAACTTCAGATTGTTCACTAATTGAATACAGCAGCAATGCTGAATTCCTTGCACTATAAAAGTTATTAAAGTTATTTTCACTTTGCTTCCCAAAATGTAAATTATAAGAGCTGATCTACTAAACTGTGTTTAGAAGCTTCTTCTCAGGAAAAAAATAAATAAAAAATTAGGGACGTGCCCATAATTCATGTAGCAAAGCTATATTTTTTGTCCTCACTAATACGGAGTCAGATACCTTTTCTTTCTTTTTTTAACTCCATATGAACAGTTTATTTTTAAAAGTGGTGTTTTTTTCGAAATTATGTTTAAATAAATTAATTTATTAAAACAATCAAATGAAAATATAACAATTAATTTTCAACACAATTGTTGCGAAAAACTGGTTTGGAAACACTTTTTGTCGAGAAAATTGCCATTAACGCATAAATGTAGTGTCACATGACAGAATCTGCACCAATCGTTAGCCTGTGTTAATCATGATGACAAAGTATACATCCTTGAAAACCAATTTATTGTACATGATTATGGATTCATCTTAATGAAATATAGATCCGATTCTGCAAACATGACACTTCCAGGAGTGCCAACACAAATATTTTGTATCATGCACATTGACAAGCGCACAGAGTACAAATGATTAATTTAATCACAGTAGCCATACTTTTATTTATTAAAGTTAAAGTTGCACAAAGATGTTTTAAATTAAAAATGTATACTCAATACTAGGAGAAAAGTTTCAGTGTGCTTTTTTGGAACACTAACTTATAGCCGAATTCTATAAAATTATTGTTTTGCTGACTTTTGAAAAATGCTGGCAAAATTCCCTGTATGAAATTAAATATATTACCAAATGAAAAAAAGCATTAAATTAAAAAAATATATTACAAAATGAAAAGAATTAGATTTTTAGACATATATGCGCCTTTTCTTTACACAAATGTAGGAAATTTGGTTGATGTAGATGTACACGGTATAGATTAAAGTTTTTGCATACCTCCACCAATATATGTAGCAAATTTGGTAGTATAAATGTGCACCGTACAGCTTAAAGTGCTGCAATTCTCCTACCACTATATGTAGAAAACAGTATGTGAGCTAGGAATTAAATTAAACTGTCCTTATTCTATACAGTATATATATATATATATATATATATATATATATATATATATATATATATATATATATATATAGTAATATTATTATCATGGTTTATTGAAAATAATATTATACATATATAAGTACAGCTTTGAATCAAAATCTTTTAAAAACAGGGATGAGATTATTTATCAAAATATACCACAGTCAAAATATCTTTGACTACAAACAAACTTTATTGCTATTCTAGACATATACTAATCTAACACAAAACATAAAACAGGTTAGTGAGTATATTGATAGAATGTGAAGTAAATGATCAATACAGCTAAAATGCATTACAGAGTCTGTAAAGTTAAAAATGCCTTAACAATGCCTTAAGAACCATTTATCCTTCATTGAGTCTAAATCGATTTGCAATTGGATAACCCAAAGTATTCAACTAATACACCAGCACTTACTGGAGATGTGTTTGTGTGTCATTGCATTGTGATTCTTGTGTTGCTTGGTTCTTAGGCGTTTGAAGAAAGTCTGTTCAGTCGATGTCTTGGAATCTGTTATGATCACGGATAGTTATTGTCTGGATGGTTGATCAAGTGGGCTATGAAGCGAGGCTTTCTGCAAGGAAGACTCGTGACTCCCGTTGGGTGTGTGAACTGTAGAGCAGAGAGTGAGGGGCTTCCTCTCGACTTTTGTGTCCTGAGCTTTCCTTGGACTCTGGCACAGAGGATCTGGAAGCAGCAATTGAGCCGAAGAGAGGAGACCAAGTGAAGGTTCCAAGATAGAGTTGCAAGAAAGATGAAGTTGGGTAGGAAAGTTTTAAACTAAAATTGGCCTCATTTCGCTCGACCGGTCTGTCCTTTTCAAAGTTGATTTACAGTCCTTTGTGTGAAGGATGCTTACACTTCTTGCTCAAAAATAGTGAATGTTTAATCATTAACTTTAATATCTTGACAACAGTACAAGAGGCTTGACATTTGTTGTCATCAACATTCTCTACGTAAACAAGCAGGAATTTACATACTAAATATTAAATTCTTTCATGAATATTATGCACGTAAGTAACAAAACATGAAAATCCCTGGGTCATCGTCTGTCACTCACTCGATGTTGTGTCGATGAGTTGACACTAGGGGTCGTTATTTCACATATACATATACATATATATATATATATATATATATATATATATATATATATATATATATACACTACCGTTCAAAAGTTTGGGGTCATTTACTCATTCTTTATTTATTATTAGGGCCCAAGCCTGAAAAGGCGAAGGCCCTATTGTTTTCCTTAGGATTATTATTAGGGCCCAAGCCTGAAAAGGCGAAGGCCCTATTGTTTTCCTTAGGATTATTATTATTATTAGGGCCCAAGCCTGAAAAGGCGAAGGCCCTATTGTTTTCCTTAGGATTATTATTATTATTATTATTATTATTATTATTATTATTATTATTAGGGCCCAAGCCTTGAAAAGGCGAAGGCCCTATTGTTTTCCTTAGGATTATTATTATTATTATTATTATTATTATTATTATTATTTTATCGACTATCCGGGCACTTTTGGGGGCCTTAACGTGCTCTAAAACTCTTGAAACTTTGCACACGGGTCAGAACCCGCGGCCATCAGAGCTGGGCTGAAGATGGTACCCGGGCGTGGCAGGGGGGCTTAACAGCGCCCCCTGGAATGGGGTCCGAAACCTTGGTCCATAAATCAAACACACTTGCATGTAATAATATGAAAGTCGGTACACACATAGATCTCATCGTTTCATATATACTTCATGCTCTTACTTTTTACCTCAGCCCAACAGGAAGTCGGCTATTTAGGGTTGTTTGGAAAACGTATACAATGGAATTTGAAATACTCCTCCTAGAGAAATCATTTAATCGCCACGAATCTCAGTCAGCATGAAGTCAAGACATTGAGGATGAAAAATTGCCAGCGGATTTTTGATATCTCGAACGGTTTGGCCGTGGCGAGGAAACAAATTTATGGCGAGAAAAGTGAGACAGGAAGTGTGTTATAACTTCTGCATAAATTAACAGATCTTGATGAAATTTCAGCAGTGTGTTCGTTGTAAGAGGCCGATCACATGGATGTGACTGTTGTGAGTCAAAGTTATAGCGCCACCAACTGGCAGCAGGAAGTGTGTCACTTTCAAAATGCTTTGAAATCACCCTCTTGTTTTTACCCGATTTGCTTCAAACTTTACGTGTATAATGTAAACACACGGCAGATTTAGACCTGTGAAAGGATTATTGATATCTTTGAGACTGTTGCCGTGGCAACGCTTCAAACTTTACATTTCTTTATTGATGCTTTTGAGACTCTTAACATACTTGAAATTGCATGAAACTCGACATACACGTCACATTTATTAGCCAGTAGACATGTGCAAAGTTTCAGAAATGGGTGTTGTGAGGGGCTCAGTAGCGCCACCTTTTGACAAAAAAGTGGGGGGTTAGTTTCATCTACAGGTACAAAAATTGGTATTGATATAGTTCTCCTCAAGCCGGACAACTTTCTAATTTACAGTCATTAGCTCCGACCAACAGAAAGTCAGATATTTTGGTTTGAATGTGGAGAAAATGTCAGTTTTGCAAGTCACTCTCTGAGACTCTGTGAGTTTGTAGGGGAGGGGGGACGTTGGGTCTTGTGAAGTAATACATAGGGCTATACTGCCCTCTTGTGTTCAACATAGTATGGGTTACATTAACTTTTGCACGATATTCTAATTTTTCGAGTTTCACCTGTATGCAGAGTTGACAGAAAAATGTTACACACGCCGTAGCAGGTGAATACAACAAAGAACTAAAGCCTAAAAAACTAAAATTTAATCCACTGTCTGTTCATTCTCTGAGTGGCAATTACAAGAAATGTCCAATAGATGGCATCCAAGCCTCATTGTTCTATTATTTACAACAGGCTGAGTCCAGAATGGGCAGGGACTGAGTTCAACAGTTGCTTGAGCTCTTTTGCCGTCGAATCCCAGAAAAAAAGCAAACAATGTGTCCCCACTCACTATATACATCAACTGAGTGGCGGATACAATTTTTAACAACCTTTAACCATTTACAGCCAGAGCGTTCAAATTTGGGAACAATTATTCCCATGGTTTCTGTCTCAGTGTCATCGTCGTCCAATCACCGATTTTATTTCTGAAATCTGCCCAGATACTCATGACAATACAAGCTAAAGGCACATGTGATTGGTTAAGGGGTTACTGGGCAAGAATAATAACTGTATCGTCATCACCGTCTTCCTTCATTTCAATGGGAAGGTGACATCACGAGAGATTTACTCCAGTGTTGGATTTACTGCTTCAAATTAAATACTGAGGCGATTTTTGCAAGGTAAGAACGTGTTGTCTATATTTTCTATAGAAAGTCAAAACGTTTTAGTTACGAAGCATTTATTTGTAGGAGTATTGCTAGTTATTTCTGGAAAAAAATGACGAAACAACTCAAATAAATGTTTGTGAGCAGTTTTGTGTGAAACCGCGAGCAGCGTCACGTCTAACTCACGAGCCACGATGAGAGATCGCATTCGCTTCTTCTTGCGTTTGAACGGACAATTTCATAACAACAAAATGTCAAAATACATGATATATTGTCTGTTTTGTCTCAAGTGACCATAAACAGTTGATGAAGAAATCGCGAATCTAAATCTAGTATCAACACTTCCGAGAATGATTATCAGCGTTGTGTCTGACAGCGCGAGGAATCTCATTTTTACTCGCATCTACATGGAGGTTTGTCGGTTGTATGTAGTTTCACAATCTCAATCAATTAATCTCTGAAATGAATACAGATGTAACAGCACGAAAATAATGAGATTCACAGTTCTCAAAAGATTATATCTCAATAAAACAAGCCGCACAGACGGCTTGAATGAAATGCGTTTAAAATCCTCTTAAAGAGACAGTAACAATTTTCCAAGTAAATAAAAAGTAGGCCTACAAATGGTTTTCACCCCAAAAATAAATTTCTCTCATCGTATACTCACCCTCATTCCATCCCAGATGTGTATTATTTTCTTTCTTCTAGTGAACACAAATTAAGCTTTTTAGAAGATTATCTCAACCCTGTTGGACCTTTCAATGACTTGAATGGTGATCAGAACTCAGAAGCTACAAAAATCACATAAATGCAGCATAAAAGTAATCCATACCACTCCTGTGGTTTAATCCATGCCTTCAGAAGTGATATTATAGGTGTGGGTTAGATACAGACCTATATATATATATATATATATATACTTAAAGATGACATCACTCTGAAGTACTGCGTAAAGAATATCCCACATTCGCCCTAAGGGGGCGCTACAGGCCATGCCCAAAATTCCCATTTTCTGGTCAAAAATGTTCTAATTTTGTATATTGATACTACAGGCCAACAGGAATCCACAAACCAAGAATGGCCCACATTCGCCCTTAGGGGGCGCTACAGGCCATACCCAAAATTCCCATTTTCTGGTCAAAAATGTTCTAATTTTGTAGATTGATACTACAGGCCAACAGGAATACACAAACCAAGAATGGCCCACATTCGCCCTTAGGGGGCGCTACAGGCCATGCCCTAAATTCCCATTTGCTGGTCAAAAATGTTCTAATTTGGTACATTGATACTACAGGCCAACAGGAACCCACAAACAAAGAATTGCCCATATTCGCATTAGGGGGCGCTACAGGCTATGCCCAAAATTCCCATTTTATGGTCAAATGTTCTAATTTGGTATATTGACACTACAGGCCAACAGAAATCCACAAACCAAGAATGTCTCACATTCGCCCTTAGGGGGTGCTAAAGGCCATTCCCAAATTGCACATTTTTTTGTCAAATACTTTCTAATTTGGTACATTAATACTACAGGCCAACAGGAACCTACAAACCAAGAATGGCTCACATTCACCCTTAGGCGGCGCTACAGGCCATGCCCAAATGTCATTTTTTCAAAGTGATTGTATTTCCAACACATTTATTTAGTTTTTCTGAAACCTGGTGAACAAACGTCATTTCTCATTGTAAACAAAAAACCCTACAGGATCCATAAGGTCCGACATGATGGATTTTCCTGTACACTGAAAATGTTTAGTTTAGGATTCTGACAGAAAGACATGTTTTTTGGATTTTTTCATTGGGAGGGTTTAACCCCAACCCTCTATTGATCAATTTTAAATGATTTGCCATTTTGAGGAGGAATCGCATTGCTGCTTGCAGCTATATTTTTGAGTTGTTGCTGTGTCCATCATCCTTTGTTTTCCGAAAGCCACCAAGTGGAAATGAGCCCGGTAACTAAAGGCACCAGGGTTGCGGTGCCACCGGCTTGGGCCCGTCATCGCTGCTTGCAGCTTTAATTATTATTATTATTATTATTATTATTATTATTTTATCGACTATCCGGGCACTTTTGGGGGCCTTAACATGCTCTAAAACTCTTGAAACTTTGCACACGGGTCAGAACCTGCGGCCATCAGGGCTGGGCTGAAGATGGTACCCGGGCGTGGCAGGGGGGCTCAGCAGCGCCCCCTGGAACGGGGTCCGAAACCTTGGTCCATAAATCAAACACACTTGCATGTAATAATATGAAAGTCGGTACACATATAGATCTCATCGTTTCATATATACTTCATGCTCTTACTTTTTACCTCAGCCCAACAGGAAGTCGGCTATTTAGGGTTGTTTGGAAAACGTATACAATGGAATTTGAAATACTCCTCCTAGAGAAATCATTTAATCGCCACGAATCTCAGTCAGCATGAAGTCAAGACATTGAGGATGAAAAATTGCCAGCGGATTTTTGATATCTCGAACGGTTTGGCCGTGGCGAGGAAACAAATTTATGGCGAGAAAAGTGAGACAGGAAGTGTGTTATAACTTCTGCATAAATTAACAGATCTTGATGAAACTTCAGCAGTGTGTTCGTTGTAAGAGGCCGATCACATGGATGTGACTATTGTGAGTCAAAGTTATAGCGCCACCAACTGGCAGCAGGAAGTGTGTCACTTTCAAAATGCTTTGAAATCACCCTCTTGTTTTTACCCGATTTGCTTCAAACTTTACGTGTATAATGTAAACACACGGCAGATTTAGACCTGTGAAAGGATTATTGATATCTTAGATACTGTTGCCGTGGCAACACTTCAAACTTTACTTTTCTTTATTGATGCTTTTGAGACTCTTAACATACTTGAAATTGCATGAAACTCGACAGAGACGTCACATTTATTAGCCAGTAGACATGTGCAAAGTTTCAGAAATGGGTGTGGTGAGGGGCTCAGTAGCGCCACCTTTTGACAAAAAAGTGGGGGGTTAGTTTCATCTACAGGTACAAAAATTGGTATTGATATAGTTCTCCTCAAGCCGGACAACTTTCTAATTTACAGTCATTAGCTCCGACCAACAGAAAGTCAGATATTTTGGTTTGAATGTGGAGAAAATGTCAGAATTTTGCAAGTCACTCTCTAAGACTTTGTGTGTGAGGAGTAGGAAGGGAGGGGGGCTTGTGAAGTAATACATAGGGCTATACTGCCCTCTTGTGTTCAACATAGTATGGGTTACATTAACTTTTGCACGATATTCTAATTTTTCGAGTTTCACCTGTATGCAGAGTTGACAGAAAAATGTTACACACGCCGTAGCAGGTGAATACAACAAAGAACTAAAGCCTAAAAAACTAAAGTTTAATCCACTGTCTGTTCATTCTCTGAGTGGCAATTACAAGAAATGTCCAATAGATGGCATCCAAGCCTCATTGTTCAATGATTTACAACAGGTCTGAGTCCAGAATGGGCAGGGACTGAGTTCAACAGTTGCTTGAGCTCTTTTGCAGTCGAATCCCAGAAAAAAGGCAAACAATGTGTCCCCACTCACTATATACATCAACTGAGTGGAGGATACAATTTTTAACAACCTTTAACCATTTACAGCCAGAGCGTTCAAATTTGGGAACAATTATTCCCATGGTTCCTGTCTCAGTGTCATCGTCGTCCGATCACCGATTTTATTTCTGAAGTCTGCCCAGATACTCATGACAATACAAGCTAAAGGCACATGTGATTGGTTAAGGGGTTACTGGGCAAGAATAATAACTGTATCGTCATCACCGTCTTCCTTCATTTCAATGGAAAGGTGATATCACGAGAGATTTACTCCAGTGTTGGATTTACTGCTTCAAATTAAATACTGAGGCGATTTTAGCAAGGTAAGAACGTGTGTTGTCTATATTTTCTATAGAAAGTCAAAACGTTTTAGTTACGAAGCATTTATTTGTAGGAGTATTGCTAGTTATTTCTGGAAAAAAAATGACAAAACAACTCAAATAAATGTTTGTGAGCAGTTTTGTGTGAAACCGCGAGATGCGTCGCGTCTAACGCACGAGCCCCGATGAGAGATCGCATTCGCTTCTTCTTGCGTTTGAACGGACAATTTCATACTACAAAATGTCAAATTACATGATATATTGTCTGTTTTGTCCCAAGTGAACATAAACAGTTGATGAAGAAATCGCGAATCGAAATCTAGTATCAACACTTCCGAGAATGATTATCAGCGTTGTGTCTGACAGCGCGAGGCATCTCATTTTTACTCGCATCTTCATGGAGGTTTGTCGGTTGTATGTAGTTTCACAATCTCAATCAAGTAATCTCTGAAATGAATACAGATGTAACAGCACGAAAATAATGAGACTTCACAGTTCTCAAAAGATTAAACTCACTAAAACAAGCCGCACAGACTGTGCCTTGAATGAAATGCGTTTAAAATCCTCTTAAAGAGACAGTAACAATTTTCCAAGTAAATAAAAAGTAGCCTACAAATGGTTTTCACCCCAAAAATAAATTTCTCTCATCCTATACTCACCCTCATTGCATCCCAGATGTGTATTGTTTTCTTTCTTCTAGTGAACACAAATTAAGCTTTTTAGAAGATTCTCAACCCTGTTGGACCTTTCAATGACTTGAATGGTGATCAGAACTCAGAAGCTACAAAAATCAAATAAATGCAGCATAAAAGTAATCCATACCACTCCAGTGGTTAAATCCATGCCTTCAGAAGTGATATTATATGTGTGGGTTAGAAATAGACCTATATATATATACTTCAAGATGACATCACTCTGAAGTACTGCGTAAAGAATATCCCACATTCGCCCTTAGGGGGCGCTACAGGCCATGCCCAAAATTCCCATTTTCTGGTCAAAAATGTTCTAATGTTGTATATTGATACTACAGGCCAACAGGAATTCACAAACCAAGAGTGGCCCACATTCGCCCTTATGGGGCGCTACAGGCCACGCCCTAAATTCCCATTTGCTGGTCAAAAATGTTCTAATTTGGTACATTGATACTACAGGCCAACAGGAACCCACAAACAAAGAATTGCCCATATTCGCCATTAGGGGGCGCTACAGGCTATGCCCAAAATTCCCATTTTATGGTCAAAAATTTTCTAATTTGGTATATTGACACTACAGGCCAACAGAAATCCACAAACCAAGAATGTCTCACATTTGCCCTTAGGGGGTGCTAAAGGACATTCCCAAATTGCACATTTTTTTGTCAAATACTTTCTAATTTGGTACATTAATACTACAGGCCAACAGGAACCTACAAACCAAGAATGGCTCACATTCGCCCTTAGGGGGCGGTACAGGCCATGCCCAAATGTCAATTTTTCAAAGTGATTGTATTTCCACCCCATTTATTTAGTTTTTCTGAAACCTGGTGAACATACCTCATTTCTCATTGTAAACAAAAAACCCTACAGGATCCATAAGGTCCGGCATGATGGATTTTCCTGTACACTGAAAATGTTTAGTTTAGGATTCAGACAGAAAGACATGTTTTTTGGATTTTTTCATTGGGAGGGTTTAACCCCAACCCTCTATTGATCAATTTTAAATGATTTGCCATTTTGAGGAGGAATCGCATTGCTGCTTGCAGCTATATTTTTGAGTTGTTGCTGTGTCCATCATCCTTTGTTTTCCGAAAGCCACCAAGTGGAAATGAGCCCGGTAACTAAAGGCACCAGGGTTGCGGTGCCACCGGCTTGGGCCCGTCATCGCTGCTTGCAGCTTTAATTATTATTATTATTATTATTATTATTATTATTATTATTATTTTATCGACTATTCGGGCACTTTTGGGGGCCTTAACATGCTCTAAAACTCTTGAAACTTTGCACACGGGTCAGAACCTGCGGCCATCAGGGCTGGGCTGAAGATGGTACCCGGGCGTGGCAGGGGGGCTCAGCAGCGCCCCCTGGAACGGGGTCCGAAACCTTGGTCCATAAATCAAACACACTTGCATGTAATAATATGAAAGTCGGTACACATATAGATCTCATCGTTTCATATATACTTCATGCTCTTACTTTTTACCTCAGCCCAACAGGAAGTCGGCTATTTAGGGTTGTTTGGAAAACGTATACAATGGAATTTGAAATACTCCTCCTAGAGAAATCATTTAATCGCCACGAATCTCAGTCAGCATGAAGTCAAGACATTGAGGATGAAAAATTGCCAGCGGATTTTTGATATCTCGAACGGTTTGGCCGTGGCGAGGAAACAAATTTATGGCGAGAAAAGTGAGACAGGAAGTGTGTTATAACTTCTGCATAAATTAACAGATCTTGATGAAACTTCAGCAGTGTGTTCGTTGTAAGAGGCCGATCACATGGATGTGACTATTGTGAGTCAAAGTTATAGCGCCACCAACTGGCAGCAGGAAGTGTGTCACTTTCAAAATGCTTTGAAATCACCCTCTTGTTTTTACCCGATTTGCTTCAAACTTTACGTGTATAATGTAAACACACGGCAGATTTAGACCTGTGAAAGGATTATTGATATCTTAGATACTGTTGCCGTGGCAACACTTCAAACTTTACTTTTCTTTATTGATGCTTTTGAGACTCTTAACATACTTGAAATTGCATGAAACTCGACAGAGACGTCACATTTATTAGCCAGTAGACATGTGCAAAGTTTCAGAAATGGGTGTGGTGAGGGGCTCAGTAGCGCCACCTTTTGACAAAAAAGTGGGGGGTTAGTTTCATCTACAGGTACAAAAATTGGTATTGATATAGTTCTCCTCAAGCCGGACAACTTTCTAATTTACAGTCATTAGCTCCGACCAACAGAAAGTCAGATATTTTGGTTTGAATGTGGAGAAAATGTCAGAATTTTGCAAGTCACTCTCTAAGACTTTGTGTGTGAGGAGTAGGAAGGGAGGGGGGCTTGTGAAGTAATACATAGGGCTATACTGCCCTCTTGTGTTCAACATAGTATGGGTTACATTAACTTTTGCACGATATTCTAATTTTTCGAGTTTCACCTGTATGCAGAGTTGACAGAAAAATGTTACACACGCCGTAGCAGGTGAATACAACAAAGAACTAAAGCCTAAAAAACTAAAGTTTAATCCACTGTCTGTTCATTCTCTGAGTGGCAATTACAAGAAATGTCCAATAGATGGCATCCAAGCCTCATTGTTCAATGATTTACAACAGGTCTGAGTCCAGAATGGGCAGGGACTGAGTTCAACAGTTGCTTGAGCTCTTTTGCAGTCGAATCCCAGAAAAAAGGCAAACAATGTGTCCCCACTCAATATATACATCAACTGAGTGGAGGATACAATTTTTAACAACCTTTAACCATTTACAGCCAGAGCGTTCAAATTTGGGAACAATTATTCCCATGGTTCCTGTCTCAGTGTCATCGTCGTCCGATCACCGATTTTATTTCTGAAGTCTGCCCAGATACTCATGACAATACAAGCTAAAGGCACATGTGATTGGTTAAGGGGTTACTGGGCAAGAATAATAACTGTATCGTCATCACCGTCTTCCTTCATTTCAATGGAAAGGTGATATCACGAGAGATTTACTCCAGTGTTGGATTTACTGCTTCAAATTAAATACTGAGGCGATTTCTGCAAGGTAAGAACGTGTGTTGTCTATATTTTCTATAGAAAGTCAAAACGTTTTAGTTACGAAGCATTTATTTGTAGGAGTATTGCTAGTTATTTCTGGAAAAAAATGACAAAATAACTCAAATAAATGTTTGTGAGCAGTTTTGTGTGAAACCGCGAGATGCGTCGCGTCTAACGCACGAGCCCCGATGAGAGATCGCATTCGCTTCTTCTTGCGTTTGAACGGACAATTTCATACTACAAAATGTCAAATTACATGATATATTGTCTGTTTTGTCCCAAGTGAACATAAACAGTTGATGAAGAAATCGCGAATCGAAATCTAGTATCAACACTTCCGAGAATGATTATCAGCGTTGTGCCTGACAGCGCGAGGCATCTCATTTTTACTCGCATCTTCATGGAGGTTTGTCGGTTGTATGTAGTTTCACAATCTCAATCAAGTAATCTCTGAAATGAATACAGATGTAACAGCACGAAAATAATGAGACTTCACAGTTCTCAAAAGATTAAACTCACTAAAACAAGCCGCACAGAGTGTGCCTTGAATGAAATGCGTTTAAAATCCTCTTAAAGAGACAGTAACAATTTTCCAAGTAAATAAAAAGTAGGCCTACAAATGGTTTTCACCCCAAAAATAAATTTCTCTCATCGTATACTCACCCTCATTGCATCCCAGATGTGTATTGTTTTCTTTCTTCTAGTGAACACAAATTAAGCTTTTTAGAAGATTATCTCAACCCTGTTGGACCTTTCAATGACTTGAATGGTGATCAGAACTCAGAAGCTACAAAAATCAAATAAATGCAGCATAAAAGTAATCCATACCACTCCAGTGGTTAAATCCATGCCTTCAGAAGTGATATTATAGGTGTGGGTTAGAAATAGACCTATATATATATACTTAAAGATGACATCACTCTGAAGTACTGCGTAAAGAATATCCCACATTCGCCCTTAGGGGGCGCTACAGGCCATGCCCAAAATTCCCATTTTCTGGTCAAAAATGTTCTAATGTTGTATATTGATACTACAGGCCAACAGGAATTCACAAACCAAGAGTGGCCCACATTCGCCCTTATGGGGCGCTACAGGCCACACCCTAAATTCCCATTTGCTGGTCAAAAATGTTCTAATTTGGTACATTGATACTACAGGCCAACAGGAACCCACAAACAAAGAATTGCCCATATTCGCCATTAGGGGGCGCTACAGGCTATGCCCAAAATTCCCATTTTATGGTCAAAAATTTTCTAATTTGGTATATTGACACTACAGGCCAACAGAAATCCACAAACCAAGAATGTCTCACATTCGCCCTTAGGGGGCGCTAAAGGCCATTCCCAAATTGCACATTTTTTTGTCAAATACTTTCTAATTTGGTACATTAATACTACAGGCCAACAGGAACCTACAAACCAAGAATGGCTCACATTCGCCCTTAGGGGGCGCTACATGCCATGCCCAAATGTCATTTTTTTAAAGTGATTGTATTTCCACCCCATTTATTTAGTTTTCTGAAACCTGGTGAACATACCTCATTTCTCATTGTAAACAAAAAACCCTACAGGATCCATAAGGTCCGGCATGATGGATTTTCCTGTACACTGAAAATGTTTAGTTTAGGATTCAGACAGAAAGACATGTTTTTTGGATTTTTTCATTGGGAGGGTTTAACCCCAACCCTCTATTGATCAATTTTAAATGATTTGCCATTTTGAGGAGGAATCGCATTGCTGCTTGCAGCTATATTTTTGAGTTGTTGCTGTGTCCATCATCCTTTGTTTTCCGAAAGCCACCAAGTGGAAATGAGCCCGGTAACTAAAGGCACCAGGGTTGCGGTGCCACCGGCTTGGGCCCGTCATCGCTGCTTGCAGCTTTAATTATTATTATTATTATTATTATTAGGGCCCAAGCCTGAAAAGGCGAAGGCCCTATTGTTTTCCTTAGGATTATTATTATTATTATTATTATTATTATTTTATCGACTATTCGGGCACTTTTGGGGGCCTTAACATGCTCTAAAACTCTTGAAACTTTGCACACGGGTCAGAACCTGCGGCCATCAGGGCTGGGCTGAAGATGGTACCCGGGCGTGGCAGGGGGTTTCAGCAGCGCCCCCTGGAACGGGGTCCGAAACCATGGTCCATAAATCAAACACACTTGCATGTAATAATATGAAAGTCGGTACACATATAGATCTCATCGTTTCATATATACTTCATGCTCTTACTATTTACCTCAGCCCAACAGGAAGTCGGCTATTTAGGGTTGTTTGGAAAACGTATACAATGGAATTTGAAATACTCCTCCTAGAGAAATCATTTAATCGCCACGAATCTCAGTCAGCATGAAGTCAAGACATTGAGGATGAAAAATTGCCAGCGGATTTTTGATATCTCGAACGGTTTGGCCGTGGCGAGGAAACAAATTTATGGCGAGAAAAGTGAGACAGGAAGTGTGTTATAACTTCTGCATAAATTAACAGATCTTGATGAAACTTCAGCAGTGTGTTCGTTGTAAGAGGCCGATCACATGGATGTGACTATTGTGAGTCAAAGTTATAGCGCCACCAACTGGCAGCAGGAAGTGTGTCACTTTCAAAATGCTTTGAAATCACCCTCTTGTTTTTACCCGATTTGCTTCAAACTTTACGTGTATAATGTAAACACACGGCAGATTTAGACCTGTGAAAGGATTATTGATATCTTAGATACTGTTGCCGTGGCAACACTTCAAACTTTACTTTTCTTTATTGATGCTTTTGAGACTCTTAACATACTTGAAATTGCATGAAACTCGACAGAGACGTCACATTTATTAGCCAGTAGACATGTGCAAAGTTTCAGAAATGGGTGTGGTGAGGGGCTCAGTAGCGCCACCTTTTGACAAAAAAGTGGGGGGTTAGTTTCATCTACAGGTACAAAAATTGGTATTGATATAGTTCTCCTCAAGCCGGACAACTTTCTAATTTACAGTCATTAGCTCCGACCAACAGAAAGTCAGATATTTTGGTTTGAATGTGGAGAAAATGTCAGAATTTTGCAAGTCACTCTCTAAGACTTTGTGTGTGAGGAGTAGGAAGGGAGGGGGGCTTGTGAAGTAATACATAGGGCTATACTGCCCTCTTGTGTTCAACATAGTATGGGTTACATTAACTTTTGCACGATATTCTAATTTTTCGAGTTTCACCTGTATGCAGAGTTGACAGAAAAATGTTACACACGCCGTAGCAGGTGAATACAACAAAGAACTAAAGCCTAAAAAACTAAAGTTTAATCCACTGTCTGTTCATTCTCTGAGTGGCAATTACAAGAAATGTCCAATAGATGGCATCCAAGCCTCATTGTTCAATGATTTACAACAGGTCTGAGTCCAGAATGGGCAGGGACTGAGTTCAACAGTTGCTTGAGCTCTTTTGCAGTCGAATCCCAGAAAAAAGGCAAACAATGTGTCCCCACTCAATATATACATCAACTGAGTGGAGGATACAATTTTTAACAACCTTTAACCATTTACAGCCAGAGCGTTCAAATTTGGGAACAATTATTCCCATGGTTCCTGTCTCAGTGTCATCGTCGTCCGATCACCGATTTTATTTCTGAAGTCTGCCCAGATACTCATGACAATACAAGCTAAAGGCACATGTGATTGGTTAAGGGGTTACTGGGCAAGAATAATAACTGTATCGTCATCACCGTCTTCCTTCATTTCAATGGAAAGGTGATATCACGAGAGATTTACTCCAGTGTTGGATTTACTGCTTCAAATTAAATACTGAGGCGATTTTTGCAAGGTAAGAACGTGTGTTGTCTATATTTTCTATAGAAAGTCAAAACGTTTTAGTGACGAAGCATTTATTTGTAGGAGTATTGCTAGTTATTTCTGGAAAAAAATGACAAAACAACTCAAATAAATGTTTGTGAGCAGTTTTGTGTGAAACCGCGAGATGCGTCGCGTCTAACGCACGAGCCCCGATGAGAGATCGCATTCGCTTCTTCTTGCTTTTGAACGGACAATTTCATACTACAAAATGTCAAATTACATGATATATTGTCTGTTTTGTCCCAAGTGAACATAAACAGTTGATGAAGAAATCGCGAATCGAAATCTAGTATCAACACTTCCGAGAATGATTATCAGCGTTGTGTCTGACAGCGCGAGGCATCTCATTTTTACTCGCATCTTCATGGAGGTTTGTCGGTTGTATGTAGTTTCACAATCTCAATCAAGTAATCTCTGAAATGAATACAGATGTAACAGCACGAAAATAATGAGACTTCACAGTTCTCAAAAGATTAAACTCACTAAAACAAGCCGCACAGACTGTGCCTTGAATGAAATGCGTTTAAAATCCTCTTAAAGAGACAGTAACAATTTTCCAAGTAAATAAAAAGTAGGCCTACAAATGGTTTTCACCCCAAAAATAAATTTCTCTCATCGTATACTCACCCTCATTGCATCCCAGATGTGTATTGTTTTCTTTCTTCTAGTGAACACAAATTAAGCTTTTTAGAAGATTATCTCAACCCTGTTGGACCTTTCAATGACTTGAATGGTGATCAGAACTCAGAAGCTGCAAAAATCAAATAAATGCAGCATAAAAGTAATCCATACCACTCCAGTGGTTAAATCCATGCCTTCAGAAGTGATATTATAGGTGTGGGTTAGAAATAGACCTATATATATATATACTTCAAGATGACATCACTCTGAAGTACTGCGTAAAGAATATCCCACATTCGCCCTTAGGGGGCGCTACAGGCCATGCCCAAAATTCCCATTTTCTGGTCAAAAATGTTCTAATGTTGTATATTGATACTACAGGCCAACAGGAATTCACAAACCAAGAGTGGCCCACATTCGCCCTTATGGGGCGCTACAGGCCACGCCCTAAATTCCCATTTGCTGGTCAAAAATGTTCTAATTTGGTACATTGATACTACAGGCCAACAGGAACCCACAAACAAAGAATTGCCCATATTCGCCATTAGGGGGCGCTACAGGCTATGCCCAAAATTCCCATTTTATGGTCAAAAATTTTCTAATTTGGTATATTGACACTACAGGCCAACAGAAATCCACAAACCAAGAATGTCTCACATTTGCCCTTAGGGGGTGCTAAAGGACATTCCCAAATTGCACATTTTTTTGTCAAATACTTTCTAATTTGGTACATTAATACTACAGGCCAACAGGAACCTACAAACCAAGAATGGCTCACATTCGCCCTTAGGGGGCGGTACAGGCCATGCCCAAATGTCAATTTTTCAAAGTGATTGTATTTCCACCCCATTTATTTAGTTTTTCTGAAACCTGGTGAACATACCTCATTTCTCATTGTAAACAAAAAACCCTACAGGATCCATAAGGTCCGGCATGATGGATTTTCCTGTACACTGAAAATGTTTAGTTTAGGATTCAGACAGAAAGACATGTTTTTTGGATTTTTTCATTGGGAGGGTTTAACCCCAACCCTCTATTGATCAATTTTAAATGATTTGCCATTTTGAGGAGGAATCGCATTGCTGCTTGCAGCTATATTTTTGAGTTGTTGCTGTGTCCATCATCCTTTGTTTTCCGAAAGCCACCAAGTGGAAATGAGCCCGGTAACTAAAGGCACCAGGGTTGCGGTGCCACCGGCTTGGGCCCGTCATCGCTGCTTGCAGCTTTAATTATTTTTATTTTTTTTCACATTTTATAATAATAGTAAAGTCATCAAAACTATGGAATAACAGAAATGAAAATTTGGGAATTATGCTGTGACTAAACAACCCAAAACTGTGTTATATTTTAGCATCTTAAAAGTGGCCACACTTTGCCTAGAATTTGCAGACATGCACTCTTGATATTTTCTCAACCAACTTCTTGAGGTATCACCCTGGGATGCTTTTTAAACAGTATTGAAGGAGTTCCCATCTATATGCAGGGCACTTAGTGGATGTTTTTCTTAATTATTCGGTCATCCATTTCAAAAACATATTTTTTTCTTTTAAATAAAATTTTAGTTTTGTAATTAAATAAATTAATATATTGGCACAATTATATTTTTGTCTCTAAAACTAATTTCAATCATTTAAGCAAATGTTTTCAGATCAAAAGATTTTTAAGATCATGAGAAAAATTTCAGACAAGTGACCCCAAACTTTTGAACGGTAGTGTATATATAAAAACACCAATAAAAGAGTATATTTCTCTAAAAGTGTGGCGCAAACGGTGAAGCGTGTTTTTCAAGAAATCTTTCCATTTGTGTGTATTTCCTGGTTGCGGTCATTGTCTCCGTCTGATGGCCACGATCACTGCCACTTGTGTCTGGCTGCTACCCACGCAGAGTCAGCATTTGTGGATGGTTCATGCCCTCACTGCGAGGACATGATCATGGCTACATTGCAATCATGGTTCGCCCTCGTATGAGCGCATGCCACCCCAGCTGCTCCTTGACTCGGTCCTTCTACCTACGGGTATGAGGCAGTGTTGGCTAGCACTGGGGGCGATATGGGGACCTCAGTGGGAGCCCCTCTGCCAGGTATAACCCCACGGATCTCCCTCTCCCCATCACGCTCGTATGCTCCAACCGAACGCTGGAAAAGGGTTGCTGGTTCGTTTCACGGCAGATCCATGATCTCGTTCGGAGTGCCTGACGAGGATGAGATCTCGATCGCGGCATTGGAGAGCGGGTTCGTCATGTCTTACGCTGAGGACTTGGCTGGTCTCCCACCCTCGGGTGCGGTGGCTCAGTCGCAGGCTGACGCGGAGCTGACAGCCATGCTTGCCTGGGCAGCCGCGAGTGTCGGGCTGGAGTGGAATCCTCCACCTCCCCCTGAACCCTTGCGGCTCGATGATTGGTTCCTGGGGCCAGAGAGCCGCTCACGGCCACGCTCCACCCCCGTTCCGTTCTTCCCGGAGGTGCATGAGGAGCTCACATGCTTGTGGCAGGCACCTTATACTGCCCGTACGCGAGCCGTGAGCGGGACGGCAAGATCCCCGATGCGGAGCTACCCACAGGATGGCGACGCCCCCCGCCTCACGACCGGCCGCCAAGAACCCCAAGAAGGCTTCAAAGCACCCCTGTGACGGGCAGCCTTGGGACTCTGGAAACTGCACTACTGGAGCTGGTTATCAGACCACTCCCTCCCCCTCTGGAGGGGTGGGTGGAGAATCCTTATTTCCTTTTAAATTTTATTTTACGAACGTGGTACCCACATTTTCAAAAAAAGAGCAGTTTCCTCAGCCCCCGGATTCTATTTCCAGTCTCCCCGGCCGTCGTTATTACGACCACCGACCACCATTTCTCTTTGGCAGGTACAGGGCCCTGGATCCGGTCCTCCCGCTTCCACGCACCCAGCCATGGAACAACCCCCCCCCCGAGCCGACGGTCTCCGCGGGCCACGAGGATGAAATTCTTTCACCACCATCCCAGGCTGTTCCGGGAGCGGTCACAAGGAGCCAGGTAAGTGATTCAATGTCCCTAGACTCAGCACCCTGGGCTCCGCCCCATCACGAGGCCCCGCCTGCCGGTATGTCTGACATTATAGTCCCCTTGGTCCCTCTCGCACGGAGCTTGGGGGTGTGGCTCGCACTCCCCAACCCATCACATTGACTGAACAGGACCGTCCGACTCGGCAATGCATTTCAGTTCGCCAGGCGCCCGCCCAGGTTCAACGACGTCCGCTCCCCCATGGTGAGAGGCGAGAATGCCGCTGCCTTACGTGTGGAATTCGCCTCCCTTCTACGGAAGGGCGCGATAGAGTCGGTCCCTCCAGCCGAGATGAAGAAGGGTTTTTACAGCCCCTACTACATCATACCCAAAAAAGGAGGCGGGTTGCGGCCAATCCTCAACCTGCGAGTTCTGAACCAGGCTCTGCACAGACTCCCTTTCATTCAAGATGCTCACGCGGAAACGCATTCTAGCGAGTGTCCGGCATCTGGATTGGTTCGCGGCGGAAGACCTGAAGAACGCATACTTTCATTTCTCGATCCTTCCTTGACCCAGACCCTTTCTACGGTTTGCCTTCGAGGGTCAGGCATATCAGTACAAAGTCCTCCCCTTCGGCCTGTCTCTGTCCCCACTGAGGGAAACGGGCATCCGCATCCTCAACGATGGCTGGCTAATCTTAGCTCACTCGCAAGACATGTTGTGTGCTCACAGGGACCTGGTGCTCAGACACCTCAGCCGCTTGGGACTTTGGGTCTACTGGGAAAAGAGCAAGCTCATCCCGGTTCAGAGCATCTCTTTTCTCAGTATGGAGTTGGACTAGGTCTCAATGATGGTGCGTCTCACCAGCGAGCACACACAGTCAGTGCTGAGCTGTCTGCATACGTTCAGATGGAATACGTTGGTCCCACTGAAATACTTTCAGAGGCTCATGGGGCATATGGCATCCTCAGTAATGGTCACACTGCTTTGGTTGATGCGTATGAGACCATTCCAGCACTGGCTACAGACCCGAGTTGAGAGACGAGCATGGCGCCACAGCACACACCGCGTCCTCGTCATGCAGGCTTGTTGCCGCTCTCTCAGCCACTGGTCAGACCTAGCATTCTTACGGGCAGGAATTCCCCTAGGCCAGGTCTCCAGACACGTTGGGGTTACAAAAGATGCCTCCCAACGGGGCCAAGGTGCCGTATGTAGTGGGCACTCAGTCGCCGGCCCTTGGACTGGCCCGTGACTGCATTGGCACATCAACTGCCTCGAGTTGCTGGCAGTACTATACAGCACAGCACGTATATCATCCACCAAGGCGGTCTACGCTCTCGCTGCATGTCACAACTCGCCCGCCATCTCCTCCTTTGGAGTCAGCACTGACTCAAGTTGCTGTGAGCCACTCACTTCCCAGGCTAACTCAACAGCACAGTGGACATGCTGTCGCGGCAGGTTACATCCAGGGGAGAGTGGAGGCTCCACCCCCAGGTGGTTCAGCTGATCTGGAGTCAATTCAGCCAAGCACAGGTAGACCTGTTCGCTTCCCCGGAATCCTCCCATTGCCCACTATGGTACTCTCTGACCAAGGCCCCCCTTGGCATAGATTTCTTGACACACAGCTAGCCCCTGGGGCTTCACAAGTATGCATTTCCCCCAGTAAGCCTACTTGCACCGACATTGTGCAAATTCAGGGAGGACGGGGAGCAGGTCCTCTTAGTGGTCCCTTATTGGCCCTCCCGGATTTGGTTCCCGGACCTCACGCTCCGTGCAACAGCACCCCCCCCCCGGCGAATTCCCCTAAGAAAGGATCCTCTTTCTCAGGGACGGGGCACCATCTAGCACCTGCGACCAGACCTCTGGAATCTCCAAGTCTGGCCCTTGGATGGGACGTGGTAGACCTCGGTGGTAGACACGATCACTCAGGCAAGAACCCCCTCAACGAGGCGCCTTTACGGCCTGAAGTGGAGTCTGTTCGCTCAGTGGTGTTCTTCCCATGGTGAAGACCCCCAGAGATGCGCAGTTGGATCAGTGCTTTCCTTTCTGCAGGAAAAGTTGGAGGGCCGGCTGTCCCCCTCCACCTTGAAGGTGTATGTAGCCTCTATATCGGCACATCATGATGTAGTGGAAGGTAAGTATTTAGGGAAGCACGATTTAGTCATCAGGTTCCTGAGAGGCGCGAGGAGGTGAAACTCCCCCAGGCCGCACCTCGTTCCCTCGTGGGACATCTCCGTGGTCCTTCGGGGCCTTCGGGGAGCTCCCTTCGAGCCCCTTGAGTCAGCAGAGCTAAAGGCGCTCTCTCTGAAGACTGCCTTCCTGATGGCGCTCACCTCCATCAAGAGGGTAGGGGACCTGCAGGCGTTCTCTGTTAGCGAACTGTGCCTAGAGTTTGGTCCGGGTTACTCTCACATCATCATGAGACCCTGACCGGGCTACGTGACCAACGTTACCACGACCCCTTTTAGGGATCAAGTGGTGAACCTGCAAGCGCTGCCCCAGGAAGAGGCAGACCCAGCCTTGGCGTTGCTGTGTCCGGTGCGTGCTCGTCACATCTACTTGGACCATACGCAGAGCTTTAGAAGCTCCGAGCAGCTCTTTGTTTGCTTCGGCGGACAGCGGAAGGGAAGCGCTGTCTCCAAACAGAGGATCGCCCACTGGGTAGTCGATGCCATCACAATGGCATACCACGCCCAGCACATGCCGCTCCCTGCTAGCCTATGAGCCCATTCTACCAGGGGCGTTGTGGCTTCTTGGGTGTTGTTCTACGGCGCGGGTACAGACATATATAAAGCCGCGGGTTGGGCAACACCTAGCACCTTTGCGAGGTTCTATAACCTCAGGGTTGAGCCAGTTTTATCCCGTGTTTTATCAGGTGACAAAAACAGGTAAGTTCGGGTACCTGAGGCGAAGACGTGTGCTCCCTTGAGGCGAAGACGTGTGCTCTTTCCCCAGTTGCGTTCGCTGGAAGTGTGAACCCTGGACATTGTTCCTCCCTAGCCTAGCGGCCGTCAAGTCCTCGGAGAGGTTCGCTGCCGCCCCGGTACGGGCGTCACTAGGCCCCCGTACTGAGGTAAGTGCTCCACATTTGCTGGTTGTCCCCTTCGGCAACTCTGTGTGATGTATATCCTGCAAAATGGTTTCCCTGCCGGTAAACCGCGTCTTCCTTGGACTAAGGGCCCTCTGCCCTGGGTTGCCGTGTTTGTAGTAACTCCTCCTCCCTTGGGTAGGATCTACCACGATGCCGCTCCACACGATGTGCTTCCACTCCTAACCGGTAAGACCGTGTGTGTATTCCACCTAAATCCCCCCCCCCCCCCCCCCCCCCCTCGGTGCTGGGTGTGGTCTCCACGTTGACCCCCCAGCTTGGACCATGTATTTGGCCCTCAGCCGAACGATTCGTTCCTTTTACAGGGGAGAATAATAGAGAGAAGGCTGGGCCAGCCAGTCCTTATACTTCTGAGCAGTTAGTCATTCCCCTAGGTGCAGGGGACCGCTTCATGCCTGCCAGTGTGTTGGGGTAGTTATGTCATGGCTTGCTGCGCTGGCTACGAGGCACACAGAGGCCTGCCCGTCTCGCACCGCCAGTCTACGTAACTCGATTCAGCTCTTGTGGCATTTTCCATTGGGACCCCTAGTGTCAACTCATCGACACAATATTGAGTGTGTGACAGTGAATGGCAGACGGGAAACGTCTCGGTTACTGATGTAACCTCCGTTCCCTGATGGAGGGAACGAGACGTTGTGTCCCTCCAGCCACAACACTGAACCAACCGCTGAAAGTGCTGGGTCTTTGGCTCGGCTCCTCAGTGCGATACCTGATGTGTATTTGCAGTGTCACTCCTTTTATACCCGTATGTCCAGGGGAGTGGCATGCAAATTCCACACGCCAATTCTCATTGGCCTTTTCTCAAGATCAGAGATGTCTGGGCTCCGCAGGATCGACCCCTAGTGTCAACTCATTGACACAACGTCTCGTTCCCTCCATCAGGGAATGGAGGTTACATTCGTAACCAAGACTTCATACTGGTTAATTAATTGGTTTTACAATATAGATAATACATTACAAGTTATGAGAAACCTGATTGTCGGCGTATAATATCAAGTTGAATAGTTACCATTCTTAGAAGAATGAGATGAATCATACCAGATTAAAAATTAAAATAATCGATTTGTCAGTTATAAGTGAATACCAATCACTACTTATATTTTAAAAGGTAAATAGGCTATAATCATTCATTTGAATCACAAGTGCTGGCACTGGGATGCGGATCTCCTGAGGATCTCACAAGGAAACCTTTCAAAGAAAAGCTGCTTTAGCTCTGTGTGGAAGTTCAAGAGGTTATGCTGAAGGTTTAAGTTTGTGGAACAAAGAAGGACCTTCTTTATTGGTCAGCTCTGTCATTACAAACCCTAGTTTAAGATTAAGCAGGCATGGGAGAGACGGTCTCCTTCAGCAATTTAGGCGCCATGGATTCATTTTTATGACTCTCTAATGGCTCGGTGGGGGATCTCTCTGATCTGTGGAATGTGATGTTGTGTTCATTTGATGGATTTGTCCATGGATAATCCTACACAAACTTAAATAGTAGATGAAACAAGTTGGTTGAATGACATTCTCAGAATGTTCTACACTTTTTTTCAAGACTATAAACTATCAGAACAATTTTTCCAATGAGTTTACTTTCAGAAAACGAGCTTTTGAACATTTTAAAACCTTAAAATATTTTATATATAATCCTCTTTACCTCAGATCACATTTGCTGCGCTTCTTCAGGAAATGTAAATTGCATTATGATGCTAAAATTAATTTTAGATGACAATCAAGTTCAGTTGGTCATTAAAAGTTGCTGGACGAATACACGGGACATAATGCAGTTGTGATGGCGATGCTTTAGATTAGATGATTGTTCAAAATGGCGCTTGCATTGTGCTGTGCGTCAGGGTCACGATCCATTGTCATGTTTTGCTGGGTTTCAGCCACTTCGGTCTTGGTTCCTGTTTATTTGTGGCCAAGCCCTCGCACAAATGTCCTGCCTTCTTTGTCTTTTGGCATGAGCGTATGTTGCCTTTGTCTCTGGCGATATGCGCTTGTCTCAATTGGGTGTTGTGTTTGTGAGAACGCTTGGCTTTTAGTTTCTGTATTGCCATGTGTCTCTCAGTCTTGCATCACAACCCGCCTCCTTGTTTGCTCATTATTCGTTATTGGTTTCACCTGTCTCTCGTTAACCTGTTAGATTTCTCACTTTTTTTTCTCTTTTTTTTTATTATTGTGTTTGCTGTCCTGTGCTTGATTGTTTCATTCATTGGTTGTTTCCTTGTCGGTTCTGTTCTTCGTGCATTTATTTTAGTTGGTTTTGTTTGTTTTCTTTTCTCCCTCAAGAGAGTTTGTGTTTTGTTTGTTTTCTATTTTAAATAAAAGTTCATTAATGCCATCTGCGCTTGGGTCCTTTCTTAAAACACCCCATTCCGTGAGAGAAACCTTCAAGAAACTCAGCAGGTAGTCTTAACACAAATCCAATTCAAAAAGGAAGAAAAAAAAGATCTATTTAAGTTTCCATTCATGTGTATATTTATGGCCCTTCACCATCTCTTTTGGATATTTCTTTAGAAGTTCTTTAGATGTACTTTCTATAAAATAATTATATGTCACAGGTTTCATTTTTGCTTGAACTAAACAGTTAATTCAGACTGATCGCACTATAAATTCAGCGTCAGTATGTCGTATTTTTTTCTGCTAAAATTGGTCTGTGTGTCAAAGCTGGAAGTGTTGTTGAACGTATCGCCAGGTGTCTGGTGTGAGTTGGTGACTGTCAGTAATTTGTCAAAATGGGGTTGACTTCATTTTACGTGAAGATTCTGAAGCATGGCAATTTGTTGTGTGATCATGTTGAATTAATTGTAGCCAGCTGCATAAAACACAGACCTTAAGACCAAGCAGATGCCAAAGTATTACATCTGTAGTTGACTTAACAAGCATACACCCACTTACATGGCTTTCAGCAACTAACAAAGTTAGGACTTCGATGCAACATTTCATCACCTAATTAATATTCATGTGCCAAAATGTAGGTTTAAAAGTGTCCCCCACACTTTTCAGAGTGTTCATAAGCCCCATTGTGTATAGTTGTAGATGTAAAATAGCCCTACCTTCTTTATTATCTCTCCATCCCTGACCCCTACATCACAGAAACGTCAAAGCTTTGAGTGACTGCAGCAGTGGATCTTAACCTGCTTTAATCAACCTGTCAAACCGCATAACCCTAAAAAACACAAACAGCCCGCTGCAGGTAAACCATCTGCATGTGCCAGTGAAGGTGGACGTGGTCTCCTTGAGAAGCCAGGCTTATTCATCACTCTGATGGAGTGAGTGAGAGTGCAGGCTTAAAAAAAGACAAAAAAAGGAGAGACAAAGAGGAAGGGATGCTAACTATAGACCCAGAGAGATATAAACCAAGAGACCCACTAACATTTCCTGCAGCATTGCTTTTTACCATTGTATTTTGGATGTTGGTACCCAGTATAGGATTCTAGTATTTTGGTAACCACCAGGGGTTGTAACTAACTTAACCAGCAACGCTTCTTTGGTCAAACAGCTTCATCAAGCTTTGCACTTCTATGTTGGTTTCCTAGCTAGACCAACACCAAACCAGCAATAACCAGCATTAACCAAACAAGACCAGTTTGGAAATTCATGCTTGGCGTTTTAACAGGGTTTTGTGCAATGACAAAGTTTGCTCACCTTCAAAAAATAGTTCCATACACAGTGTGTGTTTATTCCAGCACATATGTGTGAGTTTGTGTGTAATACATTTCTCTAAGGCCCATGTTTAAGGACAGACCGATCAATAGTGTGGTGAACAAATGAGTGTACAGGTGATCTAAACTGAATCTTTGTGCTCTGCTCAGCACAGCTTTTATCAATGTATTGATGAGCACTTCAGCTTCACCATCCCAAAAGAAGTGTGTACCATCAGAAAAATCAATAAGGTACAAATTCCCTATCATGTAACATCAGTTAACGACAAATGTTACAAACCAGAGACATGCAGAAGTCAAAAATGCATGCACATCTGGCTAATCAACATTCTGAGATTACTTTAATGAAGTTTAAACATTGATAACACTTAGTCCCTCCATGCTTGTCAATGTATAATAAAGCATTTAATAAATATTACACAACACAGTAATAAGGTTCAAAAGGCCAGTTTATATTGTGAGTATTGTCCTAATGAATAAAGGGAGTGGCTAGGTATGACATGCAGCAGCCTTGAGTGCCTAAACATTTTATACAAATCTAATAAAAATATAAATGACATACAGTATATTCACTTAAATGTTCATTACAAATGTACTAAACAAGTTAAGCATCATCTTTCCACTAAGATATTGTCCCTGATATGTAAACAATAACATTAATGTGTACTGCACGGTGATATACATAGTATCATGGTGAGAAGGTGTTTTGCATCATAGCTGTTACTATATTGTGTGCTTTGGCTCTGATTGAATACTGTATTGCCCAATCAGCATGCAGGACTGGATCTGTTTTATAATAATTTGTAAATGTGATGGTGAAAAGTGCTAGAATGTTCTATTCATAGTCTCTACCAGCCACAGCTTGTACGAACAGCAAATTAAAAAAAGTCGCCAGGTGGAAAATGGATAAGAGATACATGTTTAGTTTCAAATATGTATCTGTATTTTTGTGAAGATGAGGATTTGTAAAATAGATGGCTGCTCTTTCGAGTCCTGCCCTGTGATCCAGAAACTAATGATGGCTTGACTTTTACAGAGCCTTCTACCAAAACATGCATCTGGATGTCATTCTCTGACAATACATAATGACACACAAGTGCACACACATACTGTACACTTATATCTCCCTCGTGCAAGTTATTTGCAGCAATTAGGGTGAAATCTGTCCCTTAGTGCATTAAAATGGCTCAGGGTTGAAAGTCAGTGTCTCGCTTAAAAAGCTTTGGGCTCAGAGGGAGCATGTTGTCTTTCGTCTGAGGTCACTTCCTCATCCTTCAATAGACAAACACATGGAAAGAGGGATGCTCTTCTCTCGCTGCCTTCTGCCACTTAATGTCAAGTCTCTCTTGATGAGCTTAAGTAAGAAATCACTTTCTCTTCTGTGCCTTCTTAATAAATGTCTCCCCTGTTCCTTTTATTACAATATGAAATAGAATTTTCTTAAAGTGGCAGAATGAAGTAGGTTTTTGTACGCTTACATTTAATTTAGAAATGGGAGACTAGAGCTTGCAGAAAATAAAATAATAAAATTAACTAAAATGAGACACTGACTGACATCTTTAAGCAGCAATATATGACCACACATTAAAGGAATAGTTCATCCAAAATTATTAATTCTACTTTCATTGACTCATGGAACAGATTAAGGAAATATAGAGTGATTATCACAAATAAAATCTTTGCTGCATTTTTAATCTCATTTCTTGTGCATTGGAGTATATTTAAATGTTTGGTAACACTTCATTTTGATGGTCCCAAGTAGATATTTAACTGACTATAATTGACTTACCAACTGGTTTGCTATAGCTAGTAAACAGTGTTTCAACAAACATTCAGTAGACTTTCAGTAGCATGTATATAGATCTTTATTAATTACCTTTTATTGAACTGATTAATAGAGATCTATATACAGACTACTAAAAGTCTACTGAATGTTTGTTGAAACAATGTTTACAAGCTATAACAAGCCAGTTGATAAGTCACTTATAGTCAGTTAAATATCTACTTGGGACCATCAAAATAAAGTGTTACCAAATATTTGTAATAAAAAATATTTTGCACAAGTTTGATAATGCTAATGCCAAACATCAATCGTTGTCGATTGCTTCAAAACAGATCATGTTGCACTAAATTCACACAATTTTCTGAAGTACAAATACATTATGAGAACTATGAACAGGAACATTATCAGTGAATCATTTAAATTTCAGTCTATTCATCACACAAAGCTATATGACTTTAGAAGACTTGGAATATAGCATTCAAGTTGTATTGCATATGATGCTTATTCATCACTCTGATGGACAACTTGAAAGCTTGTTATAGCTTGTAAACATTGTTTCAACAAACATTCAGTAGACTTTTAGTAGTCTGTATATAGATCTCTATTAATCAGTTCAATAAAAGGTAATTAATAAAGATCTATATACATGCTACTGAAAGTCTACTGAATGTTTGTTGAAACACTGTTTACTAGCTATAGCAAACCAGTTGGTAAGTCAATTATAGTCAGTTAAATATCTACTTGGGACCCATGCCTATTTTGTTTTTGTGCCAGACCAGCACCCATCTCAATTCAACTTTCATTGTATAGAAAAGAGTAGCTTGGTGATTCTGTTATACTTCATGAGGGTGAGTAAGGGCCAAGTTGGGGATATCCAAGTGTGAGCGAATCATTAATGTGGAAACATTTGCAGGACATCTGGCTCACTAGTGTTCACCTTTCAATCTAGCTGGGCACTAATTGATTACCTGCTGTGGCTAAAAGACCCAGAAAGGGCACGCAGGGTGGATGCCTCAGAAAGATCACTGGCATACCTGTAAGAAAATGGGAGATGAAAAGAAGGCAGAGTGCGGGCCCAGGAGAGGCCTGGTGTGGGTAATTTTGGGGCAGACAGACAAAGGAACAGGCTATTTATAAGCACAGAGGCACTGTCTATTGGCAGATAGATCAAGTCTATGTCTCTGCCAGCTCAGTAATCCAGGTCAGAGTACAGCAGGAGAGGTGCTTCAGAACACTGCCAGGTCTGGCTCAGGATAACATGATGCACTCAATGTCAAAAGTTTTGAATCTTTTTTCCAGGAATCTTGATGTGTTAAAATTGGATTGTTTCTCTAACAAACAACAATGCGGTGGAATGAGACCATAAACTAATGAAGATGGTAGATATTTCATATTTTTAATTGCCCTCAAGGGCTTCATCTTCACACACAAACCCACACACATTCTTTGAATCCAATTCTGAATTGCGATTATCTCTCGACACCACTTCTGCTCCTGTTAGAGGTGTCTGTACTCACAGGACCTGCACAATTCAAAGGCTGCCAATCAATAACTAGCTATTAAACACAGAACATTTCTAAGGGATTCAGCATCGTTCTGGGACATTTCCTACTGATTAATTACCTCTGCCTTGGTTTTAGCTTGTGCTATGATAAATATTGTGATCCTATCTTGCTCTTTTCAATCTCTCTCTCTCTCTCTCTCTCTCTCTCGCTCTCTCTCTCTCAGCTTCACTTTAGCTGTCGCACACCAATATCTCATGGTCTGAACCCTCTCCAAATCTGAAAAGTAAAAGCAGAGGTGACAGCTGGCCCTGCATTTTGAGTCAAAGAGACAAAAAGACAATTTCTGTAATTGAGCACCTGCTCTGAAATAAAAAGTGACTGGGTATTGCAATACTTCATTCTCTTTCTTTCTGCCATGAGTCTCAGCCTCAGATAGCACTTCTACGGACTGCCTATAGTCTGTTTTTTATCAGTTCAACTGGAAACAAGGTTGTGTTTACAAGGTATCAAGTTGACACAAAAAGCACTTTGAGTATGAAATAGTCATGAAATTTTCCAATGTTTGCCAGGTTAGTGGTATCCAATCTTTGACAATTTCCCAGAGTTTTATGTGAGGCACTTAGTAACAAGAAAACTAGATATCCATGAGCAGAAATGTACAGTGTGTTCCACTTTGTTTTCTGCGTGAAGCTCTATGTAATTTTACATGTGGAAATGCAGACATTTTCATTCTGAATCTTTATGAATTTTCATTATATATATATATTTTTTTTTTTCCCATGGCAGTCTATTATTGTTGTATTATTTATTTCAGATTAATCTGCCCCTGTAAAAAAACAAAACAAACTCTGGTTGGCCACTTTACATGTCATTCAGACAGTCTCTTCTTGTTTAAGTGACCGGTTCTTGTCAGAATAAGCTGCAATGAGGACCAGACCTTATGGTGTTAAATTGAAGATCTAGCTATCTGATACTAGCCATGAGTGGCCGAGGCCTCATCCATTAGACATTTAACTGTGACAGACCTGTTTGTCAATAGAAAGTACAGCTTTCGTTCAGACAGCACGGTGAGAGTAGATAGTGTTGACCGCCTTTGATTTAAACACAATGGTTTCTTTGAAAGTCTGAAGAGCCCACTTTGTGGAAAGCAGTTCAACGTGAGCAATCCTGCAGGACAGCAGACTGCCTGTTAGGTTGATGTACTTTACCGCCAACTCTCACATCAAGGCATTGTAAAGAATGGAATACCCCCAAAAGGTGGATGGATGAAGGCATACATTTCAGAGGACTGTGGGGATATGAGCAGGAAGGAAGAGAGCTGACTCTCAGCAGAAAAATGACAAACACAAACACAAACAGTGCCAGTCAGTCACCTCTCCTCTGAGGTTTAATATTGTTCCATTTCAATGCATTGTATTTTTTTCTTTTCTTTTTACACTGTAAGCTGACTCCTGCTTTGCTTGCTACTTTTTTCCCCATCTTTTTGTTAACTTCATTCTCTCAGCAGAGCTGTAAGATACAAGTACCCCTTAGGGCTGGGCGATATGGCCAAAATTGTTATCACGATAATCTTTTTCATATTGTTCGATATCGATATTTATCACAATATACATTTACAAATTGGACTTTCTTTTTTTTATTTCAAAGTTGACGGAAGAAAAGAAGAATAAATAAATTCTAAACAGTCAAAATAGTCTCTACAAAACTGCACAGGGGGTCCAGAGATGGCCAAAGCAGTGGGGTCTGCAGGGTCTTTTACCAACTTTACCTTCCTTTACCGTTTTATCAATTGAAAATGAATGTTAAAAGATCATCTGTTTGTTCTGAAGCATAGTGACAGCAGTCCAGTATTTTTTTGGATTATTTTTACATTAAAATTAAATTTGTTATGTTTCTTTAGATTCAGATACCCAAGTATGGGGGCATAGAAGCCCTTGTGACAGTGGAATTATGCTGAATGGGGGTTCAGGGGTGTCCCGAGAGAAAATTTTGAAATCGATTTTTTTAAAAAACATTTGTATATATTCATTAAAATGAGAGACTAAACTACCAACTAGTAATTTTAGTCTTTCCTTATCCATTCCAGACATCTACTTAATTTTCACAAAATTAGAATAGAAATCAATTTGTTTATTATTAAAGGATTGTAACATGCTGATTAATAAAGATGCATTTAGAAAGGGAAAAACGTTATGGTCTAAAAGGTGCTTTGGAACCACGTTAACTCATGCGGCACTTCATGTCTACACACATGCAGGGAAAAGAGGCAACACATGCAGAGCAGGATAGGGAACAAATTATGCATGTTTGGTGCTAGAGCATTGGTGTCATGAAGTCTTGCAGTGCGGAATGAATCAATCAGGTGTCCGACGTAGACTAATCGTTAGCAAGGCAGCTAGCATTAGCAAGTTCATCCACCCTACGTTACCACTGGCACGTTGTTAGCGATGCTGAGAGCATTTTCAATTCATTCCTATGATAGCCAAGCGTCATGCTCACAAGGTGGATCGTAGGATTGGCAGTGGTGTATAGCAAGATCTCTCCTAGCACTGTGAGCACCTTTGAGCAGATTTCATCCACCCCAGTAGATAGCAGCCTGAGAAAGCCGAACTGCTTGAGGTTTTGCGACACGCAGTAAATATCGAAAAATCGTCAAAAGCTTATCGTCAATTTTGTGGATTTTCTTTATCGTGATAAATATCTATATCGTTTTATCGCCCAGCCCTAGTACCCATGCTGAAGTCAGGATATTTGCCACATCATGCAGGCTAATGGAGAAGGATATGGAGCTGTTGTCTTGCATCTGTTCTTGCATATAGATGCACAAGACCTGAGCATTCGAGTTTGTCAAATATACAATACGATCACCTGTGAAATTTACATGTACTGTAGCTTCTGAAAGTCCATATACCTCGAAATCGTTCACATAGAGCCAAAATATTGACACGTGCCATCACCTATCAGACATTTTTGCACCATTTCCTCTGTGATCAGCTTTTTCTCTAGTGCTACTGATAGCATTCAAGTAATCTCCAAAGCATGGGTTCTTGTCCCATGGGGACTAGGAGGTAACCACGTTCACATAAACAATGTTGAGCACGATTATGAGGTTGCATTTTCACTGTAAAATTATAATTTTACTCCATCGACGGTTAGGTCTAGGGTTGAGGTTTGGGCTAGATCTAATAAAATATGCATTACTGTTGACTGTATTATTCAATTTTGGTGCCAGTCAGTTGATTTTTAGTTTTTAGATAGTGTAGTTATGGCATCTACCTGTGGGGGTTAACTGGCCCATGGTGACCAGCTAAACTTTAAACCCTTGGTAAAAACACATAAGACAATTACTTTTATGTCCTAACCTATCCAGAAGATCTTGTTTTGGGAAGCTATCAATCAGTCAATCAATCAATTTATTTAGAGCACAATAAAAACAACAGTGCTGTACAAACATAATAAAAGACATATCACAAAAATACATCACCAAAATACATCAATACAGCTATGCTCTACAGACCACAATGCAAGATAAAAAGGTACATCAATGCACATAAATAAGATTACACCTTTGTACTTGTGACAGGGCAGAGGGTGGGGCCGGGTCGTGATTCTACACACCCGGCTCCTTATCAGGCTAATCAAGCCTCCATTGGGATAAAGACCGACTGCGGAGGGTGGTGTGACAGTGAGAGAGCGTTTACGGGCAGCTGTCTGTCATATGTGTCTGTTTGTGTCTTTTGGGTTAAGTTTGTCATTAAATATTATTTATATTGTCAAGCCGGTTCTCGCCTCCATTAATTTTCCATTAATTTTGTTACAGTATTCTAAGGAAAATACAATACAACTTAAAAGTGATTAGCATTATTTGATTAGAGCTTCATTCATTAAAATAATTATCAGGATGAGTTTCACTTCAACAGCTGACATTAAGAGTGTTTTTACTCTGAAAAGATGCAATGCAGATGATTCTCATAGATGCTGAACTTCATTAACTTATTTAGCCCATTATCACCAATGGTAAATTATGTCTGTGCCAGGAATATAGATTGAATTTTAGCTGTACAGGCTTCAGTGACTCTTTTAATATTAATTATATGTGCATTAAGATTACCTTTATGAAGTGTCTCTGAATCCATTTACCCAAGGCTCCAGCACACTATCTTGGTGGTATTTCCTGGTTTTGAATACACTTTTATTTCCTTCTCCTCTGTGCATCATTACATTTTACATCTCTGGCTCTGTGCGTATTCAAAACTGCTCTTTCTCTTTGAAAACAGTAGGCTGAGTTTACGGTCTCTGAAATAGAACCATAACAAGCAGAACTGAATGCGCAACCCACATTCAGCAAGCCATGAAAGGGTGCTCACTTTATTAAAGTTATCAGTCATACTAAGGCGGGGTTTGAGTCCTTTAAATAATTTACATATTGAACTCCTAGAGTAATAAACTGTAGCTTTCATACTGGAGTAGGCCAGAAATGCTTAGCTGCATAAATCCATTTATAAAAAGAAAAAGCAAATGCTCAGGCTGTTGGTTAAGAAAAAGAGTGCTAAAAAACTAAAAAAAACAACAACAACAACAACAAAAAAGTTCACACATGCAAAGAAACATGCCACAAACGCACATGCGTATGTGAGTACTTCTTCCTCTTTGAGATAACAGAATGGTGTGTAATTATTTTTCTTCTACGGCGGACCATGTGTTTATCGGAATGTTAATGTTTGCATAATAACAGGCTCTGCCACATGGCTAAGAATGTCAAGCCTGTCCGGCTGTCAATCACTGCTCAAAATAGCGGGACAAATAAGCATGCACTGTTGTCATAGCAACTGACAGACAGAATCTGCTGCAGCCTTTAGGCTGACAAATATCAGGGCCGTGCACGAGAGGAATTATTCTATCAAAAAAAAAAACAAAGAGGGTGGCCATTCTGAGAGAGAGAGAGAGAGAGAGAGAGAGACCATGGGGCCTTCGATACCACTCTCGAGTTTGACTAGATGGTAAAGGCTATGAGAAGATAAAGATAAAAAAGAGAGTGTGACAGTGTGATAAAAAGAGAGGGAGACAGAAAGATTGCTCCCAGTGTAATGAACATTTTCAGTTTCAGTTTTTTTTTTTCTGATAGGTCTTCCCTTTGCAATAAAAAAACAAGTGGAAAAGTCTAAGATGAAGCAACCCACTTTATTTCTAACATCTCTTTTGAGCTTTCTCTGTCTGTCTCATCGAAAATGGTGTGGAGGTGGGAAAGTGGCTAAGCAGATTGTTGGCCATGAGCTCTTTTAGGCAGTGTGTGTAAGAAAGAACAGTGAAAGATTTGCTTAATAAACAATATAATAAATGAGAATTTCCTGCTAAGATCCTACAAAGATCTAAATAATTTTAGCCAATGTAAAACTATAGTACTGACTGTTTGCCTGTAGTACAACAGGTCTTTCCTCCAGCCAATTTATAAAACTAACATCTGAACATGCTAGAAGGCTAAAACAATTATTTTTTTCATACTTTTGAAAACAATGATGTTAGGACATCATTGTTGGTGATGGAGGTTTCAAACAGATTAGTCTTGGGGTGCAGTTCCAGCAACAAAGCAGTATTACAATAACAATAAACTTCTGATTTACACATAACACAGTCACACATCTTGTTACACAACACAATATACACCTAACAATATACAATACACAGTATACACAAATCAAGAAGACTGTATACAATAAAAATACACTGTACCCCCCTCTCCCCATGTTATCATTGGAAATAAATATGAAGTGATGTGTTGACATTTAGCTCTAGGTTGATTGTCAGTTTTCAGTGTGTTATTAAGAGAAGTATAAAATATGAGTGCAGAATGAGGCTAATAAAGTGCAGTGCTGATATATGTATTGTGAGCGATCAAGAGTTCAAAAGTCTGATTGCTGGGGGAAGAAGCTGTCATGATATCGGCTGGTGTGGGTCCTGATGCTGCGATACCGCCTGCCTAAAGGTGGTGAGAGCAGCCCATGGCTCGGGTGGCTGGAGTCTCAGATGATTCTCCTAGCTTTACCACACACCGCCTGGTGTAGATGCTTTTTCTTTAATAAAGGTCATAAACTGATTATCACTATTCCCAAATAATGGCTGTGCTATGCTGAGCAGTTTTGGCTTTTTACCTTTTCCAATAACATCCAGGATTGGGCTTGGAATGCTTAGAACAGGGGCTCACAGGGGCTGGTTGCTTCAAGCTGCTCTTTCTTTACATGCTATTCATTTAGAGTAGTTCTTGTTCAAAGAGAGACAGAATTCCTTTTTCAAGAAGCTTGTCCACACTTTTCACACCAACCATCCTTAAAACCCCTTCCTTTCTTTCTCCTTTCTTAATTCGTTACAACTTATTTTTTCCTCCATCAGGGTCATTTCAAAGACTCCACTCATTGTTAAGTATATTGGCTCTGTGCCACAAAATGTTGTGTCTGAGGCCAGAGAAAAGGCTTTGAAGTTGAAAATAGCTTGACATGTTTAGACTGTTGGTTGCCCTGCTGCATTAGAAGTGGAAAACTGGTTGAGGTATCACATACACAACTTAAATGCTGAACCAAATGCATTTTTAGCACTTTGATTGTGACAGAGAAACTGAGAATGAGAGCCCACAGGATACTGCCTCCTTCAGCCCTAAGATGGGTATTTCATACTTCTTTTCCACAGTTTGTTAAAAATTATCAGTATTAGAAACAGTATTGGGATCCACCCAGTTGTGTTCAATTTTCACACCTCAGACTGAGAAACAATTCTCGAATGGGCGGAAAAATATGTAAATATCTGGGCAGGTATTGTGGGCAGGAAGAGGGAAAAGAGGAAGCGGTCAAGACAGACTTAAGAGCTACTTCCAAAACACACACAGACAACATAGATGGCTGATTTTGACATTTTGTTCAAACATTGAAGAATGACGTGAGAACAAAAGTGAGAAGAGCAGACATTGCCATCAAAACCAGCACTGGTTTGAGACTTTACAATAATTCATTGATATGTATTTGTGACGAGCAGGTGGGTGGTGCTGGGCGATGATTATGCACACCCAATCGGGCTAATCAGCTGAGGAGAGGGATCAGTGGAGGGAACAGCCAGAGACTACACGTGGGAGGAATATGTAAGGCTAGTCTGAGAGACATTCACTTCAGAGGATCCTCCCCTCTCAATCCTGTTTCTGAGTCTTCCATGCCAATCCACTCCATGTCACCGCTATGTCGCAGCCTGCTCCATGCCATGTTACAGCCAAATCTCTGCTGCTCGATGCCATGTAACGATTCACGTTGTCTGCCCTGTGTTTTTGCCTCTGTCATCTGTTCCCCGTGGACTACACTTCCCAAAATTCCCTGCCCTCATCACTACCAGCTGTCTTCCATTGTCCTTTCCTTTATTTTATTAGTCTTTGTGTATTTAATGTCCTGTTGTTTGCTCATTCCTTGTAAGTTGTAGTATGTGTTTTGACCTCTCCGTGTATGACACCCATCATGGATGTTTTATTTTCTTCCCGTGTTAACACATTATTTTGTACTTGTTTATTTTTGTTAAACTCCTTAGCCACAACTAGATCCAGCTCTCGTGACTTCCTTCCAGAATGTTACACACACACACAATATTATTTTTCTCTACTGCTATTTCTCTTAAGGAACTTTAATAGAAACGTGAGGCATTGAATTCACATTGGTTTAGGTGCAGAAAGAGAACAGGCACCCTTAATGTTGATTGAAATTTCACCTCTGCCGGTTCTTGAGCTCACAGCGTTTTTCGGGTCTCCAGTACAATCGAGGTAAATCTTTAAATAGAGGTGTGACCTGTGTGGTTTTAAAAGAATTAATGGGTAATCTGGGGCAGTGTGTTTTTACCTTAAACTCCTCCTCAAAGACACACATTGAAGGAGGTTAACCAAGCACATAGGACTTGCAATCAATTTCTAATTTCATGCTTAGTGCCTCAGATTAATCTGTGCAGCAAGAAGACATATAGAGACGTTTTCACTGGCTATCTGACAGATTTTAAAGGTAGAGGATAAACTATATGAAATAAACAGTATAACACTGTAACTCTGTCTCGCCTAATTCAGAATATTGAGTGTGTAAGTATAGTATTAACGTATGATAATCTGTTTGAATGTTTAAGCAGAACCATATCCCATTAGACAGCACAAGAGACTTTTCATTAACGTTCATTTATCGCTCACCCACCAAACCATCAGAATATCAATCTCAGGATCAAGGCATTAAAGCTGTTCATGTCATGTCAAAATGCAATTTTATAAAATCTAAACACTTACTATAGTGCATGATTTACAGGCAATACATTTTAATGTCTGTAATGCATTACCAACTACATTTACAAGCTTGTTTGCATACCATCAAATTACACAGTAGCTCAAATGATAGGGTGCAATGCAAAGGATTGGCGTACAAGTCCTGACGAGCATGTGCCCGTCAAAAGTTTTGAACACTTACTCATTCATTATTTTATATATATATATATATATATATATATATATATATATATATATATATATATAATCAAAACTATGGAATAACATAAATGAAACTATGGGAATTATGTTGTGACTAAACAAAATCCAAAAACAAATCAAAACTGTGTTAAATTTTAGCATCTTCAAAGTAGTCACTCTTTGCCTAGAATTGGCAGACATGTACCCTTGATATTTTCTTCTTGATGTATCACCCTGGGATGCTTTTTAACAGTATTGAAGGAGCACATATTGGCTGCTTTTCTTTATTATTTGGTCCAAGTCATCAATTTCAAAAACTTTTTTTTTTTTATTACATTTTAGTTTTATAATGAAAAAATATTTATATGTGGCACAATTATATTTTGTCTGAAGAAAAAAAAAAAAAAATCATTTAAGCATATGCTTTCAGATCAAAAGATTTTTAAGATCTTGAGAAACTTTTCAGTCGAGTGTTTCAAAAATTTTGAATAGTAGTGTGAATCAACATGATGTGAGCTGCAAGAATCTGAGGAGTGACAGAAAGGGACATTGTTTCTTTAATTGTTCTTTTCATTTCATATTTGCATTTTTTGATACTAGTTAGGTATAGGTTTAAAGTTTAGGGTATTGAGGTCAATTTTGTTGATTTACATCTCCATAGAGCATTAATCTTAAAAATATTTTTGGTAGAAACTTTAACATGCTTTTAACACCACTCAGTGAACATTACACCTTGGAACTTCTGCAATATATACAAGAAGTCACATAATACTATTTTGCAAACATATAACTACAGATGCATAATTTTCATGAGATCAGGCTTCTTTTTTTTCTGTGGCTCCAGACTGACAAGTCACACATGCCATTTATGGCTCAGGTGATTGATTGAAAAACATGACCATGAGCAAAAATGGCAGCATTCAGGTTGCATACTTCCAAGGGGCATGTGCCTGCAAAACAACTACAATTGAACGGGAATGCTAACACATAGCTTTCTCCAAGTATTATAGACCTCTGCCAGAGTGAACTTCAGACAAGATGTGTTATACCCATAAGCATTTTTAAATTACTAGAAAGATACTTGTAAGAGCCTAGGCATTGAACCTAATACATTCGGCCAAGGTACTGTACATTGTGATTACTGTGTGTGTGTGTGTGTGTGTGTGTGTGTGTGTGTGTGTGTGTGAGCGAGCATGTATTTATCACTTTGTGGGGACAAAATGTCCCCATAAGGATGGTAATACACTACATTTTTTACCTTTTGGGGACATTTTGTCAGTCCCCATGAGGAAAACAGCTTCTAAATCATACTAAAGTATGTTTTTTGAAAATGTAAAAATGCAGAAAGTATTCTGTGAGGTTTAGGGTTAGGGGAAAGAATATATAGTTTGTACAGTATAAAAACAATTATGTCTATGGAAAGTCCCCATAAAACATGGAAACACAACGTGTGTATGTGTTTGTAAGCCTTGTGACAGTATAGGATTGGAAAGAAGAGTCTCCTCTAACGTGACCTCCATTAGCTCTTCATAACAAACCAGTCACCTTTCACACCCTTTCTTTCATTTGCTGATAGGCTGACTCATTATGAACCTCAATCCAGTGAAAACAATTGGTGTCTTAATTGAGAGCTTCAGCAACACAGGAAAGCAGGGGGGGACGCTCCCATGAAAGCCAGTCTGCTGGATGTCATTTTTATTTACAAAGACATTATCTTATCATCAGGAATTTGTAGACATATATCAGGGAAAATGTAATCTCCTGTGCTGTTCAGTCTGTACTGGTGAGGAAATGTAGCAGAGACAAGGGAGGCACAGACACTTTGGATCCATTGCTCCCCATCGGACAGCTTGACTACTCTGATGAAGAGATGGACAGGCACCATTTGAGATGTCTTTACCAATAGTACCATCTTGTAGAGACTGATTGAGTTGTATACCTGCACTGTTTTTGCTACAACAGCCTGACAAAGAGATCCAATGAACACAAGCCAACTCCCTGTTTTGTCTTTTTGCACATCTTAAAAAACAATTCCCCTAAAGGCTGATGAACAGGTTATCAAGTCTGTTGACCTTGTTTAATTGAATGATAACTAACTGTAACGAGTGATCAAAGAGTCTACCCGCTCGTTAATGAGGCTCGTGCCAGGATTGTTAGATTATATCTACGTGAACACATACACCTCCCTGCTGAGCCTGACTCTGTCCAAACCCAAATGAAGGTGACAAAAGAGAGAGCAGATATTAATTGCCAAAGCTTAATGCAAAGAATGCATCATAAATTATGTGTTACAGAATAGTAGAATAGTGGCAGATCTAACCACTTAGTTCACTTGACTTGAACTAAATAAGATGACATACAACATTGCTTGTTTTATTATGATTACTTTTTTATTTTAATTCATTGTATTTATTTAACTTTTTTGGCCTTTTTGACACTTTAATTCATAAGAACAGAGACAGATAAGAAGAGAAATGTTTAAATGGGATCTGGAAATTATGTTACCTGATCGGAACTTCAACGTGTGTCACGTGAGCATAAGTGCTAACTGCTAGACTGCAGGGCCAACAATTTTTTTCTTTCCATGAACTTGTAAACAGACTGACACCATCTGAATTTTACAAGTACATTAATATTTAATATTAATATACAAGGACACGATTTTATTTATTTATATATATATATATATATATATATATATATATATATATATATATATATATATATATATACACACACACACATAGGTGTGTGCAGCGAAGCCATTATCTGTATTTGTATCTGGTCATATGACAAAATTATCTGTATCTGTGTCTCTATATTCAGATAGGACAGAGTGTGGGCAGGGCTTAATCCGGAAGTACGTCAAAATGAAATGGACATGTTTAAATGTTACTCTTACATTTAAAGTTTATATTATTAAAATATGCCATGTACATGCCTTTTCATAATAATAGCCTAAAAATAATAATAATTTTAAAATAATATTAATGCCCTGTGATGGACTGGCCATCTTTCCAGGGTATTTCCCTGCCTTCGGCCCGATACAGCTGGGATAGGCTCCAGCACTACCCGTGACCCGGCACAGGACAAGCAGCTGTAGAAGATTGATATATGATAATAATACTACTACTACTAATAATAAGATGATGATGATGATTATTATTTTTGGCCCAATAACCCAATTATTATTATTTTATTCTTTTTTTTTTCTTACCAAATGAATCTGTATGTGTAGGCTACGCTAACTGTGGAATATGTTGTTAACTGCGTTTTCTCCTGGTATTTCAGTTTCTTAATGTCTGCATTAAACATAATTTTTGTTTGTCTGTGCATGTATAACAACATTATTCTGGAGTCAGTTTGTGTCAAGCAAAATGTGAAATGTCAAGCAGACATTGTACAGTGAATAATGCATTCAAATTCAATCTGAATTTAAAATCAATATATAATGCATCCGGAAAGTATTCACAGTGCTTCACTTTTTCCACATTTTGTTATGTTACAGCCTTATTCCAAAATGGATTGAATTTTCCTAAAAATTCTACAAACAACATAATGAGAACGTGAAAGAAGTTTGTTTGAAATCTTTTCAAATGTATTAAAAAAAAAAAAAAAAAAAAACGAAAAAAAAAAAATACAAAAAAAATAAAAATCACATGTACATAAGTTTTCACAGCCTTTGCTCAATACTTTGTTGAAGCACCATTGACACCAATTACAGCCTCAAGTCTTTTTGAGTATGATGCTACAAGCTTGGCACACCTATTTTTGGGCAGTTTCTCCAATTGTTCTTTGCAGGACCTCTCAAGCTCCATCATGTTGGATGGGGAGCGTCAGTGCACAGCCATTTTCAGATCTCGCCAAAGATGTTCAGTTGGGTTCAAGTCTGGGCTCTCCCTTCCACAGATCTGTGCCTCAATACAATCCTGTCTCAGAGGTCTACAGACAATTTCTTGGACTTCATAGCTTGGTCTGTGTTCTGGCATGCACTGTTAACTGTGGGACCTTATATAGACATGTGTGTGCCGTTCCAAATCACGTCCAACCAACTGAATTTTCCACAGGTGGACTCCAATCAAGTTTTAGAAACATCTCAAGGATGATCAGTGGAAACAGGATGCACCTGAGCTCAATTTTAGTGTCATGGCAAAGGATGTGAATACTTATGTACATGTGATTTTATTCATTTTTTATTTGTAATACATTTGCAAAGATTTCAACAAACTTCTTTCACGTTGAGTATTTTTTACTTTTTTTTTTTTTGGAATAAAGTCTAAACCAGATAATAAACTTAAATCGTGATGTGGATATAAATGTGGTCAGATTAAAAAAATGGATAGATGGGCTCCGACGTGATATCATCACTTCAGGTCAGGAATTTACCATAGCGCTCAGGTTTAAGCTATAAATGAATATATGGAAATCATGTGTGAATCGTGTGATACATTAACATTTCAAGAAGTGGAAAGTGTATAAGATGTCCTGTCTTAGTTAATACCTGCAAGTGGACTTAGGCCGTGTCCATCTGATCGTAATGACACCGTGCACATTTTCATTCATAAGGTTTACACTTTATAAACATTGGCTGCACAGATTCATTAATGCTTTGTATTTTGTATATGTTTATTAAAAATGTTGCTTTATCCTTGTGCTTCTTGGATAATCAGTCAAATGCATATTTGTTTTTATATTATACGGGTAAATCTGTTATTCGTTTTGAAGTCATTATTTGTGCCTTTCCGATTAAGTATTTGGCTTCAGGCACATCCATAATTATATATATATATATATATATATATATATATATAAAACTAAGACAGGACATCATATACACTTTCCAGGACATCATATACACTTTCCACTTCTTAAAATGTTAATGTATCACACGATTCACACATGATTCCCATATGACTTCAGGATTTTTTTTATTATCTGCTATAGTTCTTAGTATTCTATTATAGTCTTAGGTATACATATTATGGCATGGAATTAATGTTTATTTAAATTAATTAATTTATGTATTTGCTATGCACTGATTAAACTGTGTTGAAATGGTTAGAAGAAATAACTCTTGAAAAAAAAAACACGGGAGACAAATATGCCCCCATTATGTATTATTATTATTACTTTTATTTAACCAGAACAACCTCACTGAGATTAAAAATCTATAGTTAATTTTAAGTCTGCATTGAAAACCTCATGAAAGAGGAGAGTTTTAGAATGCTCCTTAAACTGACAGAAGTAAAGGTATTTTGTTATGAAAGAAAGCTTTGTCTCAGTGACTATTTTCCTCTCTCTTTCTGTGTGTGTGTGTATTTATGTTATAGATAAAAATATGGAGTGAAATTGCAGAGCAGTGGTGGGCATATGGGAGTTTATTTGTCCGCCTGTGTGAGAGAGCGATATAGGAACGGGAGTTAGGCTGATAGCTCTTAGATTTCTAACGGCCATTAGCATTGAGCAGTGCTGGGTCAGCCATGATTTGTTACATAAAACATCACTATTGCAATCACCTATTCCCAAAACACACACACACACACGAACATGCACACTCCACACTCAAATCTTTGAAAATGACTCCTTTTCACATAATACTGAGATAAGTACGCTATCCGGCTCCAGTATCTGTCAAGTGTTATTGCTATCACTGCAATCCCATTTTCTAGTGTGGAATCATTCGTTCTCCTCACTCAGTAGTTGCAGTCATTTAAACAGATGGCACTTTGTCCCTCTTCCATTACATGGACATATCTGATGAGAGATGCTGCCTGTACTGTCATTCCAAGATGTTACCTAGGAATATTTTTAGTGCTGTTTTATCATCGATGTGTGGGGAAGCAACCAGGAACATTGTGCCGAGTCATGTGAGTGACTTTTTGAAAGATATATATATATATATTTTCTTTAAATAAATTGTGTTTTTCATAAAAATAAGCTTCATAATCAGCATCGGGGGCATTGTTAGACTTTAGTGACATCTGGGGCTTAGCCCACAGGGCATATTACAATATAAAAGAATAAGAAGAATCCTTCCTGCCATTACTTAAAAAATTACCACCCTACCTGTCAAATAACTGTTAGGACCTATAGTAAGCACACAACACTGACACTTTATATACGCAAACGTCATGCACACAATAAATGGATCAAACACATTTTTTATTTATATTATGGATAAAAGTGAAAATTACTTGTTGGCTCATCTTTTCATTGTGCAGAAACTAACGCTAACAATAAAATCAAAGTAATTTAACAATTTAAATTTGCAATTCCCATTTATCATAATATTTTGAGAATAAAGTTAAACTGAGTCGCATGGTGCCATACAAGGGCGGACATGTGAATGGTGAGCTCTACGTACTTTGCTAGTTTCATTAATATTTGTGTCATAAATTGGTGAGTTTTGATACACCCAGATTCTTAACTGTTCTACGAAGACAAAATGTCAAAGAGTTCAAAATATTAAAAGAAACTTACATGCTCAAGCTGATTCCCCAGACAAGGCCACAGACCAGGGAGTGTGGCAGGAGAGAGCCAGTGTCAACAGTTGAGCATGTCGGTGATGCTGGCGAAGGTCGTTGCAGACTTGGAGGATCTTGCTGTAATATGTCGATCGATTACTGCCATGGAGACAAAAGTTGGTTTCCAACACTGAGTTGGTTACAAGAATGGGTGATACAGAATCAGATAAAATATCTGGAGTCTTCGGAGAGAAAATTAACTGCTAACCCACTCGCGACCAAAGTGGATTTGCAACACGTTTGGGAAAAACTGGAGGATTTGGAGAATCGTAATCGACAAAACAATTTCTAAATTGTTGCAATTCCTGAGTATGAGGAAGGCTGAGATATGGTAAAATTCCTAGTTGGGCTCTTTCCGAGTCTGCTTGACATAACAGGCCATAAGATGGAAATCAAGTGAGAATGCAGGGTCCCGGCTCAGAGGTCCATAGAGGGAGACAGGCCCCGAGCAAATCTGGACAAATTTCTGAGATCATCCGATAAATATCTTGTGTTACGCGAATGCGAGGTGTAAAGGAAAGCTTTCTTGGTAGAACCACAGCATTTATTTGTTCCCAGACTTTATGAATTCGTCAAGAGAGAAATATGAACAATTCAGGGAATGCACAAATCACTTATATCAAAGGTAGTTCCATTTTGCTCGGATATTTCTGACCAAACTGAGAATAGGTACTAATGATGGCCGTAGAGAATTTACATGCCCACAGAAAACCTTATAAAGATAATGGAGTGGGTAAGCCATATGGTGATTTTCATGTTGCTGCCTAGTGGGCCTGGCTCACTGAACATACACATGACTGTCCAATGAAGCTGGGTGCCATTTTGTTTCTTATTGTACGTTCCACCTAGCGGCTGGAGTTTGTTTTGTGTAATATAATTTCTTCGGTACAGCTTGTTGATGAATCTGCATGTTTTTGGTCCTGAAGCCTCCTGTGGCCTGGAGTTTGTTTTGTGGAATATCTCTTGCAGTACATTGAAGTGAATGGGTCTATTGTTGCGCTCAATTATCGGCCAAATGGGCCATCTTACTGAACTGAAGCATTGAACACTCCTCTTTGTTGTGCTGTTCCACTAACGGCTTGAGCTTGTTCTGTGGAAGAACACAAATTTGGGACAGTTATGTGGATGAATCTACATGTTTTTTGTGTTTACTCCACTTATTGTCTGGAGTTTAATTTATAGACAATTGTTTTGCTGTGTAATTCTGTCTCTCAAAATTTGTATAGAATCACCGGCCTTGAGCAATCTGATGTCAAAATTGTCGCGGGGACTCTTGTTGTTGTACATGAACTGTTTGAGTTTAGAGGGATGGACAACGTGGTGCTGTCATGCACGGGGTTAATGTACAAATTTTTATTTTTTCTGTTTGTTTGGTTCGGGGGGGGGGAGTTTGGGGTTTGATTGTTACACTAATATTGGAATGTGGTCTTTATAATCTTGTTTTTGGCACATAATCTATTTTTTCTTATATGTCAAATGTTAATATGAGTGGATTTTCTCTCTCCACATGGAAAGTGAATGGGCTGGTTCACCCCATAATAATAAGGAAGGCTATTTCTTTTCTTAAATGTAAGAAATATGATATAGTGTTTCTTCAAGAAACGCATCTTTACCCGCAGGAAGCTGAAAAATTTGGGAAGATATGGCGTGGGCATGTTTTCTTTAGTGCTGGCTTGAGTAAGAGCAGGGGAGTCATTACATTGATAAGTAAACAGATTAAAGATAAATTAGGAAGAGTCATAATTGTTTTAGCAGATATTCAGGGGCAACTGTTGATTTTGGCTAATTTTTACGCACCTAATGCCGATGAGCAGGGCTTTTTTTATAGATCTTGAAGGGATCTGGCACCACTCATTATATAATATTGGGAGGAGACTTTAATCATAGTGAAGCAAATGTGTACAAGCCCCCAAGAGCAACATTGACGCTTCACAGGATGTGTAAAAATCTTGGCCTTACAGATATTTGGAGACTTCTGAACCCATCTGGTAGGGACTATAAATTTTTTTCATTTTTTCCTCAGAGAATTGACCCAATTGAAATACAGATATAATACAATTATGTCACGAAAGGTGAAATTTTGGCTATTCAGGGCAAGAGAGTAATACTTTGAGTCAGGGGATAAAGCAGGGAGGCTTTTGGCTTGATACTGAAATGCTGAATTTCTGTAAAGCTGCTTTGAAACGATGTGTGTTGTGAAAGGCGCTATACAAATAAAATTGACTTGACTTGACTTGACTTGATACATAAAGCAGCAAGAGTCATTTTCTATCATTCCCTCAGTGAAATCTGCTGGTGGTGAAATATTTACCATTGCCATTGATGTTAATAATGCTTTTAAAGAATTTTGTCTTTATAGTTCCACTTCTTTGTCTGCTGATAAAGATATTAAGAACTTTGTGGAAACATTAGAATTCCCTAAACTGACGATCAAACAAAAACAATATCATGATTCTGAGATAACCTTGGAGGAGCTTGGCGAGGTAATAAGGCCTTGCCTAAAGGCAAGGCTCCAGGGCCAGATGGCTTTGCCTCTGAATTTTTTAGATCTTATTCTACAGAACTGGCTCCACTTTTGTTAGAAGTTTATGCAGAATCATTAAAGAATGGAAAGCTTCTGCCAACCATGATGCAAGCCCGGATCAGTCTGATTCTTAAAAAGAACAAAGATCCAAGGGAGTTACCATCCAATTTCCCTGATCAAGATAGATGTACAAATATTGTCAAAAATTCTGGCTAGCCTATGAAGTAAAGTTATGACATCTCTTGTACATATTTATCAGGTGGGTTTATTCGGGGGCACAGCTATTCTGATAACATAAGGTATTTCATCAATATCATGTGGTCAGTGGAGAATGATCAGACTCCGGTTGCTGCCATCTCACTTGATGCCAAAAAGGTGTTTGATATAGTAGAATGGGATTATCTTTTTAAGATTTTGGAAAGATATGAGTTCGAGAAAATTTATATTGGATGGATTAAGTTACTTTATAGACACCCGGTAGCAACGGTACAAACAAAAGGATTAATTTCAGATTATATTACATTATACTAGATTATATATTATTATTTGTCTCCGACCCTACTAGATCTATGCATTGCCTCCACAGAATTTTTAATTTCTTTACTTAATTCTCAGGATTCAAAGTCAATTGGTCCAAATCCAAAGCTTTGTCTCTGACAGCGTAAAGCTGTCACCTTCCAGTGGCCCAAACAGGGCATTATGTATTTGGGTATTTTATTTCCAGCAAATTTGTCTGATTTAGATAAGAGTTAATTTTGACACCTTAATAAAAAGTTTTTCGAGGTGGGCTTCATTCTATTTATTTATGAATGGAAAGGTTAATGTTATTAAAATGAACTGTATTACAAAATGTAACTACCTGCAACAATCTCTCCCTGTAAAAGTCCCCCTATCTTATTTCAAGCAATTAGATATCATAGTGAAATCCTTCATTTGGAATGGTAAATGTCTCAGATTACATTTCAGTAAGTTGCATAGGTCGATAGACAAATGTGGGATGCGGCCTACCCAAGATTTTATTTTATTATTATGCATTCAGTCTCAGGCATTTGGCTCATTGGTCACTACCACCTGAGAGAGCCCCTCCCTGGTATTGTATTGAACAGGACATTCTTACCCCTATTTCGCCATTGCAAAGCCTTTCTATCAAATTAACTGGAGAGGTTAAGTTACATCCTGTTATCTCGCATTTGCACATAGTATGAACAAAAGTGTCCAGTGTGTTTAATTCGGACATTTATTTAAATGTTACCTCAAGCATATGGCTGAACCCTAAATTATGTAATTAATAAATCCCCTGGATTTTGAGGGGGGTTACTACACTCGGTGACCTATATGGGAGTGGAGTATTGAGAACTTTTGTGTGTGTGTGTGTGTGTATTCTATTTAGGACCACAGGGGTGGGGTTGGTGATTGGGGAGGAGAAATAGTGGGGGTTAAATGTTGTCTCAATGTATATATGTTGTGTTTTTTTCTTTGTTACATGTTTGAGTCAATAAAAAGTGTTAATTGAGAATAAAGTAAAAATTATGAGAAGAAATTTGTAGTAGTATGAGATTAAAGTCTTAATATTTTGAGCATAGATTGAAAGGAAAGTGATGTGGTGGATAACAGCAAAATGGAGCATCTGGGGTTTTACATACAACACCACTTTCCAAGGAGATAACTTGATTATGCAACCAAGCTGAATTTGTGGGAAGTTTTTTGAGCTCTCCATACATGAATAAGGTGTGCATTAGAACATGAGTTTTCAACATAAACAAGCCTGACAAAAGAAGGTACGAGATATAGACTCACACTAAAGCGGAGATTTGGCGTGAAGCTGGTAAAAATATTTGTGTGGGTGTGGGGGGTGTTTTGATTATTTGTGGGGAGGATTATCCAATCCCCCCTGGAATCTACGCCCTTGATCTCACACTCAAGTGAAGCAAAAAATAATTGGAACTGCTGTGAATTATATAGATCCATTTCAAGACATTGTATGTAATAAAATCCCCTCAGTTACAGTATTGTTTAGCGGAAAACCCAACAACAGCGCTGAGCAGGACTGCGTTTTCTTTCTCATGAATACATTTAAATTCCTACCTAACCACTGCAGTGTCCAGATACTAATAAATCGGTGCTGATGATCCAAAAGACAATGGTTTTCATTATTGCTAAATCCTAAACTAAAGTAGGCCTATGATTTATATACATCCTCCACATCCATCTCTTGCAATAACGAAGCTGCAGACTCTGCGTCTGTTCTATTGTTGTGATAATGTTGCTCTGCTAAACGAATATAACAATTTGATGTAAAGTTTGTCAAGATGTAAAAGGAGGAATCTGGGACTGGCTTGACAAACACACAGACATTTAATGACACTTTTCAGTGTGTAAATAAACAAAAACATGTGCATCTCTCTCCCGTCTGCCGCTGTCTCTTTTCCTTAAATACTCCCACCTCCCCTCGCAGGAATGCAAGGCCTGTGTGGCACGCAGGTGGAAGTCATTCACCACTTATCTTCATGGTCTCGCTCTGCCCAGACGGCGCTCATCTCCACTCTGCTCACCACAGCCTAATGTTCAGATTTTTTTTCTCGAATATTTCTACTTTATTCTCACAATGCAAAAACTTTATTAAAATAATTTCTACTTTATTCTCAAAATATTATGACCATAATCTCAAAATGCTATAACTTTATTATCATACATAATTTAATATCATAATGCTATGATTTTATCCTCAAACTATTAAGACTTTAACCTCATAATGCTTCAACTTAATTCTCTTGATTTTTACTTTATTCGCAAAATATTACGGCTTTATTATAAAAATATTTGTTCTTTTTTTATGTGGCAATAAAACACCAACGTGGGATCAGTGAGTACAATTAAAATAGCTTTATTTTTTAACAGCTCGAAACACCTATTTTGGGCTTCATGATGCCAGGTTGTTTTTAACAAAGCAAGGTTTCAATGTTTGATGACACGCGCTTGATGACACGCACATGTCATGGAAATGTGAACCAGACAGTTTGATCATTTTTGTTTGACTTTAATGTGAGATGTATCATTTTAAAACATTTGTATTGTGCTATTTAAGCTTATAGCTCACTGTTCTGCTATTTCGAGTTGCGTTTGAGGAAATTCCATTGCAATAAACATTCTTTAGTCCCAAACAGCAGGTAAAAGACAAAGTGTGAACTGTCAATTAATGCAAGTTGGATTCACTGACTGGAATTAATTAACATTTGAAGCCAGAACTGCAGCCTGCCTTGATGCATTCGCACCCTGATGCAGTGGCGGTTCTAGAAGGGGTCCCCGGGGAGCAGTGGCCCCTGACAGAAGCTTGCCCCCTCACCCCTCCAATCGGACGGAATGTAATCAAGCCTTACTTTTTTTCTCTTTTTTTCATAACAAAAAAAAAAAATAAATAAATATTCAGGGCTGTTAATAAAAGTTACGGGGTTTCAGCCCTATCAGCCAGGATCTAGCTACGCCACTGATCAGCATTAGTATTAAATAGTTTAAAATATTTGGATAAAAGTAGGGAACAAAAACAGATAAAATAGGCAGATACTGTATGTTTTGTCTAATTGCAGAAGATAATTTGTGCAAAGGTTCCGTGTCCAGGGACTGGGTTTAGAGATGTAAGCCATCAGTTGTATTATCCATTAAGCTGCCCTAAAGAAAATGGTGTAAACTCTACTGCCTCACTTGTATACATTTATTAGCAGAATTAAGTGCTTCTAAAGTGCTGCTGCAGTCATATTTCCTTTGATGCACATAAGAAGGGACTTCTGACATATAAATGTTTTCTAAAATCTCACTACTCGAGGATTCATTCAGATTCATCCATCTTTACTCTGACTTCAAGAATCTTCTCTTGCATTAGTCATCTACTTTAAAGGTATACATCAACGATCTGATTAGAAGTTTGGCAAACGATGTCTGTGAACCTTTTTTGAAAGCAACCATCTCTGCTCCATTCATACTCAGAGAATCTCTTTCTCTCAGTAAGGCTTACTAAAAAGCATTATAGTCTGTGCATGAGCCAGAGGCACAGTCAAATAATACATAGAAAATCAAATAATACATTTATCAGAGAGATGTTAGTACTTGCGTCATCCGCTCTTCCCAATTGAGAAGCTCAAGCTGATTATCATAAAAAAGACACCCATAATCATGAGGCTGGCTATAACTACACCAGTAAATCAGGCAAAAAATGCATGCTGGGACTGTGCCATCTTTTACATATAGCAGTTAAGTGGGTCTGATCCTTTCATCCAGCTCAGAGTGACGGATTGAATCTGGAGAGGGCACAGCATCTGGCCACATTAAACCTTGGATGGGTGACACTAAATAACAACACTGTTTTTGATCTGTGTTTCAGGTCGGTGTCAACGTGAAATGTTTATAGTCAGTTGAACAATTATCTCAATGTCCCTGTTTAGTGTTTAATCTCTTTGTGTGGCATCAAAGTGGTTTTGGTGTCATTTGTTGTTTATGTCCCTTCTGCTTTTTATTCCATAGTTCTCATCAAGGCGCACAAAATGTATTAATGTATGTTTTTTTTTTTAAAGAGTAAACTAGTTCATGACATAAACTTAGGAAAAACTTAGGAGTCATTAAACAAATGAGTATGCAAACAAAGCAGGCCAGATGCAGATCACTCCAAAATGTTTTTCTTATTTTTTCTCATGCCCTGTTGCATGAATTTGGATCCAACATAGTGCAATGATCTGAAAGCTCAGCATGAAGGTATGCAAAGTGATGAATTAAGTGCCGTATCAAAAAATAATGAATTCCTTTAGTCTAGCTTTTGCTGTGAGCATGAATGCTTCCCATTTCTCTCCCTCAAAGACACCACTTTGAGGATAAAAAAAGACTTAGGACATCCGTAAACAATTATGTCTGTGTTCTTCCTCATTCCGTTAATCCCACTTAAGTTCAAACCTCTTGGCCTACTTCTGTTAAAAAAAAAAAAAAAAAACATATTAAACACATAAGGCTCAACAGTTTTCAATGATACACAAGGTGGATGAAAGGAATGGAAGCTCAAATGTTTTTGTTCTTGGCTCTTTTGTTAGGCAAGGACGAGAACTTCCTTACATGACGTCATCCTCAACTTCGTTTTGCCTGTGTGATGAGGAGACATCACACAGGCAAATAAGAACATTTACCCTGAAGGCATGCCCAACAGTCTGTACAGTGAAAGCCTAGCAAAGATAGGGATGGATAACGAACAGTATTCTTCAAGTACTGTATATAATGAGTGAAGGACTGGATCAAGATTATTTAGTAAGTAAATCCTTTACTCAGTAAATGTATTCACATTTGCCCCTGAGTAAACTTACTTTCAACTCTCTCTTCATTAATGAGCAGATTTATTGAAGAGCACTCTAGTACATTAAACTATTATGTGTTAATTGACAAAGCAAGGTCAAGAATAATGGATGTTATATTAAATGAAGACAAAATTAAACAGACATGTTTGAAGTAAACTAGAACAGTTGTGATGCATCAAAACCCTTGAGAACTTTGGAGACTGATGAGATTATTTCATGCCTAGCCCTCAGTTGAAGAAAATCAATACTTTTACTTCAGTCAGGTGTTAAAAGCTTCAAAAAATAGTAGGCTCTCTTAGACCCAGCATGGTGAACATATTAAATGGACAAACATTACAGTAAAGGCCTCCATATACACTCACCTAAAGGATTATTAGGAACACCATACTAATACTGTGTTTGACCCCCTTTCGCCTTCAGAACTGCCTTAATTCTACGTGGCATTGATTCAACAAGGTGCTGAAAGCATTCTTTAGAAATGTTGGCCCATATTGATAGGATAGCATCTTGCAGTTGATGGACATTTGTGGGATGCACATCCAGGGCACGAAGCTCCCGTTCCACCACATCCCAAAGATGCTCTATTGGGTTGAGATCTGGTGACTGTGGGGGCCATTTTAGTACAGTGAACTCATTGTCATGTTCAAGAAACCAATTTGAAATGATTCGAGCTTTGTGACATGGTGCATTATCCTGCTGGAAGTAGCCATCAGAGGATGGGTACATGGTGGCCATAAAGGGATGGACATGGTCAGACACAATGCTCAGGTAGGCCGTGGCATTTAAACGATGCCCAATTGGTACTAAGGGGCCTAAAGTGTGCCAAGAAAACTTCCCCCACACCATTACACCACCACCACCAGCCTGCACAGTGGTAACAAGGCATGATGGATCCATGTTCTCATTCTGTTTACGCCAAATTCTGACTCTACCATCTGAATGTCTCAACAGAAATCGAGACTCATCAGACCAGGCAACATTTTTCCAGTCTTCAACTGTCCAATTTTGGTGAGCTCTTGCAAATTGTAGCCTCTTTTTCCTATTTGTAGTGGAGATGAGTGGTACCCGGTGGGGTCTTCTGCTGTTGTAGCCCATCTGCCTCAAGGTTGTGCGTGTTGTGGCTTCACAAATGCTTTGCTGAATACCTTGGTTGTAACGAGTGGTTATTTCAGTCAAAGTTGCTCTTCTATCAGCTTGAATCAGTCGGCCCATTCTCCTCTGACCTCTAGCATCAACAAGGCATTTTCGCCCACAGGACTGCCGCATACTGGATGATTTACCCTTTTCACACCATTCTTTGTAAACCCTAGAAATGGTTGTGCGTGAAAATCCCAGTAACTGAGCAGATTGTGAAATACTCAGACCGGCCCGTCTGGCACCAACAACAATGCCACGCTCAAAATTGCTTAAATCACCTTTCTTTCCCATTCTGACATTCAGTTTGGAGTTCAGGAGATTGTCTTGACCAGGACCACACCCCTAAATGCATTGAAGCAACTGCCATGTGATTGGTTGATTAGATAATTGCATTAATGAGAAATTGAACAGGTGTTCCTAATAATCCTTTAGGTGAATGTACTTTTAGAGAAGTTACATTTTGTTCTTCGTTCAGGGACAAAAATTTCTAAACAGCCGAGCAACGGTATACTGTTTCTGAACATTCAGACACTAGCCACACCAATGTGAGAGGCATTTAGAAGTACATTTAAATATATAGGACGCTACATGTAAAATGTCTTGGTTACAAATATAACCTTGGTTCCCTGAAAGGCAACGAGACTTTGTGTAATAATCACAGCAATCTATTGGCTGATGTCGGTTAAGTGGCACTCATAGGGAGCCACTTCACAGGCTCTATATAGGCGAGTGCTTGGCACCATCTCGCCAGAATTTTGGTAAAAGGCACAAGCCTATGTGGCAACTAAAGAGTATGGACAGCTACGCAATGTCTCTTTCAGGAAACCAATGTTATGTTCTTAACCATGATATTCCCTTTCAACAAAACAACAACATTGCGTAATGATTTAACTGGGACGAGATACCATCACGCCATGCGAACAGTAGCTGTCAATTTTCTAAGCCCATGTGGCAAGCTTAATGTGGTGCACAAACAAGCTAAATAAATAGAAATTTCAAAAACTTACACGTGATCCGACAGAGAGAACTTGGGAAGCAGGAGACAAACTCTTTTCCAAATTTGAAAATCTAACAAAAGTATGCGGAGAAGACCAACCTGCCACCATACAAATTTCTTCCAAGGACGTACCTCTAGCCAATACCCATGAGAATGCCATGCTCCTCATAGAATGGGCTCGAATATCTAGAGGCGAAGGCAAATCACACACTTCAAAAGCACTAAAGATTGCATCCACATTCCATTGAGAGAGTTTCTGCTTGGACACGAAACACCCCTGTTGCGGCACACAAATCACACAAACAACTTCTCTGATTCACGGCATTGGCTAGTACGGTCAACATAAACCCATCCATCCATCCATCGTTAACCGCTTATCCTTTACAGGGTCGCGGGGGGCTGGAGCCTATCCCAGCTAACATTGGGCGAAAGGTGGGGTACACCCTGGACAGGTCGCCAGTCCATCGCAGGGCCACACATATACAGACAACCACTCACACTCACATCCACACCTAGGACATTTTTTTTTGGGAGACATCAATTAACCTATCCTGCATGTCTTTGGATGGTGGGAGAGAACCCGGAGAGAACCCACGCAGACACAGGGAGAACATGCAAACTCCACACAGAAAGGCCAGGGCAACCGGGGTTTGAACCCACGACCTTCTTGCTGCGAGGCGACAGTGCTAATCGCTGCACTACCGTGCCGCCCAACATAAACCCACAGTTCATAAATTATGAAAATTCTAATAACAGGGCTATTTTAAGAGTCTAATAGTTTAAATTTATTAGATACTGATGTCAAAGGCTCGAACGGAGACCATAGATTAATCCCATAAAGGGACACAGATGGGACAAAAAGGTCTAAGTCTGCGTGCTCTGCGTGACAAGAGAATGTCTTCCAATAGAAACTCCATTCACCAGCGCACGTACACTTTGAGCGTTGCTGGGGTATATACACACCATGGACAATTCAAATACTTGATTCTGAATTGCTGGAATGTGTGCGTTAAGTAAGGGATAATCCACGGCTAGGTGTGCGTTAAATGATTTGATATGCAGACCGTGGTGTCAAAGAACCAACCGACATGAAGTGGAAGGGCATTTAAAATATTTTAACATTCACCTAGCCATGGATTATCGTACTTATACCATGGTCACTTCCCAGTATTGATTAGTTACAGCAGAAATATATTTATTGCAGTGCAAATTTGAACTGGAATAATAAAAAATAACGGTTAACATTATCTAAGGGCTGTTAGATCTACAGCTCTGCCTATTCTCAATCAGACACAGAGAAAAAGTACTTTGGCAAAACTGTGAATTTAAATGCACAATCCAGAAATAATAATATCCACTGAATGTTGAGAGGTTGGCACCTAGTGGCTATAGGCTGAACTTCAGCACAGAAGTATAATATACACAACACATCACATTTGAAATCGTCTTGCGTTGTCTTGCATAGTCATGCTTTTATTTTATTCTTTATTAACATGTTCCTTGTCGTAGTACCCAAAGTATCCTTTTGTAATTCACACCCTCACTCCACCCAAATAATGGGTAAAATCTTGTAGCAAATGCAAGACAACTATGATTTTCTGATCTGGTCAAGTGCAGGGGGTCATGAAGTCGTTCCCACAGCAGCCAGTTAAAACAGGGTTAATCTGCTCTCTGTCTTTGCTGTTTATGTGTTCTGCTAATCTCTGTTCAAGAGCAGCATGAGGTTAACTTGAAAGTGCCAGGCAGACCTTCAAACATTATGTGTTATAACAGAGAAAGACAAGCACAGTTTCTTAATCTCTTCCCTGGTGAGAACATCTAACATAAACTAAAGACACACAACAGATGGCTAATGGTTATGTGCATGTCAGCTTGTACAATCAACACATCAGTAAATGTTGTTTATTTAATGATCACTAAAAAAGAAAAAAAAAATGATATTCATTAACCCCAATGTTTTGTTTGGGGTCTAAGAGAACCTCATGCCCTTTTTATAGCTCAAAATCACACTTATTCTGGTGGGGTTGTAGAGAAAGCACCCAGCTGGTGGCACCCTAGATGACCGCCTAGTTCATCTATGCCTAGAAACAGAATTGATTGATATCATTGAGGTCTCTAGGACACCAAACAAGACAGTAAAGTCATTCTCAACATACCATGAGTGTCATATTATTCTAAACTTTTTTTATTAATAAAAAATAAGTTAGCGGATAGATATTTGATGTTTTAAAATAATGGATTTTCTGTAGTGTGTAACAAATTCCAAATAAACAAAATATGATTTGTTGGAGACGTTGTTTACCGACACACTGTATAGTCCCTCAGTTTGAAAACCATGACATGTGGAAAGTAAATAGATTTTTCCACTGTCTGACACAGAATGACAGATCACAAACTAGCACTAAGTTAGCTCCATCCACAGAGCTGGCTACATGCTTCACTTCTTCTGATCTTGAGATTCAAGCACAGGACAGAGCCAGAGTAACACTTGTTTGATTGACACTTGGACCATCGCCTTGAATGGCATCTCCGTAAAAAGGGGCTGCACTGTATTCTTACAGTGTGTGCCCGTGTATTTGTCTGTGTGTGTATGATTAAATTGACCTATAAACTGTCTCTGTCAGGTGGGGAGGGACATGTGGTCTTGTGCTAGATCAATAAAGCTGAGTGTTTTGATATATCAGTAATAGTAAGACAGAAAGAGGATGTCAAGTCCCGACAGAGGAGTGAGGAAGAATATAATGTAATAGCAGTGTTTTGTTCTACCAGTTTTTACCTTTTGATAATGCCAAGTAAATTACAGTTAGGTCCATCCATATAATTAAAAATAATTATGTTTTTACACTTTAAGATTTTTACTCTTTATTTATTTATTTACATAAATGTATTTGTCATTTAAAAAAAAAAAATATACTTTTTTTTTTATCCAACACAACATTTACATTGCATTTAACACTGCATTCCCTGGGATTGAACAACCTTGGCATTACAAGCACAGCAGGTGAGCTACAAGAACATGCAAACCTGCACAAAAAACAATGATGCAAGTCTTTCATATTCATATCAGATACATCATAGAGAGGTGATCCTGTTTTTATTATTTATTTGTTTATTTATTTATTTTCTGGAGGATAGGTAGTTATTTTTTCTATTGTTTGGATGCAAATATATATATATATATATATATATATATATATATATATGGTATATACACTTTCTCCCAGAGATGACGAAAACTCAGCATCAGATTTCGTGTTGGTAATTGTTAGAATTCTTATTAAAAATGTGAATATTTTGGCTACCACCCCTGGAGTTCGCGAGTTCGAATTCCAGGGTATGCTGAGTGACTCCAGCCAGGTCTCCTAAGCAACCAAATTGGCCCAGTTGCTAGGGAAGGTAGAGTCGCTCCTCCACCACCAGGATTGAGGCGAGTCACTACGACACCATGAGGATTTAGAGCCTATTGTCTTGTTCATTGTTAGAAATTGATTGTACTGTCCCGTACTTTTGCACACGTTTTTGCACGTGCACTTTACTTTATATAGGTATTTTATTTAGTCTGTGTAGTCTCATGTGGTTCTGTGTTTGTCCTATGTTATTTTATGTAGCACCATGGTCCTGGAGGAACGTTGTCTCGTTTCACTGTGTACTGTACTAACTGTATATGGTTGAAACGACAATAAAAACCACTTGACTTGACTTGGCTTGACTTGAAATTGGGATTTGGACATTCCAAATTGGGAGAAAAAAAAGTGAATATTTTATATTTTCATGTTTTTTAGTCATAGCATACTCATACATTTAAATATAGAGATTCACCTTTTTGTGTGGTGCTACTGAAAGTGCTACTGATAGTGTTGTGCAAATACTTTCTTGAGACACAGGTTCTGTTCTTGTGGAAACCAGGATGTAGTCACATCACAACCAATGGTGAGAGTGATTCGAAGTTTGCATGTTTGCTGCAAAATTATTATTATATTTTTTTGTTTGTTTAATTGACTGTTAGTTTTAGTTTTGAGGTTTGGGTTAGGGGGTAGACTTAATACCTTATGCATTCCTGTTGACTGCATTACATAATTTAGAAATACAAATAAGGCTTGATTTTGATGCCACTCTAAGGACATTACCAGCTTTTCCAACTCTTCCAGCTTTGAATTTCATTAAGCACAGACTGATGTGATTGTGTTCATTGGAATGACAAGGCTACCTACCTTTCACAGAGAAATAAATTTTTCTTCAATTACTTTTTGAAAGCACCTTTTATCAAGCTTGCATAAAGGTTTTCTCTTTTTTCACTTACACCAAATACCAAGATAGATTTTTATTTTTTTATCAAGTTAATGTGTTAAACGTACTCTGGATTCCGCTCAAGAGAATAGTGTGCTCTAAATAAAACCTGAAGTTGTCAGGAAGGAATCTGAGTAATCTGCCTGATAACATCCGAAGGCCAGTATTAAACAAAGATGAGTGTTAGTCAAGGGATATATGGCATGTTAAATAACTCTTGTCATGCAACACAGTTGCATAAGCTTTAGTTCTTATAATTCTTCAACATATAGTTGTATATAGAAAAAGCCTTCACATTCAGAATGATTGAAATATCGACCTAGTATTCCAATGTTCAGACAAAAGATGCCATTTCAATATTTGAAAAAAGTTTTTAAAAAAAGGAACATGGTGTAAAAACAGCACCATGCAAAGCCTCGGCCTGCTCCTTGCCATGTCACATCCATGTCTTATTCTGCACCATGCCATGTCACAGCTACGTCTGAGTCTTCACCATGCCATGTCACAGCTATGTTGGCATCTGCACCATGCCATGTCACAGCAACATCTGAGTCTGCACCATGCCATGTCATAGCCATGTCTGAGTCTGCGCCATTCCATGTCACAGTTCAGCCTTCCGCAAATCATTGCTCCAAGCATTCTGTGACCCTGATCTTGAGGTCCTTCACGGCCCTTGTCTCCAAGTTGAATTATCCACGACTGATAACGGTGCATAGGGCCACAAAGACATTTTTGCCCAAATTGTTAGTGCCCACGCCTGCCACGGCCTACAAGCCAATGCCCACGCCTGCATGACCAATAAGCCAATGGCAAACAAGCCAATTCCCACGCCAGCCACAGCCAATGCCCATGCCTGCCATAGCCAATGAGCTGGAAGCTTCGTCCATCACAAAGCCAGCGTTGCCAGCCTCGTCCGTCCCAGAGCCTGCACCGCCAACTTCGGCCTCCCAGAGGAGGAGAAGGAGAAAGTCTTCCTTTTCAAGTCTCTTCCCATGTTCACGACCACAGAGGTTGTCTCTGAGTCTCTGCACATGTCCACGACCACAGAGGTTGCTATTGAGACTTTGCTCATATTCACGACCACTGAGATAATTTCCCAGTCATCCTCCCTGGCGCCACATTCTATGGCTTCACTCTTCGTGCCTGTCACATCTCTGACTTCTACGGCTTCGCCCCTCAAGCCTCCCACGGCTCAGCCTTCCATGGCTTTGCCCCTCGAGCCTCCTACAGCTCCGCCTACCACGTCTTCCATGGCTCCTGTCTCTAGTCTGGGGTCACCACCCAGGCTTCCTGACCCTGTTTCAGCTCTGTGGTCATCAACCAGGGCTTCTGATCCAGTCCCTACCCTGAGATGGCCTTCTGGGTCTCCTGGCTAACCGCCTGATCTGCTCTGGTCCCTTTGGTCTCATGGCCATCCGCCTGATCTGCTCTGGTCTTCTGGGTCTCCTGGCCATCTGCCTGATCTGTTCTGCTCTTCTGGATCTCTTGGCCATCTGCCTGATCCTTTGTTTTTCCTCCCACTCACCACCAGATGGCTCCATCACCTGCGGATTGACTTTAACTCTCTTGACTCCATTTCCCATAATCCCCATATTTTGCACTGATTACTTGCTCACTTGTTCCTCACTTACTCAGTTATTTATGTCTCACACTCACTCTCTTTCATTGTGAGGTCTTGTTTTGCCCTGGATGGCATTTCTGAGTGTTTCCTGATTTAATTTCCTGCCTTTTCTTTGTATGATCCTGGACGGTTTACCCTGATTTGACCCATTGCTGCCTGCTTACTGTTACTACTCTGTTTACATGGATATTACCTGTCATTGTCTGCCGCCTGCCCTGACCTCTTGGTTGTTTAATGACTATCTATTTGGTTTGCCTTGGATATTACTATTGCTGGTGATAGTAATATAGACAGGCAGGGCTCTAAGTATATTGTATCTTGGACCTCAAACTCGCTGACTCATTACAATGTTTTAAGAGTTTCATTTTGTTTAGCAGAAGTTAGAAATACTATCACTAATTACTGGATGAATGTCACAAAACATGATTTATGTTCATGATCCAAACTGAAGTTTTTTATGACACACATTAACATCACAATAAATGTATGTAGTCTGTGCTTAAAAACAAGGGGTCTTTAAAACACAATATAAACAAAATGCAACCTGTAATAAACTGTAATGTCACAGGCCATCACCTCAGTGTCTCATGTTCAACAGTGATCCTTTTGTTGACTGCTGGATCCCTTTTGAACACCAGCAACACAAACAAACAAATTTAGATGCCACTGACATAATTTTTGGTCACAGTGGCATATCCAGCCACAAGGTATTTTCCCCGACACTAGCCATGGCGTTGTCCTTGATGCACACAGATATTTACAATGATGTGCCAAGCTATCTAAAACATTTTGTTAAATGCTTTGAAAAATTGGAAGATTTAGGGGTAATGAGACATGTTGTACTAATATTTCTGTGTTCTGTAGCTCAACGGGTAAAGCATGGTGCTTGGAATGTCAAAGTCACTATAACCTTTGTTGCTGCTGGAAGGGGTGTTAGTGAGGCCAGCATAGGGTGCTCACTCTGCGATCTGTGTGGGTCCCAGCACCCCAGTATATTGATGTGGACTCCATACTGTAAAAAGGCACTGTCATTTGGATGAGACTTTAAACTGAAGTCCTGACTCTCTGTGGCCAATATAAAAATCCGAGGGCACTTCTCGTAAAAGAGTAAGGGGTATAATCCCAGTGTCCTGGCCAAATTCCCTTCACTGGGCCTTATCATCCATGGAAGGTCTCCCATTCAGGTACTGACCAGGCTCAACCTTTTTTAGCTTCAGTGAGCAACTTCATTGATTGAGAAATTAAAATATCAAACAGTGACCTGTGGTTTTTAGATGTTTATTCAATTTATGTGTGTCTCTGATTTATTTGCATACAACCTAAATGTCCAGAGCTAAAAAGAGGGTGACAGTAATTTTAGTAATAGTATCAAGTATTAATTGGTACTGCTCTCAATGGGTATTTGAGGAGATACATGTAAATTCCATATTGATTTTCTCACTCCCACTCGCTCTCTCCCTGTAGAGTTGTTCAGTGTGTCATTGCGTATCATATCCAAGTGCATCATGATTTCAAACCAAACAGTGTGAAAATAACACTTACTTGCTAGGATTACATATTCTCAGTCTTTTACATGCTTATTCCAAAAGGACAAATTCCCTCCCAAAGGAAATTGTATTGCTCAGGTGTTACTTTTTCATGGCACATGATTATTAATGGAGCTAATCATTTTTGTATCAGAAGCTTCTCCTAAAATTCCTCAGGATAATAAAATAAAAGACACAAATGAGACACTTGCAGCAGACTTAATTTACTCTCTGTGTGATATCATTGCTGTCTTGGAGAAACACATAAAACATTAAAGAGATCTTATTTGCAATATTTCTTTCCTATGGGAGTTCTATTTTGTCCAACAAAAGGACTAACAACTAAACATACTGTATGTCCCTGCAGAGGATCTCAAATCAATGACAAATCAATTAATGTTATATTTGTGTAATTGTTCTTGTGGAGACGTTTTATTAAAGATTCATCCATTTCTGCCTCTTGTCACACAAATAATCCTGTGTAAAGACAATAGATTTGTCTATTCTGATCTAAATGTATCATGTTAACGTCAAAAATCCTGATGAAATATTCACTATCAAAGTTGCACAAGTTCCACTTAAAACAGCTCAATGATTGCTGTGTGTCTTCCTCAAAGAATCTATCAAAGTGCTACTGTTCTTCAGAGAGGCTCGGTGTTCTACAGCAATATCCAAGTAATCAGCAACATTAACTAAAGCAATGACAAAACGTTGCTGCTTGGAATTGTGAGACCGAAGTTTGAAAGAGAAGTGTTTTGGTCTATGCTTGAGGGTTCTGAGCCCTTTTAACATTCTGTAAATGTATAAATTGGATTTTAAATGTATATCATTTTTTTCTTTTTGAGGAAAAACCTGCAATTGAAGTAGTTATTTCAGTGAAAATCTTGACATCAGTTGCGTTTTCACTAAGTAATACAATCAATGCAAGTTCTTGTATGTACACTTGCCATACTGAGCGAGATTATTTCATGGCGCTCATGAAGCTATGTCAAGATCATTACCTATCATATACCTTTAGAAGACTTGAAGCATGATGGCTGAGTCATAGTGACAGCTTATATGATACTTTTGGGTCCTTTTTTAAGTCCCTATCAACAGCAATAGTATTGAAAAGATGAACTGCAAAATTAATTGAAAGACCTCTTTTAGTGTTCTGTATAAGAAAGAAAGTCATACGAGTTTGAAATGATGTGAGGGTGAAAATGTGAAGATGACAGAATTGTAATTTTTGGGTGACCTATACCTTTAATATAATAAAAATAATAATACGAAATAATACGAAAAATACATCAGATTCAGGCTATAAGTAAGGCAGGAACACACCACCAAGACAGTGACCAATGAGTGCAGTTTGTGTATAAAGTGTTTTTTTTTTTTTTTTTTTTGCAGGAGGACAGAAGTGATTTTTGATTGGCTGCGAAAATGGGGCATGACAGTGAAGCATTGAGAAAAGTCAAGGACTGTAGTTAGTAGTTTTTGCAGTGACATATTTTGCAACATGTTTAAATTAACCAGAAATGCCTCAGGAGTTTCGGTAGTCCTTTAGCCATCTTCCCATTTCTCAGAAATGCTGGCATGCAGAAGATTGTCTCTGTCATGTTATGTTTGCTGAACTTTTGAAAGAAGTGTCAGACAGGCGGCTGACAGCTGAAGGTGAGAGTCAGAATGGAGTGACAGCAGTGGCCCATGCAAGACCTCGTAGGACAAAATAGTCCATATATGTGCACCGACACAGTGGTGTTGCTTTCATCCTTTTATCTCCCATTCCGTGTTTTTTTTTTTTTTTTTTCTGTTGCACTGATTTGATTTCCCAGCTCTCCTTTTCTGCTCTGCATGACTTAATCATAATGACAGTGTCTCTGGGCCAGAGGGAAAATCTCTCTCTCTCACTCTGCAAACTTACACTGGCCATGACAAACTCGCAGTGGCACCTTTCCTTGTACTGTGTCACTGCAGAGAGCCTTGTCATGCACACCATTGTGCACACACATGCTCAAACATACCCTGTCTCCCTCTACACCTTCACTTATCTCAACCCTCCATCTTCGTTCCTCTCAATTGAACATAGTATTTCATTCAGGATCACTTTCGTCAAATGAAAACTTGACTTGAATACTTTTAATAACTTAAGTGTCGACAAATAAAGCTATCTGTTGGCGTTAGTGGTATAGTTATGCTCTGGGCAAACTCTACGCCTATCCGAGCAAGAAGTGCCCCTGCAGTTTCCAGGAAAAATTAACACTAGAGGCACTACAACAACTATGTGTTATCACTTTCACTCAAATCATGATTTGAATGGCTGATTATGACTTTATAAAAACATATTTTTCTCTCTATTACTCAGACCTTGCTATTTTATGATATCCACACACTTTTAAAACAATAAATGCTAATGCTTGTATTACAGACTCACCTAGATATATACACTTTAACATAAAAAAACTTGCACAGAATCTCACTTGATAGGGCATTGGACTTGCACAGAAGCTCACTTGATAGGGCATTGGACTTGGTGTCGGAGGTCTGTGGTTCAAGCCCAGCCATGAACTCAAGCTGACACGTGATAATACAGAGACATAAAAGTGGCACAAAATGAGGTGGTTGCTTCAGAACATTTGCTTTTTCATTTAACTTCTGCATTTTAAAACACTAATGGTTTAGTTTAGGTGTTGTTTTGGTAAGGATGCCTTTTTAAACATCTAATTTCTATTTTAAAACACTACTGGTTAGGTTTAGGCAAAAGTGTTAGGTTAGGGAGGTATGTTAAAAAAAATATTAAAAAAAAAAATCTAAAGTTTACCTTAAAACCATTTCTGAATACGACACCATTTTACTTGCTTTTGGCACCCCCAGTTATTTATTTTTTTCCTTTTATGTTCGACATACAAGACAGAAACTTTGTTCAAATTATGACAGATGTATGATATGATATTTCATTTTTGGGTGAACTATCCCTTTAAAGGCAAAATTTCTTTCTAGCACCTTCTCCAGACATTTTTTTTTCCAGATACAGCATTGAGATTGCCCTTAATAGGGTTCTTGATGTTGCATCTAACAGAAATGAAGCAAAGCCCTTTTGTGTTATTTGATAAATTAAACAAAACATTTAAAAAAAACATTTCACTTTAAAAAAAGGTTTTTCTATTCTTTAAAATAATCATCTGCTCTTCTTTGACTTTTGCAAATGTCTTGCAAAAGAGATCTAAACAATGTCTCAAACTGTACTCGACATAGATGACATAGTTTGCAATAAAAAAAAAAGAGATTTCAATATGATCTCAAATGTTTCTAGCTCTGTGATTGACTGGCCACCTGTCTAGGATGTAACTCTGCCTTTGGCCTGAGCCAGCTTTGATAGGCTCCCTGCAACCATGCATTGAATAGGCAGTTATAGAAAATGGATGGATGATAGATAGATCTCAAACATTTCTTATAAAAAACTTAATATCAACAATTGTCTATTGTCAATCTGTGTCCATTTTCAATCATCCTATACATAATTATAAGAAGATGAAAAAAACAACAACAACAACAACATCTGAAACAAAGTTGAACTCTTGAGTAATATAATGTTCCTCTCGGCAAGCTGCTGTTTTTAAGAGTCTGTTAATAAAAAAACACTTCAGTCCTTCGCACTGTACATCAAATACCATTGGATACAAATCTGTGCCATGATCCAATATTGCAAAACAATATAAGTTCAAATACACAAAGCTGTGCTGCAGTAAATGTAAGGTCATTAAATATTGAAGCAGACCCCTGGAGACCCTTCAGTGAACAATTATTTACATTTAATTGTCCGGTGGTTGCAGCTAAACTGCTTGAACCTTCTACACTCTGGCAGCAAGCATCGTGTTTGCTGCCGTATCGCCTGCAGCCCATCTCTTGTTTTAATTAGAGACAACAATACTCACACCTGTCAGCATTCAGTCAGCCAGAGAGCATGCTGTCCACCTCTCAATCTGTCCTCCTCTATTCTATCTCTCTCTCTTTTACATTATCTCTCTCAGGAGGAGCTTCGCTTGCACATGTGGGGGTCTCTCTCTTCTTCTGACCTGTAAATACTGCAGGATGTCTGGAGCAGGAGAGACTGATTCAGTCTGACGGTCCCTCCCCGACGTAATGTCTTGTGCCCTTTCTTTCACTGCCATCTTCCCTGCTCTCTTCCACTTGTCTAAGCATTTTAATGACATATGCTCACAGGCTTTCTCCAGCCATAGTACTACTAGTACAGAGCAGAGGAAGTGATGGTGTTTGAGTTATGTCAACTGATTTTTGTTCAGTTTTCATTACAAACAATGACAGAAATTAAAACAAATTTCTCTTCTCAGAGTGGGTCATTTACATCTGTGATATCTCTGTGAGTCCTTAACACCTGACACATTTGAATGTTTTGCTTCCCAATCTCTTCCTCATGCTATCTTTCTCATTCTCTTCATCTCTTACTTCCCATTTTTCATCACATTCTTTTGCTACCTGATCCTTTCAATTTTACTTTAAGGTTTGTGTCTTACAATGGTCTGTTGTATAAATTTTTAGATTATATTTTTTCATTATTATTATTTTCCAACTCATGGAACACACTCTGTTCAAAAACCCAGTGAGCTGCCTTCCTAAACACAATTTAAGCAATAATAGGCAAGTTTCCTTCATAAAAGCTGTTCCAAAATATATGGATAAGAAGAGTCTAAAATACCTTATTTTGGACAAATATTGATAAAAAACTGCATTCACATTTTATGGAAAAGGCAAATAAAATAGCATAATCTACAAAATATCACATTGATATACACCGATCAGTCACAACATTAAAACCACCTGCCAAATATTCTTTAGGTCCCTTTCGTGCCAACAAAACAGCGCCAACCCACATCTCAGAATAGCATTCTGAGATGCTATTCTTTTCACCTCAATTGTACAGAGCGGTTATCTGAGTTACCATAGACTTTGTCAGTTCGAACCAGTCTGGCCATTCTCTGTTGACCTCATTTGTCAACAAGGCATTTACGTCCACAGAACTGGATGTTCACTGGATGTTTTTGTTTTATTGTTGTTGTTTTTTGACACCATTCTGAGTAAATTCTAGATACTGTTGAGTGCGAAAATCCCAGGAGATCAGCAGTTAAAGAAATACTCAAACCAGCCCATCTGGCACCAACAATCATCCATGCAATTATCTAAACAGCCAACGTTGTGGCAGCATTGTAGTGCATACAATCATGCAGATATGGGTCAGGAGCTTCAGTTAATGTTCACATCAATAATCAGAATGGGGAAAAAATTATATCTCAGTGATTTGGACCGTGGCATGATTGTTGGTGCCAGATGGGCTGGTTTGAGTATTTCTGTAACTGAGTCTCTAGAATTTACTCAGAATGGTGCCAAAAACAAAAATAAAACATGCAATGAGCGGAAGTTCTGTGGATGGAAATGCCTTGTTGATGAGAGAGGTCAACAGAGAATGGCCAGACTTGATAGAACCGACAAAGTCTACGTTAACTCAGATAACCGCTCTAAAATTGTGGTGAGAAAAATTGCATCTCAGAATGCAATTCTGAGATGCGTGTTGGCGCTGTTTTGGCATGTTGTGGCTGATCAGTTTGTGTATATATATACATATACATGCAGTCACCAGTTTATTATTACAAAATAAACCCAGACAGAGAGATGTGGGGCGAGGTTTATTTGCATGGCTTTGTACCAAATACATAATTAATTGGAAATAAAATAATAATTTGAGTTGAAATTATCGTATTGGCTTATTTTAAGAAATCTGAAGGATTCGATAAGTAGGCAAGACGACTCGCTCTAGATGGTGCTTTTGTAGGCAATAGACAGCAATGTACATCACTAGGTTTTGGAACAGAGATTTCTCTAGCTGAGATAAATACCCCAATACACACATGCACACGCATATTGCTCTGTCTCCATCCACGTCCTACATAATTTTGGAGCAGGGGAGCACTAGAGCAAGCATGGTGATTAAAAGGGTCTTGGTGGTCCTGCTCAGGTCTAGTTTATGACACTGTGGCCCATACTGCTGTCGTGCTGAGTGGCTGCCTCCTCTAGGGATCTCAGGTTGAAATCTGGTTCAGGTCTCCACTGGGAACAGCTCTACTGTTGCGACATCATTAATTAAACTCAGAGAATTCCACCAGCCATAGAGACCAGTCCCTCGTTCTCTCTATCGCTCTGTAGTTCACTCTATCGCTCTGTAGTTCACTTTTTCTTTTTCTCTTGCCTACTACTTAGTCTTTGTTGCCTCATCCCTCCACCATCACCATATCAAGTTATATAAATCTAAAACTCTAGCTCTCCCTTATTTTTATATTTCCACTCACTTGTTTAAGCATTTGCATCCAGGGAATAGCAGCTTGTTGCAGGTAGGAGGGTTGGGCCGGTTGGTTATGCTGCACACCCAGCCCCTAATCAGGCTTATCAAGCCCTCGAGAGGGATAAAGGCAACCAGAGGTGGCAGTTCGAGAGAGAGTTATAGGCAGGTGCCCTGATGTTTTTGTCTTTGTGTTCAATTAAATATGATTTTGATGCTTCATTCGGTTCTCGCCTCTTCCTTTCCCTTGTCACCTTGTTACACTGATACCGAAAACCAGGAAGGAGAAGAGATGCGCCATAGTAGAGTCCTCACCACTACTATCCATCCCAACGAAGCAGCCGCAGCCATCCGCAGGGGGACGGAGGAGCCAGGCCGTCTGAGATCGGTGGAACGGCCACCAACCGCGAGGGGAGGAGGGACTCCTAGGCGACCGCCTCGATTGTTCAGGGCCACTGCTAGGGGTGGAGAAGTCCCCTACCGGCAGCTAAAATGCGGTGGGGTCAAGAGAGGACTGCCGAACACAAGCTGGAAGTGGCTCCTAGCCGACCACCTGGAGCGGTCAGCGCCACTGACAGGGGCGGAGGAGACCCCTGCTGGCTGCTAAAATGTGGTGGGGCAATATTTCTGCCAGGGGCTGGAGGACTACCTCCGATCTGCCCGAGGAGACACAGCTGTCATTGGTTCCAGCGTATAGAAGAACCGGCGAGTACGTTTTTTTTTTCTCTCTCTCTCTCTCCCACTCCATGTTGGCCTTTCCCACTCATTTTTTGTTGATGTTTTTTCCCTCCCCATGTCACCCTCCCAGGTCCAAAGATGCGGGGATGACCTCCCAGCAGTTGCGTCCGGAAGGGCACTGCCCTGCATGTGTTTATGTTTGGGGCTATGGCCATCCCATTGCAGGACGTAGTCCAGGCGGTCCTCAGCTAAAATTTGCTGCGGCGCGAGCTGGGCCTCCCCAACAGCGGCAGCAGGTGGAAGGCCCATTGGGTTTGCGCCAGCGGGCGGCGATGGCCGACTACTCAAAGAAACTGAGGTATTCCTCCGGCTCGTCCTGGGGGCCCATCTTTTGGAGTAGCAGCTGTGGCTTTGTCACGGCTTCCGGGACCATGTTGGAGGAACCGCCTGGAGTTAACCAGCTCCGCAAGGCCTGCCGATCCTCGGCTTGGGCTTGGAGGAGCTCAAGGATATGCGATTCTTGCGCAAGGAGGGCTTGGTGGTGGGTCTCCTAGATGCTGGCCTGGGCATGGATGACTTTGTCCAGTGGTGAGGTGTCCATGGCAACCAGTCTTAGTCCTTATCTCGGGTTTCAGCACCAGTATAGAAAATTCAACAATAAAGAAGCAGGAAGTGGGATGGCAGTCCAGGTAAATCAAGCTTTAATGGTTTTTCCCAGTCTAACAAACAGTCTTTGGCTCTTCAGCTTCATAGCAGGGCATTTATTCTTCAGCTTCACAACAAGGTATCTACTTTAGGTTTTGTCATAAGGATTACATAACCTCCTCTCTCACAGAGAGAGCACTCGCGGCCGATACTACAGATGATGGTTCACTCTCCGTCTCTGTTGCGGATGTAACCCGATCCTTTCGACGGGTGAACATCCGTAAAGCCGCGGGTCCAGACGGCATTCCGGGCCGCGTCATCAGAGCATGCGCGAACCAACTGGCTGGTGTTTTTACGGACATTTTCAACTTGTCCCTCTCCCTGTCTGTAGTCCCCACATGCTTCAAAACATCAACCATTGTGCCTGTACCGAAGCAATCAAAAATCACTTGCTTAAATGACTGGCGTCCTGTTGCCCTCACCCCCATCATCAGCAAATGCTTTGAGAGGTTGATCAGAGATCACATCTGCTCTGTTCTGCCCACCTCTTTGGACCCATTGCAGTTTGCCTACCGCAACAACCGCTCCACTGATGATGCCATTGCATCTACAATACACACTGCTCTTTCCCACCTGGAAAAAAGGAACACATATGTGAGAATGCTGTTTGTAGACTACAGCTCAGCATTCAACACCATAGTGCCCTCCAAGCTTGATGTGAAACTCCGGGCTCTGGGCTTAAACAGCTCGCTGTGCAGCTGGATCCTGGATTTCCTGTCAGGCAGACGTCAGGTGGTTAGAATGGGCAGCAACATCTCCTCATCACTGACCCTCAACACTGGAGCCCCGCAGGGCTGTGTTCTCAGCCCATTCCTGTATTCCCTTTACACACATGACTGTGTGGCAACACATAGCTCCAATGCCATCATTAAGTTTGCTGACGATACGACGGTTGTAGGTCTGATCACTGACAATGATGAAACAGCCTACAGAGAGGAGGTGCACACTCTGACACGCTGGTGTCAGGAGCACAACCTCTTCCTCAACGTCAGTAAAACCAAGGAGCTTGTGGTGGACTTCAGGAAGAAAGACAGAGAACACAGCCCCATCACCATTAATGGAGCACCGGTGGAGAGAGTCAGCAGCTTCAAGTTCCTCGGTGTCCACATTACTGAGGAACTCACATGGTCCGTCCACACTGAGGCCGTTGCGAAGAAGGCTCACCAGCGCCTCTTCTTCCTGAGACGGCTGAGGAAGTTTGGAATGAACCACCACATCCTCACACGGTTCTACACCAGCACTGTAGAGAGCATCCTGACTGGCTGCATCACCGCCTGGTACGGCAATAGCACCGCCCACAACCGCAAAGACTTGCAAAGGGTGGTGCGAACTGCCAGACACATCATCTGAGGTGAGCTTCCCTCCCTCCAGGATATATATAACAGACGGTGTGTGAATAAAGCTCGGAGGATCATCAGAGACTCCAGTCACCCGAGTCATGGGCTGCTCTCACTGCTTCCATCAGGCAGGCGGTATCGCAGCATCAGGACCCGCACCACCCAACTACATGACAGCTTCTTCCCACAAGCAATAAGACTTTTGAACACATGATCTCTCACGATCAACAATCAGCACTGCACTTTATTAATCATCACTCTGTCAATATATTCTCCCAATTCAATTAGTGTTTATATATATTTATACCCGTATCTAGTGTATGTGTATTCTACATTGTGTGTATTGTGTACATTTGTTATGTAAATTGTTGTGTAAGTATGTGTACATTTGTTATGTAAATTGTTTTGTGTAAATATGTTGTTTATTGTAAAGTGGTTTATGTCTCTTCACTGTCATGACTGCTATGTTACTCGGAACTGCACACAAGAATTTCACCTACTGTTGCACTTGTGTACACAGTAGTGTGACAATAAAGTGATTTGATTTGATTTTGATTGATTTAAATATCTAAGTTCAGCAGCTTTGCAGCGTTTAGCTTCACATAGTGTCAGATCTGTGTGACTGGACTCTCTTTCCCTCAGTGGTGTTCTCGGCGGCTTTTCAAGCCCATCTCCGTCATCAATGTAACGAGACACAGGTGTTACGCACCATTAATCAACAGGTGAAGGCCCTTACCGCTTCCTCTGTCCCCAGTGACAGACACATGATCACGCCCTGCTCCACACAGCTACATAATGATTATCACACAGCTGCTATGTTATGACGTTTAATTTTGTAACTGATCACCAAAGAGCACTGAAAGAAATAGACTTATATAAAAAAAAAAATCACATCACAGCATATCAGCCCTGCTGAAAAGACCATTTTCGACCAGCATGGTCTTTTTAGTGAAGCTGATTAAAAAGGATAACTTTTTGGTTAACTGCTGGTTATCTAGTTAAGAAGCCTGGCAGGGACAACAGAAAACAAGCATATATTTCCATTCTGGTATATGCAGCTGGTTTGGTGTTGATGGACCAACACAACATTTTCATGGAGCTGGTTGAACAAGTAACTCCCAATGGTTAAGCTGGTTAAGAAGCCTGGTGGAGACAACAGCATATCAGCATCCAAAATGCAACATATGCTGGTCTTTTCAGTAGGAATGTCAAATTATGTGCACTTACTGCTAGGCAAAATCTTTAACAGTAATTCATCAAATTAAAGGGAAGCCTATGCTGTATTTAAATTTGTCAAACTTTTATTTTCCATTTGAGGAGAATTAGGGCTTGGTTTGCTCATATTCCTATTCATCATCCTCTCTCATTAGAGCTGAGGAACATCACGGTGCCACCCCTCTCCTGAGCATGGCCAGCACGGTTACCAACCATAATTGCACCGAGCCTTTTGATGGTGTCCAGTTTTCCATTTTCAGCACAGTGGCACCAGAATGATGAGCGTGATAGAGGTGATAGAAAGTACTATGATGTATATGCCATTTCCACTGAGGACATCATAAAGGGCCCAGGCATGAAAAGACCACATAACACACACACACACACACACACACACACACTCGCACTCACTCTCTCTCTCTCTCTCTCTCTGTCTTTTACTTTCTTCCCCCCTCATCTCACACTCAGGACACTAGAAGTGTTCTCTGCATTTGTTGGCATTGTCTGCTGGTTTACAAGATGAAAGTCACATGTTTGGCAACCTTCAAAAGCATGAGGCAGAAGACCTGAAAGTCACTTTTGTCTCTGACACTTCTAGTTACACACTATTTAGCACATGGAGAGTGCGTGTCTTTATGTGTGTGCATACCATACTCATGTCTGAAAGGCAGAGTGGTCTGGTGGAACACAACATACTGAGAAACATAAAGCTGTAATTTTTTTACATATTAGGTGATGCTTTTATATACCATCTATGCAATTGTATGTTTGGAATTGAGAATTAAAGGAAAATATGTCTGTTTAATATTATTAACCTATGTATAATATAATTATGTGAAAAAGGGTGGAATATGGCTTGACTCTGCATGGACCAGTAAGAAAGGATAGTTCACCAAAAAATCATATTCCTCACCCTCATGCCATCCCAGATGTGTGTGATTTTCTTCCTTACTAAGAACACAAATCATGATTATTAGAAGAAAATTTCAGCTCTGTACACACCCACACCTTTCATATCACATCTGAGCATTTCATATACTTTTATGCTGACTTATTTGATTTTTGGAGCTTAAAAATTTTGGCACCCATTCACTTGCATTTTTATGGGCCAAAAGAGCAGAGAAATTCCACTAAAAATCTTCTTCTTCTTCTGCAGAAGAAAGAAAGTCATACACATCTTGAATGACCCTTTTCAGTGAACTATTCCTTTAGATCAGAGTCTATTAACATTTGTTGCCTACATTGATTAAACCCATGTGGGATGTTTCTGAGCCAAGACCTACCAGCAGTCAGCCCATCAGAACTGTAGTATATGACATTTTTTTTTATGAAAGCACCTTTCCTTCACAAATGCTGTAAAAAAAAATCATAATGTCAACATTTAGATAACCAAAATCGTCACTGAGAGAACATTCCTGACATCACAGAACTTTGTTTTGTCCTGCAATAAATGTGAATCTGCAATTTTTGACCAAGTCTGAAATATATGTGAATCTCCCTCTTATGTTTTTAAAAAGGCCTACTACTATCAGACTGACAAAATTGCCAGAGTAAATGGGGTTTGAGATATTATATTCTGGATGGTTCAGGAAACTTATTTAGTCCACTTTGAGAAACATGAACAATCATCAGTCCACATTTGCAGCGTACTAAATGGAATGACAAAAATAATGACTGTTTTCAAACAGGGATATGAGTAAGTAGAGGGGCATGGGTAGCTCAGCAAATATTGATGCTGACTACCACCCCTGGAGTCACGAGTTCGAATCCAGTGTGTGCTGTGTGACTCCAGCCAGGTCTCCTAAGCAACCAAATTGGCCCAGTTGCTAGGGAGGTTAGAGTCACATGGGGTAACCTCCTTTTAGTCGTGATATGTGGTTCTCACCTCTCAATGAGGTGTGTGGCAAATTGTGCGTGGATCACAGAGAAAAGCATGAGCCTCCACATGCTATGAGTCTCCGTGGCAACTGAGACTTGTCCTCCAACACACGGATTGAGGTGAGTAACCATGCCACCACAAGGACCTAGTAAGCATTGGGAATCAGGCATGCCAATATTGGGGAGAAAAAGGGATAAAAAAGAGAAAGTAGAAAAAAAATAATTGGCTAATTTCATTCGTAATAAATAAAATACAATAGTTAGGCCTAAATTTATCCTCATTCAGGAGAAAATGTAAAAAAAAAATAAACTCTTCTGTATACAATTATTGTTAATACAATTCCCTTGCAAAAAACTGGCACACATAGTGTACGTCAGTACAAACAGACAGGCATGTCAGTGTATTGGATAACCTTACTAATTTTTGGTTACCTATTATTTGTGACAGCAATCCCATTCGTTTTGAGCTTTTCCAGGTTTGTGAGGGGATAGTTTGTTTACCTTCAGAGGTATTGTGTTTTGATGTTCTTAATCAGACAACATTTAGACAACAAAGCCTGTAAAAGGGGAAAAAAATCCCCTCCAAGTCTTGCTGGAAAACTAGAGCGGCTGATTTACTTAAACACCTCAAAGCATTTATGTTTTTCTCTTCTTTTTATCCAAAAGCCAGCTCTCTATGGAACCATTTCCTTTACTTTCATTAGCTCCATCTATTTAGTTCTCATATGTCCACCTAAGCCCAGAGAAATGCTTATGAAGGGTGTGTTTAGTTAAACGTATTTACCATCACATAGTATGCAGAGTATTCATACTCATCCAAAAAAAAGAGCAAGACAAATTGTTCCATAGCTGCTATTCAGACTGTTCTCTGGTTAAAAGAAACGTGATATAAAAGGAAGGCTTGATCACTGACACATTGTTTTCAGTGACCCAACATTGTATCGCTCTCTCCTTCTCACACTAATTTTCTCTCACCAACATCCTAATAAAATACCTTAACCTAGAACGCTTGGGCTTGTGCAAGTAATATGCTGACCGCACATACACTTTCAGCCTATCATCACTCTCTCTGCTTCAGTCCCATATCGTTTATATGGCTGCAGTCCACTTTGCTGCTATTATACTGCTCTTCGTGGTAACATTATCACTTAAGATAAGGCTTTAATGAACTGCACTCTCATTTAGGGGCACTCTGCCCTTAATCCAATTTCATAACGTTAGCACCTTTATCACTGGCCTTCCCGAAGACCCTAGCAGTGCATCCACCCCATTTCCTATAACAGATAGGCCATCCTCTGGCCTAGTATTAACCTATCTATGTTCAGTCAGGCTCCAAAAGAACCACTGAGGAGTTGATTAAAACTATTTTAAGTGGTGATTCCTATTCGGGGGGGGGTATTTATTTATTTATTGCAGGCATGCAAGGGCAGGGTTGTGGGGAGCTGGGTTCTAGCCAAGTGGCAGCACAGCATGCCAGTATCTGCTGCCTGACTCACTGATTTGGGCTAATGTCCTTAGGGGACCGACCGGAGACCACTGTCAACTGGTCCCGGAGGCCAGCCAGATTGAACCCCTGCCAGCAAATTTGAAAAGATAGAAAATCATTTAGTCACACTGATGGTACATTAGCATTTTTCAAGACACCGTAGTAGGATGAAATAACTCCACAGTATTAAACTCCATTTGAAGTCAAAGCTCTCATAGTACCACCATATGTATAAATAAATTACAGAATAAACAGATAGATAAATATAGGCTACACATGAAAAGAACTCAACAGGATCTAAATCATAACATGCAAAAAAGACTGCGCTAATTACAGTGTGGCTCACATAATTTTCCCTCTTACAGAGAAGCACTCTGAAACTTAAAGGACAAAAGCAAAACTGAAGTAAAAATGTTTCCAGCACAACAATGATGTGAACACAGACAGAAATCAGAGAAATAAAAGAATGAAGGACACGTAGGTGTGTTGAGAGCAAAGTCCTTCACTCACTGAATTCAAAACTGTATTCAGAGCATACAGGTAAAACCTCTTTTGTTCCATGGGAGCAATCAATATAACTAAATAGTTCAGTGCGCAGCATCTTGTTCTGCTTTTATCAGGGAACAACGGTTACAGTCAAGTAACCCAAGACGCCCTTTCAAAAAGCTTATGATGCTGCACTGAGTAAGCACTTTGGGAACGAGAATACCCATGCCACCGCACAGTGAATGTCCAGAACCCTTACGATTGTGTACTGTGTTCACAAGAGTGCAAGAGGTCTCAGACATTAGTTTGTGATGTCGACTCAAGGACATATGAGCCCGGAGTGACATGAACATCCAAACTATAAAATCTAATGAATGTGTGCGGAGAGGACCAGCCTGCTGCATCATAAACATGCTGCAGAGGGACACTTCTAGCCAAGGCTTTAGAGGAGGCGATACCTACTGGCGAAGCTTGACCGCGCACCTCGTAGTCCAGGGCAATAGCATCCCTCACCCAATGCGACATAGTCTGCTTGGTGGCGGTCGCCCTACTGTTCCAGCCACCATGGCAAATGAATAGTTGCCCTGACTTACGCCACTGGCTAGTGCGGTAGACATAAGTCTGAAAGGCACAGACTGGGCAAAGTCTGTGAAGTCTATCCTGCTCCGGCGTTGTAAACGGCAGGGAGCAGAAGGCTTCGAGAGTGACCGGATGTAAGGTCAAGAAAGGAACCTTAGGCATGTAGTCAGGGTGAGGTGAGGGTGCAAAATTGCTTTAGCCATTCCTGGGGCAAAATATAAGCAGGCTGGCAAGACAGACAGAGCCTGTAGATCCCCAATTCTTTTTAGACAGGTGATTGCCACAAGAAAAACTATCCTAAGAGTCAGAAGTTTACCAGACGCTGACTCTAGAGGTTCGAAGGGGGCCTCAACCAGACAATCAAGGACTATTGCTAAGTCCCATGTAGGGATCCTGGTCCTAGCAGGAGGCCTCAGTCGTATAGCTCCACGAAGCGAGCGAGTAGATGATACACGTGCCCCGTCCAGAGGGGGGCTACCCCCACAAGGCTGGGCGCAAAACCATCAGGGTTTTTTCCTTTTTAGAAATAACTGCCCTGAGGTCTTGCTTTGGGGGCTGCTGAGGGTGACGAACCGGACCCCAGTCTTTACAAGGGGGAGCACGATTCGCCACGCTATGTTTTTGAGCCTCCCTTCTAGAAGGACCGGGGCGGCGCTGGGTGGTCGACGGCCCCTCCCCCTGAAAGTGGCAAGGAAGGAATTGCCCGAAGGCTTCCTGGAACCTGGTGATAACTATATTCATATTGTCACCAAATAAGCCAGAAGGCGAAACCAGTGCATTGAGAAGGAAAGTTTTGTCCTTGTCTCTGATGCCCAATAGGTTAAGCCATAAGTGTCTCTATGTGCTGACTAAAGCAGACATAGACCGGCCAATGGCGTGGGCCGTCTGCTTGGTCATGCAGAGAGACAGATCCGTGGCTTGATGAAGCTCAGAGAAAGCCTCTTCGTCGACCGTGGTGCCCACACTCAGGTCCTTCATCAGATTAGCCTAGTACACCTATAACAATGCCATAGTGTGCAGGGCAGCACCAGCCTGACCTGCTGCCTGATAAGCCTTCCCCACAAGGTGGTGTGGAGGTGGTCCTGCCCAGTTTTGTGGGGAGAGTGGGTCTCTTTAGCGATGATGCCAAGCCAGGCGAGAGATAACCTGCAAGTGTCACTTCTACAAGAGGCATCACCGAATACCCCTGAGCCTCACCACCCACGATAGTCGAATATGTCAACGTCGAGGGCACACTGCGCATGCGTCAACCTTCACAAAAGCTTACTGGGATAACTCCGTCGAATTGATCCCCAATCCTTGATTTTCTTCTTTCATATTTGTTCATAAACCTAAATTTTAAACTTTACAAACGTGTGAATATATCTCCGATACTAGTCTTTAAAAAAAAAAAAAAAAAAAAAAAAAATAATCAGATTTCTTTGATATCGCTATTTATATCCAACTTTCCGAAACTTTCGCTACTATTCTTAGCCCGCTAGCACTGCACGCGTGGTCTCTCGCCAATCGATCGTCTTACTTACACCTCTACACCTGTATAACTGAAAGCTATAATTCGCCATTATAGCACATCTGCTATAATGGCGAATATAGCGGATGTGTGTCTAACTCTACCTCTGTGTGCAGGTGAAGACACCTTTGAACTGCATTCGGTGCAGTTGGAGCTGGAATCCGTCGAGAGGCAGATCCAGGACCTGCTAGAGAGACAGGCCGAGCTGCGAGATCGGCGGTCCGCGCTTGAAGCATCACGCGCCGATGCTCACAGGTCAGTGGTTCATCATTTTTTGACTCCGTCCTCGTCTACTCCGTGTGTTTCTCTGCACAGGACGCGATCCTCCCTGGCTTCATTCACTCCGGCACCGACACATCACCATGGACCCTGGGTGATTCCACGGCGGAAGACGCGAGCCAGGACCAGACCAAGGACCTCCCCGCCCCTCCCGGCCTTCGAGATCTCCACCCGGAACCGCTTCTCACCTCTTCGCGAGTCGGAGCGCGACGACGCCGTGATCATCGGCGATTCGACCGTCCGTCATGTCCGCGCTATCTCTGGCAAAGGTAAGGTGCGCACTCACTGCTTTCCTGGTGCTCGTGTTCTTGATGTCTCTATGCAGGTTCCCGAGATCCTGAATGGTGACGAGCGCGTCGGAGCTGTCGTGCTGCACGTGGGAACGAACGACACCAGGCTGCGGAAGACGGAGGTACTGAAGGAGGACTACAGGAGCCTGATCGAGACGGTACGCAGCACTTCGCCAGAAACAACGATCGTCGTGTCTGGACCGCTTCCCACGTACCGACTAGGACAAGAAAGGTTCAGTAGATTATTTGCTCTAAATGAATGGTTAATGTCGTGGTGTAATGAACAGAGACTGCTCTTTGTTAATAATTGGAATCTGTTTTGGGAGCGACCTAGGCTCTTCCGTCCTGATGGCCTTCACCCCAGCAGAGTCGGAGCGGCTGTTCTGTCGGACAACATCTCCAAGACGCTACACACCATATGACTATAGAACATTATATAGAAACTGTGTCTATTCCTCGTTTAGTAAAGCCAAACAATATATCTACTGTAGGATCTAGGAAAAATCTAATTGTAATTAAACCAGAAAATCTCAATATCAGTGAACAAAAACAATTTCTAAAGCTAGGTCTTCTAAACATTAGATCGCTCACACCTAAGGCGGTTATTGTAAATGAAATGGTCTCAGATAATAGTTTTGATGTATTTTGCCTTACTGAAACCTGGCTTAAACCAAATGATTATTTCGGTCTAAATGAGTCTACTCCGCCAGGATACTGTTATAAACATGAGCCCCGTCTGATTGGTCGTGGCGGCGGTGTTGCAACAATCTATAGAGATATTCTTAATGTTACTCAGAAAATAGGTCACAGGTTTAATTCGTTTGAAGTACTTGTGCTAAATGTTACACTCTCAGATGTAAGAAAAAAATCCCTATTATCTCTAGCCTTGGCTACCGTATATAGACCTCCAGGGCCTTACACTGTTTTCCTAAAAGAGTTTGCAGACTTTCTATCAGATCTATTGGTCAATGTTGATAAAGCAATAATTGTTGGAGATTTTAACATACACGTAGATAACACAAATGATGCGTTAGGGGCTGCGTTTACAGATTTGTTAAACTCCTTCGGGGTCACGCAAAACGTCAGTGGTCCCACTCATCGCCTAAATCATACGCTAGATTTAATTATATCTTATGGAACCAATCCAACCGATATAGATATTATACCGCAAAATGATGATGTCACTGATCATTACATGGTAACTTGCATACTACGTACCACTGAAATCTGTCATATTGCGCCACGTTATCGACCAAGCAGAACAATCCTTCCAACCACAATAGATAGATTCACAAATAGCTTACCTGATCTATCTCAGCTGCTCAGTGAACCCAAACAAACAGATGAACTAGAGGAAATGACTAGCAGTTTGAGCACCATTTTCTCTGGTACATTAGATATTGTTGCACCAATTAGATTAAAAAAGTTTAGAGAAAAAACTAGAGCACCATGGTACAACAGTGCTACGCATGCTATCAAGAGAGAAACTCGTAACTTGGAGCGTAAATGGAAACAAACTAATTTAGAGGTCTTTAGAATCGCATGGAAAGACAGTATGTCACGTTACAAAAAGGCTCTAAAAACAGCCAGGGCTGAGCACCTCCGCAAACTAATAGAAAATAACCAAAATAATCCAAGGTTCTTATTTAACACCGTGGCTAGACTAACAAATAAACAGAGATCACCTGAGCAAAATATTCCTTTACAGTTTAGTAGTAATGATTTTATGAATTTCTTCACTGAGAAAATAGAAAACATCAGAAACACAATTGTAAACACAATTGTTAATGTACAATCTTTAATGGTGTCTTATGATTCAGCCTCAATTATCGCCCCTCAAGAACAACTACACCGCTTTACAACTATAGGACAGGAAGAGCTAAATAAACTTATCATTGCATCTAAACCAACAACATGTTTACTAGATCCAATACCCACTAAACTACTGAAAGAAGTGTTACATGTAGTGGAAGAGCCTCTTCTCAATATTATTAACTCGTCTTTATTTTTAGGTCATGTTCCAAGAATATTTAAGCTGGCAGTTATAAAACCTCTCATTAAGAAACCACAATTAGATCCAAATAACCTAGCAAATTACAGACCCATCTCAAATCTTCCATTTATGTCTAAAATATTAGAAAAAGTTGTGTCCGCTCAATTGTGCTCTTTCTTGCAAGAAAATGATATCTATGAAAAATTTCAGTCAGGATTCAGACCGCATCATAGCACAGAAACTGCGCTAGTTAAAATTACAAATGATTTACTTTTAGCTTCTGACCAAGGCTGCATCTCAATATTAGTTCTACTCGATCTTAGCGCTGCGTTCGACACTATAGATCATAAAATACTCTTGGATCGACTACAAAACTACACTGGTGTTCAGGGACAGGCATTAAGCTGGTTTAGATCGTACTTATCAGACCGTTACCATTTTGTCTGTTTAAATGGGGAAAAATCAAAAATAACGTCAGTAGACTATGGAGTGCCACAAGGATCTGTGTTAGGCCCTCTATTATTCTCAATATATATGCTACCACTTGGTAAAATTATAAGAAAACATGGAATTAATTTCCACTGTTATGCTGATGACACTCAATTATATATCTCATCACGACCAGATGAAAACATTAACTTATCTAACTTGACAGAGTGTCTTAAAGATATAAAATGTTGGATGACGCGTAATTTCCTGTTATTAAATTCCGATAAAACGGAGGTATTACTTATTGGTCCAAAAAACTACCCACAAAATCCCTTACAATACAACTTTAATTTAGAAGGATGTCCTGTTACATTATCCACTACAGTAAAAGACCTGGGTGTTATACTAGACCGCAACTTGACTTTCGAAAATCATATTTCATCTGTTACGAGAACAGCCTTTTTCCACCTTAGAAACATTGCTAAGCTACGTAACATGCTATCTGTTTCTGATGCAGAAAAGTTAGTTCATGCATTCATGACCTCGAGACTAGATTACTGTAATGCTTTATTAGCTGGTTGCCCTGCATCCTCAATAAACAAGCTACAGTTAGTCCAAAATGCAGCCGCTAGAGTTCTTACTAGGTCAAGAAAATATGATCATATAACACCGATTTTATCATCTCTACACTGGCTACCAATTAAGTTCCGTATCAATTACAAAGTATTACTACTGACCTATAAAGCCCTAAATGGTTTATCTCCGGTGTATTTAACGGATCTTCTATCGCCATACAATCCATCGCGCTCTTTAAGATCACTAAATTCGAGGCTTCTGGTCATACCTAGGATATCTAAGTCCACTAATGGAGGGAGGGCGTTCTCACATTTAGCTCCTAAACTCTGGAATAGCCTTCCCGATATTGTTCGAGGCTCAGACTCGCTGTCCCAGTTTAAAACTAGATTAAAGACACATCTCTTTAACCAAGCATTCACATAATGCTAACTTTTTATACTACTGCTGAATCAGTTATAATGCATTAATATTATGAACATCAGCTATGCTAATTATTTCCCATCTGCTTTTCTGCTGTTATCTCGGGACGCCAGTCCCGAGGTAAATAGCGTTCGTCAGCTCCAGTTTGTATCCAGCCTCTCACGGAGACTTCAGATGCCCCATCACCATGGACAAGGATCTTAAAATGGGATACATAGACTAATTATTGCCAACAAAAGCCTTCATCAGCCAAACAAGTACAATTGCATCTAAGTGAACTTCTGGAATTTAATCAAGGATGGACTTCAAAGACACTGGTCACTAATCTTGCAGTTCAAACACATTCACTGTCTAAATACTGACCCTTAGCACTTAATAAGTTTAATAATTTTTTAAATTATGTTTTTTGACTATAAATAATTCTTATTTACATTATTCATGATGTTAGCCAGAGGGGAACTGGCCCCCACAGTGAGTCTGGTTTCTCCCAAGGTTATTTTTCTCCATTAACAATCATCTTTTGGAGTTTTGTGTTCCTTGCCACAGTCGCCTTCGGCTTGCTCACTGGGGTTATTAATACAATTATTATTTAATTATTTTTAAACACGATAAAGAATCATATCTTATCTAATTCCACAACAGGGCTCCAAACAAAAAAAAAAAAAAATCAATTAAGGAGCCAATGGCTCCTACAGGGGGAAAAACAGGCGCCAAATATTTTAAATTTTTTTAACTCCATCCATTCCTTTTCGTCCCGCAGCTCGCTAACAGTGTAGTCTGTGGAGCATTCTTCGCAATTATGTGATCACGTGCATTTTTATGCTTGTTACTGTCACCGTGTTTTCTAACAGTCTCTTTTTTGAAATTGTTAGTTCCTGCAATGAACTCCGTTTTCCCCGCTATTTCTTTGATATAAACTTTTGTTATGTATCTCGGGAAATGTAAAGCAAATTTTAAAATCAAAAGGGAGTAAACTTTTACTGTCACCAATGGCGACCTTGACAGAAATTACACTCACAAATAAATTTATTTGGTCACAAATGCGACCATTTTTAGTCGCAGTTTGGAGCCCTGCACAAGGATGATGATTTATCGACTTTATAGACATTACATTTTTATCGTCTGTTAATGCTGAACTTCTGTAAAGCTGCTTTGAAACGATGTGTGTTGTGAAAGGCGCTATACAAATAAAATTGACTTGACTTGACTTGACAAAGCAACAGGAAGTATAAGGATTCCTCCATGAATGAGAATGCTTGTTATGGAGGTCATAGAAGAAAGGAAGGGACTGATATAGCGGTCCCTTCTCTTTTTTTATTTATTTATTTAATTTTTTAAATGTATTTATTTTTGGCCACCAGACAGAAATCTGTCTTCTAGTTTCGACCGTTTGGGGGGAGCGTTTGTTCACTTGGCCAGTCTAACTATAGTCTGGCAACAGCCCGAGTAACCACCTCGAGTAATTCCTCAGCCGCTTTATTATTGTGCGTGGAATGTACAAAGGTTCAGCGTCCCCCTCGTGAACCGAAGAGGCGCCGAGTCGCGCTTCAGGCTTACGAGAAGGATCAGCTGGATCTGGGGAGAGAGTGAGCGATAGGGATGGACCCATCTCTCGTTCCTTAGCCAGATCTATGCGAGAGCCCCACGACGAAAGAGTGGGCACTGGCTCTTGGAAGTAAGCGAGATGAGTGTGAAGCATTTTGACTGTAAACAGATCGCAATGCCTGCACCCGCCCTGCCGCAACGCAAGAGCAGCATGCTCTTCCCCCAAACACACAAAACAAAACGTGTGTGTCCGTTTCAGCCATAGAGCATAAACATGAGAACACACACCACTTGCTTTGTTTATCAGTCATTGTTTTTCTTCTTTTTTTTAAAGAAAAGAGAAAGAGAAAGGTTTCTGCGCACTGCCTAACAATTCTAACTCCTAACAGAGGAAAGTAGAAAGTTTCTGACAGGCTCATGAAGCACACACACACACACAGAGGGATCTGAAGACAAAAGATCTGACGATGAACCTGTGACGCATCTATTTATAGCCCTGCTACAGGTGCATCCAATGATTATACCAGCAGAGGCTATAAATTCCGGTCAATGTTCATTGACGTGTTGCTCTCATATTCACAGTTGGTCACACCTAAAGTTGTTCCCAAAGCGCAAACTCAGCGCAGCATCATAAGTGTAGCTTTTTGAAAGGGAATATCCAGTGCTGAGCGGATTACTTGCCAATTGTAATCAGGTACTGATTACAAATTACATGACAAAAAATTCAAACAGAAACAAAATATTGTATATTACATTTATGATTTGATATATTCCAATTTCTCGTGGATTCTTTCAACTGAATTCTGTATGTTTTAATCGTTTGTTTGGTGCATATATCATCAAATTCATAAAAATGTTTGCAACTGTATATTTCCATGTTTTCCCCCATGATGCTGATAGAGGTCTAGGTACTCCATTAATGACAGAATCAAATATATTTGAGTTTAACAGGCATTTCTTGTTTGAGTTTCTAAAAAAAAACAAATGTAGTCATGGAATTTCACCATTTTACAAACGGCATCCACGTGTAGTATGTGATCAGTCCAGTTATATTTGTGAATCATCGTCACAAAAGCATTTTATCATAACAATCCCGTGGCTGTGCTGAGGGAAACTTCAAAGCATTTACCTTGATCCACATACCCACCATAGGACAGGTCAGTGACGGGGGAGGAGGCTGAGCATGTCTGGCTGTCTGTTGTGATTTGAAGAGTGTCCACTATGTCCCATTGTACAATCTTTTTTCCATGACAGTGTTGTTTCAAAATCATAATGGCAGGTAAACAACTAATGTTTATGTGATTTTTCTATCCATGATACCAAAAGTACAAGTGTAAATACAGATTATCTTTTATATTGCTGTGCTAGAAGTCACTACTGTAATTGATATACTTTATTGAGTCCCCCATTGTTATCACACACAAATGTACTCACATTTACACACACATACAAGCAAAAAGCTGTTCCAAACCCATGTCACTCTCCTGACTCCATGTAACTCATTGAAGTGAAAACACTAGACTGGTACAAATGGAGTGAGAGAGGGAACAAAAGGATGATAACTAAGTGAGACCGTCAGGTTCATTCAGGTGTGCTGTCCCAGAAACTTCCAGCAAAGTGATCTTCAGCCACTGTTAGATTGGCAACCCAATTCCTCAAGTGCTTCTTGTACAGCAACAACTGATACATCTGTGAGTCATTCCACTGGCACAACAGACCTGTCAGCCATTTACTATTATACTTTTATTTTCCACCAGTCATCCTCATTGTATAAATCTTAAATACAAGACCTTCAAGGGTTTAAACAATAACCTTTAAAACATCCTAACAACATTGAAATGTTCTGATATTTTTGTATGTCCTTGTTAGCTCTGACCAACTTCAATAAATAGTTATGTTTACAGTAGTTCTATCATGATGCAAATTTTTACCGAATGTTCTGGTACCCGGAAACCGACCCTATTCTGCCATGTTTCTGACTAGCAGCAATTCTCATCAAACATATTTGCATCAATTCAAATGTGTTTACCTTTGCCTGTGGCACAACTGATTGTGTTTTGCGCAAGCAGCCTTGGACACTATTGAACTGGTCCCATGGAAACCAGGAAGTAATCAAGTTCACATAATCAATGATGAATGTGATTTGGAGGTTGCATTTCCCTCTAAGATTATTTTTACTCCATTGACACTCAGGTTTACGGTTGAGTTTAGAGAATATTGTTCATGAAATAAGATTCCTGTTGACTGTTTTACCTTATTTAAAACTAAAAATACCACTTGCATTTGGCATCACACTGTGGACATGTGGGCTTCAAATTGCTGTTAGCACAGGCAGATATAAGCAGCTACTTCACAGTGAGATTAGTCTTTTTATTTATTAATGTATCTTCAGCATTAGGTGTGCTATCATATATATATATATATATATATATATATATATATATATATATATATATATATATATATATATATATACAGGTGCTGGTCATATAATTAGAATATCATCAAAAAGTTGATTTATTTCAGTAATTCCATTCAAAAAGTGAAACTTGTATAATGTATACATTCATTCCACACAGAATCATATATTTCAAGTGTTCATTCCTTTTAATTTTGATGATTATAACTGACAACTAATAAAAACCCCAAAACCAGTATCTCAGAAAATTAGAATATTACTTAAGACCAATACAAAAAAAAAGGATTTTTAGAAATGTTGGCCAACTGAAAAGTATGAACATGAAAAGTATGAGCATGTACAGCACTCAATACTTAGTTGGGGCTCCTTTTGCCTGAATTACTGCAGCAATGGCATGGAGTCGATCAGTCTGTGGCACTGCTCAGGTGTTATGAGAGCCCAGGTTGCTCTGATAGTGGCCTTCAGCTCTTCTGCATTGTTGGGTCTGGCGTACTGTGATTAAATAAATCTGTGACTTAAATATTGATCTATTTCTCACCCACACCTGTCATATCAATTCTGAAGTCATGGATTAAACCACTAGAGTTGTATGTATTACTTTATGCTGATCTTTATAAAGTTTAAGCATAATTATTAATTATTTTATGATCTGTAATTTCCTGGTAATTTATTATACCATTTAACAGTCTCTATATCGGGGTCAGTATTATTAAAAAACAAACAATATTTTCAAAAAATATTAATATTAAAAATGTCCCTGTTTTATTCTATTACTGAACATTAATACTTTTAAAGCTACTAAAGTAGTGAGTGTTTTTCTCGTTTCCTTGTTAATGTTGTTTGAATAATATGGCCTTTACATGACATATCCTACTAGACAGTGTTCAATTCGGTTACATGTTCACTTCAAGTCCGATATTTTGATGCAAATACGCTTTTTGTCTCACTGTTTAAATTCACTTTAGGCATAAACGACTGCGTTTACATTAAATCCTCATCAAGACAGGCATTGGCGGAATTATAAAGTGTATTTGATCTTTTAGGCACGTAACCCCATTAGCGCTCAAACATTAGCCACCTGTCAATCAAACAACATGCAGCTACAGACGTCAGGAAAAAAAAAGTCAATCTTTTATATTTCATCTAGATGAACCAACCAGTGGTGCTCTTGCTATCACGAACTGATGTAATAACACATCTGTTCTATATATATACAACCCGGTATCACGCCAAAGCGTGAAATAGACACGCTGGTCCACTAGCGGATGCGTGTCGGTGTCACGCTTTGCCTCCTCTAGGCGTGTACATGACACGCGCGCGTGTTGTTGCAATACCGGCAGGGGGCAATCATTTCCTCAACGCCAACAACTCTCCGCGCACCAAAGAGTAAGCGATACCGTTGTCGTATTGTACGTTCGCACGGGCAGGATGATGGCCAATTTCGCTGCTTACTTTCACTTGTGACTATATGACAATAAAGGGTTACTACACATACTAGTTCAGGACATATTTGTTCATTATAGTGCTGCTTTCATGAAGAAATCCTAACGTTGCTGTAGCCTTACGTTGTTATATGTGTGTGTGGGCTGTCGAGTATCTTATGCTGATGTAAATATATATATATATATATATATATATATATATATATATATATTTAAAAAATATATTTATATAAAAAAATATTTATCCTGCTAACCGGAATTGGAGAACGCGATATATCGCTTTCTCTTTGGTGCGCGGAGAGTTGTTGGCATTGAGGAAATGATTGCCCCCTGCCGGTATTCTACCTAGACGCGCGCGTGTCATGTACACGCCTAGAGGAGGCAAAGCGTGACACCGACACGCATCCGCTAGTGGACCAGCGTGTCTATTTCACACCTTGGCGTGATATCGGGTTGATATATAACAGGCTAAATGTAGAAAACTACTTAAAGGTTTAATCGAGGACATCTCTCTTTACTCTGATAAACATCTAGATAATTTCATTGCCCTGCCCTATTGATAACATTGCAATAATCTCTCACAGCAGCCCAATAATCTCAGTGATACTTAGATAGTTCAATTACAGGCTATATTATAGACACAAATTATCTAGTAAGCAGAAATAATAAATTTACCTTGATATGTTTCTTTAAATAAGAGGCAGGATTAATAATGATATCTGGCTTGAGCAAGTTAAACTCACATGACACGATCATGAAATTGGTCTTTTTCACTGCAAAAAGCCCTTCCAGGTGCGGCCGAGATGTTCAGATATAAACTATGCTTGAGGCATTCTCCAGATCCATAACAGATGGTGCCAGATCTACAGCTGGCGTTCATGTTTTTTACGTGTGATTTGATTTGACAGGGAGTCAAGAGACTCTCACTAGCCAGTCATGTTGATAGATAAAAATAAAATCAGGTCAGGGAAGTAGTGAACACAGACGGTGGGAAAATAGCGCAGTAAAAGTACATTTACAGCACTTAAAATATATTCAAATAAAAGTAAAAATATAAAAACAAATTAAGCTACTTAAAAAAATTAATTATTGGTTAGGAGGGTTACTTTTGAAATGTATTCCACTACAGATTATAGAATACTTGCTGTAAAATGCTATTTGTACGCATTCCGTTAGATTACTCAAGGTCAGTAATGTATTCTTAATACTTTGGATTACTTATTCAACACTGGTAGATTTTATCACTTGTTTTGACTATAAAAACAATGCCAGTACAGTAAGACAAAATACACATAAAAATACATTCTCTGAAAAATCAAAATATTTTATGCGGTGTTGTTTCTACAACAAGATGCTCTTGTTTGAAAGATGTTTATATATTTTTACAGGAAAACAATACAAAAATTATCAAGAATATTATTTTTGCCCTAATACCAAAGGTCTTACTAGTAAAGAAATAATGATCCAACGTGAATTTTCTTGCTAAAAAAATATGATCGTGCCTGGTAAAATGTGCATGTAAAATGGCTATAAATAGCATTTTAGCTTAGTGTAAAGCTGACAATTGACAAAGCTGCTCCAAACTTATTTCAAACTTATTTCTCTCTGTATAGAGTATATACAGGTGAAACTCGAAAAATTAGAATATCGTGCAAAAGTTCATTAATTTCAGTAATTCAACTTAAAAGGTGAAACTAATATATTATATAGACTCATTACAAGCAAAGTAAGATATTTCAAGCCTTTATTTGATATAATTTTTATGATTATGGCTTACAGCTTATGAAAACCCCAAATTCAGAATCTCAGAAAATTAGAATATTACATGAAATCAATAAAAAAAAAGGATTTTAAATACAGAAATGTCGGCCCTCTGAAAAGTATAATCATGCATATGTACTCAGTACTTGGTTTGGGCCCCTTTTGCATTAATTACTGCCTCAATGCGGCGTGGCATGGATGCTATCAGCCTGTGGCACTGCTGAGGTGTTATGGAAGACCAAGATGCTTCAATAGCGGCCTTCAGCTCTTCTGCATTGTTTGGTCTCATGTCTCTCATCTTTCTCTTGGCAATGCCCCATAGATTCTCTATGGGGTTCAGGTCAGGCGAGTTTGCTGGCCAATCAAGCACAGTAATACCATGGTCATTGAACCAGGTTTTGGTACTTTTGGCAGTGTGGGCAGGTGCCAAGTCCTGCTGGAAAATGAAGTCAGCATCTCCATAAAGCTTGTCTGCTGAAGGAAGCATGAAGTGCTCTAAAATGTCCCGGTAGACGGCTGCGTTGACTCTGGACTTAATAAAGCACAGTGGACCAACACCAGCCGATGACATGGCTCCCCAAACCAACACAGACTGTGGAAACTTCACACTGGACTTCAAGCATCTTGGATTGTGTGCCTCTCCATTCTTCCTCCAGATTCTGGGACCTTGGTTTCCAAATGAGATGCAAAATTTGCTCTCAAATTTGGAATTTGAGAGCGCTTGAGACGCTTCTGACGTTGTTTGTTGTTCAGGAGCGGCTTGACAAGAGGA